>OZ005657.1:104054476-105254476 GCA_963930645.1 Salticus scenicus
TTTTAAGGCTATTGCAAAATCTATCCTTAATTCTTTTAACTAGGTTCTATTAAATAATATATATATATATACATATTAAGTATTATATACATATTTGTAAATATATTAAATATATCTTAAATTTGTAGAAGTTTTAACATTTATAAAATCACGAATTCGTGATAAAATGTAAACTGAGACAAATCAATTTAACCCCTTAACGCGCGCTGTCCTCGCTGCGAGGACGCAAAATTTAAGATCCAGCAGCAAAAATTCGACCCGGAAATTTTTTAGCAAAACTTTATGTTTATAACATAGCAGAAAAGGCTGATTTTTTTTACCTTAAAATTTGAAATTTCTTTTAGTTTAAAATAGTTCATGAATTTCGGTTGCAGTAAAATTTAAATAAACCGAATTGTCTTGCGCCGCAAAGGGTTAAAGATTTCAGATCTGTAAATATCTATCTAAAACAACAGGAATTGGTACATGAATATATATTTTATTAAAGAAACCTAATATAAACTTATTTATAAATATTCAATGAAAATATAAGCTTTTATATGAAACCTTCAATGGTGCCAAATCCCCTTAACACCATAGTTTTTTTTTTTTTTAACCATTTAGCATATCATTTGATATGCCCTTACACGTTATTGGGATGCTTTCATAGAATGGGAGATAGATTTTTCACGTTATTACAGAAAAATGAGGTAATAAAAAATAATCAGTTGGACGATAGCTGAAATAAAACAAAACACAAATGGGTACCAAATTAAAGTCCAATTAAATAAAATTAATATAATAGTTTTTAAAATCCTGCATTCCTAATTATGTATTAAATAACAGTATTTATAAAATAAAATAAATATTTATCCAAATATATACACGTATGCATTACAGAATTAACGATAATTGAAACAAATTTCACACAATTGAATCTTCTATCAATTTCTACAATTTAAAATGGTTAAAAATGACTCTAATTAATTTTCATACATTATTAATTTTTCTAATTTTATGTAAGCAGCTTTTATAACTTTACAAACATTAATTAAATCACCTATTACAGATTTATTATTATTATTATTATTATTATTATTATTTATTTATTTATTTCACTTGTTTACAAACAAATTATACTCTATTTTTAAAATCAATCTAAATTTTTCTCTATCGAAATATTAAGAAAAGAAATTTTTAAGGATACACTACAAATATTAAGATTACAGAACAGTTGTTTTGGATCTAAATAATTAAGTATGTTTCTTCTTTTGAGGAAAAAGTATAAAGCTTTAATGTGCATTGCCATTCTTTCTTACATTCATATATTTAAATAAGTTTTATTACCCTTATTTATTAATAAAAAGTCCTGATGTTAATTTGCAGCGTATTAATATGTTGAAGTTTCCTGTTAGAAAATTCCGGTTTGAAATCTTCCCTGAAAAACCGAAGACTTGGCAGCCATGCCTGTTTTGTGCGCATTATTTTCGACTTGAATTTTTTTCATTCTTTTTGTATTTTTTTTCCACTTTTAAAATAAAAGTAATAAAAAAAAAAAAAATCTGTCTCACTCATCACTCAAAAAATTAAATGCCTCATTTAAAAAGAAAATTGTTTTATAGAATTGAACCCTGATTGTACACGTAAGAATTCTCATTAAATAAATATTTAAAAATTTGTATATATTTAAATATCTATAAAAACACAAACATCTATGTAAACATAGAGACATATACAGGGTGACAAGAAATAACTTGGACGAAGTTTCAAACGAAATATCTGTAACTACCACTAAAGTTATAATATTTATTTCATTAAGTATTGATCCTAGAAAGCTGCTAAACAGGTGTAAGTAAGTTAGTTGTGATAACCATTATGGTTAACAAATAATATGCCATACTTGAATTACATAAGCAAGGAAAGAAATAATGTGAAATTGTTCTACTATTGAAAGTGTCTAAGCAGACAGTTTTATACACAATCAAAAGGTTTAAAGAACTCGGACACGATGGTGACAGTCCAGGAAGAGGAGGAAAGTACACAGTTAACACATCAAGAAACAGGAACGTTATCAAAAACCGAGTTCAACGAAATCCTAGGATTTCAATGAGAAAGTTTGCTAGAGAGATGAAGATCAAAAGAGAAACCGCACGTTTGATGGCAAGAGTAGAGCTTGGTCTTCGCCCTTACAAAATGAAAGAGGCTCAAAAGCTAACAGCAGAGAACAAACGCACAAGACTTCAAAGGTGTAGAGAACTGATGAAGCGGGCCGCAGGTGATCGATGGCAAACGTTTGTCTTCACAGATGAGAAACTGTTCTCGATTGAACAAACTCACAATAGCCATAATTATAGAGTTTGGTCAGCAGAAGCACTTGGACATTCTTGGATTGTTAAATGGCGTCAACGACCCCAATCTGTAATGGTTTTGGGTGGGATATGTGCTAGTGGGAAAACACCACTTGTTTTGTTGATCAAGGGATAAAGATTAATCAACAAACATATCGCAAACTCATTTTGGAAGATGTTGTCTTACCTTGGTCGCAAAAGTTCTTTGGAAACAAAAGATGGACCTTGCAACAGGATTCCTCACCTGCACACAGAGCTAAACGCACTCAAGATTGGTGCAAGAAAAATTTTCCTGACTTCATTGGAGCTCAAGAATGGCCACCGTATTCCCCAGATTTGAACCCAATTGATTATTCTGTTTGGTACACCTTGGAGACAAGGGTGTGTGCTAAACCTCATAAAACTTTGGCATCCCTAAAGAATTTCTTATGCAAGGAATAGGATAAAATATCAGTAAGTGAGTTGCGGGCCATAGCCGAAAATTTTGTGACACGTTTAAAGCTCTGTATTAAGCCTACAGGTAGCCACTTTAAAAATTTGTAAATATATTAGACAAAATAATGTATTCATATTTATTTTGAAGTTTGGTCGTAATATTTTCATTGGCATTGAAGTTATAACGTATTATGTGTGTCCAAGTTATTTCTTATCACCCTGTATATATACATTCATCGTACTCAACTTTATTATAAAATCATTTATTGTATCACTTAAGATAAATATTTTTTTTTTAGACGTAAGAAAAAAAAAAAAAAAAAGATAAAATAAAATAATATAAAATGAAGGGATTATAACCATTACATATATATATATATATATACATATATATATATATATATATATATTATACAGAAATCGATTTGAGAAATATAAGCTTAGCTATTTCTCTGTTTTTATATACGGCTAATAAATATACTACATAAATGCAGATTATGAACCAACCTTTAAAAAATTTCAACACAAATTATACTACACAGTTCCAAACTGAAGCGATATTTTTTTTTACTTTTCTTCAAAAAAAAAAAAAAAAAAAAAAAAAAAAGGAAAAAGAAAAAACTTATTGAATTAAAGAAATTCGCCACAAAAATTTATAATTAGTTTTTTTTTTTTTTTTATGTATTTCTTCTTTAGTAACATAAAATTGAAATATATGGCAGTTATGATATTATAATTAGTGAGCTATTATTACATATAGTGTGTATAATTGGTAGTACATGGTATGGTAGTTATGCAATATAAATAGTGAACTATTGCATATGTATTAATTATCTGTTTACTAATTGTGAAATTTTAATATTTTTCTGTTAAAAGTGTTGCAGTTGATGACATAAGAAAAATATTTTTTAAAAGAAAAGAAATTTTATAATATAGAAATCCTAGAAATTTTAATTTGAATGACAGAAGAGAAAAAATTACACACATATGAACGAGATATAAATTAAAACAAAATCAGCAAATAAAAATATAATGAAAAGAAATCACCTTTGCTTTTATCGTTGCTGTAAGTACTACCGTTTTTGGATTTTTGTTTACGGCAAAATTTATTCAATTGTTGTTCTGAGAAAAATGGGTTTTACGAATATTTTAAATGATTTCAAAGAACTGAATAGCTCATATATTATGAGTATTTTAGTGGAATCTGTAATAAATAAAATATATCTTTTTTTTTTCTCTAAGAAAGTAGGAGATTAACTTTCAGAAATATTAATTATTGGCAAGCACAAAATCTTAATTCCAATGAAATAATTAACATGCTGAATGGTGCGAAATTACTAGAAATTTTACATAACCTTCCTACCACTATTTACAAATAACTTTATTTAGTAATCTCCGTCTTATGCAATTGCAATTAATTATTACAAAGGAATAATTAAAAAAAAACATTTATATATATAGGCTACGGATATTAGGCACTCTTGACGGTATAGCGCATATGTTTCATTTTGCAATGCAACAATCTCAACACAGGGACATTCCAGTAGTAATACCCAAATATACCATAATTTATAAAAATAATTTTAGCCTTTATATTGGAAACTGAAGAATAAATAAAAATATTTGCATCGAGAAACTTCCATGGATATTATTTTTGGTGTACTTTTATACAAAGTTGTTATATCCAATATTCTTGGGATATGTGCAAGATGAAAACATTTCATTCGTTACCTCCAGTATTTTCCTGTAACCCAAACTCGCTATAGCACAGTCTGCAAGTTAAAACTTGTAAAAATGTTTAATTCACGACAAATTAATGCATGTAAAATTGTTCCATGAAATTAAGTGACATAGGTTTTTGACCTTGCTTCATGATAATATAAGGGTCAAGTATTTTTTTTTTCCTGATTTAATTCTTTAAACTAATGTTTGATTCTTATACGTAAGCACTTTATTAAATTTTCTCAAAGTTTTTAATTATGAACAAAGTTTTATTAAGACCAGGGCACACTCTCATTATTATTTTTAAACAATTGCTTTCTTCTAATAATAAACAGAAATTTCCAGTTGAAATAAGGAGACAATTTTTTTAAATTGTGGTGTCTAACAGGTCATGCGTAAATTTGATTCTCTGACATCTCTGATTTATTATAAAAATAATTTCCTATTTAAAGTGGAATTTCTATCATAAATAAGTAAAAACATATTGTCAAAAAATTGCAGTCAGAGTGTATCCCGGTCTTTATCTAGCTGTAATTAAGCGCATTCTCCACTGCTAGAGACTGGCAGTAGTCTAGGTCTAGAGTGTCTGGCCTCAAAGTTGAAAGTGCTAGGTTTAAAATCTTCCATTTAGTTTTTCGAATTTTTTCTATGGATTGCTTCTAAGATCGCATTGATACAGACTACAAGTATATAAAATATCTTAAAAAGTCACCACTCCATTTACGGAGGTCAGTTCACTCGCACACTTTTATAGTAAATCCACCTTAACCCTCACACATATCCCATTTCTTCTGTTAGAAAATTAAATCTCTGTATGACTCTTGACATAGACAGCTAATAAATAATATTATGACAATTTGAAACTAAAAAGTATACAAAGCATATTACAAATGTCAACATTTTAAAGTATTAAATAGTCTATCAAATAACATTTGCATTAAAATGCAATGAAATCTGGTATGAAATGGTTAATATTAAGACTTTTCGTACGCAAACAAAACTGTTGCAAAATGCTCAATTTCGCTGCTTTCACGCTGTATTTAAACTTCTTTTTTTTGACTGATGCAGATGGAACTCAATATTTTGATTCGAAATTGTTGAAGCGTGTATTCTACAATTTATACTTTATATTTACAAATATTTTATTTTATTTGAATAAAACTGTCTATCTTTAACCATTAACAAATTACACTTGTTGAAAGTCTAAGAGAATCATATATAAATCATTCAATGTGCCCTATTAAGAATAATAATGTGAATATTAGATTATTAAAAAACAAAAAAAAAATCTTTATTTATTTTTACAGTTTTTTTTTTTTTTTTTTGTATGAGAAAACATGTAAAAAGCGGGCCTCAGTGCAGTCGCTTTTCTGAATACCACAGTTTATAAAAAGTAAGTTTTTTATTATTCATGAAAAGAAAAATACTGCAAATGGTTCTTAAATATTTCTATTAAAAGAGTGGCATTCCAAATTTACTGTGCCGAACCCTGAAAAAGAATTATAGTACTGGATTTAATACCGTAGAGAAATAAAAAATAAACACCTGAAAAACCTTTTTCCCCATATAATAGAAAAAAAAAAACATTTGTACAATGTCCATTTACTTGCTATAATTGTATATTATGTAAATGAACGTTTAAATAGAGTCTCGAGAACTGTTATATGGATAAATGTTTAAATACCTACATTTATTTTAGATAAAACCGTTATGATATATTTTAGGCAAAATTGCTTATCTATTTATTTATTAAAATTTACATTAACTTTATTCAAATTAACATTATTAAAATTTAATATCTCTTTTAATATACAGTTCTTGATATTATAATCTTCATAATAAATAATTTTATCGTATTCAATTTGTCAGAAAATTTATTATTTAAAATCTCAAAATCGTATATTCAGTAGTATTACCCACTACTATTTTTGAATATAAATATTTCATGATGAGTTTATAAGCTTGAATAAAATGAAGGTTAACATGCAAAGTTGTTTCCGTTGAAATTATTGGTGAGGGCAAATCTGAATGACTTAGTCATGAATTTGCTCATTTGAATGACAGAAAATATAAAAAATGACATAAATATTCCTTATACATATCAATTATTACCCCTGAAATATTAAATAATAGTCTTCATACATACGTCTGGTACGCAAATAGAAAATTTACTTTTTTTTAACGATTAAAATAAAATAATTTCGTAAAATATTACAAAATTATTAAAAGAAAAAAAAAATTATTATTCCTGAAATTTTATTTACAACATAATATGAAATACGTTTTAAACAATTTTAAACATTATTTTAAAGGTGATATAATTTCTTTTTCAAATATTGAAGCAGGCAAGATTCGAACGTCTTTTATTCGAGAAGATATGAATACAAACTTTTACCTTAAATTCGTCAAAGAAAAAGAAAAAAAAAGTTATGATATTTTTCTAAAAGAAAATATGCATGTCTTTTGGAATATTAAAAAGATATCTTTTCGATATCACTTGACTTTTGTTGTCAGAAGATGAAAAATGCATGCGATATACATATCAATATCAACTATTCTTTTTATTTTCAACGATGTACGAATTTCAAGAAAAGTTATTGTTTTGTAAAAAAATATAGAAATAAATTTGAATGCCTGAATAGATTAAAGAAATACATTCTCTAGCATTTTAAAGTTTTTTTTTTTTTTTTCAATTTTCTTTATTGAAATTAATTTACTTAAATATCTGCATGTTATTATAAATTAATATAAATTGTGTATCATGTGCAAAAGAAGAATAGGATAATTCAGCATATTCAAAAATTAGTCTGAAACAAGGGATGATTTTAGTAATCTTATTTCCAGTGTATTTTATATCTGCACCAAATATATATATATATATATATATTTATTTATTTATTTTTAATACGCCTGTTACACAGGCAAATAAGAATAATACAAGTATTATTAATTTAATACTATATTTATAAATTTTATAATAATTTATTTTAAATGTAAAGAATATTTAATTAACATATTTAAAAGCACACTTTTTGTTTTACTTAAACATCGTACACAACTTAAAATCAATATATATATTCAAATTAATTTAATTCAAGTTAAGATTGGAAAAAATATAGTAATGAAAAGAAAATATTTTTTGTTTCTTTTTGTACATCTAATTTCGCCATAAAAGTGATAATTCATTTTGATATTAATTTAATTTTTAAATGATAATATTAATAAAATTTTAAATCTGGGCCATTCTTAATTGTAAAGTCGTTTAAAGTATGTTAAACGTGAAGTTTTAAATAATAATAATAATTAAAAAAAAAATATTTTACTTATAGTCACATTAAACTCCATATATTGGTAGCTCTTTTCCTTCTTATAAAATTATAATAAAGTTCAGAAAACAAAGAGAATATTAAAATTTGAATTAATTATCTTGCAATAAATAAATAAATAAATGTTTCTGATGAATGTAACATTATAGGCAAAGCCAACGAGATATATAAACTACAGTGCTGATTCAATGGATGAAGGATTCGCTTTCTGTGGTACAAGACAAATCACGTGACTTGAACCAATAGGTTGCCATGTTTGGCTTCTTATCGCTTTTTCGCCAATTTAAAATTTCAGTTTAGCAAATTATCATTATTATTAGGTAACACGAAAGTCCTATGACCGAAATAAATTGTTTTCAAAATAATTTTTCACATATTTCACATTATAACAAATAACAAAATACTGTTTCTTTCTTAATTTCTCAACAAAGTTTAAAAGTGTTTATAAAGAAAAAATAAACTTAAGAGCTAAATTTAACAACAGTTAATCATTTATCAATTATTTTTAAATATTTCTTCAGTTAAATTTTGACTACAGGAAATAAAAAGAAGTAAAATAAAACAAAAATGATTTAGAAAAAAAAAATGTTAAGTTTCGTAAGTAAACACAAACATTGGCGGTTATCTCCAAGGAGTTGCCATAGAAATTCATTGAAAACAAACTGTAACCAAGGAAACCACCAAATACGCACGTGCAAGGTGATCAAGTCACATGACTCATCTTGCACCTTCTCAAGGTTTAGCACTTATCACTCTACTTAATATATCTCGTTTGGCAGAGCTGACAAACATCCTAATTTAATTCGTAGAATTGTTAGTATGAGACTATTTTTTGCCCACAGATTACTTCGAAAAATAATTCATTTATTATTTAGTGGTAATTACTCATTAGGGAAAATCACTCTTCAATGAAATTTGCCAAAAAATGGTAGGTACTAACAATGCTATGGAATTAATAAAAATTGTTCGCAAATCTGTACACTTTTCTCTTATCCCAAACTTTTTTTTCCCAATAGGTAGATTCTAACGGTTTAACTATTAAATCATTTAAATAGCATTTGTTTATAAATTAAGAAATAAAAGAGCTTTTAATTATTTTAAGTGTGGTATCCATACGAGTAGTGGATACTTTAAAGACGATTTCCAGATAATATTTTGGGAATTGCTTTTGTATTCAGAGACAAAAAACAGCGTAGAATACTTCGACTAAAGCTTTGGAATAATTATCTTTTTTCCATCATTACACAAGTACGGAAAAATGGCGCAAAACTTGTACCACTATATATATAAGAAAATTATGTTATAGCTAATCAGACAATATCCAAAAAACTCAGTTAAAATAATATTGCAAAAAATTAAAATAAAAATACAGATTTTTTTTTTTTTTTTTTTTTTTTTTTTTTTAAGAATATTTTCTGAATTTTAAAAAGTAAATTTATTCTTGTTGAATAATTAAAGTTTAATCGATATCAAAAAGATATTTCAGCATCAAAATAAATATATATCGGAATATTTTTCTCGAACATTAACTATGTATGCAACTGTAACTTTAATTACAGTTAACAGTACTTACTTTGCACAGATTTAAATATTTCCTTGATTTAAAAAAAGGATAATCAATTAAGCATCCAAGGCTTCTTTTAGAGATCCATGTTTTTAGTTTATTTAAACCATTTTTCTAATATTTTTCGAGATAAGTAAATTTACGTAGCATAAGGGAATAGTATCGATTTTCTTAATTAATTTTCTTCCATAAGATTTCAATATATTTAAAGTAGGATAACTTTATTAAAGAGTAAAATTCAAAATATATAAGCAGTTAAAATGTGCAAAATATAAATAAAAGAAAGCATAAAACACTTTTTTTTTCGAAAGTGTAACTAAATTAGAAAGTGTTTGAATGTATATATATCTTTAAAACACACTCAAGCAGAATATTAACTACAGTCTTCAACATTTGATCAAATAACAACAAATGTTTGTGTTGATTTCTTTTTTTAAACTTTAGTTTTCCAGAGGCAAATGTACATATTTATACCGAGGTATTGTAACTGAAGTGGAGATGTTTGTATGTTGACGTTTAAAACCTGTTGGAAACTAATGTCACAACATTTTTTTGATATAATTTTCAGATTTTTCATACACTTATTTTTATTCTTCAAAAATAAATAAATAAATAAATAAAATTTTCAAAGTACAAACTAGGGAAAAACTGGTGATATATATAATACCTATAAGCATATCTAGAAACTAAAGCAAAAATATTGATATTTCAATCACCTGATATTACTGGTTTCGTACATATACACTGGTTAAGAAATGGATAGTTTGTTTGTTTGTTTATTGAAACACATACACATCAGATTTGTATGCTTGACTCGTAGTCCGATTGTAAATCTTCGTCCGATAATTACAGATAGCATATGACAGAATTACAATACGAAGAAATGGAAAAACACCAAGGGCCAGCGCGGGAATCGTACCCGCTCTCCTACGCTCGAAGGCGATTTGCAGTGTGGCGACATACCCACTCCTCCACGGAGTGTCCAAATGGATAGTGTAGCACAAAGTGCTGAATTTTGTTAATTGTTTCTTTATGTAATGCTACGTTTAAAAAGTCATGATTTTGTTATAAAGCATGATTATCAAAGTATTTAATATTGCTTGAGTTTCACTTCGATTGTTTTGCACCGCTAAAGGTTTAAGAAGAAAAAATAATAGTCTGTTAGAAATAACCAATTTTCGAAAGAAGGTTTTAGGTTTAAAAATACTGGAATATTACGGATGAAACGAGCTGAGAACAAAATAGCTACACTTAGGAAAAACTACTAGGAACTCGCTGCATCTATAGTATTCGAAGTTAATTTTGAATATGCATGTATTAGTGCTTATGAAATAGCGCAAAAACAAGATATATTAAACACAATTTTAAAAATGCAGTAAATTTTATTTATAGAAATTTCTTCACACACCATAAAACAAAGGGAAACACTACCGGTTTCGAAACTTACTTTTGCCTCCAAGGTAATAGCTCGTGTTTTTTGCACCTGAAGAAGAAAAGACACGTCCTTTCGAAACCGATAGTACTCCTCTTTGCTTTGTGGGGTATAAAGAAATTTTTTATGTTATATTTAAATATTTATTGTACACCAGTTCTTTAATTTATAATCTCAATAGATTTTGAAAATATTTCCCTTTCAAAATAAAATAACTTACAAGAGATATGGAAGGTTTCTTATTCTTTTCCCGTATATTGTTACCTATCACATGGAAATCGAAGATGTGGGGTCTTAAAATATCGCATGCATCAATGAAGGTAGATTTTATTATAACAATCCTCGTGAAACGAAGAGGTCAAGATTTGCTATGTTCCGCGGCGTTACATGGTATTCATAGAATTAATTCCTTCGGGAAAAAATAATACAGGGAAAACTATCAAATGTTTCTTTTAATTGAGTATAAATTATGTTTTTGACAACCAAAGTCATCTGTTTTCTTTATTTAAAAAGTAGCACCGTGCATGGAGTGCCAGTTTTACTCTAGCGGAAATTTTTGAAATTATTTTTTATTGATATTTGAAGAAAATTCTGGTAATCTTCAACATATATCAACCAATTTATATATATACAGAAAAAAAGGATTAAATTCCAGTTTAAAAACGCCCGTATTTTTACCCGCCACTTCTTCCCTCTTGCTCTTCGGAATTGCTTTGAGAGGTAAAAATCCAGTTGAACTCTTATTATATTTGAATTTCGGATGACCCTTAAGTAGATATCTCCGCAACTAATTATAGTTTTATTCTATTTTCACTAAAACCTCTTGTGCACATTATTCTACCTATATGCCAGTTTCTACATTTCTATAAAATATAATCGCTAAATGCATAGCTGTATAGTCACACACACAGAGGCATTTTCTTTTACTTTTTATATTAGAATCCAAATAATCTGGATCTCCTGTAATTTAATTTGTGTTCTCAAAGGATGTGTTCGATTACTGTACTAAAAACGTATGTCTAGCCATAGGAAATCATTTAAACAATCCCAACTTCTATCCATTAAAATGATCCTCTTGTAAACTGCCGGTCTCTTTTCTCTTATAGTTTTAATTTTAACCGATAAAAATGCGTAGAATATCACATAACTTGAAGATATATCACATTGAGTAATATTATATATTTATTTTAAGCTATAAATTGTGCTTCCTTTAAGAAAATATTTTAATAATAATACTCTTTAATCCTTAGTGGACGTTCGCGCATATACGAGCTAGTATTCCATAGGAAAATTCTCACGGTTGGAAAATCCCTCAGGCTTAGGATCCTCATGTATTCAATTGACCTTAACCGTAACACCTCCATGAAAAATAGATTAGAAGTCGCAGCATGCTTTATATGGAATACCACTAATTTTATGTTGTTCTTTTTTTTTTTTTTTTTTTTGTTTAATCACAGTAATTTGAGGAATAATCAAAGAAACTTTTATTGATAAAAAATATTGGTCTTCGAAATGTAGGGCGCTGCTCCACCTGAATCCTTATCTCTTAAAAATTCATTTTTATTCTGTAATTATAATCTAATTTTTAATTTGATTAATCATTTTTTTTAACCATGGGTAATTGATAATTGAATTTCTGTTTTAATAACGATTATATTAAATTAAAATATACATAGTATATAGCGGCGAAAAATTAAAAAATAAATAAATAAATTTTCCGTTAAGAAGAATGACAAATAAAAAATATTTCTTCTTACGCATTACTTAGCGAATTCAATAAAATAATTATTATGTATGGGAATAAAATGGAGATTTTATTTCTTTGATAAAACCCCGATTAAATATACATTATATTTATTTCTTTACTAAAAGAGACATAAAAAAGCCATTAGAACGATTTTTCGCCTTCCTTAAGCATTTTTCGCAAAGTAGATTAAACTGAATCTATAGATACAAATCTGCTTTATCTTTTTATAACATCTTATTATATATAAAAAAAATGTATATATATATATATATATATATATATATATATATATATATATATATATATACATTTTACATTTGTAATAATAAATTAAAGTGTTTTTTAATTATCACGTATATCTTGAAAGGATGAGAAAGAACACAAATTATTTATTACGCGGCATGTGAAAAACTCCTTAAGAAATTTCCCCTCTTCGAAAAAATTTCCGCTCTTTGTTAAACAGCTAAAATTTCATTTTTTAAATATTTATATACTTTTAAAATACATTCACCTAGTGTTTTGCCCGGTTCTTATGTCGCAGTGGTTATATGCGTCGTTCATTGTAAAAGTGAAATATCTCTTTTGAAATTTGTTTTTGAAATAAAGAACGTTTTTCAAATTTATGCGTAGGAAAAAAAAGTGTTATCGGTTTTTGTGTTTAATACAAATCATCGTTATAATAATTTATAAATTATATTAAAAATAATTTAAAGTAACTTAGAAACTTCATTTTTATAATGAATATTTAGAAGTTAAGTTTTCTGAGAAAAACATGTAATGCCATTTATTGGATTTTAATATAATTATTGGAGTTTTTTCTTTTTTTTTATAATGAAAGACGTGACAAAATGTGATACAATTAAGCAAAAATATATATATTTAAAAAATATGGAGTTACACCACTTTTAAAATGAGCCGTTCATATGTATAAATAAGCAATTGTAGGCTGGTTTCTTGTATGAATACAACATATATATATATATATATATATATATACATATTTCAGAATAAATTTAAAGTAGACTGTCTTTCGGAAAATGAAAACTGCAATAAAATCGATATATGTTTTTATAACTGTGATATGCGAAATGAATAGAATGGTAGTACAAAATTAACTGTTGTATGTTATAAAAAAAAGATTTAATTTCTGCATAGAAATGCCGCATGCAGAATGTACAAATGCATAGTTATGGAAAGAAAAATCGTGTTTCCTGGTGTTATTTCATAAACAATTTATTCAGAAAGATGTTATGGGAAAATTTAATAGTAGATAAGTATATGAAGTATATGTGTCGAGAGTTAAAAAAAAAAAAAAAGAGGAAGTGCAATTTTATCATACAGGTCACCTACGTGTTACATATTGCATCATAAATTTATATATAATGATATCAAACATATTTAGCACAATATATGTATTTACTGAAATGAGGCAGATTAAAGAAATATAGATATCTTATATATTCGTTTGCAGAGTTTAAAGTTTGTCGACGCAGATTTTAAATCAACAAGGCTAATGTAAATTTGCGTCTTATCGAAAGAATATATATATATATATATATATATTCCCCGATTTAAAAAAAAAAGATGGGTCTGCATAAATTAAAAAATTATTTATAAATTCATATTCAAGAAATATAAAATATAACTCGCATTATTTTTTTTGCATTGGCTGTATATTTTAGTTATATTTTTACGGAGTTATTAGTGTTGAACACTTAGAGGGGCAAGTATTGGTTGGAGGATTCATTATTTTCCTTGCATGACACATATTTATTTAGATTTTAGGATAAGCCGCAGTTGCCAACATTATATATATATTTTTCTTTTTTTAAATCTATCCAAAAATTTTAATAAAAGTTTTAACTTTATTTTGTCAGCAAAAAGTGTTGCAAATATATATATTGAAATTATCCGGCTGCAAAAAAGCGTACATTTGGAAACAATGAATAAAACTCTACCACTCATTTTCCTATGACTATATCAATGCTAAAGAAAAAGTACATAAACTGTATGCTTAATGCACTGCTAAGATTCCTGAATTAAATTGAAGTAAAAATAAGGTTTTACTATTATTTGACCCATTTTCATATCTAGATGCCCCGAAGTACAAAACTGCACACCATGTTTTTAAAGTACATTTAATGTCACGTTGAATGTTATCTATGAGATATTTTTGTGTCAATTATTAACGTAAAAACCTCGGGTGGTGCGTTTTTTTTTTTTTTTTTTCCTATACTGCACATGCAAAATGCAATGTTATACAAAGAAAAAGTTTTTCTTTCGATAAAATTCTTTTAATTATTGTAATATGTAAACTATACTTTTGTAAATACATCAAAAATAACCTTAAAAATATTTAAATATAAGTATAGATAAAATATTTATACAACAAATTATTAATTTATAAAATGTATATTTTACTTTTATCCAGTTAAACATTTAAGTTCCTAAATAATTGTCTTTAATTATTTTTCCTTTCTGGAAAATTACGTTTTCGTTTGCATATTAGAAATATATATTTATCTATTTAATTAAACGCAATCGCGTTTTAAAAATGGGCATTGAAGTAGGCAACATTTTTCTAGATTTCCTGTAATTAACTTCCAGGTAAAATCTTTCTATATGATAACATTTTTCACCAACACTAGATTATGGCATTCCGTGAAGGAAAAATCTTCCTCTCAGTAATAACATATGATTATATGATTGCTTCCATAATTAAACATTTTCCACTGAATTTTTAATAAAGATATAGGCCAGGAAAATACTTTGTATAGCAGTAAGATAAATATTGCCTTCTTTAAAAATTACAATAATTATGAATAAATTGTATTCTTCCGTATTTCCATTTTATAAATAAGTAGACACAGTTTAAATAGTTAATCTGTTACGTCTTATTTCCCTGCTAAAAAAATTTTTAACACTTTTATTTTAAAGAAATTTATATTGCTATTAAATTAAAGAATATCTTTCACTATCATAAAAGAAAGAAAAAACTGTAATTGTTTTTAAATTATTAACTAAAATTGACGAACTTTAAATGTCATCAACAGTATGATTATTACAACAGATTCTATAGTTTTAATATATTTTCCGGTATTTTTTTATCTGAAAGATATTTGAATAGTAAAATATTTGAGAATAAACGACATTCGAAGAAAATGTCAACACACTGTCGTGAGTGTAATATTTTATTTTCAACAGTAAGCTCCGTACTTTCTATTGAGAAAAATGATGTCATACATCATTTTACTCATTATAAATTAATGGTAGAAATAATTAACTTCGTACGAAACGTGATTTCAATTGTTTCCTGAGCAATCAATTATCTGCAACTAGCGCATATATGCGCAGAGGACAATTAAAGAGTTAAACACGAATACACATTTTTTTTTAATGCAATGATTAAAAAAAAAATAAATAAATAAATAAACGAATATCTCGTTTTTTATTTATTGTAATTAAACCTAAATACTCGTTCCTTGCCGACAGTTGGTTCAAATGTTGTTTTGCATTTATATGTTGTCATGGTAATATAGAGAGCGTATAAGTTAGTTGAGGGGACCGGGAAGTAATATCATTTTTTTCAATAAATTCCTACAGATATTTTTTTAACAAGTTTCCGTTTTTAATCAAATATATAATTACCCTCGTGTTATCAACTACCTATACGCATGTAGTGTGCAAGTTCGTAATGCCGGATCGCTGTGAATCAATTGGTTTTTGAGCAAAATCTCTGGGGATCGCATATTGGACACCATCGAAATACTCATATTTTTTGCTACTTAGAAAAGGTTCTAGCTGTCCAAATGAATGGAAATCTGATATCGCGGTAATATCGGGCAAGTACGGTAAGTGAGGCAATACTTCCTACTCCAATTAATTATTTTTTTTTTTTCCAGGGTTCGTCTTGCGCAGTGATGTATTGCATTCTCGTTATGCAGAATAACGCATTTTCTTTTGACAATCAATAGCCAATTTTCAATTAAAGATTATTTACTCGATCCGAGTGTTCCCAGTAAGGATCGACATTTATAGTTTGTTCAGGTTTCAGCACTTCAATATGAACTGCCACGCGAATACTCCATAAAACATACAAAAACACATGTATGTGGCGTAAAACAGGCTTAGCTATACTTTGTGGAGATTAGTTCGAAGAGCGCTATTGCCTTTTGCGTTTTGGATTGTCATAAATTACCCATTTTTTATAGCCAGGAATCAAGTAATGAAAAACGTGCCGTTGAAGCATGTGTTCGATCGGGTAGCTTTGATTATTTTGGACAGATTATGCGAGACCCAAACATCTGCTCTGTTTCCTTGACCAATTTGCTGCAAATATTTTTGTATGGCGAAATAAGGTTCGTTAAGTGTGTTTGACAATTTCTGGATTTTTTGACACGAATTTGATTCAACGTCCGTCCTTAACATGTCACTTTCTAAAGTTGTTTGCCTTCCTGATCGATACGAGTCAAAAAGATAAAAATTATCGAATTCGAACTATAAAAACCGCATTTAGCATTTACGAATGTTTAATGCACTTGAATAAACACCTCAAATGATTTTTGTTGCAACTGTTGCTACCTTTTTCGAAACTGAAAAAGCACACAATGCCGGATATGTACTTTGTTTGGTATTTAGCTGGCCATTTCACTATAAATAGAAAATAATAAGTTTTGATCGTTTACGACTAAACATGTCACTCTAACCTTGAAATGTTTCTGGCGCGAGTTCAAGTTTACAATGACCTGATAAATGGCAATCAACTATCAACATGCGCAAAAACTACTTTACTTTCCAATCAGCCTAATTATTTTTTAATCTATTTTTTAAAAAAATTCTGTTCTTTTTACTTACTTATTACTTACAATTTAACTAGGAGTTTAAATTTTCAATTAACTTTTTTTTTCATTCGATTCTAACCTACATTTAAATATATACTAGAGGCATTTGAGAAAAAAAATCTTCGGAGATATTTAAATATTTTTAACTACAGAGAAAAATGAAATTATGCAGTCTGTTTTAAAACCCCATCAATAATTCTTAAAATTGCTTAGATATATACAGTAAAATAGAAAATTGCGTTAAGGATTGCTAAAGATAAAAATAATAATAATAATCAAAAGAAATTTTAAGGAGTTTACTTTTAAGAATTGCAAAATGTGCATATATAACTTCCCATAAAAAAGAAAGAAAATAAATGAATGAATTGTATTTCATTTACTAACTCAGAGCTGCAAACATTTTAATATTTTACGTAGAATTATTAGCATATATATATATATATATATATATATATTATTTATTTATGCCACTTTTTTTTTAAGATCAGTTTTCTTCGTATTCAACCGTAATTGCATATTGGAGAAAATAACTTGACAAAGAACGTGGTGTCAATAAAAGGGATAGTTACAATTCTAAAAAATAACTTAAAATGCTGACAGTCCCCCCGATACAAGTTTGCAATGTTTCATTAAAAAAAAAAAAAAAACATTTCATCATTGTGAAAAAACACTAAAGCTACACGGTAATATATATATACATATATATATACCTCACTGCCAAACATTGACCGTAAATTTCAAGCTTTCTCGTACAATTTAATGGGATAAGACGATAAATTACGGAAATAAACCATAAAAATTACAAGCTCACTGTAATATTTACGGCTAAAGTTCAGCAACGCGGTTTCAATTTTTTACAGTGTAAATTAAAGCAATTTTAAGTATCACGACATAATTTCTGGAAATGAAAAACATACCAGCTAATCTCGTTTGGAGATCATGCATATATTAGGATTGAAAATGTTGCTACATTAAATAATAATTACACATTTTTATTCGAATTTTTGAATAATCATTCAAAAACTTTGCTTAAAAATATTTCATAGCTGCCAAAATTTATGTTTTTCTTTTGCAACCATTTTAATAAAATTTTCTATTTACATTACTGTAACAGTTATCCTTTATTAAATATAATAAAAATTTCTGTTCATATAAAGAACATAAATGTTTTTAAAAATGCTAAAAGCTGGCAGATGTGATGTTTCTGGAACATTTTATGATAAAAAATTGAATCATATTTAGACCTGCCAGTTATGATAATTTATCCGTAATAGTGTTAGGCCCCGCCTTTTTTTCACACCAGTATGCCTAATGCTATTACGGATAAATTAGCATAATGTACAGGTCCACATATTATATCAACTTGTTTGGGCATGAGACACTTAACTCACAGGAACGTTTCGTATTGAGGCTGTATTAAAATTTATATTTCTAATTCTTTAACTGAAATTAAATCTCTGGAATATAGTTGATATGTTTGATAATTGTGCATACTTTTTTATACATATTTTCATTTGGTTATATATCTATACCACGAAGGTATAGGACACCATGTCACTAAAATATATTTATTTTGGAATGTTGTTAATAATGTTGTAAAGTACATTTGTCGTGAATATGGAAAATGGACATGGTTTTATTTTCCACTTCCTTTATAGTAACTCAATATATCGCTTAATGCTTCTATATAAAACAAAATAACGCACATCAAGAACTTGGTGCTACCTCTTTTTACAAAATGGACATAGCATCCTTTTCCTCTGTGGTGCAGATATAACATCTATATTAAAAGTACATGAATAATGTAGATTTTTTCGAAAATTCCGTATAAGAAAATATAGGTTGTGTTACAAGTGTAATAAGAATGTGCATTGTTTGAATATATAAGACGATCTCTTATATTTCCAAAAACTGGTAAATAATCGGAAATGAACATCTGAGGTTTCGTGTACTGTAAGGCGTCCAATAATCGGCGCCCGAATTTAAAATTAAATTACTCCTAAACAAAGATAGAAGAATGAAACAAACGGCATGTTTATTTTCAAAGTTGTGAAAATCTTATGCTCAAATTCAAAATTTAGTTTCAAATGCCACCAACAGGTGGCGCTGTAGTCCAAAACTAATGTCACTATAATAGCAATCTGAATCCCAAGGAAAAGGGGATGCAATATTGTATTCTCCGGAACTGGGAGTTTTCTTTTGGTGCTTGAATATCACAAATTAAATTAAAATCCTACGGCAACAAGGGTCAGGAATATTTCTATAACAGAGTAATTGCTTTGGACTATCTCTAATTTACTGGAAAATGCATGGATTGGCCCCCATATTCATTCGATCTTACCCATTTAGAGTACTTTTTCTGGGGCGTATTGAAGGATACTTTAATCTCCAGAAAAGTCCTAAAACATCGGAGGAAGTTGAACAATTAATCTGTGAGGCATGAACGATCATTTCTATTGACACACTATTAGAAGATGACTGAAAATTTCATTCTTCGCTTGCGCCAACTCTGTACAGAGAAAGGTGAACATTTTGAAAAATTGTGATGTGAGGCAATAACTTCTCACAGTCTAAAATTCGCTTCATGATTACAGCGCTACCTGTTGGCAATATTTTGTAAGTAATTTTGATTCTGATGTAAAAACTTTTTACAGCTTTCAAAATAAATATGCTGTTTGTTTCATTCTTCTATCTATCTTTGTTTAGGAGTAATTTAATTTTAAAATCGGGGACAGATTAGGGCATGCCCTGTACATAACTAATTTCATGTTATTTTTTGTAAAATTACTAAAACATTATAACATTTAAAAATATAATAACTCCATTAAAGGACAATCTATGGTTACTTCACAGTTGCCAACTTTTACACTTTTCTGTTACCGGAAATTTTTTATAGATCTTTTCTTTGTAATCCGTGAAAACTGTTAAAAAAAAATGAATATCTGTTAAAATTTTTCGGTAAGCAAAAAGCGTAAAAGTTGGCAGCTATGTTACTTTATCATAATTATTTTTTAAAAAATAAGGTTTAAATTAATAATATTAATTAAATATTGTCATTTCTTTAAATCATTAACGTTAGATAAATCCGATAATTATAAGTTTCATAATTATGATTCTTTTTTCTAAATAGAGAAAATAACATTTACTAAATTTGTTTTATGTTTCATCATATTTATTTAATTGGTATGTTTACATATAATACATTTATTATAATACCTGAACATCTTTTTGTAGTATTTTCCCAATTCGATTCTCAAATAAAAAAGCAGTAATCAGGGCTAGAAAGATCACAGGATCTTTTATAGGGCAATCGACTGTTTCATGACGATGAAAGAGAACAAAGCGTTCGGTCATTGAATGCCCCTCGGGGGAAAATTCAATTTGTGTTGTCGGTCTGTAGCAAAGAAGGAAAATTTAAAGGCTATTCAGGAGCAATAATATCATTGCAATGGAACACAGTAGATTGCTTGACTTTCAGGGAAGTATCATTTAGATTTTGAAAGTTATTTGATGATATATAAACTGTTATATGAGCGTATCTATTTACAAAGAGATCGGGAATTTAATTCAAGATACGATTTCGGGTATGAAAAAAGAACATTTTATGATTTTCAGTGAAAGAATGTAAAATTTTTAACGAATCTGAATAATCAAAGTAAAATGTTCGCATGTATGTATTTTTATTTTCAACTTAAATTGTCCAAAATATTTGTTTAGGATAGATTTCAGAATCTACGAATTTTTACTATAACTTTTTATTGAATAGTAATTTTTGCTTTATTTCATCTTAGAAAATTTTCAAATTTGAATGAAAAATTTTCGTTTCGTAGGTAAATATGTTAAAGTTAAAAAAGAAAGCAAGTATGGATTTACTTTAAACATTTTGGTTTTTAAGTATTTTTCTTATTGTGTCTATTTATTATAAATTTTAAAATTCTAAATAGCTTTCTTTTTTTTATCACGCTTTTATTAGCTTCAACTGTATGTATGTATGTATTTTTGTATGTATGTTTGTATGTATGTATGTTTGTATGTATGTTTGTATGTTTGTAAGCGCTCTGGGAGCAAACAAAAAATCTATATTGTAAAAAAAATCTTTCCGTGCGTGAACGTCGTGGCGATGAGGTATAGCTCCGCGCTACGAACCTAAAAGTCTAGCGTTCGATCCCAGTCGGGGGAGATTTTTTAAAAATGGTTTTTATTTAATTCTAAATTATTTTAATTGAAGATTTAAATGTATGTAAATATTACGGTGTGTCACTCACGCGATTTTCTTGCCTAATTCTTGCCTAATCACTTTGAATATTAATCGCCTATTATGTATACAATATATCACTTCATAAAATTATTGGCGACTATTGAATAAAAAAATAGCAAAATGTGGCTACACGAAAGAGAAATTTTATATTTTGCGGAAGAGTATTGCTTAATGTTAGCAATAGAGCTCAAATAAGGAAAATCATATTTTTAGTATATGCATTGATGTGCAAGTCTGCAAATATATATATATATATATATATATATATATTCTAGGCAAGCCTGAAAATGAAAATTTAAATTACTTCTTAGCAGAGTTGCTGCCATGTAAGAAATTTTATATTCAATTTTCATCCCTAATGTTTAATTGTAATAACTGTCTAATTGTAGAATGTTCATCTAATTGACTATTAAATATTTAAAACATCAAACCTCAAAATTAGTCGTTGTTATTAAATAAAAATGTCCTTAAAATTTGACAACACTGTCCACAATAGCTGGTAAATCATTTTTAGACATTTCATTTATTAAACGAAACAAATAATTCTCTTATTCGAAATTTTAAATTATTTTTTTTCTTTTCTTTTCTTTTTTTTTTTTCCTTGAAATGTTCAAATTCGTCGATTTTTATAATGTATTTTTTTTTTTTCAGTTCCGCTAATTTTTGATAAGTTCCATTTAAATTTCGCCGTAATTTACGAAAGGTTAAATTAAAAACCCGATTTTTAACGCGATACACTCCTAGAAAAGGCCGTTTTTTCATAGTTGATGAATTTTATACTTTTTCATCGCTTATTGACAAATTGCGATATTGCGTCAAAACTATTTCATCTTTCAGATATGCGTAAAAATACACGCTATGTAAATTAAGGATAAAATCACACTGCTAAATATACATTGCTAAACGCCTCGTAAGCCCAATTTTTTGCATTTGCATTCCTGAAAACATCACGCCTCAAATTCAAAGAATGTCTTTCAGTAATGATGCGGTAGACAAATATACAATATCTTTTTAAGACCGATATTTTTTAAATTGCTCAAATGCTTTAAGCTATAATATTCTGCATTAATTTATAGTGTATATTTATTTGTGTATATTGTCTGTTATGTTTTAGCGCAAATATATTTTCCCAGAGCTGCCAACATTTTTAACTTTTAAATCAGAATTGACACCAGTACTTTAAAATGGAATATGTTATATATATATATATATATATATATATATATATATATATATATATATATATATATATATATATATATATATATATATATATATATATATATATATATATATATATATATATATATATATATATATATATATATATATATATATATATATATATATATATATATATATATATATATATATTCGACGATTAATGTTACCGAAAACAGCTATAAAAAAATTCCGGTTTGAAGACTCTCTTGAGAAACGAGAGACTTGGCAACTATGTATTTTCGTGTCACAGACATAGTTTTACAAATTAACGCAAAAATAAGTACTGTAATTTTCGGCGAATAATCTTCAAGTCAGATAGATGAGTTTTACATCAGCGATTTCAAGTTATAGCGATAGATACATTTGTACAATTTACTTCAATATTACGTTTTACAGAGTTACAGACATTTTAATTTATTTCGGAGCATATTTAGCCCCGCCTTCATTTCATTAAACTTTTTTTTTATTATTATTTCTTATTATATCGTAGTTACGTATTGGAGAATGTTATAAATAAAGTAGTGCAAAATGAAAGCCAGGCTAAAAATGCTCCGGAATAAATTAAAATGTAGGCAACTGTGCATTTTATTAAAAAGATCTCTTATGTAAAACCTTAGACCATCTGTACTAACAAGATTCGTACGGTCTTCGGATAATTCTAGATTTCTTAAAAACAAATTTTATATAATAGTTTTTCTTATAAAAATGTCTATAATTTAATATATATATATACATACATATATATATATATATATATATATATATATATATATATATATATATATATATATATATTGTTGAAAAATACTGGTAAGATAATTTTTGAAAAAACGCGGATCCCTAAAAAACCTGACTAATCCATAGTTGCCAACAATTTAATTTATTCCTGAGCAGTTTTAGTCCCGCCTTTATTTTGCAATACTTTATTTAAAGAATAATTTTCTCCAATGTAAATGTACGATAAAATAATGAACAATTACTCTTAAAATAACAATAAAATAAAAGCGGGGCTAAAAATGCTCTGGAATAAATTAAAATGTTGGAAACTACGCTAATCATTGTGCTTCTAAAAATAAAACACGTGTAATTAATATTCTGATTATAGGCCGATTAACATAGCATTTATAAAAATATTCTGGCTTTACATAAACGCTTTTACGGAAATTAATCTGATTTACTATTTTACGTTGTATCAGTTTACATACATTCTTTTATATGCATGTTTAGAACAAAAGAAAAAAAAAAAAAAAAAAAAACGCATTTATATTATTAACAAAAGAAGAAGAAAACTGGTAAAAATTTTGTCAGTATTATATTGTAATATTTAATAATAAAACAATGCAAGATACCTACTTGAAAGGAGTTCTTTTTTTTTTTTTTTTTTGTACGATACAAGTGTCCAAATACAGTTTATCTGAGTAGGGGAGAGTGGGGCTAGTTGTCACAGGGGTAAGAAGTAACATGCAATTTACGAAATAGTTTGCAACATTTGTCATGTGCAGAGCCTGATTAACCCCTTAACGCGCGGCGTCCTCGCTGCGAGGACGCAAAATTTAAGATCCAGCTGCAAAATTTCATCCCGGAAATTTTTTAGCAAAAATTTACGTTTATAAGATATTAGAAAAGGCCAGTTTTTTTAACCTTAAAATTTAAAATTTCTTTTAGTTTAATTTAGTTCATGAATTCCGGTGGCAGTATAATTTAAATGATCCGAATTGTTTTGCGCCGCAAAGGGTTAAGGGGGAAGCACACATTATCTCCGCTCTCACCGGAATATTTTTACAATTATTTTTTACTTCATGTCATAGAAATTCCACGCTTTGACGAGGAAATATTTTTTATAAAAAATGAACGGTGTAAAACAATCCAAATTTACTCACCGTTATTAGACACCAGAATTCTTTTAAAATAATTTTTAATGAGAATTTTCTGTTTATTATAGGAGGAAAGTATTTGTTAAAAAATAACGGTGTAAGTATAAATAATGTGTGCTTCCCCCTAAATCAGGCTCTGGTCATGTGAATAAATATTTTTTTAAACATAATTCTTATGACGCGATTTATAATGTAAGAACAATCGGTGCTCCACAAAAATGGTTAATGAGAGGTTCTGTACACGTGCTTCATTTTTGCTAGTTGTTTAAAAAAAAAAAAAAAATCTTAAATTTCAATTAAAGATATGTTAATTTATACTTTAAAGAAATGTTTATAAATAGCTGCCAATATTTTAATTTATTCCGGAGTAATTTTAGCTCCGCCTCTATTACGTACCACTTATTTTTTAAAAGTAGTTTTTTCTTATTTCATGGAAGTTATGTATTGAAGAAAAATTTTCTATAAATAAAGTGGTGCGAAATAAAGGCGGGGCTAAAAGTACTCCGGAATAAATTAAAATATTGGCAGCTATGGAAATGTTTATAGCTATTTATTTAGTCTGGGTATTGGGTTATAAAATACATGTTTAATTTTTTGTATAAATTGTTATATATATATATATATATATATATTATAAATAAACAAAATGTCCAAATTCATACGATGGGGAAGTTGAAACAAAATTTTGGATCAAGTTGCAAAATATTAGAGGAGTGGCTTGTGGAGATGCCTACAGCCAGAGCTTGAAGTTTTCGCCCATTTTCAGGAAACTTTCGAAATTGAAAAAAAATTCGCTTCTTTGCCATTACTATATTTATACAGAAATATTTTCTGTGATTTTATATTATAGTGCCGTGATTATTTAATCACGAATTATAATCACGATTAAATCACGATTTAATCACAAATTAGAGAATATTGCATAAAAATAGTGGCATAGCTGCCAATATTTTAATTTATTCCGAAGTAATATTAGCCCCGCCTCTATTACGTACCACTTATTTTTTTAAAGTATTTTTTTCTTATTTTATGGAAGTTATGTATTGGAGAAAAATTTTCTATAAATAAAATGGTGCGAAATAAAGGCGGGGCTAAAAGTACTCCGGAATAAATTAAAATGTTGGCAGCTATGTAGTGGTAGAAAAAAAGAAGAAAATCCTCATCAATGAGAGTGTCCTCAAAAAAGGGCGGAGAATGCTAGCTCTGCTAAACTCTCTCCATTGCAGAAGAATGGGTATAATGCTTAATTTCCAAAATGTGAGCGCACATTAAATGCATGAGAGGAACAAAATATCTTTTGCTTGAATTAATTTGAACTATGACTGAGATTGACTTCTATGTTAATTTGTCTTTAATTTTCTCTTTATTTTACTAAAATCCATTTTTACTATACCAAGAAGGTTACAAAATTAATATTAGTTATTAATTGTCTTTTTTATTAAATTAATAAATGATTGATAACGAAAAACATTTGGAAATATTATCGTTTTAATTGTTAGGGTTCCCTTTGTATCCGTTACAATTTGCCCCACGTGTGTTACAAATAGCCCTAAATTCGGGGCAAATAATTAAAAAAAATATTTTTTGTGCTAAATCTAGCAATATTAAAGAAAGTCTTTTTTTTAATAAATGTGACAGATGATTATGTATGTTATTGAAAACAGGAAAACGTAATTACATTTCACAATATATTTAATTTTCTAAAAACTGTTACAACCTCCCCACGCTCTCCTATATTTTGTGGAGTTTGCGCTCCTGCAAACTCCATCTTAACTTAAATACTTAGATTACTAAGAGAACACAAGACTTTAAATAACAATAACTAAAGTTTATTTGAGCAGATTAATGGGAGGGCGGCCTGGTAAATTTATATAGCTCAGCCAGCGTTTTACTTAATCAAAATATATGAATCAACAAATTAAGTAGATAACTTTAAATATCTCACCCCAGCAGATAGTCGAAAGGTGTAGAGACGGTCACACTCGTACTCCAACTACGGCTTCACTATGGGACAGAGGATTCCCTTCTATCCCAGCTTGAACTTCCGAAAACTAGTAGACACTCACCAACACTCAACACTACTTAACTTCACACAACTAAATCTCCTCTACTCCACTTTCGATATTCACCAAAATAAGAATCAGCACACTCGCTATAATATCCTCCAACAACCACTATACGATCCTCCAACATCCTCAATCGACTAAAACCATCTCTATTTTTATACTTTTTCCTACACCCACCTTTCACTACATTTCAATCCGTACTTTTAAAAATCTCTTCTAATTTAACTAATATTCAAAATCTAAGTCTTTTAATGCAGCACCCTGCCGACACAAAACTAGCTCGACCTCAACCGTCACCGAGCCACTGGCGACGGAGTGATTTTAACCGTCCCCACTTCCTACTTTGCTGGATCCAGCTTAATTGAAGCAACTGTGGTGACGTTCTAACGTCTCAACCTCACAGTCCCCCTCCTAGAAAAAACTTTAGTCGGGAAAATCCCCAACGGGTTTGATCGATTAAATTTAAATAGCTTCATTTGACCAGTGAAATTTAACTCTTTTCCTTTTGAGTTTAAAGAGGGGCTCGCATATGTGAGCAAAATTAGGTATAAATTTCCCATACCAAGCACACATGCCTAGAAATCTCGAAACTTGTTTGGAAGTTGTAGGAGGGGGCATGTTTAAAACTGGTTGAACTTTTTCATTATCTACAGAAATACCAGCAGGCGTTATTTTGACGCCTAGGTACTTAATTTCCTGTCGTGCAAAATGGCACTTAGAGGAATTTAAAGTTAATCCTGCATTTTGCAGTAGAGTAAATGCTCATTGTAAGATGAGGACGTGATTATTATATCATCGAGATAAACATGTACAAATTTATTCAAAACAGGTTTGAGAATAGTTTCCATGGCTTTTTGGAATGTTGCTACAGCCCCTGAACATCCGAAAGGCATTCGTTTAAAACCGAACGTGCCGTTTTTAGTTATAAACGCTGTTTTTGATATATCAGCGGGTTTCATTGCAATTTGAAAGTAACCCGATGTCAGATCGAGAGTAGACATAAAATTTGTCGTTGTTATATGTGCTAACAAATCATCAATTATAGGCAAGGGATACTGAGGATATTGTGTAATAGAATTTAGCCTACGATAATCGATTGCAAATCTCCATGCCTCAGGGTCAGTCATAGGTTTACCATTTTTCTTACGACATAAAACAACAGGAGACGCATAAGGAGAAGTTACAGGCATAATAATATCATTTTGCAACATTTTCTCAATATGCCAATTTATAATATCTTGTTTGGCTTGATCATAACGATAAGGCTTACTAAAGACTGGTTTATTAGTTCCAGTGTCAATTTCATGGCAAACAACATGGGTTAAGCCAGGTGTCTCAGAAAATAACTGTTTAAACTGATTAAGAAAATTAACAAAATCAATTTTTTCAATATGAGTGAGGGCACTTTCCTCTAAATTAACAATTAACTCTGTCGGCTCGACAGGTTTAGAATTTGACTTAGAATCATCAATATGTAAAGATTTATTGGCAAAATTAATTTCAACATTATTTGCTTTCATAAAGTCTAACCCTATAATGCAGGGATGCAGAAGATTGTCGATGACGTAAAAAGGCCAATTAACACTTAAATTATGAATTTTAACATTCAGGCTGACTTCGCCTCTATTAACACAGGACTTGCCTTGAGCCGTTGTAATATTTAAATTTGTCCGCTTTAAAGGTTTAAAGTCAAAATACTTTTTATAAGTTTCATATGCTAGAAAGGAGCGTTCAGCACCAGTGTCCCAATAAGTAGGTATGAAAGTATCATGAATTATTGCATTCAAATTAGGTAGGTCCACCGGACTGATACAAATTGTGTCTAAACATATGGAGGTGGTTGAGTTATTCAGTGGCTGTTGACCCTCCTCACAAGAGCCACTTACTCGTTTAACTGACGACTCTGGTTATCACGAGAGTTACGAAAATTTCTGTTATTTCTATCAGCTCGAGAAAAGTTTTGAGACAGATTTTGATTAGAACGATCGTTCCGAGAATTTTGAAAGTTATTACGCTTTGGCTGCGGCGATTGGCGTTCTTGTTGATAGCGATTGAAATTTTGAGAGGGGGTGAAATTTTCACGCCTAGAATTTTGCATATTTCCATTACCCCGTTGGCGATTAAAGGTGTTTTCCGCCCTTGGAGGATGTCGTTCTTGATATTTAGCTAAGGTTTGGAACAGACTGTCGTAAGAGGTGACAGGTTTCAGATCAAGGTAATCTTGAATAGGAATAGTCAAAAGAGGGGTTATGATTTCCATTGCAGCGGCAAAAGATAAAACTAAATCCAGCTGCTTTATAATGTCGAATTTACGTAATAAAAATGTTGTAGGTTTGTCATAAAACGACATTTTTGTCGTATAAAGTTCTTGACGGAGTTTGGTTTTATCCACAATAGAAGAGAATGAATTTTTAATTTTGAGCTTCAAATCCTCATACGTAGGATTTTGGCCTAGAGTTCTAGAGGCAATGGTGTCATACCAGATTTTAGCATCTCCTTTTAAGGAGTATTTTAATAAAATAAATTTATCATCCTCGTCAATTTTACATATATCAAAATACTCTTCAAGATCTTCAAAAAATTTAAGTACATTGTTTGAGCCAGTAAAATAAACCCGAGCGGGGGGGGGGTGTCGAATTGGTTTGGGCGCCACTGTGGAGTTTGCGCTCCTGCAAACTCCATCTTAACTTAAATACTTAGACTACTAAGAGAACACAAGACTTTAAATAACAATAACTAAAGTTTATTTGAGCAGATTAATGGGAGGGCGGCCTGGTAAATTTATATAGCTCAGCCAGCGTTTTACTTAATCAAAATATATGAATCAACAAATTAAGTAGATAACTTTAAATATCTCACCCCAGCAGATAGTCGAAAGGTGTAGAGACGGTCACACTCGTACTCCAACTACGGCTTCACTATGGGACAGAGGATTCCCTTCTATCCCAGCTTGAACTTCCGAAAACTAGTAGACACTCACCAACACTCAACACTACTTAACTTCACACAACTAAATCTCCTCTACTCCACTTTCGATATTCACCAAAATAAGAATCAGCACACTCGCTATAATATCCTCCAACAACCACTATACGATCCTCCAACATCCTCACTATCTACTAAAACCATCTCTATTTTTATACTTTTTCCTACACCCTCCTTTCACTACATTTCAATCCGTACTTTTAAAAATCACTTCTAATTTAACTAATATTCAAAATCTAAGTCTTTTAATGCTTCCGACGACACAAAACTGCCGACACAAAACTGCCGAACTTCACCCTGCCGAAACAAAACTAGCTCGACCTCAACCGTCACCGAGCCACTGGCGACGGAGTGATTTTAACCGTCCCCACTTCCTACTTTGCTGGATCCAGCTTAATTGAAGCAACTGTGGTGACGTTCTAACGTCTCAACCTCACAATTTTTGTATAAAAACACCAAAAATAGCTGTATGTTAAAGTATATATATATGCACTATCTACCAATAAATATTTAGACACTTTCAAATTTAAAAATTTAGTCAAATATCTAAAAAATTTCTTTAAGAATCATCTTGAAACAATGGTAGTGTATATAACATTTATACCTCATATATTTCAGCAATAGCTTTATCCTGAAGAGGAAAAAAGTAGTAGTAAAAAATTAAAGAAGAATTAAAATGTTTTGCATCACAATATAAAAAGTAATGTTTCAAATGTATTTTAGCTATAGCATGTGATAATGAAGATTCTTTTAAATATCTGCATAATTTTGTATGAGGCTACTGCATATATTCATGGAGATATAACGGTTTCTTTAAAAAAATTGCAGAAAAAAAAATCTACTTTTTTAATTACAACACGTAGGGTATTAGACCCAGTGCAAAGTCATTTTTAGGAGACTAATGGCCGTATTCACCATTAACTTCAACTCCCGGTTAAACGCAAAAAATTGAAAAACGTCTAAAGGCAGGGTACAGCTTTCCAGCAAAATTTGTCCCGCTGTTTCTGCCATCTAGCTTCGAGGATTTCATATAATCTTTGATTGGTTATTTTCACCTAAAAAATCTGGAAACAACTATACCGCTAGGTGGCAGAAACAACACGCCAAAATTTGCTTAAAATTTGCACCCTGCCTTTATACTCTTTTCAAATTTTCATCTTCAACCGTGAGTTGAAGTTATTGGTGAATAACAGCCTTAGAATACTACATTAGACACAATGTACTGTAATCAGAATGTAAAAAATGTTAAATATCTTACGAAATATGAGCATTTGTATTAGATAATTTTTAACTACACATGCGATAGGGTTTGGAAAATTTCATTCGCATACTTTAATAGACAAAAGTATTGAGCAACTTATATGAAAACCCGAAACAAATATCAGGCAAATTCAAAACAATATGAAAGATAGAATGAACAGAATTTCATTTTTCTCAAAATAAAAGCTAAACTGTAAAGGATTTTACGCACATTTTTATTTTCATTAAATCAATGCCCAATGGTTATAGAGTGTTCGCTGATTGTAAATAAATATTTATAAAACCGTCATCTACTCCCCCCCCCCCCATTTTTTTTTTAGAAGAATTGAAATTCTGTTCACTCTATCTCTCATAACTTTTCGAATTTACACGATATTTGTTTGGACTTTTCATGTAAGTTGCTTAATAATTTTGGCTATTAAATTGTGCAAATGAATTTTTTTAAATCTAGTGCATGCGTGTTTAAAAATTATTTAGTAAAAATGCTCATATTTTATAAGCTATTTAATAATTTATCATTCTGATTGCAGTATGTTGTGTCTAATGTTGTATGCCAAGTTTCCTAAAAATGGCTTTTCACTTGGTCTAATACCATACGTCATACCTGCCAACTGCCTCATTAATAAGCGTAATATTGTTAACGCCCCATGAAAAAACACCACCTTTTCCATACCACTTTTTTTTTAAAGTAACTCTCTCCAAATATTGTTACGATTAAATAAGAGTAAAATTACTCTAAAAAATTACCGGTGTGAAAAAAAAAAAAAAAAAAAAAAAGACGGGTAGTAAAAATTTCACATTTCATATTGAGATGGTTGGCCGGTATGCCTTAAATGTTATAATTAAAAAGGGGGATTTTTATTTTCCAAATTTTTAAAAAACAGCTATATTTCCCTAAATCTATGTGGAAGTCTCATAATAATTTATACAGATAACGTGTATGTTTTTATTTTTTATTTATTTTTTTTTTCTACCGGAAATTTTTATAGACATTTGAAACTGTCTTTTTAGCAATTTTCTTTGATTAAACATGATAACTCATTTAAAGAGAAGTATTGGTGTTAAAAAAAATGTTCAAGTTCGCACCTATCAGTGATACTGATCTCGCGATTTTATCATGCATTGGTATAGCCTACATTATTCTTATTTTTTGCTATATTTGTATAAATTTTATTTGTTTTAATGAATGATAAGCTTAAAATATATTTTTATGCCGTTAATTAAAATATTTGCCCTTAACATCTTAACTTAATGTTTTGTTTATATTTTTTATATAAAAAATTAGAAACGTGTAAATTTAATCTTAATTATGTAACATTATGTAGGGGAAAGTTTGATAAAACGGGATAGTTAGACAAAACGGAATACGTCGCCTAGGGACCCGGCTAGTACTGCTATAGAGCGGATGATGGCAAAAACTTGTTCTCGGTCATCATTACATCATTCTCAGTTCGTCCCGTCTCGAGACCACTAGTTGATGGAAAGTTGTAGTTCTTAGAACTTTTTTATTCTGCCCAAGTAGCACAGGAACGTTCTGTGAACGTCTAATAACGGTTTCAATAGTTCAAACACCGTGTTTCGTGTCAAAAGAACGTTCTAAAACACGTTCAGAAATAGTATTATTTAGAACGTTCTGAAAATGTTTGATTTGTACCATCTATAAAACGTACAATTCTAGTTCTATATAGAACGTTCAAGTGTGACACCGTCATAACACGTTCTGTAACAGTGTAATTATAACGAATATGACAAAATGACTTTTTAGTACTATTGGTTGGGAAACTAGGTTAACCTTTAAAATTTTTGACTTCAGCTTTTGATTTTTTTACACGTTTTGTGGCGTGAGGAATCCGGAAGTCAAAAGGTTGGTATGGTATCTGTTAATGTGTATCGGCACCTATTAGTGTGATAGCCCGTTAGTTCATGTACACTATATCTCAAGAACAAATGATTGCAGAGAGATCGGACCAGTTTTAAAATATCACTTATGATGTTGATAAGAATCTTATTGAGAGATTTGCAACATTCTAATTTAAAAACTTCGTAAGTTATTCGAAATTTATAATTTTTAGCATGATAGAGAATAGAGCATTTTTTACATTTTCAGTTTAACGTTTTGTTAGCACGTCAGTAAAGAATGCTTCCCAATAATCAGTAGCTGTGAGGTGAAAAAAAATTACAAAATTTTAAACTCATGGAAAAATTTTGTGGATTTTGTATTTCAGGAATCAATGTATGGAATTCGACCAAACTTGTTACAATATTAGATCTTGCCCTAAATTGGAGTTTATTTGAATTTCATTTGGGATATATCGCCCGATAGATTACGGTGCTATGCAATGAAACCCTCCATTTATGGGACGGCTATATCTCAGCTTCTATAGTGTACAAATGTATTAAACATGATATATTGGCATATATCATCATAACCTCTGCTAATACAATTTGGATGTATACATTGTCCAACAGGTGGCGTTGCTAATCTGCAATTTAATCATTTTAACGGAAAGGCAATATTTTAACTCTTGTGATTTAACAATAAATTTTGTGATACACTGAAGTTATAAGTGAAATCGATTTTATGTAAAGCTTTACTGGTCCATTTTGGATGCACATCGGCCAACAGGTGGCGTGGTATGTTGCAATTTAATCTCATAACAGAAACGAAAAATCTCAACTTCTGTGATTTATAAATATTGTAAATTTGGTAAGTGAAATTAATATTACGTAAAACTCTACAGATTGCCTTTGGGTGCATATCGGACGACAGGTGGCACTGCCACGTTCCAATATTTTCCATTCACAGAAAGGCTATCTATCAGCTTCTGTAATATATATACTCACCAAACCTTCTGCGTGACATACATTTGATATATAATATTGATTCAATTTGGCTGTATAACGAGTAATAGTCAAACAGTTTTTTTATTATTATTATCATTCATAGGAATAAGTATGCATGATCCCTGGGGGATGGGGGAAGGGTGGATAAAAATTTTCACTATAATTATCTTTCAAAAGAATTCGATATCACCTTTAAAACGAATAACTGAAACATCGTTTTCTGATGATTTAAAACAAATTTACCGTTTTTTTTTTTTTTTTTTTTTTTTTTTTTTTTTTTTCATTTGTAATAATAATAATAATAATAAACCCCTAGAAAAATACATTTTCTAAGATCTTCTATACAGCATAAAAATGATTGTCTTCTGTCATGAAAATCTATGCATTCCTCAGACCCAAAGTTTACATACAAAAAGCTAATCACGAATGTTATTGAATAAGTAATATAGTGCTTTACGCGAGTTTCAAAGAAAATCACGGGAAAACTCCGAAAACCTAAGTCGACGAGCGTGACCAGGAATCGAAGCCAACACTTCCCGTCTGTAAGGTTCGAGAGTAGAACCTCGCGGTCTCTAATACTCATCGGGAAGTTACAGAATGAGTTTTTTTCTTCTTTTCTTTAAGCATAATTTTAAACTTTTATTATATTTTATTTATGATTCTATTTAAGTTTAAATGTTACTGATAAATTATCAATATTGATAATGTTGTTAAATCGTTACTCTGTTTGATTGTTCTTATTTTATTTTATTTATTTTCACTGAATATTTTATTCAATACTAAAATATACACTAAAACAAAATATGCTTTTCCGTTTAATTCGAGATTTTAAAATGGAAAAATAAAGTGATCTCATAAGTTTTTCAAATACTTTATAAAAAATTAAATAATTGTTTAACTCAGCTCCATTTTTCCTTAAAATATTGACCTCTACAGCTATAAATGCTTAATAAATTTATGTTTCAAACGTTGAACTTTGAAACATGATTATTCCGGATGTAACAAGGGAAGAGCAGATGAAACTGACATCTGTGGATTGCATTTATTTAATTCTCGCTGACAGTGCAAATTCAAAAGTCTTGGGAATGTCGTGCCGTTATGTGAAGCGGTAATTTTAAAACGTGTAATGTAATCTGTTTTGTTCAGTTTTCGCGTTATAATGACTTGGATAAGCTTTAGAAAAGGTAAAAATGTAATATTTTTAACCTGTAATAGTCTCTATTTTCTATTTATTAAAGTCTTATTTTAATATCAATTAAACAATCATTTTCATATCTGCGTAAGTTCTTAAGCCTAACATTTGATATACTTGTAAGTAGCATTGTATCGCAGAAAAAACTGCTCCTGTTACAGAAAACCGCTTAGAAATTATGGATTCATTTTATTAATTCAGTCTTCTGAGATGGAAATTGTTAAAATGACTATTTTTGGTTATTATGCTTCTGAATGAAGTAACATAAAGAATTTAAAAGATGAGAGCTAATTTTAAGTGAATGCCCTTCCAGACTGGTCATTGTGTATTTTAAAATGCTAGTTGGAAGGGTGTTTTCTTGGAGAAATTCTTATGAAGAAAATGAGGAAGGTATGTAATTCTGTTTTTTTTTTTCTTTTCTTTTTAAATTCTGAAGTATTTATTTAATGTTTATATGATAATATATATACAATCTAGGTTATGCAAATTGCATATTTTTAAAATAATATCCTAAGTTTCACCGACTTACAATTTTAAATATCTCTTTACTGTTATTTATTAAATAAAATATATGAAATTGTTTAACTGCATAATAAAACAAAGATTCAATTCAATTTTATTCCACATCTTTATAAAAAAAGATATTCTGCTTAAAAAAAAGGACGATTTACTATATTATTTATTAATACTAATAATATTTACATTTATCAATTATTTAATATGCCATGATAGCATAATTGCATCAAATGAGGTAAAAATTGCGTTGACTCAATTTAAAGAAATTTAAACATTTAAAAAATACCAATTACATTGCCATGTGGAATAAATTTAAATACCTGCAAACATCATTTTTGTAAACTGCTGCTGTAAACTGAAAATATGTATGCACACATGCACTGAAATTTAAAAATATGAAGTATGTTAAATATTTTAAAAAAATATTATGATTAAATATATATATATATGTATTTAAGTATTTGGACATTTTAAAAATTTCCTCCTTCTAACTAATTTTTAATTTTTTGTTTCAATTTCTTATTATTATAAATTAACAATATATTCTAAACTCAATTATATATTATTTTAGCGGTGTATTGGTACATTCATTTTTGAAATTATTTTTTATGTTGAAATATTAAAACTTTCTATAAACTTCAGCATTCAAATATATTTATAAACTATCCATGGACTTACAAAGTAGTACCCAGAAATGTTTAGAATATACAGGGTGCAAAGTCGAGAGCAGGCCTTTATTTGCGCAACAATTGGTCTCAAACGTCCTCCAATAAGAAAATGTATTTAAAAAAAAAAAATGTAAGAATTCATTATATGGCATGTTTAAATTTAAAAAATCAATTTACTAAAAATCATAAAAACTGATAATTTTTATACAATTTTCATGACACTAATAGTGTAAGTTGAGTTCTAACCTAAAAAATATAACACAAAAAGTTTCACTTTTGTGCACCCAAAATTGTCTGAGATAGTTAGTTTCAAAATTTAGGATTATTTCGCATTTTCTCGGGCTTTATTAAAAAGTCAATGAAAAATTCTTTAATAAACCCAGGGAAAATGCAAACAAAGTCCAATTAGGATTTTTAAACCGATCCCTTATTGAAGGCCGAAATATGTTAGAAAATCCAAACTTTAAACATCATGTTCCATTTTGGGAGAATAGAAATGAAACTGTTTGTTAGGATGAGTGTCAGTTTTCTAAATATGATTATAGGGATCTGGGACTATGTAAAAATTTAGTTTTTGCAATTTTGAAAAAATAGATATTTTAAATTTAAACATGTTATACCACAAATGCTCATATTCTTTAAAACATTTTGTAACTGAAACTATATATTTGCGACCAATAGTTGCGGAGATAAAGGTATTCTCGTCACAATGCTTTGCACCCTGTATTTAAAAAAAAAAAAAAAACATATATATATATATATATATATATATATATATATATATATGTATATATATATATATATATATATGTATGTATGTATAAATGAATTTTTAATCTTAGTTAAAGCCAAGCAACAGATATAAGATCCCTGAAACCACATAGGTCAATGAGAAGAAAATTACAACAAATTTAAATAACCTGGGGAGACTGATTGTGATTTATTGAAACATTTATATTTTATTTATTGATTTTTATTTTATTTAACTTCAGTCTAATCTTAAATTTATTCCTATATTGTTAGTTGCAATTTTAATAATTTTGCCGGTGCGTAAAAACCACATGAAACTCAAATCAAAAGATACAAACAAGCAACGAGGAAATAAAAAATTAAGACAGCATTTTAAACATTTTTTGTAGGAAAAGCTTAGAATGGTAGAAAAAAAAAAAAAAAAAAACTCGTCAAGGGTGACCCTTTTCGTCGTTGAGCACCAATGTACGATTTCGTTCGTTAGCAGCTATAATAGCATATTGCTAGCGGGCACCCTATCGTACAAGAAATTAATTGAAGTTAGAAATGAAGAATAAATTGGAATAAATTATTTACTTCAAGAAATCAGAGAATCAAACAGAAAACAACCATGAAAAACAAACATTAATCATAGGATGACGCATTCGGAATCACAAGGATTAAAACAAGCAAAATAAATCAAGAGTTTAGTTGTATATAGCAGATGAAGAATAATGATACAACACAGCAACAGGGATATAAATTACTTTTTTTTAAATTCAAATATTGTTTGAGAAATTTTAACATACTTACTATTCCTTTAATTTCAACGTATATGCATGAAAAATTCCATATTTTATGACTGTAATTTCCAAAAAGTGTCATAACGTGCCTATATCCCTTTAAAAAATTCCTTAAATTTTTGCATTTTTAAAAAATTTCTTTTTTCCCCTAATCTGAAGATAATGGCGTTATAGTATTAATTAAGAAACTTTGAATAAACACCATAAAATGCAAGAACTCGCAACTGCTACAAACAAAGCACGGCTGCTACAAACAAAGCGGCAACGCATTCCACACACTCAACGTGCTTGTTTGCAGCTCTCGTGCCTACAATGTTCGCCTGATGAAGGGTTGTGTCTTCTTTTGACCCGAAACAGTTGGTGCGAGTTCTCGCATTTTATGGTGTTTATTCAAAGTTTTGTAATTAATACTATAACTTCATTATCTACAGATTAGGGAAAAAAAAGAAATTTTTAAAAAATGCAAAAGGTATAAAGGTATAAAGAGACGTTATGACACTTTTTGGGGAAAGCTGTCATAGAATATAGAATTTTTGATGCGTATACGTTGAAATTAAAAGAATAGTAAGTATGTTAAAATTTCTCAAACATTATTTGAATTGAAAAAAAAAAGTAATTCATATCCCTGTTCATGTGTTGTATCATTATTCGTCATCAGCTATGTAATTTTTACTTCTAAACGCTCGTACTGAGGGGTTTTTTTTATAATGACGTCACATTTTTTTTTTTTTTTTTTTTTTTTTAACTACACTATTTTAGAACGTTTACAGTACGTTTTCTGGAACGTTCTGAAAATGTGTATAACGTTTTGAAAACGTTCTAAAAACGTTTAGAACGTTCTGAGACCGTATACATAGAACGTTCTCAGAACGCTTCTATAACACCGATGGTGATAGTTACACGTTCATTGAACGTTCTCTGAACCGTACTATTGTACGTCTTCAAGATGGACAGATAGACGTCTATAACACGTTCAAAGTGAACGTTCTTAGAACGTGTTTGCAGAACAATTTTTGAACGTTCAGAGAACGTTTCGGTGCTGCTTGGGTGTTTTCTTGGCACTTTCTACATTTACGTGCGTTGTTTTCTACATTATTCTGCCTGCATATATGGAAATACAATTCCAGTGAATATTACATTTGATTAAGCATTTATTAAAGAATATTCTCATGTGTAGTCTATCTAATTTTCCTTTCACATTTAGGCAGCAGCCATGTTTATTTTGAAAAGTGTCGGAGTTGGACAAAACGGGACACTTATGAGTTGGATAAAACGGGATACAGTTTTTTATATACTTTTCTCAAGGGACATCGTAGGAGTAGACCAGCCAACAAACTTGTCAGGAGACAGCCTACGGACAGACCAATCTGCAACATCCTCAGGGGAGAAAGGATTAGAACTCTCTTGTTATCGACCTAAGCTACCCTTTTCCATCTCTACAAAGTTTGTTCTAAATGTACATCAAGTAAAAGGACTTCGCTCAGAAAACAAGGCTGATAAGAGAAAAAAAAAAACTTTAGTAATAACATCATCTCCATATAAGAGTAAGTTAGAAATGGAAGAAATAGAAAGGATGATAAAGCTACAAGAAAGAACCAAGAAAATTAAAGAAAAGGCTGTTAAGAAATCCTTCTAAAAATTCCAAAAAGAAGTTTATAAGAAAAGGAAATGAAAAAGAGGTAGAAAAGGAGCTACCAGGTCCAGCCAAACCTGAAAGTAGGCCTATAAAAGAATCCAAAAGAACGTCTAATCCTGATGTTAAAAGTCAAAACATAGAAAAGTTTAATAAAACTTCCGCAAGCAGCCAAGAATGCATGCCGTCATTGTGTGAAGATGAAACACAGGGAGGAGAAACCTGCATATATTGTAATACACTGTACGTCGATTCTAAGGCTGGTGAAGGTTAGATACAATGTTATGGATGCCAAGAATGGGCTCACGAAGCGTGTCCTAATGCCTTTTTATGCGACTTTTGTTCTGCTGTAGGCCTAAATAAAAGCTTTCCCATTTTGTAAATAAAAACATAAAAAACTCTTATTTTAAGTCTCTGATTACTGAAGACATTGTTCTTTCAAGTGGAAATTTTGCTTTACAGTTTTCTGTCAGTTAATTATGTTTTTCAGTTAGTTTTACACAAAAAATTAAACATTTTAATCCCTATCCCGTTTTATCCAACCCAGATATGCTAAAACGGGATGTGTAAGAGTTTGGTAAATACTTTTTTTTTACTATTTTAAAATCATTACAATTAGTTAAAAATATGTTTTTTGTGTGCTTCAATAAATGTTGTAGTTATAAAAAAAAAAGTGTGTGATTTTCTTCAACATATTTTCCGTAGCAAAAAAAAAAAACAAGAATGGTATTCCGTTTTGTCCAACTTTCCCCTATATATCAGAAAATATTTTTATTAAAATGTGCCTAATTTAAGTATAAATATTTCTAGCGTATAATTTTTCGATTAGATACACAACTTCATACAGGAAATTTCATTAATCAAAATATAGTATTCCTATAACCCCTATAAGTTTATTAAATAAAATATCGGCTGCAGTAAAGTGTAGTTTTCGGACCTGCGTATTATAAGCCGAAAATTACAGTAGTAGACATATTCTAAGAAAAAAAAAATATTCCTTTTACAAATATAACTGCTAGGTTTTTATTTCAACAGAGTCAGTAAAACAGTATTTCAGTATTTAAAAAAATCATTTGAGATATTATTCAATGTTTATAGAAATCAAAGAATATTTTTGAAATCAGCGGAATAAAATAGTTTTAAAAATATTAAATTAAAAACCTTTTTAATGAACATATAAACGAAGAATAAGTTCAAAGATTACTATTACTGATAATAGTAAATATTTTGCGTGGGATTATTCTACATTTGTTTATGAATAGATAAACAGGTACAATAAATTTTAGATTGTGTTTATCATTTATTGATTTTATGGAAATTCAGAAAAATCATATAATATTTTTTTCTGCGCATTACCGTAAACAGTTTTACAAAAAAAAAAAGCGCAAAAAGAGGCATTAAGGAAAAGCTAGAATCTTAGGGAAAAAATGCAAAGCTATCGCTTGCAGCGAGTCAGAGAAACTGATGAAAATAAACTTTAAGGTGACACTAATAAAGTACTTTCCCCTGGGTACTGAGGCATAGAGCAGAAAGAGCACTGTACGTGTTTTGAATTATTATACAGATAGAAAATTTCTTTCTAAAGAGTTCGGTAACAAACTGAAGAAAATTATCTTCCAAAATGAATTTCCTTTAGTAAATTGGATATAACGGTAGAATAAATAAGGAAATCTATTTAGTTTTTATGAAATATCTAATATCGAGTATAAAGGCTTGATATATATATATATATATAATATTCATATTCAAAATAAAAAATCTTTTTTGTATATTTGTTTTCTTTTCCAATGAAATGTGGATGAAATATTTTGTTTTTAATTTTGTAAGTATTTTTGTTCTTTTTTTTTTCTATATTTTTAATTTATTAAAACGTATTTATCAAATTCTACGCATCTTGAATACCACTATTTTAAAATGTTTTTATTTATCTTGTTTGTAGTATAAAGACTTATAAATTGGGAACTTTGTTGGAATTTTGTTGGAAATTTTAGTATCTTAATAAAGTAAAAATTTCAATACACAAATAAAGATATTTGAAATGCGTAAAAGTTAGATATTATACTAAAACCTTAAATAACGTTTTTGAAGAAATACAGGGATGGAACACGGGCGCAGAATTCATACCGGTATTCATTTAAGAAATTTCTTTGAGTATAATATCGTTGATTTAAGAAGTAGAAAATTTTCTTACATTGATAGTGGTATGAATTATGCGCCCGTGTTCCATCCCTGGAAATAATAAGGAAAGAGTGCTGTTACCTTATTATACTTCCCTTAAAAATAACATTTAACATTTAACTTTCTGTAAATTTTTAAACGCAACGTATTAGTTAATTAGTTACTTATTAATCATAAATATAACCTGATATTTTTGTTACTTATATTAGTTTATTCTGTTACACTGTATTTAACTTTATTTTCAACATACCTGTTCTAAAAGGAATATAATAACAAATAGTAAACAATTAATAAAATAATTTAATACGGTACTTTTGTATGGTAATGGAACCTTTTTTTAAATAATTATTATTTATTTATTTATTATTTAACTTTAAATAATCCACTATATTGTTGGAATATAGATTTTAAGTGTACCTTCTATTTCTTCCTGCTATGGAAGTTTTTCTTGACCACAGCGCCGTAAGTTCCTAGCGGCGAATTTTGGAAATACAGTCCGTTAAGAAATTATAAGACCACTTTAATTTTGTAAATTATAAGAAAAATAAAGATTCTAATCATAATTTAAATACATAAAATAACATCTTGCTCTATATTTTTTTATAATTAGTTTGGAATAACTTGGTATAATGCAATAAATGTTTAATAAAAATATATATTCGAAATAAGTGAAAAATAATCTGCTAATAAAGTATAAGACCACTTGTCAAAAAACAAAATTGTATAAAAAATTAATATGATATTTGTCCTCCATTTTTCTTGATGACATCAAACACTGTTTTTCATTGAAGTAACCAGGTGGTTAAGTTCAGTTATAGAAATATTGTACCATTCTTTTACAATGGCTACTTCCAGTTCATTGGCAGATGAAAATTGTTTATTATTAGCATAAACTTTGCGAGATAATATACCCCATAGGTTTTCCATTGGGTTCAAGTCTGGACTTCGACTTGGCCATGGCAAAACATTATTTTTTTCTTTTTTAAACCACTCCTGTGTGGATTTAGATGTATGACAAGGAGCATTGTCCTGTTAAAATATCCAGTTAGCACCACCTACTAAAGGTCCAAACGGTATCATATGATCATATAGCATAGACTGATATTGTGTAGAGTTCATGTGACCGAAATCCGCTGTAAATTACACAGCCCCTCATAACTGAAAGCTCCCCAAATCATTACTGATCCTCCACCCATTTGTCGACTGAAGCATTCTTTTGGTTCCTTCCTCAAGTTATGCCCTTAGTGTGTGTAACCTATGGGACTATCAAGGTTAAATTTATTTTCATCAGAAAATATAATTTGTTTCCACACATCATTCCATGACATGACATTTTTAGCCCATTTTAATCTTTCTTCTCGATGGCATTTTAATAACTTTGGTTTTTTCTTCAATTTCATAAATTTCGTATTAATATTTAATTTAAGACTCTTCCAGACTGTTACATGTGAAATTTTCTTGCTGGAACGTTTCGAAATTTCACGAGTTGAAAGACCTTTTTTAGTTGACAGTCGAAAAATTTGTCTATTATCACGTGCTGTCAAAATATTTTTTCTACCAGATCGTTTTCTTTTGTTTGAATAATCTTTTCTAATTATAGCATTATGAATGGCAGTTTTAGAACGGTTCATTAACCTCGCAATATCTCTTTCAGATTTACCAGACCTTTATAAAATAAAATTTTTCTTACTTCGCACTCCAATAATTCTTTACCTCGAGGCATCGTCAAATTAATCGTAGATAACACATTCAAAAGCTAAGCCTTTGCTTCTTAGGTAATGCTTTTACGAAATACTGACGCATGCGCTTTATATTGAGTTTTACGTCATGTATAATTTTCTCAGGTGGTCTTATAATTTCTTAACAGTCAAAGTCTTCAATTTTTAGAAAAATGAATAAGTTTTAATGAAATTTAATTTTGTTTTAAAAGTTGGAATTAGTATAGGATGCGTTTTCTTATCAATTTTAAATACGCAACTAAAACTTTGCATATTATGCTCTCTTCTTCAGAAATGCACCAATACACTTGTGGTCTTATAATTTCTTAACGCACTATATCTTTTTCTTTACAAATCGAAACTGTTTACTTTGCAGTACATTTACGCCAATTTTTTTCGCATTTGAGTCATTACTCTGGGAGTTTCTCTTCATACCTCACGTTATTTTATGCGCACCCTGTACATTTAACTATTTTTGCAAACAATTACACAATTCCAATGCAGCTTTAACCCTTTGAAGGGTAAATAAATTCACACATTTAATATCAAAAGCCACCAGAATTCACAGAAAAGAAATTAAATAAATGTTTTTTTTTCCCGCGAAGTTATAAAAATGATATTTTGTTAAAAAATTCCGTAACGGAATTATTCAGTTGAGGATTGAAATTAGATGGTATAAAATATATATACCCACCCTTCAAGAGTTAATTAAATTCGCAATCTTTGCTTACTTAAGATAAAAAATAAATATTAGAAATGTTCGCAATTAAAAAATAATGTTGCAGGTAAAATAAAAATGTTTACAACTAAGAACATATGCTTTACTTCAAATGTATCATATTAGGTTTTTGAATTTTTCGACAATACAATGATGTTTAATTACTTTTAATTCCCAAAGAAAATTTCATGATTTTACACAATAATTTCTCTTTAAGCGGGCTTAAATGAATCATTGTGAATAAAGGACGACTTTCAGTGCGTAGACGAAGATGTACCTTTAAAATATCAAAAGAATGATTTCCAAATGTTCATACTTATGAAGCATATGGTAGATGGTTTTACATATTTAGTCTTTGATGTTTCATTTTCAATGATTCATTTAGCCGATAATTTGTCTCTTCTACGAGCATAATTTTATTTTTGAAATTAAATAAATTTTCAAACGAATTCACAATCTTCTAAAGATTAATTGCAAGTAAGGACAAGAGATTTATTGATTCTCGAACAAGACAGTAATAAGTTCAAATTAATTTATAGAATTTATATTATTAGTCTTCTACCTCAAACTTTACTATTATTCAAAGAAGACACATTGTATCAAAAATTGGCATTTGGTGGTACTTTCCAATGGCAACTAAAGTGACATTTAAATTAAAATTAAAGTATAAATTTACAATTAGTCAACATAAATTTATTTTAAGAGAGAAATTTAATTTATTGAAGAAAAAATATCGAAGATAATATTTTTTAGTTCAGATATATTTTGGTTATTATTAAATAATTAAATAATTATATTTGAATGCATCCCATTTATCAGTTCTAGTTCTGTCGGTATCTATAACGCATTACTTTTAATTTTCTATAGAAATGCATTCTAATAGGTATTTTTCGCCAATTGCCTAATGCTGAAAGCATAACTTACAAGCAAAAACAAAAACAACAACAAAAAAATGTTTGAATAATTAAGACCTTTTAGTACATTAATGCAATTGATTTGCTACAAGAAATATGTTTCTTGTATATAAGAATAAATATGGAATTTCAACTTCGCCTAACATTTCTACAACTCATGTGAAAAAATAATAAATATCTTATAGTTATATATGTAAAGAAATAGAAACTAATTTCTTGTCTCAATATAGATAGGGCACGCAGTTTCCTTTATTTTAAAGGCCACCACTTTTTTGAGGTATATTTTTATGTACTTGCAAAAATTTCACTTTTAATAAAATGAAAGGTAATTATATATATATATATATATATATATATATATATATATATAAAGTGGCATTTGAATACTTCCCATTTATCAGTTCAGTTCTGTAGGTATCTATAATGCATTACATTATAAAGTCTTAATTTTCTATAGAAATGTATTCTAATACGTAAAGTATATAATCTGTCAATTGCATAATGCTTAAAGCATAAATTACAAGCTAAAACAAAAAGAAAGCATTCTGTATGAATAATAAGACGCTTTTTAGTATATTAATGCAATTCATTTTCTGAAGTTTTTTTTTTTCTTCCATAAGAATAAATATAGTATGTTTAACATTTCTACAACTCACCTAAAAAAGTAAGAAATATCTTATATATGTAAAGAAATAGAAACCAATTTCTTGTCTCAATATAGAGAGTTCAGTCAGAGACGTTCACAGTTAGAGAGTCACAGTTTCCTTTATTTTAAAGGCCACATTTTTTGAGGTATAGTTTTATACAATTAATTGCCAAAAATTGGCATTTAATAAAACGAAAGGTAATTATATATATATATTTATACATATAAATGTGACATTTAAAATAAAAAACAATAAAACACCTTATGTGTAGGGAAAATTATAGAGATAACAAGTTTTAAATTTATAAATATTTGCTTTTAGGTTTGCTAAAATATTATTTCTTTAAAAATTCCCGACACTTTAATAATAATATTTAAAAATTATTACTTTAGGTAAACAAATGTGTTTTCAAATATGCGAATCAAATATAAGAAAATTATTGAATAAAATGATCAGTATTTGCATTGTCCAGAACTTTGTACAAATAATTTCCAATAATGGAGTTAATAAAATTTAAATGACATAGGTTTGCTCCACCGTTCACAAAAAAATTAATATTGGTAGTGAAATTTAATAATAAAAAACTACTTTTTCTTTCTCTAAAAATATTTTGTTAATAACACCGCGCTTGGAATTTACATAGAGTTAGCGATTTTTTAACCTCATATTGGGGTGTTCTAACATGATATTTGATTTTCAGTGTACATTTATTAAGCACCAAAAAATAGAAGAAAATAAACTTTGTACATTTTTAATTTCAGTTTCAATTTGTTAACGTGACTCTAAATCTTTTCATCACCAGCGTTTTGAAACGTTTAGAGAAGAATACAAAGCTAGTTACCTGTTAGCAATTTATCATTTAGACTGTTGTAAAAAAAAATAAATATTAAATAAAAATCAGCATACTTCATAGGTCAATTTCTAAAACTTATTTTTAGAACAAATAAAATAAATGTCTGCAAAAGTTAATTTATTTTTAAAGGAATCACATAAAATGCTCTCTCTTTTGCAACTTTGTTATATTTCGCACGCAACCTGATGTAACAGCAGGAAAATTTGCATTTCAAATCACGAACTCGACCTACTGCTAATCCTTTTCTCTAAAGCGTTTTTATTCATATTACCTATAATGAATATTGAAACAAATGTTATAAGTAAAAAAGAAAATACATACAAATTTATTACTTTTGTTTTTATGTTCAATTTGATGTAATTGATCATTATATATATTTATCTATGCACATTTTCGCACGTTAGCACATATTTTTTTTTAAATATTAGTTTTGGCGAATATTGTAAAAATTAAAATCTTAATTTATATAATATTTAAGAAATTATTTTTCATGAATGTATATTTCATTATTTACTGAAAAAAAAAATCTAAAAGGCATGTATGCAGAGATCACAAAAGCCACAAAATTCAAACAACTATACTGAGCAACAGCTTTATTTTGACCACCTGACTATTTTTATGCAAATGAGTTATTTAGCCACAGTGTTGCCAGAACAGTGCTAGTGCAGTGCGAAACAAAACAGCTGAGTTCCTAAGAAAGTGGTATAGGCAATTAACTTGTGAATATATGGGGATAAAATATAATTTGATGAACTTTAAACGTGAGGGTGACAATAAGAGCTTGAATGCATGAAGCAAGTAGTAGTTAACCTGCAGCTTTTTGTAAATGTTCATTAACATTTGTAGTGAAACTGTTTAGAGTTTGAATTACTGAAATGACAAGTAAAAGACTGGGTCTGAACAGGTACGTTTTGTTGTCACCAAGTGTTAAATGATCACGGGGAACGGAAAATTTTATGCTTTGTAACAAAGCTTAACATGGAATCACCTCAAATTATATCTCAACACGCGGCAAAGCTTAACATGGAATCACCTCAAATTATATATCAGCACACTGTAAGACCTACCATCTTTTGCAGTAGCTAAAAATGCCAAATGCCAATGCAAACAGAGTGGGTAGCTATAATAAAATGGACACTAAGTGTATTATCTAGCAGTCTTTGTAATAACTTTCTGGGATAAAATAAAATAAAATTTATTGATTTTAACCTGTGGTGCTGAACATGTGCTAAAACTGGCCCCAATGCGCGTAATATCTTTTTAATTGCTATAGTATATAAGAAAACTTTAAAAGTCTCTAATAGTTACACTTTTTTCACACAAATTTATTTGTAGTGAAAATTTTCCAATATGTTATTATGATTATAAATGAAAAAAATATCCTTCAAGAAAAGTAATGTGCAAAAGGGGGAGTACTAACAATGCTTTGGAATAAACTTAAAAGAGGGCATACGTGCAGATAATACAGATATGCGAAATTTTCCAATTTATTCCGGAACATTAAATGTAACGTCTGTATTTTATAACACATTTTTTGTAGAGTAACTCTCTAAAATATATAATGTCAATTAAATAAGAATAATATTATTCTCCAATAAAATTGGTTCAAAAAAAAGTTAAATAAAATAAAATTTGAAAAGGTAGGTATTGATAATGCATAGGAATAAATTAGAAATACTGGCATTTCTGAAAAAAATTTTAAGACGCTTTTGAATTGTGATAATTTTAATAAATTCTGGCGCTGTATGGTCATTTTAATGACAATAGTTATAGAAAATTCTAATAATCATTGTTATTAATTATTTTTTTCTCCTATTTCATATAAAAATATAAGAGATGCTTAAGTGCGACAAAAATGACAAATCTCACTGTAAGTACTATTTGTATTAAAAATATCCTTAATTTCATTAAAAAAAAAAAAAAAGGGAAAATAAGATGTTTTCAAGTTAATATTTAATATTGTTTATAAATAAAACAATTTTTATCTTTTTTAGAATACATTTTATAGAAGAGATTTAGTAAATTATTAAAGAAAAAAATTTAAAATAAGGAATTTATAAATTACGGCTGCAAAAATTCTTTCTTTGGTTATCATGCTTCTTGCCTTCTTGGTTTTTCCTCTAGAAAGAATTAAGCTTCGAAGAAGAAAAACAAAGTTTTTTGTCAAATGCAATAACAAAAAAATATATATAAGCTCTTTATTACATAATAAATTTCATTTCATATGTGTTTTTTTTTAATCTGTAAAATAATTTAGATATTTGTCTGTTTTATAGAAAATTTCATTAAGAAATTATTCTATTGTGAAATTTACTATCCATTAAATATAAATATTTCATGTTATTTTGCGCAAAACATTTTAAGAAAATTACACGAATTTATTGTGTTTCCACATATTTTGTTAAACGAAAAAGTTTTAGGACATATGCTTTTTCTCATTTAGATTTTATCCAGAAGCCCTAGAACATAAACTATTCGATCTGTAAAAGCTAATTTAGTTTCTTTCTTTAATTCAGCTTAAGATTAGGACTAAGAGAAATCCTAGTTTTTGTAGTTTATATCCTGGTTTATTTTTTTTTCCAAATTTTCCTGGGATATTTGAAAAGAAATTTAAAAAAATTCTTAGTTTTAAATCTGTATAGGATTATATTCTTCCTAATCATATAAAATAAAACAAGACAAATGTCTATCAAATCGATTTCTTAAAGTTTAAATTATATGTCTCCAATGCATCATATTAATTTGTTAGAAATCGGATTCTGTCTTGTGAGATTTATGAAATTTATACAACTAAAAACTAAAATGCATAATTTTTTAAAAATATTACGTGTTTTATCAATTTATGAAGAATGTTTTTGAGCTTTTCAAATTTTGTGTTGAGTAAATACATACAGTTCAAAAAATTAATATTAAAAGAGAAATCCATGGTTGCCAAACTTTACGCTTTGTGGTAATCAGCAGTTTTAATAGATTTTTTTTTTTTTTTTTTTTTTTGTAACATTCCACTGATCAAGAAAATGATTTCTATTTAATTCAAGTTATATTATAAAATCTTAAAAGTTTGCAGAGGATTTAAATGAAATATTTTAAATTACCTTTTTATTTTATTTTAGATATTTTAAAATTACGTAGGAGAATGTGCCCACCTTCGAATTTTACAATTTTTCACCCGGGTGTTGCCCCAGAGAAAATTTTTCATGTATTACCATGCATCGTGATTTAAAAAATATGGCATAGTTTAAAAAACTTAATATTTTAAAATTGTATCTAACTAATCGATTTCAAAAATCGATTGCAAAAATAATTTCAATCGATTGCAAAAAAAAAAAAAAAAAAAAAAAAAAAAAACATGAAAATCGGTAATTATAGGAAATTACTTTTGGTTTTATATAAAAATTTTACAAATTGTTTCTAAATTGTACAGGTATTTTTATTTGACATTTATGCCTAATGTTTAACTGTAATATTTCTATTTTTTTTTTTTTTTTTTTTTTTTTTTTAATATATTTGTAGATGTTTTGTCGACATGGAAGTAGTTTTTTTTTTTTTTTTTTTTTTTTTTTGTTAACTAATTTAAATGTATATTTTGTATTGAATGTGACTGAACACATTAATGTACTTTAGTGAATTTAACTCTCTAATTTTAGAGTTTAAGTTAGCATGCGTCTGAGTGATGTATTATGTTTCATTGAATAACTAATATCATCTGTACAATGATTGTATTTCTTCTGTCATTCATATTGACACGATCGACTTACCAAATTACACATCAAACAATTGCTAATTTTATAGGAGGAGGGGAGTCAATTAAGAATGGGAGGAATTATTTCTGTTTTGATGTATTTTAATGTATTTTAACATTTTAATGTATTTCGAAAACATTGCCTGTACCTTTTTTTTTTTTTTTTTTTTTTTTTCTTCACACCACTTTTTTATTGAATCAAAAATTAGTTGGCAACAGAATAAGCTGATATTTAGTTCCTCTCAAAATAAAAGCTAAAGCATAAGGGATTTAATTTTATTTTGATTCAATCAATGGTAATACAGTATTCGCTAATTATAAATAAATATTGATAAACATCCCTATCACTTTTCTTTTTTAAAGAAACTGAAATTCTGTTAATTTTATCGCCAACAACATTTTGAATTTACAAGATATTTGTTTGGGGTTTTCATATAAGTAGTTAATAGCTGAAAGTTTAATACTTTTGGCTATTAAATTACGCAAATTATTTTTTTTTAAGCTTGCGCGGGCATAGTTAAAAATCATTTAGCAAAAAAGCTCATATCTCATAAAATATTGAACATTTTTTCTGGAACATTCTGGTTCCAGAATGCTGTGTCTAATGTATGGCAAGTTTCCTAAAAATGGCTTTTCACTGGTCTGATACCCTTCGTGTTAAAATTAGAAAAATGGTTCTTATTTATTTATTTATTAGTAATTTTTTAAAGAAACCGTTATATCTCCATTAAAGGGTATTACAGGATAAGCATATGAAAACTGCACCAGCGTCGAATGAAGAGTTCTTGCCTTCTATTTATTGTTCTTTTTCTGAAACATCTTTTGCACACAATTTTAGGCTTCTACCCTCAACGATTAGGGAGTAATGGGGGTGGCAACCTAAAACGTTAAATTTAATTTAAAAAAAAACTATTCAAGATATCTTAACGAGGTTGGAACTATTTATAAATGTTTATGAAGTACATAATATATATTTTTTTCAGAATTTTCACTCGATTTTAAACGGTAGAAAATGATAAGTATATTTTTGATGGGCGATTTTTTATACTTTCCACCAAAGTGACACCTACCAAAAAAATACAGTTTATTTCTTTATTAGTTAGCTATTATATATAAAAATTACAGAAGGGTCAAATTGGTAGAACATAGTGAAAAAAAATAATAATCACTTAACAATAATACTTGTGTGCAAGTGTTTCACTGTCAAAATAAAAGACCACCAGCACTCGTTATCAATAACTTCTATTATTATTAATCGCAATAAATTAAACCACATGTATGATACAAATTTTTGATAAAAGTACGCTGGTATAGGTTTTCCGTGCTGAGACGGAAACTCTTGCACCCTTGTAATAGTACCAATGATATAATATTTATTTTTAAAACTATTTTATAATAATAAATAAACAAGGCAAGCAAATATAAAAATGCTCTTTTAACATTTGTTATTAAAATGTACCAATTAGCAATAAAAAAAATATTCTATTTAATTGTTATCAGGGATCTTACATTTAAACTTTCTTTTCAAGACACTTTTACGGATGAGAAATTTTTCTAATTTTTGCTACCTTTATTTTTATACACTAGTCTCTATCCCGTTTAATCACGACATATTACTATGAAAATACTGATATAAAGATTTCTGTATGAAATATGCATAGATGCCAACATTTTAATTTATTCCGGGGTATTTTTAGCGCCGCCTTTTTTCATGCATCTGTCAAGAGCTGTTTCTCCATTCATAATTCATAATGGCCACGCCTTTTTTCAAGAATTTTACCACTAGTTTTTTTATGGAATAGATTTCCTTTTAAATTTTAAGACATATTAAATATAAAAAATTACTAAATATTAATAGTGGTGCAGAAAATTAAGAAGTTTCAAAGACTGTACGAACTATGTCATTTTTGATGGGCGGAGCTATTTGAAAGATTTATAAAGGATGTTATGTCAGTTGTACCTGATTACGTTTAACAATAGTAGATGATTTATAAAAATCACACTCGTAAATAAATAAATAAATGAATAAAACATTATGCATGTAGAATAAATGAATTGGTAGACCTTTATCAAAGTATTATTATTTAAAAGAACGGAAAAACTTATAAATATACTTTAGCCAAATTAAATAGTACTTTTCAGACGTATAAAATTCTGTGTTGTATGTCAAGGGGTTCATTCTCTAGCAAAGTTGTTACAACTTATATATTGAAGTAAGCACAAAAAGATTTAAAAACTGAGAGACTTCTAATTCATTCTGTGACATTATCAGTAACTGCGTAACAATGTTACGAATTAAAATTAAAATGTTCGTTCGGAGATGGGAAAAACACCTGCCTTTTTTTTTTTTTTTTTTTTTGCTACTGCTATTTTCATAGATGCCAATATTTTGATTTATTCCGGAGTGCTTTTAGCCCCGTCTTTATTTATAGAAAAATTTTAGGGAATATATAACTTCCATAAAATCAGGCAATTTTATCCTTAAAAAATAAGTGGTATGGAAAAAAGGCGGGGCTAAAAAGAACTCCAGAATAAATATAATTTTGACATCTATGCTATTTTCATATAGGAATTTTTATATCAGTATTTTTGAAGTATTGTGACATGATTAAGCAGGATAGAGACTATTATGTAAAAATAAAGGTAGCAAAAATTACGGAAATTTCTCATCCTTAAAAGTGTCTTGAAAAAAGGGCGAGATGTAAGATCCCTGATAATAAATAAATATAATTTTTTTATTATTATTATTGCTAATTGTTGCGTTTTAATAACAAATGTTAATAGGGCATTTTTATATTTGCTTTCATTGTTTATTTATTGATATTAAGTAGTTTTTAAAAATAAATATAATATCATTGGTATTATTATTAAGTGATTATTATTTTTTTCACTGCGTTCTACCAAATTGACCCTTCTGTAATTTTTATATGTAATAGCTAACTAATAAACAAATAAACTGTATTTTTTTGGTAGGTGTCACTTTGGTGGAAAGTATAAAAAATCGCCCATCAAAAATATACTTATCATTTTCTACCGTTTAAAATCAAGTGAAAATTCTGAAAAAAATATATATTATGTACTTCATAAACATTTATAAATAGTTTCAACCTCGTTAAGATATCTTGAATAGTTTTTTTTTTTAATTAAATTTAACGTTTTAGGTTGCCACCCCCATAACTCCCTAATCGTTGAGGGTAGAAGTCTAAAATTGTGTGATAAAGATGTTTCAGATAAAGAACAATAAATAGCAGGCAAGAACTCTTCATTCGACGCTGGTGCAGTTTTCATATGCTTATCCTGCAATACCCTTTATGTAGTAGCTTCATGAAAAATGTGTGAGGTCTTCATATTCCCAAAACTTCCAGATAATTCTTAAAGAAATTCCTCAGATGTTTGAATAAACGTCTAAATTCGAAAATGTTTAAATACTTATTTGTAGATATGTATATATATCTATACATATTATATATATCTTTATATATATCTTTATATATATATATTTCTTTTGTGCGTGTGTATGTCACTGAACTCCTCCCAAACGGCTGGACCGAGCTTAATGAAATTTTTTGTGTGTCTTCAGGTGGATTCGAGAATGGTTTAGATTTACAATTCAGTTCAATCGGATAATTGGATCAAAGGATATTAAATAAAAACTCCATTTTAACTTTAAAATGATTAAAAAGAAAAATATAATTGATGCCAAAATAAACAAAATTCACGTTTATTTATTTTTTTCCGGAAATAAAATATTTTTAATTTCGCGTGATAAACAATAAAAATTGGAAAAAAAAATATATATATATATACTATGAAAATATTCGCGTGTAAATAAATATTTTCATAGAGATACTTGGTATTAGCTTAAAATTTTTATTTTATTTAGTAGTACTTTTCTTTTCTACAGTAAAACAAAATTTTCGTTTTAATTGATACTTTATATGTAACTTATAAAGGTTCTTTTATATTTTCACCTTAATTGTAAATAGTAATAATTTCGAATTTATTAGAATTTTTTATTTTTATTTGTATATATCATAAAACAGTTTTTTTTTTTTTTTTTTTTTTTTTGTATGGAACAGCTTTAGTTCGGAAAAATTTGAAATTTGGCACCGAAGTAGTACGGACGTTTCTCATCAAGATCGTCAGTTACGCAATTGAGATAGCCATGTTAATTCATCGCAAAAATGGCCAAAAATATTTAAAGTCGACAAGGGGGAGTGGAGGTCTATACTAAAGCTGTGCCTTTATATATATTTCTTTTGTGCGTGTGTATGTCACTGAACTCCTCCTAAACGGCTCGACCGAGTTAAATGAAATTTTTTGTGTGTCTTCAGGTGGATTCGAGAATGGTTTAGATTTACAGTCCAATTTAAATTGTTTATTTAATTAATTTATTACTTATAAATCGTTGTTGATTTTGGAATGTTTCACATTGGATCCGGCAGACTGCGCTACGATCGTAGTATCGAATATTCAATAATACGCAAGAGAAGTCATGACGTCACTGGCCGTCCGTGGATGCAAGAAAAATATTTCCTATGTTAATCGCCCATTGGATTTTTTGTAAAAAATTACAAAATATCGAAGAAAATTATTTCCCGATTTTAATCCCCATATTTTCCTATAGATATGTATTAGTTATCATGTGCATGCGTTAGATTGAGTTGTTTTTGCTGTAAAATTGATAAAATTAGAATTTTTAATCTCAAAACTCTGTCATCCTTGGCGGAAAAAAAATATCGCCATATCATCTGGCGAACATATTTAATTTCTTTCAAAAATAATGGTTATTTCAACAACTTATATTAAGAGAGTAATGAATAATATGAAACAATTTCGTACAATACATATTACGAAAATATACATCTGGCATGTATATTTTCGTATTACGTTTTTGATCGCCAAATACAAAAAACGCCAAGGAAGACAGAGTTTTCAAATTTAAAATTAAAATTTTCTCAATTTGAGAGCAAAATAACTCAATCTAACACATGCATGCGATAACTAATACATATCTATACCCAAATACGGAGATTAAAATCGGGAAATAATTTTCCTCGATTTTTAATAATTTTTATAAAGAATCCAATGGGAGATTAACATAGGAAATCTTTTTCTTGCATCCACTGACGGTCAGTGACGTCACAACTTAGCTTGCGTATATTCTATTGTAATTCCAGTTTGTCCCGCCAGTTGGTGCTGCGATCAAATTCAGGAAAATATTTTGTAACTTCGTGTTATTATTGTTATACAAAAAATTGTGTCCTAATTGAAATATTACATCAAGATGTAATTAGTTTTTGAAGAGTTTTGAAGTGTGCATAAAAAACTATACATTTTGCAAATTTGGTGCGGAATTGGAGTGAGTATTTTATATAATTTTCTATCAAATTTACACGCGCGTTGATTAACAACCACCCTAACCTACAAATTTATTTGTGTAGCTAATTTATTATATTTTATTTATTTATTTTTTGTATGGAACACTTTTAGTATCTGATCCCTTTGGCAAAATTTGAAATTTGGCACCGAAGTAGCTCGGACGCTTCTCGCCAAGATCTTTAGTTCCATAATTGAGATAGCCATTTCAATTCATCGCAAAAATGGCTTAAAATATTTAAAGTCACCAAAGGGGTCCCATACTTTTGTGCGTGTGTATGTCACTGATATTTTATTTATTTATTTTTTGTATGGAAAATTTGGCACCCACCCATGTAGCTCGGACGCTTCTCGCCAAGATCTTTAGTTCCACAATTGAGATAGCCATTTCAATTCATCGCAAAAATGGCTTAAAATATTTAAAGTCACCAATGGGGTCCCATACTTTTGTGCGTGTGTATGTCACTGATATTTTATTTATTTATTTTTTGTATGGAACACCTTTAGTATCGGATTCCTTTGGCAAAATTTGAAATTTGGCACCGAAGTAGGTCGGACGCTTCTCGCCAAGATCTTTAGAACCACAATTGAGATATCCATTTCAATTCATCGCAAAAATGGCTTAAAATATTTAAAGTCTCCAAAGGGGTCCTAATTTGTGGCTTAGATTTAGAAAATCCGTGCTTTTCTCACGGCCAATTATATGTTGCGTGTTCCAGGGTTGGAAAACCTTCGAATTTGTTTGTGTATACTCCTCAAGGAATCACCAAAAATATTGTACATCCAATGGCATTACGGTAAATTCGGTTTTTGTAGATTAAAAAAATATACCTGTTATAAAATAAATTGAGTTTCAACTTTATCACGTTTTTATTTAATACGAACTCTACATTTCACTTCGCTCATACTATACACATACTCACATGCATCGATTGATTGAATTGTGATAAATGTACATGTAATGATGTTAGATATTGTAATAACATTTGACAAAAATTTTTATCAAATCGTTCAGATTGTTACAGCTTATTTAAAAAAGACGGAATTTTTATGTGAAATTCGTTGCTATCAGAGATTCTCTCATAAATTGAAATATTTGCCGTATGAAATAAAATTTTGTGCTGTTCGACATTCAGCGGAGGTTTTAAATAACAAGTAGCAAGTAGAAAGTACCAAGTAGCAAGTAGCAAGAAGCAAGTAGCGAAAATTTCGGTAATTATGTCTTTTACGTTATAATCGGAATTCACAGTCACCGTTCACAGCGCTGCATACCTGTTTCACTTATATACCACATCCTTACACACTTACAATAAGTTAGTTATTTTTTTCTAGCAAAATATTCTCTAGAAATAATTTAAATGACAAAACAACGTTTGTCGGGTCAGCTAGTATATATATATATATATCTGTAGATTTTTAGATGAAAGTTTCAGTGTCATCAGTTACGACTGAAGATTGCAATTAATCACAGATGTCGTCTTTTATTTGTATTTTTTCATTACTACTACTTTATCAACCAATAAGTATTTGTAAATTTTTTAATTCAAACTTTTTGTCAAATATCATGGCGAAAAATTCATTGCGAATTTTTAAAAGAAAGAAAGGGGAAGATGATAGGGGGTTCTAACGAAATCTATTGAAAATCAGTGAGCACTGTATGACATTAACTAAATCAAAAACCGAAGATTAGAATAAAAACCGTTTATTGTTTAGCTTTTATCTTGAGAGGATCACTATAAAAAAAGGCTCTTTACTTTGAAATTTTGGGCAGCTAATGTGCCTAATATTTGCCAGTAATGCTCCTTTATTATATTAGTGTCTATCAAATATACAATCATTCAAAATAATACTACATTCTTGAAATCAGGAATCTTTTCTGAACAAAAACCTTTTATTCTCAGGAACCTTCTCCAAACTTATAAAATCCAGGAACGTACATATCTGATGTATAAGAATAATGTTACAAAAAATTTTACAGTGATCTGATTTATCAGTTAGGTCTATCGCCGACAAATGTTTGAATTTACACGGTATTTGTTTTGGGTTTTCATATAAGTCGCTCAATATTTTTGGCTAAATTGTAAAAAAAAAAAAAAAAAAAAAAAATTGTAAAATCGCGGTATTTGACCGTATAATTTTAGGGGAAATGACCGTTTTTTTACTTAAACGGTCATAATCCGAAAATTAATATTTTGAAAGTATAATATAGGAATTGATTGTATAATTTTTCGGGAAATGATTGTTTTGCTAGCTAAGCGGTCGTAGCCTGTAAACTGATGTTTTGAAAGTATAATCTTTTGCATTTTTACGAGAAAAAGCCGTTAATCTACGCAAACTGCTCTTATCTTCCACCAAATCAGTTTCTTATGGCAAAATCTCTTTAAATGCTATCATTTCAGTGACGTCATGAGAGAACGCTTCCATTTTCAAACTGAAACTATGACTGCTATTTATTAGAGATGGGCGTTATTTCATGTAATATAATAAATAATACTGTTATTGCATAAGAAGCCATTCACATCGAAATATTGAAAAGTTTGTATTAAATAAATAACACTTTAATTTTATCTCTCTGCACGCAAAAAATGAGAGAGAGAGTGATATCTCTGGCAATCTGTAAATAAAACACAGACAGAAATCAGATTGTTTGTTGGAGTGAAAGTTATTCGTTAACAGGAAATAAGCGAAGCAGTGAAATATTTTCACCAGCTTTCATGTAACGAGTTAAATAAATAATAATTAATTATTTTGCTAGTTCCATATCAGTCAAATATTTTTTTGAAATAAGTAATTGCTTTGATTATTTAACATCTTTCTAATATTTTGTTGTGAGTATTATTCTAAACCGATTGTTATGGTGTATTGATTTAGTTTAAATATCAGTATAGTTTGTCAGTGAAATTCGACTTCGTAGATTACATTTTAGTCGAATTTTCTTTTAAAATAGGTAATAACTTTGATTATTTTACATCTTTCTAATATTTTATTTAAAAGTATTGTTCTAGACTGAATGTTATAGTATATTAGTTTAATTTAAATATTAGTATAGGCTATGCCCATGATATGTAATGTCGAAAACACTTAATACTACCGTTTAACGAAATATTATTTTCATGAAGATAATTTAAACAGCCATGATGAGATAGGTTAGAGGTGATTAATTGATGTAAATTATTGTATCATGGGGACGATGGGGATGGGGAATGGGAAGGGAATCTGAATACACTCACTAGGCTTACGCGCGTATTGAAGACGCTAGTAGCTTTGGGAAGGCAGAAGTGTGGAGTGGGAGAGGTGAAGAATGAAGAGTGTTTATATTTAAAATCGCCTGTAGCAGCTGAAATTGAAAAGAGCACTTATTTATTGTGGTTTTCTAAGGAATATTGTTTGAGTTTATTCAAGAATAATTTGATTAGAAAATTGAATATTTATTTATTTTTATTTATTTTTTTATCTTATCTTTTTTTTTTTTTAATCTGATTTTTTCTCGCGACTATTTTTAATCATTTAAAATGAATAAATTTGCTGTGGTATTAAGGATAGTTAATTATGATCGTATGTTAAAATTAAGTGTGTGAGAAAATAAATAATTTTATTCAATCAGTTTTTGTAAGCAAAATTTATATTTTTAAGGAAGTGTTTCTAATTTTAGAAAACATATTCAAAGTGAATGTTTTCTAAGTATGATTGAAAAATATTAATTTCCTTGTCAATCTGGAGTGTTCAAGTTCTTCGGAAAATCGAAAGAGACAATTACTCCGTAAACATTTGGGATGGCTTAAAGATGTTTTTTAAAGATTTGTTATTATTACTTAATTATTTCTTAATTATATGGCTTATAATATGAGGATTTTTTTTTTTTTAGAAAACGGCACTCGTGTACGCGTTACTTGATTTAATTTTATTATTTGAAATAGTCTGTTTTCGTGTTTAAATAAATTGATTTAACAGAATCTCATGCTTGCACGATTGGAACAAGCGTTTGTGTAAAACTTTGAATCGACCACTATTTCATATCAGCGTTTTTTTTTTTTTTTTTTTTCATTATTTCTTTTCTTTTTCTTTCTTTCCTTTTTTTTTTTTTTTTGTTACAGAAATTACAAAATTAAATAAAGTGAAGATTACTCTTCGAAGGCATTGAAACTCAAAAACACGAATCGCATCTGTTGACGATACTTTATGAGTGGACTGTATTCAATAATTACTATTCTGAAGCTATTACTTCACAAACATTTAATTAAACTATTATACATATCGTATGTACATATTTACAGTTATTAGATGACGTATTATTAACGTATTCAAATATGTTGACACCATAGTCAACGCAAACTATAGAAAAAGGTGAACCATATCACCGAACAAGATAAACAAGAGAGATGTTACTCTTATAACGAAAAACAATACAACTACTCCGCTAAAGCGGGAATGCAAGTGAACAAGAGATGCGCGCCAAGGTTGCGCATATAGCCAAACTAAGGTAAGCGGCAACATACCGGCCCACCTTGAAACATTGTTTCAAAATTACAGTTCAAATATGTAATACCATAATTATAATTAATTATACGAAAATATTATATATGCAATTTAAATAATAAAACTTATACAAGAGAAATATTAATAACATTGTAAACAATAAATTAATACAAATGAAATACAATAAACAAATTAAATTTAACTATATACATTATTCATTTTCAAACATTTTTTTTTTTTTTTTTACTTTTCTGAAGATAAAAGAGCAATTTTGGAAATAGGTCGTTTATATGTCCCATTTCTTGTTTTAACCGAAACTACGCGTATTTTGTTATCCTTTCCTGGAATAATTTCTACTATTCTACCCAAAATCCAACTACATATGGGCAAGTTTTCTTCCTTTAATAGTACCATATCCCCATTTTTAATGTTATTTGTTTCAAATTTCCATTTGTTTCTTTGTTGTAACGTATTTAAATAATGACATTGCCATTTTTTCCATATCCCTTGAACTATTTTAGTTAATTTTTGCCAGGTATCTAATCGATTATCCGGAATGCCAGAGAACTCGGGTTCGATCACCGCTGTGATGGGTCGACCAACTAAAAAATGGCCGGGAGTCAAGACGTCCAAATCTTCGATATCGTTTGAAAGGGGGGTAAGGGGTCGAGAATTGAGGATTCCCTCAATTTGACAGACAACGGTTAAGAATTCCTCATATGTTAATTTAGCGTTTCCTACTGCGCGTTTCAAATGATACATAAACGATTTTACGCCTGCCTCCCACAGCCCTCCAAAATTTGGGGCACGGGGTGGCAGAAATTTCCAATTAATATTCTCTGAAATTAGTAAGGTTTTTATCAGGCTGAGTAGCTAATCTATGTAACCTTTTTAATTCATTATTTGCACTAACAAAATTTGTTGCATTATCACTGAATAATGTTTAGGCTTTGCCTCGTCTAGCAAAAAATCTTTTTAAAGTTGCGATAAAAGCTTCGGATGTTAAATCGCTAACTACCTCTAGATGCACGGCTTTAGTAGGCATGCAAATAAAAATACAAACAAAAATTTTGTTATAGATTCCTTTTCTTTGACCCCGATATTTAATTAAAAAAGGGCCACAGAAATCTATACCGGTACAATAAAATGGATGAGTCACATTTACTCGTTCCTTTGGCAAATTCCCCATAAGTTGATTGACCGTTAAAGGTTTAATTTTGTAACACGTTAGGCAGTTACGAAATATTTTCCGAGCTAAAGATCTCCCACTAACTATCCAATATTTTTTTCTAACGTGGTATAACAAAGCTTGAGGTCCTACATGAAAGAATTTTTTATGGAAATGTTCCATAATCATGGAAGATAATTTATGGTCGTGGGGCAACAAAAAGGGATGTTTACTATCAAAATTTAAATTAGCATTTTCCAGCCTTCCACCCACTCTTAGGAGTCCCTGAGAATCTAAAATTGGATTAAAACAATTTAATTTACCTGATACGGGCTTCCTTTTTTCTAAGCAGATCAATTCTGCGGCAAACTGTGCATACTGTACCTGTCTAATTAACTGCACTTCTGTGTCGTTTAATTCGGTGCTTCGGAGTGGTCCAGTTACTCTATTTACCTTTGCTCTTGTATTCCTAATAAATCTAAAAATAAAACTACATATTCTAATTAATTTACAAAAATTATTTGTTAATGAAAACAAATGATTATAAAAGTTCTGGGGAGAATCCGTAGATTGAATTAATCCACACAACACTGCAGGGTTAGCGTCACCCTGGTGATTATTTTTCAATTCACTCATCACAATACTATTAATACTGGGGGACAGATAGTCAGAGTCATTGTTTATGATACTACTGGATTTACTTAGAAAGTCTGGTCCCTGCCACCACAACTGATTATCCATTAAATCGGTGGTAGTTAGACCTCGTGAAATTAAGTCTGCTGGATTTTCCGCAGAGGACACATGGTTCCATGTGAAGTTTTTAGACAGTTCTTGAATTTTGGCAACCCTGTTGCCAACAAATGTTTTCAATTTCCAAGGCTCGGTTTGGATCCAGGCAAGAGCTCTTTGAGACTCTGTATAGAGATAAATATTATTGATTTGTAACCTCAAAGATTTCAAAATTTTCACAATTAATTTGCATAACAAAAGACAACCAGATAACTCGAGTCGAGGGATAGAAACAGTTTTTAGAGGTGCAACTTGTGATTTGCTGCTAACCAAATTGGAGACAATTTCAGAATTATGAATACACTGAATATACACGGCTGCTCCAAAAGCTAATGACGATGCGTCGGCGAATCCGTGTAAGTTTATTTGTTGTGCTTCAGGAATTAAAACATAGCGATTTATTCTAAGTTGTTCAAGAGCTTTTAACGAAGTGGCGAATTATAGCCAATTTTGAGCAATATGGCTTGGAATAGGGTCATTCCAGTCCAATTTTAATTTCCATAGTTCCTGCATAAACAACTTGGCTTTGACAATAACAGGACCGATGAGACCCAATGGGTCGAAAATACGAGCAATGTCTGATAAAATGCTTCTCTTTGTCATAGACTTTAACTGACACAAATGTATTTTAAATGTGAAAGCATCTAAATTGGGTTTCCAGGCAACCCCTAGGGCTTTGGTTTCCTTATCAGAGAATGTGTACTCAGGGTATGTCTCTTTAGAAAAGTCAAGTAAGGAAATATGATTTGCATTCCATTTATGTAAATTCATTCCAGCGCTTTCTAACAAGTGTATAAGTTGTTTTTGAAGCTCCCTAGTAGATTCTAACGATTCTTCCCCACTTATTATATCGTCCATATACGAATCATGTAGCAAAATATCGGATGCCTTCGGATATTTCTCGGCTTCTTCAAGGGCTAATTGCTTCAACGTTCTAATGGCTAAAAAAGGGGCACAAGCGGTACCGTATGTTACGGTATTAAGTTCATAGGTTTCAATTTCTGAGTTCACATTATCTTTCCATAAAATTCTTAATAATTTTCTCTGATCCTCGGTAATCATTATTTGGCGATACATTTTTTCAATATCGGCCAAAAACACAAATCGGTGTTGTCGAAAGCGTAACAAGATTTCATACAAATCTTCATTAATGACACCTTTATAAGTAATATCGTTTAATGATATTCCATTAGTTGTCGGACTCGAAGCGTTAAATACAACGCGAAGCTTTGTAGTAGATTTTTCGGGCCTATAAACGCCATGATGCGGTAGATAATAACAGCCAGAATCATTTAAATTATCAACAATTTTTGTCATATGATTTAAATTAGTGTATTCTTTAATAAAATCACAATAAAGATTTCGCATGGTTGGATTCTTTTCTAAACGATTCCATAACTGCTTGAGCCGTTTTTCTGCGATAGATTTAGACTCCCCAAGGACACTAGCATCTTCCTTCAAAGGCATGGCTACCATAAATCTTCCCGATTTATCTCTCCGATAAGTTTCTAAAAAATGTTTCTCACACAATTGTTCTTCCTGACTAATTGGACGTAAGTCAATTTCAGGAGCTTCTATTTTCCAGAATTTTTGAATGGTTTCATTAAGATAATCATTGCATGCAGTAAAACCGCAAAAAGTATTTTCAGATACATTGCGGTCTATGGTTCCCGCAGCAATATGCCCAAAAATGCTATTCTGAAAGGTGAATTGTCCTATTTTAAATTTATCTGCTTTTAATATTTCATAGAAAAATTCAGCACCAACTAAAGCATTTATTTTAGATTTTTTCCAAAATTCACTATCAGCTAATTCAAGGTCAAGTGGTAGATTTAAACTTCTTATGTTTATATTGTGTGAAGGAATGAATTCTGTAATTTTAGGTGTAATTAAAAATTCAATTGGTTCACTAAATGAATCATCTTTATTGGAAATAATGGTACCTACTGAAGATTTCACATTTGTCATCTTACCATTAATTCCTGAAATATGAATATCGCATTTCCTTTTTTGCAAATTCAATAAATGAGCGAGTTCTCTGTCTAACAGGTTACATTGACTACCATTAACAAGAATTACACGAACCGGAATCTTTTTTTTTATTGCTACTTTCCAAATAAACTATAGCAGTTGACAGCAATGTATGTTTTTTACTTTTTAAGATTGGATCATTAATCTCGTTATATAATGTCATCGAAACCTCTTTTTTTTCCTTCTGCAATTGAGAATATGAATCATCATCCGAAGGAGACAGGTGCCGTATGTCTGCATCTGTCTGGTTATTTGGATTTTCTGTTTGCGGTTTAGATGGAAAATTATTACTTTTTGTTTCCGGCAGAAAACGATGTAGGGGTGGATTGTGTCTTTTAGAACACATATAACAGGATTGCTTACTCTTACAATTCGATACCTGATGCTTCGATTTCAAACAATTAATGCATAACAAATATTTTTTGACTGTTAGGAATCTGTCGTGTTCATTTAATTTTAAGAATTCACAACATTTAGATAAAGAATGATTTCTTTTACAAAGGGGACAGTTTTGATCGTTAAAAGAATCATTTTTAGAAAAGAAAGTTTTTATTCTAGTACTCTTTTCCGCATTCATTAATTTCGGTTTCGTATTCGAAACGCATTGTAAGTTTTCTAACACCAAGCATCTTTTTTGTAAAAAGTTAATGAAATCGCACCATGTTGGCAATTCTGTAGAACTTAAAGATAATTCAAATTGTTTTTTAGTTTCTTTATCGATCTGTTTAAGAACTAAATTTATAAGTAAGGCCTCCGTAAAACGATTCATTTCCAATCCTATACTTTTGAGTGCTCGAATATTTTTTTGACAACTATCTGTAATTGTTCTCAAATTTTTAACTACATCTTGAGACAGATTCTCTACGTTTAATATCTCATTTAAATGAGAATTAACAATCATTCTTTTATTTTGAAATCTGTCTTCTAGTGCTTTAAAAAGCGAAATATATGAATCGTCTTCGGTAATTATATCTAGTGCTCTTCCACAAAGTGTAGATTTTAGATAATATAATTTTTGATTATCTGAAAGTTTATCATTCTGATCAATTAAGGTTATAAATTGATCTTTAAAACTATACCATTCATTATATTGTCCATTGAATTTGGGTAACGGAATTTCAGGCAATCGAAAATTGATAATAGAATTATCTGCTTTAGATTCATTTGAAATAATTTCATTTACATTTTTACTAATGTTATTAGAGAGTAAGAATTTTCGAAGCCTTACCTCTAATTTTTCTGCCTCTTCTTCCAATTCTGCGAAGGCGTTCAATTGGACTTCCAGTTCCGATTCATCAGCTATTTCGTAATACTGGATTTTCAAATTATCCAGTTTTGTTACTATTTTTTGCAGATTATCCTTCTTTATTTCTAAAGTTATAATGTCTTTATCCTCGTCATTAAAAGTCTCTAAATATGTCACTATCTTAGTCAATTGACCTTTCAAGGTTCCACGTTGTCGATTTAGGATAACTAATTTATTTTTATCCATAATTACTTTCATCAATGAGCACCACCACTATTTCATTATATTACGATTGATCTTCCTCCGGTTCTACTAGACCAAATGTTGACGATACTTTATGAGAGGCCTGTATTCAATAATTACTATTCTGAAGCTATTACTTCACAAACATTTAATTAAACTATTATACATATCGTATGTACATATTTACAGTTATTAGATGACGTATTATTAACGTATTCAAATATGTTGACACCATAGTCAACGCAAACTATAGAAAAAGGTGAACCATATCACCGAACAAGATAAACAAGAGAGATGTTACTCTTATAACGAAAAACAATACAACTACTCCGCTAAAGCGGGAATGCAAGTGAACAAGAGATGCGCGCCAAGGTTGCGCATATAGCCAAACTAAGGTGAGCGGCAACAGCATCCACTATGCAGGATACATGTATATATTGTATATCCCGAAAGGATTAGAAAGACACTAGCCGTATATAAACTAAAGACTAATATGTTATAAAAAATAATATGTTATAAGAACCTATTATTAAAAGTAATATGGAACGATGTAACCTATTACTGAAAAGTAACTGTTTATCCCATCTCTACTATTTATACTGATTGAATGTGTTTAATTATGAACGAATGACGCATAGAAACATCAACTGGTTTTAATAAGCTATTGTTTTCTTAATTTAATTCACAGAATTTCCATCTGACTGAAACTAAATAATTGATATTGTCGAAATTAATTTTATTTGTGTATTGAAAAGAAAACATTAAATAAGAAAGCTAAAATGGTTTATTGATTTGAAACCAGATTTGTAAAACACAAACTACAACCTAATAGTTGTTTTATCCACTAAACTCATTTTTTTTTAACATACAACATTCTAATTACTCTTAACCCTTTAGTTGTGCCTTAGAAAACGGAAAATTTTAATGTTGTTCCCACAATGCAATTTTTACAATATACTAAAATAAAGTTTATCTCAATATGAAATGAATATATAATTAGCCATTTGAAGATTAGTCTTAAGGTGCTATCAGACGGAAGACGATATATTCTAAAATATAAGCTATTGCCGCTCAAAAGCGACTAAACGACTTCAGTGGGGTTGTTTTTAAGCATAAACGGAAGAACGAAATCCATAAATGTAAACAACGGATCCAACATTTGGCTATTATTTTCACCCAAGGATGTTTACAAGGGAAAAGAATAGAGGGAGTTCTGTAATCGCTATCCTCTGATTGGAGGATTTCGTTCTAAAGACTACTGTATGTGCTTTAAACAGTCAAAAATGTGTGATTGACGAACGTACGTTCGGCAATTTGTATCAAACGGCATATTTGGATCGTTTCCCGCATGAAAAACCTGTTTATGAGGTATTTTGTGCTAAAAACTATCGTATGGTTCTTCGTTTGTTAGCGGCTTTACGATTATTATGTATGATCTTCACTGTTAAAAAACAAAACCGTTTTATCCAAATATGACCATCAGATATGTAGTACATTTACACGATATACAACAGGTTCTGCTCTCGAAATACTTCAGTCCTTCCACCATTCAATAGAATAAAACTAAAAAAAATAAATAAATAAATAAATAAATAAATAAATTCTTCTGCTATTCTAAAAAATGAAAATACGCCCAGCATTTCATAAACACAGTTTGAAATCGGTCCTATAATGAAAACCTCTTTGGATGAGTAAAAATTAGGCTCTAGTTATTTCTGCTTTGCACCCACTACAGAAACCATAAAGATTGGAAACCATGAAAAAAATCGTATTGGTTGGAGATGCAAATTCTCTGTGTCCATGTAAAAGATTTATTATTATTATTCAAAGTTTATTTGAGGTCTCGATTCATTTTCAGAGATCTCACATAATTTTCAAAAGATTCATTTTGTTTTTGAAGAAGGGTGAGGAATTCTCATCCATTATTTTCCTCTGATGAGAACCTTGAAATAATACTAACACTTTAGTTCTAGTGTTTACGAATAAAAATGTTTAAAAAATATATATATATTAGATTTTCTTTCTCAAAAATCAGTATTATTGTCTTTATAGGAATAAAAAAAAGGCTTTTGTTTTTCCAATATGAGAATTGACTGACTTCTTAATTTTGTCAAAAATAGCAAATTTAGATTTTAAAATAGTCTTAAAAGAAAATATTTCTTATGCATAATTTGAATGTTAAAATTATTAAAGCACAGTAAATAATTATTGTAAAAATAAAGCACTTTTTAAACATAAATACAGCATGGGTTGTTGCATATTTTTACAGCTAGTTCTGTAAAAATAATTGAAGATTGGTTACTTCACATTGTGCTGTAAATCGTTATCAAATTTTTTCCAGAAGTCTTTTGGTTCGCATGACATGATTTATCAACCAATCAGTGCTAATGTTGACCTTATCTGTTTTTGTAAAGAAAAGTTTTTGTGAGCCCGACGCGACGGTGCGATTGGTAAAGTGCTGGCCTCTAGAACAAGAGATTGTGTGTTCTAATCCCGGGCTACCCAAGACAGTTTGCTCCGCATAGAAAAATTAAATAAAGTATGTTATAAGTGTAAAAATAAAAAATAAAATAAAAATAAAAAAAATAAGTTACATAGTGTTGTGGAATATACTACAGAAAATTTTTATAGTGGTATTAAAAGTATTCGAGAAACTTTAACTTTTAATTTTACGGTCAATACTTCTTTTTTTTACAGGTTGGTTGTATGTTTCATCACAACGTAAAATTACTGGCGATACATCATTCATCGTCTAAATGTTTTTTTATGGGCTTTGTCTGGAATCTCTGCTGCCGGGCTTTGTCCGTAATTTTACTGCAGCTTTCTTTTACAGTGTATTACATTATATAAATAAAACTTTGTTAAAGTTTGTGCATGCGTCGTAAAAAATTATTTAGTAAAAAAGCTCAAATTTAAAGACATTTAACATTTTTGCATTCTGATTGCAGTATGCTTTGTCTAATAAACTATGACAAAATTCTTAAAACTTTCTTTATACTGCGTCTAATACCTTAAATTTTATAATTTCAAAAGTAGCATTTTCTGAAATTTTTCAAAGAAACCATTATACTTCCATGAATTCAAGTGATAGCCTCAGAAAAATGTATACAGATAATTAGAAGAAGCCTCATAACTTCATGCTTCAGCAAATACTTCATTTATTTACATAATCACAAATAAACTGAGAGTAACCTTTGAAAATTCTTCAAAGTGCATTTCAAGTCGTATTATGCATTTTTTTTTTCACTGTGTTAGATTTAATTATTTTGTGATGTGCGTCTGATATTTACGGACAATATACATTATAAGCTAAAATAATCAATTATATTACTTTATATGAGATTCAATTGTTGTTCATACCTTGTTTTGTTTTTGTACCTCGTAGGAAAAAAAAACTTGTATTACAACAAATGTTTTTAAATCTGAATTGGGTTTTTATTTTAACTGCCAGGCTTTGTCTGTTTCGCTGGTCATTTCCTTTAAATGAATTTTCAAAAAAGGAAAAAAAAAAAGTCGCTATTGAATCTCTATATGTATTATAGTTCTTTATAAAATATAAATAAATAAATAAATAAATTCTCTTAAAATCACTCAAAACCTCATTTCAGTTCCGCGCTGAATTTTGCAGTACCCCCACCAGCACTATGACCAATACAGGTTCCCGTTGACTGAGGCCGAGCATTATCTGAGCCCTTTAATTTAAATGTTTATCAGACGGCAGCAGACGCATTTGTTATTCAAAAACTAATTTTTTACAGATATGGCTGTATATCAGCATCGTTTAACGTCATTGAACATTTAAGTTTTCAAACAATGCATTAGCAAAACCTAGTAGTGGGACATTTTTCTAGCTATTATTCTGTTAAAATATCGTAATAAATAAAAGTAATTTATAATTATGTTAAAAGTTTTATTCTTTTAAGTATTCTATTTGATTCGACTAAAAAAAAAAAAAAAAAAAAAATGAAAAGAAGACATTTTGTTTTCAAAGGAATTTTTAATAGGAATTCAATAGGAATTTTTCTACAAAAACAATTGGTATGGAATGAAATGATTGAAATTAAAATTACATTTTACTAATTATTTTGTACAATCTAACAATTTCTTCACTTAGGTAAAAGCTATCACCAAATTCGGAAATTTTTTTTCAATCAAAATATACTGCTATAAAAAGAATTGTTGCAATACTTCCATATTAAAATCACGATTATATATAAACTACATTTAATCACGTGACTTGATATTGAAGAATGAAAAATAAATAGCGTAGTAATTGTTGCTAATTTAAGCAGAATTCTGAAATAACAGAACACAGAATTTGAACAAAGTTTAAGAAAATGAAACAGGAAACTCATTTGAGTAAATCGATTTTGTTTTATAAATAAATAAATAAATAAATAAATAAATAAAATAAAATAAAAATAAAATCTGTATGAGGTGCACTCTCACATGGTTCAAGTTATTTCTCAACAATAGAATATACTATATATATTTTATATGTAAAAATGACAAAATATGATTTTGTAAATTTATTTATTTATTTATTTTTGGCATCGGCTAAGTGCATTTATATTTTTAAAGCTATTAAGCCGCCAGTTTTACCATAACGTTCACGTTTACAATTTCGTAAAATTTTATTTCAGTTTTATTATTTGCAATTAAATAAATATATATTATTTTAGATCAAGAACAAAAAATAAATGAGCGTGTAAAGACCCTAACAGCACATCTCTTTCAAGTGACATTCTCTGGATGTCCTATGGAGGAAAATAAATCCTGTGGCTATCTTAAGGATGTATTATGGACAAGTGTGTTGTTAGGGGAAGATATTAATTTGCATCAACTTGATATTAAATCCCTAACAATTCTAAATCTATTAAATGTTGTTTTTTGTTAATATATTGTTAACTTGTTGGAATATTTTAATTTTATTTGTTAATTTGGTTACGTTTTATTATTTCGCATCTTTTCGTACATTTTACGTCTATCTTCTTTTAGTGGTTTGGTAACCGGTAACATAAACAATACATCCGGATTTTACTTGTACATATGTAAAATTGTTAATGAAAATTTCCTCTATTAAACTGCATAAGAGGAAATGATGTGAAAGGTGCACTAAATTATTATTATTATCATTATTATTATTATTATTATTGCATATGACAAACTTGCCAACATACTAATTAATAATCCGTAGTATTCTTAACCCCGCCTTCTATTTCACACCAATATCTTTTTAGAGTATTTTTCTTCTTATTTAATCGTAATTACATTTCGAGAATGTTAATCTAAAAATTTACTGGTGTAGAAAAAAGGACGGGACTAACAACACTACGGAATATTAATTAGCATACTTGCCAACCATCTCGTTAATAACCGTACAATAGTTAACGCCCCTTGGAAAAGCGCCCCTTTTTTCACACCACTTTATTTTTAGAGTAATTATCTGCAAATGTTTTTACGATTAAATAAGAATAAAATTACTTTAAAAAAATGACTGGTGTGAAAATAAAGGCGGGTATTAAAAATTGTGTGGTTCATAATGAGATGGTTGGCAAGTATGATATGTGCTACCAAGATTATTGTAATATTTCTTTTAGCGTGTGCAATAATGAAACAGAATTTCTCTTATTTCATATATATTTTCCTTTACGTTATTCTTTTACCATTTTTCTGTTTTGTCTTTCTACAGAAGTGCTGGATATACATATTTCAATGATATTGCAGTGGGTTTAAAGTGATATTTTAAGGAAATATTGATGAGCATAAATTTAAAAATATTAAACTAATATTTATAAATAATTGAAAGTAGATAATTATTAATGAACGTCTGGCTAAATTGTAATAAAAAAAAAACTGTGCATAATTTTAGGAGAATTACATAAAGCTTTATAAAAATTAAGCTTGTTAAGTAAAAAAATAAAAAGACATATGTAACAAATTAATCTTAGTATTTTTATTTTATAATTTTCTTCATTATATTACACTTAACTAGTTTCAAAGTTTTTATTTTAATGACATATGTTTATGAAAATCTCCTTTTTAAAAGGCTAGAGAGTTCCGAAAAATTTAATTTTCTCTTAAAATGCATTAAAATTATTGGAAGAATCTTTCTTTCTGAAAATTTCTAATTACATTTGCTATTATATTTGGATACTTTTACAGAGACGAAAATGTATGTTAGAATGCGAAACTTTAAATTATGTAACTTTTTAACTTTATCAAAATTGTAACTTGTTTAATACTTGTACAAAGGAGCAGAAGGCAATTAAGAAAAATCAATAGTTTGAATCATTAGCGGGATTTCTTTCCCTGTCGGCTTCAGAATATGTGTTTGACAGAAATATTAGATTTTTCTTAATTCAATAATTCTAAATGCACCTTTAAGAAATTAAGAATTGTTAATTAATAGGAAATATAATATTTTTTTTTTCTAAAATATACGGTCAATGTATATGAGTTATGTTTCGTTAATAACCTCAGAAATGAACCTATATAAATGTAAAAAATGGTAAAACAATATATTTATTATGTGCAGTTGCGCTCCATATTACAGACATTATAAATCATGCATATAAATGTGTTTTGATGAATTTAATCTTTAAAAATATAAAGATCACAAACGATACCCTTTTAAAATTTTGCTTTTAAAATAAGTTTTAGTACTATTTATACATTAAATAAATAAATAAAATCTAACCAGATAATCGTATCATAAAAAATAACATAACTAAAATTGTAAAAACATTTCGAAATTTAGCAATCTGCAATTATTACAAAGAAAAACATCTGTACTGTTTTTCCATATGTTTAAATTTGCTCGAATGTTCATAAGACAGTAATTAATATTTTCGGTATGCAAATTACTTATGTTTTAAGTCTTAACTTCCTAATTCATTATAAAAAATATTTCACAAAGTTGAAAAATTCAATAAAGATACAAGTAATGCTGTAGGATATTATATAAAATGTAAATGGTATGGTAACTTGGATAATAATTCTGATATTTGAAATATATATACATTTCTAGAATCCCTTGTGATATTTTATCTAGTCATCAACATAAATTAGATATTTTTCCTATTTCTCTTTTATAAAGCAATAATTTTCGTATTTTTTAAACGCTTTCACATTGATATTTTTATTCTTGAATTTCTAATTTTGAAACAAATCATTTCTACGTACACGGTGGTTATAATTAAACTTCCCCTATAAACATCATCCTGCAGCGCAAACGGGTGAACGGAATGGAACGAAATTTGGTATGTAGACTATACACGAGATGCGCTCACGGAATTTCGAAAAAAAAATTTAGTTCCAAAATGTCCGTCAGAGGGTGCATTTTCCGAAAAAAACATAAAATTTAACACAATAAACGACCAAAACGGAAAACAGAAACAATATTAACATATACTGATCACCTTGTCATCGAACCACATTAAGTAAAGGTAAGGAAAAAGGGTTGGGTAGAAAATTAAAAAAAAAAAAAAAAGTTAAAAAAAAAAAAAAAAAAAAAAAGAAAGTTCAGTTTGCAGAAACAAGAACAGATTAGGACGAAATTGTACAAAAGGAGAAGTTGTTAATCGTGTCCAGGACGATGTAGGGAGAGGTGCTCCATGTGACCACCCACATTCACCTGTAAAATTCCAAGTCGATGCACAGTGTATTCAACAACAGATCGTAACTGATCAGTTGTGGTGCTTCGCACATGAAGAGTTATGGAGTTCATTAAGTCCCACCCCACACTGAAGAGACCATAGACCTTATATACTAGACCACGCATTCCCCCTCGTTATTTGACTGCATCATGAACGAGCTTCCCCAGCAAAATTGTCACGTGATGTTGGCCTAGAGGAAGAGTGAAGAATGATCACTATGTTATTTTTCTGTAGGAACGAATTTTGTGTTTTTGAATATTTTTATTGTGCACGCACTTTTTATTTTAGCATTTAGTTTTATACATGGATGGAAAGCTAAACTTTCATAGATTAATTACATAGAAAAAAAAATTATGATAAAACATTTTGCAAGCGAAATAATTGCGTTTGAATTCTTACTTCAGTCAGAGAAGTATGAGATTATGCTTGCATACGGGAAAAAAAGAGAGAGAGAGAGAGGAATCACCCCTAGGTCAAGTTCACGTGACTTCCGAGACTCAGAGCAAAGGATGGAGGTATCAGATTACACCCTCATGTTGAAGACATTCGCTATAATGGTCAGTCCTATTGATGGCGTGGTCTAGTATATAAGGTCTATGGAAGAGACACGAGACAAAGTTGGAAGCGACATGCGCCACACGCATGTTCTAAACAGTTTCAGGAGATGATGTTGTATTTAGAGCATGCGCGTGTCGCATGTCGCTTCAAACTTTGTCTCATGTCTCGTCAGTGTACGGCGGGCCTAAGTCATTCCACGTCGCAACACCTCCACGATACACCACACTTTTTCAAGGTGATCAGAAACTAGTCAATAAATGTTAATATCGTTACTGTATTCCGTTTTGGTTGCTTATTGTGTTAAATTTAATCTTTATCCGAAAAGACGCCTCTGGTTGACATTTTGGAACTTTTTTTTTTTTTTTCGAAATTCCGCGAGCGCATCTCGTGTATATTCTATATACCAAATTTCGTTGCATTCTGTTCCCCCGTTTGCGCTGTAGGATGCTGTTTATAGGGAAAGTTTAATTATAACTACCCTGTATTTTATTTATTAACATTTTAAATACCGTTTTTCAATACAATCTTAATCAGGCATTTTAAAATAATGGTACATTTTACACTATTACAGATTTACATCATTTTATAACAAGCTATTTAGTTAAACAAAGATAAAAGAGCCTTTTTTATTATAACTCAAAATTGAATGTTTATGGAACAATTTAGTAAAATACTCAAGATATTTTAAGACTATATTCTGAGTTTATTTATCGTTATCTTTTCATGCAAGAGCGCCTCATAATTTTCAACTGACAGGGAAGGAGTTGAGTCATCGTAGAATAATGTAGCAAATTGACGTTAGTTTTAAAATTCATAATTTTGGAGTCTAAGTTCAGAAAGATAACATATTTATACAGGGATAAAGTATTTTTTCTATGTATGCAACTCATTATAAACAAAAAGTAAAGAAAAGTTCTGTGAAAAACAAGATGAACATAAAATAGATTTTATTATAAACAAATAATTTTATATTAGTTATTTTTCCTTAACTTTAGTTTTACGAATAGAAAGTCAATAGAGACAATATTGCTCTTAAGTGAAGGAAAGGTTTGCGGGAAACAAAAGAAACATAAAATAGAGATTATAATACGTGAATAATTTTACATTATTTATTTTTACCTTAAACTTTGTTGTTAATACTTTTAGAAATATAATAACATATGTCAGTGTTTTTACAGTTGACAGTGAAAACAAACCTCATATTCTATATTTATAATAAATTGAATAGAATTGAATATTTATTACAAATAATCAATGTTAAAGTTCCAAATTATGCTTTTCTATCCATATTAAGAGAAGAATCGTTCTTATTTGTAATATTTTGTTTATTTTATTTTATTTTATTTATTTATTTATTTGTGTGCATACATTTTTCTTTTTCTCATAGTGTAAGTAGACCTTTTAACTATGCTAGTTTATCCGTAATGGTATTAAGCCCAGCATTTTTTTTCACACCAGAATACTTGTAGAGCAATAGTCTTATTATTTAATCATGAGAACGTATTGCTGAATATTACTCTACAACTATTCTGGTGTGAAAAAAGGCGGGGCTTAATAATATTACGGATAAACTAGCATAGTTAGCAGGTCTATATAAGCCTTCGAATAAAACTGGTAAGAATGCGGTGTATAAAAATTAATATGCAGTTCATCTTTTTTTTTTTTTTTTTTTTTCAAACGTTTAATTTTCGTATGAGCTGTATCACACTAAAGATAAATATCTTTGAATAGTTGTAAAGTCCCCGTTTTATGAGGACGACAAAGGAATACTTTCTACAGAGAATGATATTGTGTATTATTTTCTAAGCTTAAATACGTTAGAAGCAGAAAATAATGGTGTAAATATTTTAGAAAGAACGCAAAGAACTCTTCTGTATAAATTTTAATCAATACAAATTTAAATACATTTCTTATTTTTCCTTGAAAATTTAATTACTATAAATTTCTGTAGTTTATTTATTTTTTTCTACGTAGAAATTATAATTAACTTGATTCATCGTTGCCAGCGAAAGCAACCTGGAAAAACGTATGCGGAAAGTTATTTTTTTCAATCCTTAAACTTTTGAAGGCAAAATAATTGTGCTTACTTAAAATGAAAAAAAAAAAAAAAAAAAAAAAAAAAATTACGAACATAGTTAAAAGAGAGCGATATATATATGGACCAACACAAGGGGAAGAAACCATGTCCCTTAGCCCTCAAAAATATAAAATATTTTCAATCGGAAAAAAATTTACAGCTAGGCTATTTCTTACGACTTTCTCTAGTTCAATATTATTATGAAGGTTTTTAATGTTATTTATTTTTCTTAGAACTCTATCGATAAAACATGGAATATCCACTCCGTAGACTGTCCCCAAGGGAAGTCTGCAGAATATAGCATTATTTACAAGCTTAGTATTAATGTTTTTTAATTACATTTTGATTTAAGCAGGACATAATTATCCTCAAAAATATATTTATTAAATTTTAGAGTTATAAAATGAATCTTGTATTTTTAATTAATTTATAACAAATGTCCCTAATGAAATGCATCCACTCCGTGGATAACCATTTAATTTCCCATAAAGTTCAGTAGATGGCACTGCCTGTCACCAGTGTGTAGAAGGATTTCTACCAGTGTGCAACTGAGAAGAAAGAGGGGGAAGCCATCTTTGTTTTCACTTACATGTGCTGAACTCAATGTTTTATTTCGTTCTGTTAAAATAGATTTCATCTGTGATACCTCTGTTTGGCTATCTCATCGGTCTACTCCGTGGTCAGAAGTATACAGGTAATTATAAGGATTATTTATTATCTAATTATTATTACAATTAATGATTATAAGACTTAATTCGACACTAAAGTTAAATTGCGCCTGACATTGTTGCTTTGTTCCATAAATTAAAAATCAGACATTCTGTCTACTCCGTGGACTTCCACTCCGTAGACATCATTTGATCACGGAGTGGACACTTTCAAATTTAATTTTTAAAACAGATACACTTGAAAAATAATTTAAATATATTTGATAAATAAATTTTATCTTTTTTTTTTTTTTTTTTTTTTTTTTTTTTGTTAGCCTACTGATTGCTGTTTTCAACCCTAACTTTTATATTTTTATTCGAGAATTTCTAAAAATGTCATTTCAACTTCTTTAAAACAGTATTTACTATTTTTTACTGAACTGTTAAGCATTTCTCTTCATGGTTTAAATGTAAGAACAGAATTCGTATAATATAAATTTAAGAACAGTTTTATGAGTGTTGTTTACAGAGTAATGCAAAAGATATGATGTATACTATATGTCTTTTTTTTTTTTTTTTTTTTTTTTTTTAAGTTTTAAAGGTAAAATGTAGAAAAGGTGACACAATACTTTAGAAAAATAATTGCAAAAATATAATTAAATTTAGTTTCAGAAGAAAAAAAAATTAAAAATATTTTTGTTTATTGCAAAACTAAAATTGTTTTGTAATTTTATTAATTGAATAACTTTTTTATAAAATCAATACTTAAAATATATATTTATTTTCTTTGCAGAAATTTATTATGCCGTTCAAGAAATATGGAAATTCCCATGTAACCCAATGCAGGAGAAACAAATGTGCACAAACCTTAGCTCAAACTCAGTCAAAATGAAAAGTAGGTGCAGTTGAAAAAAAATAATAATAACAAGAAAAAGAAACTTTCCAGCCAAACTACAGAAAAATGTAAAGAACAAAAAAGAAAAAGTATGCAGAGAGCAAGAGAAAGACTAATGCTCATTTATAGTTCCAGATCAAAAACTTTTAACCATTTAATTATTTTTTTAAATTATTTTTTTAAATAATGCATTAATAGTTTAAGGGGACAGACTACTTTTAAAAATAATAAAATAAAGAAAATTTTAGATTAACCTTCAGAAAAAAAAAAAAAAAAAAAATACAAACAAAATTTTTTTGAGCTTACTAGCATGACACTACTCTATTGATTAAAAATATTATTTTGGTTTACTTTAAAATAGAAAATTACTTTTATTGCAGATTATTTTTTAAAAGTTAAAGGGGGCTTTTACATTGCGCGCATTATATCTCAATTACAATATCCTTCATCCTTATAATTTTTATATTAAATGAAATGGAACATTCAAATTAAGAATCTGAACTAAAAGGTTTTAATTACTTTAATAATATGGAGTTTATTTAATAATTGAATTTGAAATATTAAATTACCATTAAACTTTTTAAATTTACACAATCATAATTCTTTTTCTGTTGAATAGAACTTCTTATCTTTAGTTCATTTTATTCATTATCTCAAAATGTATGGCTGAGAAAAATTTTAAGTTCATATCTCAAATACTTTTTGAAATATGCGCGCAGTGAAAAAGCACCCTTGATTTTTTTTTCTTCTTATAATCTGCAGTAAAATAATTTTCTATTTAAAGTAAACCAAAATAATATTTTTAATCAATAGAAAAAGGTTATACTAGTTAACACACACACACACACACAATAATAATAATAATAATAATTTAAATATATATATATGAATGTATATTTGTACATGCATTTATTCTTTTTTTTATTATTATTTATTTATTTTTTTAATTCTGAAATTTGATCTAGAATTTGCTTCTTCTTCTTATTTTTAAAAGGAGTCTGTCCCTTTAAATGCAAAATAAAGTAAAATATTTGCCAGAATTAACGTAAAGTAATTATTGTTGCTTAGGAATTACTATCATAATTCATAACCCTTATTGCTATTACATTTACAGAAAAAAAAAATTCGACTAAGAGTTACATTTGGATTTTTTGTTTTTATTTACTTATTTATTAATTTTTTTTAATGATGTGTTTTAAATTCAAAGTAGCAACGAATAAACTGTTTTTTTTTTTTTTTATACTATTAAAAATATGTCTTCGTCAACTTGTAGTACGCTGTAAAAAACAGGTTCTTAAAAAAAGTATATATTGTCTCAAAATAGCCCCGAAACAATATATACTTAAATTTGAAAACCCATGTACTCATTTTTGAGTACATGTGCATATTGGATTCTTATTGGTCAAACCCATTTTTGAGCATGTCAATATACTAAAAAATGAGTATATGGGTTTTCAAATTTAAGTATATATTGTTTCCGGACTATTTTGAGACAATATATACTTCTTTTTAAGAACCTATTTTTTACAGTGCACGATGAATAAATAAACAAAATATGCCTCTAATACTAAATTACGCTTACTTTATGAGAAATTTTAAATTTTGAATCTCACAAGAAAAATAATTCACATGGTTTTATCCTCAGACAAGTCTATAGTTGTAACTCGCCATGGTTAAGAGTCGTGAAAATGCGGGAATAGCTGAGTGCAGAAAAGTAACTTATATATATAATTCGTTTAATTATACAGGATTCTTAAATTTAAATTTTGAGATGACTATAAAAGAAAAAAATTCTGTAGCAAATATTATCAAACTTCACCATAATTTACATAAAGACAATTTATTTTTTCCAGAAAGAAAAATGCGCTCTATGCTACATTGATAACCTGTACAAGATATGGAGATATCGATTTAAACTGTTTTCAATTGTTTCTAAAATGCATCACAAAGCATATGCAAATTACGCCCTCAGTCGTATTACTGCATTTTTATAGGTAGATCTACGGTTTTTAGGAGAATATTATAGATATGTCATTGTATCGCATTTTCATTTCCGCAAATTTCATTTTGCCACTAGAATAACCATTAGATTTCATGAAGAAAAAACAAATTTACCAGTCTCATGGAATGATGTTTGTGGAGAGGAATTTACTCATACTTGGGAAAAATAGGGAAAACAAAAGCAACTCTCATCTGAGATGAACAAATCTCAACAGTCTTCTAATGAGCTCTACTAATTGCCGTATGTTGCAAAGAAAAAGTAGGCACGTGACAACTTGAACCAAAATTTTGTGGCGTAGCCACATTGGATCGGTATCTGAGTTTTCTTCAAGGAAGGAATTCTTTAATGACAGCAACATAACTGAAGTATTTAATCCAAGCCCACTGATAGCTCGGGAATAATATATTTAATTACTAAAATATTATCCATCGTATTATTAACATCATCAACCATTGGTCGGGAATTCGGCGGATGCCACCATCAACCCATTCGGCATTTGATGCAAGAAAATCAACCCATTTCCGTGCTTTTTCCACTGTTTATAAGTTACAGAATGCAAATCATGGTTCTAAAGGGCTGTGTCAGTGCTATATACCGAGTGCCCAAAACGTCCAAGAAACGCACTGGTAATGGTCCGCTTTCTCAGCATGAGGCCTTGGCAGAGCCTGATTAAGGGGGAAGCACACATTATTTATACTTACACCGTTATTTTTTAACAAATACTTTCGTCCTATAATAAACAGAAAATTCTCATTAAAAATTATTTTAAAAGAATTCTGGTGTCTAATAACGGTGAGTAAATTGGATTGTTTTACACCGTTCATTTTTTATAAAAAAATTTTCCTCGTCAAAGCGTGGAATTTCTATGACATGAAGTAAAAAATAATTGTAAAAATATTCCGGGAAGAGCGAAGATAATGTGTGCTTCCCCCTTAATCAGGCTCTGGGCCTTGGGTTATCATGGAGCAAGTTTACGAAAAGCGCAATCAGCCAGGAAAGACACATTTATGACCAATTTACCGGATAAAGGATTGATGCTTATAGCGTTCGGTAGTTACACTTACACCGTACACCAAGAGTTTGTGATAGAACACACTCTTCACATTTCATTAGATGCTTAAGAGAATATTTTGCAGTGAATAGCTCTTTTCGGTGTCGATACTGTTGCTTTACTGGGATTCACCTAATGTTTTTTGCGTTTTAGATTATCATAACATATCCATTTTTTATTTCTCGTCATGAATTTTGACAAAAAGTTTATGTGTTTTTAGTTAAGCAAGATAGAATAAGAAAAAAAACAGATTCAAGCAATTCAAGGTACGCTCCTTTTTTTCTTCTGGCTCGGTGCATGTGACACTCATCTTTCTGCTTCTTAATCTTCTTAAATCTGTGTAAACGATTAGAAATCTAATTTGTTGTATTCCTAAATGTTCGGAAAGATCCTTTTGCGTTTTAAATGTATCTTCATCGAGCAGTACTAGAAAATTTTCGTGTCTTCAGCAATGCGTTGCTACATTTTGTAACGGTAGCACCAAAACTGCCGTGATCAAAATTCGCACGTGCATTACGAAAAGGTTACCTTTCCGAGAACAAAACTCATTGACAGGCATTTTTTTTTTCAGCATTTTTTCATGGGAGAAATTTATTACGATGCAGCAACGACAAAAATATTTACTATATGACATCTATCATCTTCGAAAAATTTCCAATTTATTGTCACATTTTCTCCGACTTCTCCAACGGTTTGATAACTTTTAACTGGTTCCTATCTCATGATTTAAACGAAGCTTATTAATTGGCAAACTATCGCAGTAGACTTCACACGAAAATTGCTTTACAACTTAACTACACCCAATGCAGCCTGGCAACACTAATCTAAATTTTTTGCTTTCCCTTAACGTGCTCCCTTAAGTGTTGATATGTTGCTTAATGTGCAAGATCACTGGATATTTAATTTCTCCTATCGAGGTTGCTTAGGCCACGGTTGAACAATAAATCCGTCGGCATTAGTAGTTAAAATTAAATGACTAAGTGGAACAAACGTAGAATCTCTCACTCACAAAATGACATACGTTATCATAAGGTGCATCGATATTAGGTATGAAAAAATGCATACACATTTTCATGCTTTCGCTGAAAATTCTGATAAGTGATGCGATTAATAAGTGCTACCGTTATACAATTGAAAGGACTTAAAAAGATTTACTTACGCATAATTTAATGTGTAACCTTAAAACTTTAATCATTTAACTATGTTACGTAGAAAAATCTTTTACCTAAATTTCATTTCTCTAAGCTAGGTTATCCTCAGCGCTGTTTCTTTTCTTTTCTTTCTTCATTCATTTATTTATTTATTTATTTTTACTCCACTATAAAAAAAAACTCCACTATAAGGGTTGAATTCTTCAATTCGATCTGTGGATACATTTCCAAGCTACATTTTTAAATTACTAATTGTATTTGAATTTTTCTTTTCTTTTTTTAAATCTAAAATAAGATGCAAGTTGGTGATGGAAATAAAGAAAGAAACATTAACACTGTTTGAGTAGCAGGAACTGCAGCTGGCATGCATGTAAATTATATGTGTATATGAAGAAAATTTTATGTATCATGCATAATAATAATTCTAATTTAATGTGATAAAATAAATGTGTTATCAAAAATTTATGCTATACTTTCTACTTATCTTATTTTTCAAAACTTTAAATAAAGCTAATGGTTTTGCCAGCGGGAACTTTTAAGCTATGAAATATTTAAATTGTATCGCTTAAATTATATTATTCAATCTTTACCTAGCCATTTGTAATTCATGGCCTGTCATTATTTAAAAGTTAAGTGTTACATCCCGAAGCAATACTTATTGGATATGGGCCAATTAAGATGTTAATCTCGTTAGAATATCAGATAAATGTACTTTTGAAGTGCTTTTACTATAAAAATGGTACAGAATTTTAAATGAAGCTAGCAAAATAAATGCATCGAAAAATATATTAGAAAAGAAAACGCAAAGATATTTCATTTAATATATTATGTATAATAAATTTCTATTGAAGCATAAAATGTTTTATTGCTGAAATTTATTTATTGTACTAAAATTTATTTTACAAAAAAAACAGAGAAAGTTGGATTACCAAATATTGCTTTCTAAGATAAGTTAGTTGTAGTTTATTATCGAGATGTTAGTATTTTTATTTTATCTGATATTTTTGTGAAATAGCAATACTGTTTAAAAATTATATTCATTAAAAAACTTTTTAAAGTTTTAATTAAGAGGTTACATGACTTTTGAAGATTAAATAAAAGCATATTTTCAGTATCTTTTAATTTAATAAATAAAATATTTCTCTCAATATGCCGCCGGTAGGACCTGCTTTGCATGGACCCCTCAGAAATAAATTAACCTGGTAGTCAGCGTAAAAGCCACGTCCTTTCGAAACCGGCATTTGTTTTCATTAGTTTTATGGTGTGTGAAGAAGTTTGTGGGCTTAAATATTGATTGTACACGGGTTATTTAATTTAGTATTAGGAAAAAACTTAATAATTATTATTATTATTAGATGCTATAATTTCTTGCTGAATACTTATTGATATTTGCTCACATTAATTAAGTCAATCAAGTAAATGAAAACGTAACGTTAATTATTTTCTAAAGAAAAAAAGTGTTTTAAGGAATTATGCATTCTTTAACATTCCTCCTACCTTCCTTATTAATCGCGGAGTAAAAGCTGCATAAACAGAATGTTATAAATTAGTAAATAAAAATAATGAAATAAATCTAAAGGACACAAATTTATTATTTAATAAATCCATTTTTTAAATATCTCAGCATTATTATTATTATTATTATTATTATTATTATTATTATTAGAATTTTTCGAACAATTTATGTTGAATCATGAGTTTAAGGATTGATAAATAAACAATGTTTGAATATATTTTGGCCTGAAGCGAAAGACGTTTCTACATAATGAAGAATTTCATAACATAAACCTTTTATTCGTCAGTGCATCCGATACAAATTTCACCAAGGAAAAAATGCTGCGAAAGCATGTTAATAAATTTGTTCTGCTCTCGGAGAATATATTGTTTCGAAAAGAAAATAAAATTTAAGTAAAAAATCATTTTTTAAAGTTAGAAGCTTTTTATTGTGAAGCCCTAAAAAGCATAAAATAAAATTTATTCTGGCAAAGACCTGCTACAAAGAAATGAAAGTTTCAACACTAAGAAAATTTTAGAGAAAAATATAGGTACTTTCCTTTTGCAAGATATGAAAATTTTTTAATGTTCAAAATACTTTTAAAAGCTTTCGAGACCAATATTCTTAGTTATTAGTTTTTGTATAATCATTCGTTACGCCAGAAATTTCAAATGTCTCGAAAGCTTTTTAAAATATTTTGAACATTAAAAAAATTTTCATCTCTTGCAAAAGGAAAGTACCTATATTTTTCTCTAAAATTTTCTTAGTGTTGAAACTTTCATTTCTTTGTAGCATGTCTTTGCCAGAATAAATTTTATTTTATGCTTTTTAGGGCTTCACAATAAAAAGCTTCTAACTTTAAAAAATGATTTTTTACTTAAATTTTATTTTATGCTTTTTAGTTACAAAAAAGGAAAAAGCTTCTTAAAAAAACTAATTAAAATTTCTTAGGATATTTTGCAGACAACGGAAGATTTTCTTTTATCATTTGACATTTTTCCCCCGATTATTTATCTGAAAAAAAAGTAATATATCGTCTTTCGAGGACCGAATCCGGGACCATCGCGTTATTAGCATGACGCTCTAACCAAAAGTTTAAGAACTGTCAAAAAAAATTATAGAACATTCTAGAAAAATCTAAAAAATACTTATACAAAAGGAATATTGTTCTCGAATGCTTTTTAAAATATTTGGGATATTTAAAATTTTTCATGTTTTGCAAAAGTGAAATATCTATGTTTTTCTTTAAAATTTCCTTGTAGTTGAAACTTATGATTTTAAAGCATGATTTTATAGCATGTCTCTGCAATAATAAATTTTTATTTTAGGCTATTTAGGGCTCCACAATAATAAAAAACTTTCAGTGTTATTTTTATTTATTTATGTATTTATTTTTATTTTTACTGAAATTTTTATTTTGTGCGCTTAGTAACTCAAAAAAAGCTTCTTTAAAAAACTATCAAAATTTCTTAGGACACTGTGTAGACAATGAAAGATTTTTTTTTATTAATTGGCATTTTTTCTAATAATTATCGGCAAAAAAGTAACACATCGGCTTGCGAGGATCGAACCCACGAGCATCGCGTTATCACCATGACGCTCTAATCAAATGCGCTAACGAGCGACGAAAAAGGCTGTTTAAATTTACATTAAAGTGGAGGCGCCTTTTTTTTCAGAATGACACAAAGACACGATGATAAAAATCCAATTTCAATAAAAATCTTCTAAAAGAATAATACATGTATATGTATAAATAACTTTTTATTTTGTGCCTTTTAGTATCTAAAAAAATCTTCTTCAAAAATTCTTAGAATACTGTGTAGACAATGAAAAATTTCCTTTTATCAATTGACATATTTTCTATTAATTATCTACAAAATTTAACACATCGATCCTTTGGGGATGAAACTCAGCACCATGGCATTAGCAACTTGACGCTCTAACCAACTGCGCCAACAAGCGACTATAAGGACTGCTGACACTTACTTTAAAGTTGAGTGCCTTATTTATTAGCGTGACATGAAGACGTGATAGAGAAATTCAATTTCAATAAAAAGCTTCTAAAGAATTTTTTTATTTATTTTTATTTAAATTTTTATTTTGTGCTTTTTAGTAACTAGATAAAAAGCTATTTAAAAATCTCTTCAAAAATTATTAGGATATTGTGTACACAACGGAATATTTCCTTTTATCAACTGACACCTTTTCTATTAATTATTTGAGAAATTAACATGATGCTCTAACCAACTGAGCCATTAAGAGATAGAGATACAATGAATTGCTTACATTTTTTTTTTTTTTTTTTTTAAGTGGAAGTGTCTTAGTTTTTAGCGTGACAGAAAACGCGATGACAAATTCAACTTCATGTAATAAAAATCAGTTAAAATGGGTGAAAATATCTTACCCGAAAAATGGAAATTTAACACTTTTAAGGTCTAAACTATTTCAATCGCATATCTGCTGCTGGACTGAGTTTTTTTCTTCTTTTTTTAATACTTTCTTTTACTAATTAACACCTTTTCTATTAAATATCTCCAAAAATTATCATATCGACTTTTCGAGGATCGAACTCATAACCGCCCGTTATCAACATGATGCTCTAACCAACGGAGCTAACGAGGAATGCAATGCGTTGCTTATATTTACTTTAAAGGGGAGGCACCTTCTTTTTGGCGTGTCACGAAGACACGATGAGAAATTCCAATTTCAATAAAAAGCTTCTAAAAAAATTATTTATTTATTTATTTTTTCTTGCATTTTTATTTTGTGCTTTTTGTAACTAGATAAAAAGCCGTTTAAAAAACTCTTGAAAAATTATTAGGATACTGTGAACGACACAGCGAAATATTTTCTTTTATCAATTGACACTTTTTCTATTATTATTTGCTGAAAATAACACCTCGGCCCGGCGAGGATCGAACACATGACTCTCGCGTTGTCAACATGATGCTGTAACCAGCTGATCCATTAACAGATACAATGAGTTGCTTACATTTTTTTTTTTTTAAATAAATATATAATGGAAGCGTCTTGGTTTTTTAACGTGACAAAAAGCCGATAACAAATCCAATTTCATATAATAGTAATATATACATATATATAAAGCTTCTAAAAATATTTTTTTATGTATATTTTACTTAAAACATTTTATTTTGTGCTTTTTTAATATCTAAAATGTTTTGTGTTTTCCAATATATAAATAAATAAATAAAAAATGCTTCTTAAAAAAACTCCTAAAAAATTCCTTAGTGTAAGCAACGAAAAATTTTCTTGTATCAATTGACACCTTTTCTACTAATCAATATGGAAAAGCTAACACACTAGACCTTCCGGGGATTGAACTCACAACCACTGCGCTACTAACGGGACGCTCTTACCAACTGAGCCACAGAGCGACAAACGATACAGCTTATATTTAGTTTAAAATGTAGGCGCCTTGTTTACTAGCGTGACACGAAGACACGATGACCAAGTCAATTTCAATTAAAAACCTTCTAAAAAAACTGAATTTCGGTTTCGCCGTTTTAACGTGTATGAATTAGTATTACCGATTAGCGGCGTTAGATTAAACTCTATGTATGAGAATTTGAAAACACTCTTCACTGAAGATGCATGCCTGTCACAAAATAGACCTGCTGAACAATTAAGAGTATCACAAACTGTGACGAACGGTTTCTCGTCGCCATCCTCATTTAACTTTAAGTTGAATGCTGAAACTTGCTTAATTACTTAATAAAGTTATGAAATAACACAAAGTCAGATATATAAAAATAACTTGAACTTTTTATTTGAGCGTAATAGAAAAGGCGGGCGTTGGACTTTGATTATAGTTAATATCTTTATAACTTAAGATGGGCAGCCATACTAACTATTCTAACTTTAAATAATTAACCACAAATAATTTCAACTACTACATTTAACTTCCTTCATCCTCGCGGCTCAGTAACTTTTCGATAACGGGAGGATTCCCTGACGCCGCTATCTACTCGAATTACTCTTTCCGGCTATAGCCGCTAACAACCAACTTCCCACTCACTTACTTCCAGCTAACCTTCAACTAATTTCCCTCCAACTCACTCTCTTACCTTCCCTCCAACTCACTCTCTTACCTTCCCTCCAACTCACTCTCTTACCTTCCTTCCAACTAACTCATACCCTTACTCTCCTTCCAACTAACACCCAAAAGCAATCTTCCTTCTACTTTTATACTATTCACTTTCCAAAATACTTTATAAAATTAACATATCGCAGATTACAATTTCATTTTAGGATGAGAACTAACTATATTACTATACTGAATCCTAAATTCTTCGCATTCATGTTTTACTCGCAAAGTGCGAATTTTAATCGTAGCACTTTGCTAGACCTCACAAAACAACGGATTTTTAATCGTTTACATGCAGTAGGAAAGATTCAGAAAGAATAAGGAGGTGTACTACATACATTGCGCCAATGGAACAAAGATGAGTTTGTTTTGAATGTCATGAATCGAGAATAGGGAACACAAAAAAATTTTCTAGCAAAAAATCGTTGTTAAAAATGAACATTGGATATGTTTTGGCAATGCGAAACTCAAAAATCATTAGGTGAATTCCGTCGAAGTAACAATATCAATGCTAAAACGAGTCATTCATGCAAAAAAGTTCCCCTGTATATCCAGTGCAATATGATGAATTTGCTACATTGCGAATTGTCGGAGCATGAAGTAAGTACCACTGCTAATCACTATGTAGAGAATCAGAGTGGGCCATGATTCTCTATTGTTGAATCTAAATCCTAAAGATTAACTTAGATTAACTTAAATACGTAATGAGGAGAGCTCGAGACAAAGTTAACAAAAGAATAACAAAGTTTATTTAGCGTTCAATATATATAGGAGGGCTTTGAGCTAACTTATTTAAATAAATGACTTCAGGAACTAACTTTAAACAAGATATAAAATAAGAAGTTGTTTTATCTCACCAATGCTGATATTTTTGGCGACTGCTCCTTACTACTACTAACTTTTCTCACTTCAGAGTGTCGAGCGGATTCCCGATCACGACGGACTCCTACTGTAATTTACGCCACAATACTACACCTCTCTACCATCACTGCACACTTATCAGCTACCCACTCATCGCATTCCTTTACCGCTAGCCGCTCCAATCCACACTAAGCAGCTACTAATTCATCACATTTCATTACATTTCCTCCTCTAGCAATTCACTATCCTTCCTTTTATACTACATCCTAACAAACATCCTTTCCCTTAATTTCAGTTAAAACTTACAATCACTTCCCATTCATCAAACATTCAGATCCTAATTATTTCACTGCAGCACCATGCTGACATAAAACTCACTCGACCTCAACTTTCGCCGAGCTACTGGCGACGAAGTAATTTAACCGTCCCAACTTTAGATTGCTGGATTCAGCTGAAATTCAAACGGACTGTGGAGACGTTCTATAGTCTCGACCTTACAGTCCCCCTCCAAGAAAAAAAATTATTCGGGAAAATCCCCAACGGGTTTTATCGAATAATTTTAAACACGAATAAATCTCACAGGAGTGAGTGGAGCCACAACTTAGTTTCTGAAATTTTAAAATAAGTTAGAAAAAAAAAAAATTAAAGTGTAATTTGCTGAGCAATGAACTGCTTACAGCTTCAAATACAATGGCGATTAAAAAAAATTCCTAAGCGAAAAACAGGACCAACCCCGAAAAAGAAATTTAAATTTTAAATTAAAATGAGGGCCTTTTATGGCCTGAAACTCCGGAAAAAAAAAACGCCTCAAATATGTTAGCTCAACTATACAATGGGGCTTACAATCATCTTTCTGTAATTCCAGAAAGGGAAAAAAACTCAATTTTAAAGGTAAGTCGAAGGAGGATTAAGTACAGGGGGGTTGCTTTAACATACTAGCAACATGAAAAAAATTTTTATTGAGATAAAAAACTAGAAATTCTTTCCGAAGTAAGCCATCCTTCGAAACTTAGAAGAGGGATTTCTTCATCCATCAGAGCCAGTCTAGGCTTAACCACATCAGCTAGTCAACGTACTTGAGAAAAAATTCATTCAGAAACGTCAGGCATCAGAATAACACTTCGGACATCAGATTAGAGCATCAAAGATATTTCTAAAACGGAAACTTTTTAAAGTATCAAAAATATAAAAACTACATTTTGTAGATAGATAAACGAGACAAATTGTCTCTGAATACATAAAATAGTTTATATACAATAATTTTTTCCTCCTGGGCTATAGCATGCGAAACGACAAAAAAATTAATTTGTTAGTGATTTTAGTTTAAAGTTTACGCGTGATTTACGCATATAGCCAAAAAAAAAATTTCCCCACTCAAACATACACAGATATATATAGATAACTTTTAGTTGAAAAAAAAGTTATAACAATGAAAAATATTCATTTTATACACTTATCAAAGTTCATTTTAGTTATATATACAAATACAATATGTATAGAAATACGAAAAGGGGGGGGGATATTTACAAAGGTTAAAAAAAAATTATATTACCCTTCTGCAGGTGATGGCTAAAAAATAAAAGAAATTAGTATACATACATAAAATATATTAAGAGAGAACAAAAATGTTGACATGGAAGCAGAAACATGATTTTCGAAATGAAAGTCCATGTACTAATTTAAACTTTACAGTTTTTAGTTTGAGAAAATTCATTTCTTTCAGAAGAGGTTCACAAGTCCAAACGGCTTCAATATATGTCGCACATTTTGGTACAACGCTGATAAACAAATACTTGAGAAAAAGTAAAATAAGAAACGATACAACCTGACCCAGGGTTTCCGCTGTAAGAAAATTAGCATTAAATATGAGAGTCCTGCTGGTCATTGCACTGGCCGCAGAAATCACAGGGCTGGAAGCTTGCAGCAGGAGGTCAGGCGTTGCGAGGGCACATTCCTGGGCTGTGATCGAACCCGGCACGCTGTCGCTGTCCACAATTCCAGGAGAAGGTTCAGCTGGCTCTATAAAAAATCTCCTGAGATTAAAGTGCAAAGTCGTATGAAGTGAGGTAGTCTCTCTTATGCTGCCGAAACCACAGTTACTAGAAATGGTTCGGGAAAGAACCTCCGAACCCGTATGCTCAAGTTTAGAGCTAACAGATGAAGAATGAACGTGGAAATGCTTTGATATGCTTCTTTTATTCCTTACATTTTTATGTAAATTAGCTAGCAGTTTTTGAGCCGGACCGCTATTGAACGTTCCACTTTCCTTTACAACATTTCCAGTTACTGTTTTGATTAAACTAGTGGATTCTGTCGGCTTGACATGTAGAAAACTTAAATGTCCTTTTTGACTACTTTCATTTAAATTAGCTACTCGCTTATGAGAAGCATCGTTGTTTAAACCGCTATTTTCTGTTACTTGTACGACAACATTTTCATTTAAACTAATAATTAAATCTGGTGGCTGACCAGTTGTAAAACATAAACTTTCTTTATTTGCTAAAGGTTGAGTACCAACATTAATTTTAACATCATTTTCTGCCAAAATTTTTCCCGTTACATGAGATAATTTTCCCAATCCGGTTTAGCATTTGCATAAGATTTATTAATAAAAATAGCAGAATCTGCCGACTTGACAGGTTTAGAATTAAACTGTAATTTATCTTGTGGTGAATTTAAACTACTAGAAAATTCTGTTGGCTGAATAGTTTCAAAACATGCAATCGAGCTATTGACGGAAGGATTAGCCGCTACGTTTAAAAGGCTTTCATTCTTCTCTAAATTTGAAGGTAACGGAGAGTTTAAATTGGAAACGCATTGAGAAGAATTTAAATGTGCCAAGTGGACTGAAGAAATAGAAAGAGAATTTAAACATATAGATTGAACTTCGGTATTATGAGAGTGTGTTTGATTTCCTGCAACAGTTTCTGGTTGATTTAAATGACTGTTTCTCCGCTGCGAAAAGTTAGCTTGTTGCGGTCGGTTGAAATTAACATTTTGAGGGGGGGCGAAATTTTCTCGCTGTTCATTTTGACTATTTACGGGTTCTTGCCAGCGATTAGACTTATCCGCCGGTTTAATAGCGTGACGTGCTTGATATTTATCGAGAACTTGAAAAAGAGTATCAATAGATGCGGTTGGCTTTAAATCGAGGTAATCTTGAATTGGCACCGTGAACAGCGGATTTATAATATCAAATATTTCTAAGAAGGATAAATTTAGTTGCAGTTGTTTAATTAAATCGAGCTTACGCAGGAAAAATGTCGTCGGTTTATCAAATACAGACATTTTAGTAGTATACAGTTCCTGCATGAATTATGCTCTATCAGCACTCGGGGAAAATGTGCTTATAATTTTGATTTTTAACTCGTCATAGGTTGGATTTGACCCAAGTGAATGGCAGGCGATTAATTTATGCCACTGCCTCGGTTCTCCTTCTAAGGAATATGCTAACCAAGCATATTTTTTGGATAGATCAATGTTATAAAAGTTAAAAAAGATTCAAGCTCCTCAAAAAATTGAAGCACGCTAGTGGTGCCGTCAAAAAATACTTGCTCGGGGGGGGGGGGGGGGATTCGAGCGAATTTGGGCGCCAGTGTAGAGAATCAGAGTAGGCCATGATTCTTTATTGTTGAATCTAAATCCTAAAGATTAACTTAGATTAACTTAATTACGTAATGAGGAGAGCTCTAGACAAAGTTAACAAATGAATAACAAAGTTTATTTAGCGTTCAATATATATAGGAGGGCGTTGAGCTAACTTATTTAAATAAATGACTTCAGGAACAAACTTTAAACAAGATATAAAATAAGAAGTTGTTTTATCTCACCAATGCTGATATTTTTGGCGACTGCTCCTTACTACTACTAACTTTTCTCACTTCAGAGTGTAGAGCGGATTCCCGATCACGACGGACTCCTACTGTAATTTACGCCACAATACTACACCTCTCTACCATCACTGCACATTTATCAGCTACCCACTCATCACATTCCTTTACCACTAGCCGCTCCAATCCACACTAAGCAGCTACTAATTCATCACATTTCATTACCTTTCCTCCTCTAGCAATTCACTATCCTTCCTTTTATACTACATCCTAACAAACATCCTTTCCCTTAATTTCAGTTAAAACTTACAAGCACTTCCCATTCATCAAACATTCAGATCCTAATCATTTCACTGCATCACCATGCAGACATAAAACTCACTCGACCTCAACTTTCGCCGAGCTACTGGCGACGAAGTAATTTAACCGTCCCAACTTTAGATTGCTGGATTCAGCTGAAATTCAAACGGACTGTGGAGACGTTTTATAGTCTCGACCTTACAACTATAAGGAACAATTTCTGCGTTTGAATCAGGAAACGCAGGAATCAGGAAACGAAAACGTTCATTTACCGGCAATGGTTTCTGCCCTGTTAAGTTGTTCCTTGATAACGCCATACCCCATGTTGAAAGAACTCTCAAGGATGCGCTACCATCGTTTGGCTGGGCAGTTTTGAAACACCTGGCGTATAGCTTCGACACAGATCTTACTAAATGCTATTTGTTTCAGTCGATAAGCAGTACCTCGACTTCTGTATACTTCTAGACAGTGGACGAAGTACGAAAATGCGTCGAGGAATTCATCGCGTTAAAACTCAAATCGTTCTACAATCCTGTCATCCGGCAATTGCCTGACAGATGGGGGAATTTACTAGATAATGATGAATAATATTTTTATGAGAAATGGCATTATTCGCAACTCCCAATTACATATTCATTTCTCTGAAACATACTTTAACACATAATACTACACCAAATAAACAAGTTCTATGCTACATTCTAATAAATGACCGCAAAATTTTCGATTTCAGACGTTATGTCAAATATCTCAAAATATGCAGACAAATCATTAGGAAACTTTAGGAGTATACTGAATATGTTATACTTCATAAATTTTAGTAAAAGTTTTACCATGAAATCAAAAGGGGGATCGGTAAATTAAAGAAAAATGGAAATATATAAATGTAGCTTTCGATTATGAGATTTCTTCTTATAATCCGTTTAAATTTTTATGAGGCTAACCCATTTATATTTGAAGGTATAATTTTTTTAAAGCTTAAAAAAGCTATTTTTTTTATACTATTTAAGGTATTAAATTCAGTGGAAAACTCTGTAATGGCAATGCAAAGGTATTAAATATCTAATAAAAAAATGAGGATTTTTTAAAAATAACTTTTAACTACGCATGTGAAAGCTTTAACGAAATTTCATTTGCATAATTTAATAGCCAAAAGTTATGAGCTATATTTATATGAAACCTCCAACCAAATATCGTGCAAATTCAGAAAGTTGTACGCGATTGAATACGCTGATAATCGATTCTTCTGAAAAGAACTAAACTACCTGGCTTTTTACACATATTTTTATTTAGATTCAGTCATTGGTAATACAGTGTTCGTTTATTGCAAATAAGTATTGATAAAACCACCTTATTATTTCCCTTATTTTAGAAAAGAACTAAAATTCGTTTCATACTACCGCGTGCAACTTTTTGAATTTACACGATATTTCTCTGGTGTTTTCATTTATGTAGCTGAATGCTTTTAGATATTATATTACTCAAATGAAACTTTGTTAAAGCTTGTTCATGCGAAGTTAAACATTATTTAGTAAAAATGCTCATATTTTATTGTATATTTAATGTTTTTGCATTCTGATTGGGGTGTGCTGTGTCTAATGTAGTATGCTGAGTTTCCTAAAAATGGCTTTGCACTGGTTTTAATACCCAGAGTGTTATAATTAAAAATGCGGCATTTTTTTTTTTTTTTCATTTTTTAAAAGAAACCGTTTTATCTCCACGAACATATGCGGTAGCCTCTTAAATATTTGTGCAGATAATAAGAAGTCGCCTTGTAATCCCGTGCTATAACCAGAACTTACTTAAGTGTTATTTTTTACAGGTGATTTAAAACGTTTTCATTTAATTTTTTACTGGTCTTTTTTTTTTTTTTTTTTCTTCCGGGACAGTTTTTTTTACTGAAATATGTGAGATATGTGAGATGTATCATGTTCTCTACATAGCAGAAGTTTCAAAAGCAATCGTCCAATACTTTTTGAGATATCTGGCAAAACGTCTAAAATAGAAAGTACTCGGTCATTTATGGAAAGGTAATTTATCTGCGTGCGTGCGAAATTCTGTTTAAAGAACCCCTCGATAAATAAAAGCATCACTTTTCGTGTTCTCGGTACGATACCACACAAACATAGCTTTTTTTTTTTTTTTTTTTTTTTGCAACTCTCATACGAAGCCAAAAGCATTTTACCGTGTACAACCGTGACCTTCAAAATACTTCGTATATCGTAGGTCCTGGTACAAGCTATAAAATTCAATTTCGATATTAAATAATATACTTTTTTAAGTAACTTTTTAATTAAACGAAAATTTAAAAAGAAATTTTTAGGGAAAGAAATTTAGCAAATCTATATTTAACGAATGAAAAATTACGTTATGAATTATTATTTATATATATATATATACATATATAATTTCTACTAATATCAGATTATTGATTTTTATTTTGTTTTTAAAATTTAAAATTTTCTTGCGATCTGCGTTCATGTTCTGTTATTATTTTTTCTTTAATAATTAAAAAGCACGCATTTGTCTGTGACAACATGGAATAAACAAACAAAATAAATTAAAGAAATAACAAATTTCTAAGATTAGAAGATTTTATCTTTTGAAGAAAGTATGAAAGATTTTGCGGAAAATCTTAGAATATTATAATGTAACAACTCACGAGTTTTCTGTAATTCATTCTCAGTATTATTTTACTTACTAATGAGGAAGAATGTACTTACTTTACGTTACTTTGTTTCAGTAATTATGATGTATATTATTAATCTATGTAACTGACTTTTTTTTTAAATAATGTATGCAAAATAAAAATTATATTGTGTCAGAAATATGTTTTATTATTATTTTTTTTCATACACGTTAGTTAAATGAATGCACGAGGTATTTTAATATTTTTTCGTAAAATATAAATGAATAAATAAATAAACTCTTTTCCAGCTTATTTAAATATGTTACGGCAGAGTATGTATCACTTTTTACATGTGATTAATCAGAACCAAATAATATTCATTTTTTTTTTTTTTTCGTAGCTAGAATTTAGATGTTTTTTAATCAATCACCTTGTTGATTTTTTAATACGGCATTATACAATTCTTCAACTGTACTTAAAATAGATTTTTATCAGGAATTTTATGTACAAGTTTTTCAAATTAAATTCCCTCTTTTTTATATTAAATTTCCCTTATTGCAACTTAAATTCATTTATTTGCAAAGGAAATTCACCCTTCTGCAAATAATATATTTTTACATACATATTTTATTAAAAAAAAAAAAAAAAAAAAAAAAAAAAAAAAAAACTCAATTTAAGTATTCAGTTTAAGCATTAAATTTTGAATAAAATTACAAAAATTCAATACGGTTAAAAGTTACATCCATTTCAGGTTCTTCAGAGATCTTAATTCTAAAATGAAATCGGTCGTTATCAGAAACGGATGACAACACGATATTAACTTTTTTGGAAACAATTGTAGCCAATTTCGGTTGTATATATAGTTTTAATTTAGTGGATATAATTAATAGCTCTGTTGAAACTGTTATATCAACACACTGTTATAATTTTTATATGAATATGCAAGTTAAATTAGCAGATGCTGCTGCATGGAACCGTTATAGATTAGGTTGCACGTACTATACATATGTACGTCTAACGTAATCTATAAACGGTTCTCCCTCAAGTATTAATATTTTTGAATTATCAGTACATTTTTCTACATACCTTCATTTCCATATGTAATTATTTGTACGAATTATAACAAAATTTTCAATTTCTTACTATGCAATTAACATTATTTGATGTGATTTTTCAAATATAATATCTGAAGAATTTGATTTGCAAAAGTGTGAAGTACATTTGGAAAAGAATAAATTTAATTTGTAAAAGATTGAATTTAGTTTGAAAAACATGTATATATATAAAAGAATAATCATGAAGATAACAGGAATTTTAATAATATTTCCATTATTGCTAGTGTAAATTTGTCGAATAAATTTAACAACGGAACGTAATAGAAATTTAAAATAAAAGTATTCGATATTATTTTATAGTTAGTAATTATATTTAAAATATATTTATATTGAGATTATGTGTCATGGTCAGACAAATTTTGCAACCACAAGAACATTTAAATAGAAGGTATATAAAAGTATTATACAAGTTATCGGATTTATATATTATATTATTATTATATATACAAGATATATAGTAGAAATATAATATATAAAGCCAAAGTGAATGTAAGCATAAATTTAAGAAGAAATTATTAGAGAAAGATATTTATCAAATTTGTATTTAAAAAACGAAAATAAATTTCGTATAAATTATTTATTTTTTATGTATATAATTTCTACTAATGTGAAATTGTAATTTCTAAAATTTTGTTTCAAAATTTAAAACTTTTTTACAGTCTGCATTCATGTTTTATATTTATATTATTTTTATTTAATAATTAAAATGCATTTGTTTTCTTGCGACATGCATGTAATAAAAAAACATGTTCAAATAAAGAAATAACAAATTTCTAAGATTAGAATAGAAAAAGTATCTTCTAAATATTTTGAAGAAAATCTTGGAATATTTAATGTAAAAACTGACGAGTTTTCTTGTATTTAACTTTCAGTTTTATTTTGCTTGTTAAAGAGGAAGAATGTACATACTTTACGTTACTATGCTTCAGAAATTACGATTTATAATGTTAATATTTAATGCAAAATATGTATGACAACTTACTTTTGTAAAACGAGATTTACAAAATTAAAAATTACATTTGTTGTAATAATTTTTTATCACAGACATGTTGGTTAAATGATCATCATTATCATCATCATCATCATTACGTTGCTTAACCCTTTGCCGTTCAGTGTTCTACTACATGGAACACTCCACTTTGCTAGCTTCTCGAACCGTTAAATTCAATTGCAAATGCATAAAAATAGGTTTATTTTTTTTACTTTGAACTTTCCTTTTCATCCATAGATGGCATCACTACACAAGGCAATCCATGATATTTAGCTGGGACGCGTTATTTTAAATCCCCGTATTTACAAGAAATTTTGATTTTTTTTTTTTTTTTTTTTTTTTTTTTTTGTGATGCAAAAAACATTGCTTTAAAAAAAGATTTCTGTGTTATATCGTTGGCTGTACTCTAAATTATTTATTCTGTATTATTTTAAATTTTTTATACAGGAAACATACTAGGAATCGTTGAATAAAATAAGGTGTTCCATCTCCTGGAACACTGCGACACTAGCGCTTTTCATATTATGCAACCGAAAACAATGATGAGAGAAGACATCTGTGTTTACGTGCTCTGTTTTCCTCTGTTTGTAGGGAATGACGTCAAGCTATCAGATGCTGCGAAGGAGGGTTGGTTGTTTATTAAAAAATAAATAAATTAAAAAAAAAAAAAAAAAAAAAAAAAAACGCAGAAGACTAGTTTCATGCGCAAAACCTGCAATGTTGGTTTGCGCTTCTACCAAAAGAGTGTGACGTGCTTCCAAAAAATTCATGAAGCTAAAAAATAGACTAATTGTAAATATTTTTGCACGTAGGACTTGTGTATATGTATACTAACTGTAAATATCAAATTATTTCATAAAAAATCATATAACCAAGATTTTTTTTGGGGGGAGGGGGGGAAATGGGGTGTAGAGTATCAGGCCTCCCCGTGATGCACCATGGGTCATGCTAAATACACAGGTATACTACAGTGTTTTTTAATTCATATGCAAAATATTCTACTCATTTACGCGCTTCACTGCGATGCTCTTAGACACACTTTTCAGAGCTCTAGTCGCGCAGTGTTCCCGCTGATGGAACACCCACAGATTCAAAACGGTAAGTACTATCTGTACAAAATTACACCTGTATACTCCTTTAGACCTAAGTACATAGCCTACAACTTTTTTTGTTGAAATTCCAACTTTAAAGGTTAGTGCGCTGTAAAGGGTTTTAAGGAGTTCCTACCGATGGTTGCAACCATCGCTTACCTCTACCTGAAGAAGAACGACCTGGAAATGAGATACCTGTTTGACATGGTCGGAAGCTTTAACTGGTTAAGTCCCAAGTAAACTCAGGCGTGATGCGTAGATGAGCATTACATGTCTGTAAGCAGAAAAAAGAGACTTGGGAGGAACTAAACTAGACGCTGTATAGACATATTGGCATGCCAAAAAGGAAAATAAACCTAACAGCGTCAAAAAATAAAGAAGCAAAAAGGGACACCGGTGTCGCATCTGCGTCAAAGAGTTAAGCTAAAAAAAAAAAAAAACTTCAAAGAATAAATTTAAAAAATACTTCATTTTTCAATGACAGATCATTATAAAACTAAGTAACAAAAATCCAATAGGATAACATAAGAAGGAAGAAACAGGGAACTTGATGTGCAACCTTAACGGCCCTCTTCACTTACCCTCGTCGGAAGCCCGAGGCAATGTTATTCTATGGGAAATTTTCTTTACTTATAACTAATTAACTAATATATATTTTTAAATTATGTTTTTACATTCAGAAAATTCCCAATTGTTAAATTGACGCTCCTTTTTCAAAAAAGAATTTTTTTTTTCATTTTTAATATTTTATTTTGAAATTGCAAAATTTTGAATGTGAAAACAGAATTTAAAAATAAAGAAAATTTCCCATAGAATAATATTAGCTTTGGCTTATATGGCGACGGTGAGTGGAGTGGTCCCCTAATGAGCCACTTTTTGCTTCTAGAATACACATTAGCATTGTAATCATGAAAAAAACTGAAGTTAGATTTTGCTGTATCAATAACTTTTGATGTCTTCTTAATTCCTCATTATTTGTGATTTATACACTATAGCATAAGAGTGATTCTGAATAAAACATTTGAAGCTATTTCACAGATACATAAATTTTTATTTAAAAATTTTATACATCAACCTTGACAATTCACTTCTAGTAGATTGGAATGAAAGGCTGATTTTTTATACCAATTATGTGAAAAATACCAGAGCCGATAATTGAACCTAGCCTTCTGCTTAAATAAATTAATGTATATCATCAAAAAAGCAGAAGGCCTGGGTTCACTTTCCGGCTCTGGTATTTTTCACTCAGATAGTATAAATAATTAGCCTTCCACTCCAATCTATCAGAAATGAATTTTCAATGTTGATGTTTAAAATATCTAAATTAAAATTTTGTGGCTTATTGGAGTTGTGCCATGATCAATTTTTCACTTGAAATAGCTGCGTGTTTGCAGACTCGGTGACCTTGCCAACGTATATTATGTGAGAAATGCTGAGCTGGTTATCAGCCAGGGTAGCTCAATGGTTAGAGCATCTGCATGTTAAGCAGAAGGCCCAGGTTCGATTAACGGGTCTGGTATTTTTCCCACAAGTTTTCCCCTTCCACTCCAATCTATGAGAAAAACACATATATACTGTATGTATGTTTAGTCTATTTTGAATACAAGCTATAAATTAAAATGTATAAAAGTAAATGAAAATTAAGAATTAAATAAAGAAAACCTATTAAATGGAAAAGGTTACTTATTCATTTGAATCAAAATAAAAATTTCTTTAATCTTTTGATTAAGTTATAATTTTTTTTAATTAAATAATTTATGCTTTCAATATTCTATTTACATGTTCTTTAAAACAAAAAACTGGATTTAAATCAGGGCCTGAAATTTCAAAGATTATACTCGCAAAAAAAAAAAATAAATAAATAAAAAAAAATAAAATAAAATAATAATAATAATAATAAATAAATAAATAAATGTCATAAAATAGTTTTTTTTTTCAAGTATTTTGGATTTTTAAAAATGTATTTTGGGTTTTCTCCCCCCCCCCCTAATTATTTGGAATGCTTTTACAAGTATTTAATCTCAATTTAAAATCTATGGTTAAAGCAGGGCATCAGCAAATTTTAAGGAAGTTTGGCAACACCTGGGTACAAATGAGATAGGTTATGCCTGAATAAGCAGAAATGGATAACACAAACATACAAAATATGCACACAAATAGATAACTTTACATTTTCTTTAAAATTAAAAAGTACTGAAAGTTGAAATTAAAATTAATTAATATACAAAATAAACGAACAAAATTTTGAAAGTACTATCGCATGCATTTATTTCAAAGTATGAACAAAACAGAAAAATATTACAAATACAATATAAACAATAAAAATGCAAAACTTTTTTTTTTTTTTTTTTCCCAGAAAAAATTTCTTTTTTATTTACATAGAGTTTTGTATCAACAAGTACAAATGATATAAAAGTAAATATATTATAAGCTGTCTCTAAGCACACTTTGAGGAAGGCGCAACATCATCTTTGCTACCATCAGTGCTGAAATTCGACACTTCATCATCAATCATGTGTAAAACAAGTCTACTGGAAACATTCACTTGACGTTGTCGAGATCTTTGTCCAATCTTTACCCACTAACAACTCCTTAAAAAAAAAAAAAAAAAAAAACTATTTTAGAAAAAACATTTTTTGCCTTTTTCATTTTTATTTTTTTTAACAGTTCAGCATATGTAAATAATTGTTTAGTCAATTTCTTTGTTATTATGTTTAAAAGGTTTGATTTTTCTCTCTCTTATGGTACAATTATATACAGGGTCCGACTAGTAAATTTTTGTGCCCAGGATACTTTAAGCTTTTCATACCCCCTTTGATGATCTCCCCTCCCTTTTCCCCCCAGGAAATAAAATTTGTTATTACTATAAAATTATCTATAGCAAGCGATAAAACTGACTGACTGGAAAAAGTATTTGGGTAAAAAAATAATATGTTTCTGGCTTTAATAAAATTACTCTGCTCAGTCAAACGATATTTTATTCATATGAATAAAACACAGCTGAGTTAGAAAATATGGGAGAAAAAAACTGGAGGATTTAGATAAGATATTTTGAACTATATGTAAAATTTTGTAACTATTTCGTAAAATTTCGTGTCCAGGTACTGCTTATACATGCTGAAAAATTTATATATATAGTTTTTAAATGCTTTTTTGACTAAAAGGGTAAACACTTTTACATATCTGAACTTATACATTTTAATAAAAAAAAAAAAAAATCCAGAATATTACATTTTTTTTTTTTTTTTGTGTATGTGTGTTGTTATTCAGTTAAGCTAAACAGACTTTCGTGAAATTGGACTTAACTTTTTTTTACTTTAAACATTTATAGTAGTAAAATTTAGAAATATTTATTTGTAAATTTTATATAACATGTATAGCAATAACTGGAACTTGGTCATAAATTTTCGAAAACATGCATTTAAAACTATATATTTAAAAAATAATTGCAAAAATATTTAATAGATAAAATTTGGACATTAGATTTTTTTTCAATCTTTTTCGATGAATACATGTTAAAATGGTATTTTTCTATTATATATAAAGACATTACTTTGTAAATAATATATGCAATATGCAAGATTGCATAAAAAATATAAATAGATTGACAGTATTAAACATACATATTAAAATATATATATATATATATTTAACAATATGTTCAAAAGAAGAAAAGAAAGAGCAAAAAAAAAAAAAAGAAAGAAAACAGTGATTATGTAAAAACTACAATTACACTGACAATATTTACATATTTCAAAATCACAAATTCATTTTCCCTCGAGAAGCTACATCATTCACCATAATTTAATACCATCTTCTAGACAGAAATCTTTCAATTAAGAATCGGCTCAGTTTGATTTGATCATCAACAAATTGTTAACTGATACGATTTCTTAGATTAACTTTTATTAGGTTCAACTGAGTGAATCCACCTTTATCTTCGGAAGTATTCAATGATAGAATTAACAAAAACTGTAGAACTTTTCATATATTCACATATAGTTCAGAGACAAAAGATTCAATTTCATTTAGAAATCTCAGCCAAGCTACTTGTCAAGAGAGCATAGCTTTGAAAAGTCTTTGTGAACTTTATTTTAACAGCCAATCATCTATGACTCCAGTAACAGGATTGAGGAATAAGATGAAATAGACTTGTTTACATGGAACTGTCTCATGGGATCGGGAAAGTTATTACATAGGATAAGGGGGAAAAAAACAGGCAACAAATATGGCACTTAAGATTAGAATTCTAGGCATCAAAATGAAAAATCTGGTCGCAAAATACACCAAATGACTGCTTATTTCTAAACTTGCTTCCATAGGTAAGCGATACCTGAAAAGCAAGTGCGTAACTGATTTTTTCTCTAGGAAAAGTAATGAGAATAATTTTTACATGATTGTATTTAGCACACCTTTTAAAATATGTTAAATTGCTAGCTTTTGACAATGTAGCAGGTGTTGTATTGGGTTGCATTCCTTGAAGCCTCATTCTGGAATTTTCGACTTTGTGAAATCTGCAACTTTTCGGACAAAGTCTTTTGCAGACTAAAGATCACAACTTTTTAGTTTACATACCGGGTGATTGTAATTCAATTTGGCATAATCACAATACTCTGTAGCTATAACTAATATGCAGACTGAGGTGAAAATTTGTATATACACATTACACAATTCAATGGATAAGCACAAAGATTCAGAAAAAAGTTAAAAAAAAAAAAAAAAAAAAAAATCTGTTAGGAGCATAATACATCAAAATACAAATTTGAATGACATTAAAGAAAAAAAAAATCCTTTAGTACTTACATTAAAATATTTGAAATTCAAGTCATCATTCTCGTAGCTTTGAAACAGGAGGCCAAGGCATGGTAAAAAGGTAGCAAAAGAAAACCTATATAAAGAAGCATTAAAAATAAAATTAAAAAGAAATATTTACATGATTATGCAGCTAAAATTTATTTAGATTGTATTATTTATTATTTTGAATTTATATTCATAATTTAATGTTTTATTTTAATTTATTTAAGCTAATGGAAGCACTATTAAAAATAAATAAAATAAAGGAAGCTTTTTTATAACTCGTATCATAAACTGCCTAAAGCACTTTGACATTTTTAATGACTGACTATTACTGAATGAGTTTTTACTACAAGTCTTAATGATTCTTCATACAAAAATTCCAGACATTTATGCTATGTAATGAACGAAGGAATCAGCCTTAATAGATTTAATTTAAAATTAAAAAGAAAAGGAATACATAAAAACATTTAAAGAGTACATAATTTAGTTTACAAATGAATACATATTTTATATGCTCAAGATGTATGGCTTTGATTCAACGAGGACTAATGTCTGAATAACTGCAATGAATAAAAAAAAAAAAAAAAAAAAAAAAAAAAGGAGATAAAATTAATATTTATAAAACTAAGAGAAGGCCTACAAGTTAATTCTTTAAGGTAAACTTTGACCCATGAGCCACCACTTTAAAGCCTGCAGAATCTCTATCTGTCCTCAGGCTGTGCAGATTTCTGGGAGCTCATTTTTTTTCTAAATTTTAAAAGGCCGATACTGATACATCATCTCATTTTTAAAACTGATAATACTAATAAATATACTTTATACTGTTTGATAGTAATAAAACATAAGTTTTTAATTTGGTAATATAAAAAGTATCTTTTTTTTAAAAAAAAAAGAAATCAAAGATTTAAAACCTCCCTGTCAAAATCTGTCAAAAACCTACATTTATATAGTTTGTTACATAAAAATTTAGTTTAACAAAATACAGTTCATAAAAATATTTTGAAAGTAAATTGATTCATGTTCTTTGAAAAACACATTGTTATAACATTTTGATTATAGAAAACAAAACTTTAGTCTTTCAAATTTCATTATGAATTATTGTTATATTCACTCACAATACGCTATGATACTTCCATATATTACTACGAAATGTATTAGGACAAGGAGGACTATTAGTTTCAATTTGGGTAAAAACATCGCCAGTTTTTGTAGACCAGTATCGTGTAACACCAGAATAAATTAAAAATATCAGTCCTATCGTTACGAATTCAGTACCAAATGAAAGGGACGATTTTTCTGAACCCAGGAGGTCAAACAGTTTTTCAACACAATAATTCAATTTTTTTTTTTAAATTAGCTAAAGTATGAAATATAGGTGGTGACACTTCATTTAAATTTATTTCAGTCATTTAACAGAGTATATGGCCCAGTTTTGTGATAAAAAAATTAGATAAAAAAAAAATAAAGTAAAAATTAAAAATTTTACAAACTGAATTTAATAGTCCTCCATACTAAACTAAATTCCGTCTTTGACAGAATTTTTACTTTATATATATATATATATGCTTAACCCTTTAACGTTCAATACTTAATTTATTTTAAAAATTACTAAACTAATTTTAAAAATGGCTTTTAGACGCACAGCTAATCATAAATATTTAAAAAATAAAAAATTAGCATTGCTCCTTTTTAAGAATTTTTTGGTTTAAAACATCTAAAAGTTAACCTTATTAAATTCAAATAATATTTAATTTAATTAATAAAACACTTTGTAAGTAAACATTATCAACTACAAAATATCGTAAAAGTTGTTTCAGGTGAAACTAATAGTCCAGCTCTTAATTAAATGAAAAAAACTAGACACGAGTGCATCATCAAACCAGCAATTCGCACTCGTACACTCAAAGAAATTTCGAGTGACTTATGCATTTAGCTTCCTTTGAAGCATTACTTGTTAAATTTTGGAATAGTGCTGATATTTACTGACAGAAAAGAAACAAAAGTTTAAAATCTCATTAAAACTAGGGGGGGGGGGAGGGAATGTTAAAAAAACTGCTGCATAAAAAATTCTTAAATTATGTCAAATGTTTGATTTCGCTGCGAAAGCAATGAACGTTAAACAGTTAATATAGTATATGTTAAATTTAGTTATGTGGTACTTTAAAAATTTAGTTGTTTTTAATAAGATATCATTTATAAGTAGGTTTAAAAAAAAAAGTAAACAGATTAAAAGTTTGAGAAAGACTATAATAACGTTTTGATTCATATAAAACAAAACTTTAGGCTTTTAAAAATTCATTATGAAGTATTAATTTTCATGTGCATTAAAAAAAAAAAAAAAAAAAAAAAAATCCCTTTTTGGAGAGCTTAAAGGCAAAGGTAGATTCCTTTTACGTTAATGTTACAAAAGTAAAGAAATATTACATATGCATTAACACATACTTAGCCAATGTGGCTTTGTTCCCCCACATTGCATTATTTACGTCGCTATTCTGTTTTTAAGAAATTTAAATATCAACTACTACTATTCATTCTACAATTTTAGGCTAGTTTTATTGGTCAGTAAATGTTTCAATTTTTTAAAATCCAAGCTCATAATCATTCAACAAATAGAAACCATAAAGATATACAATTTAGTGACAAATCTTGCGACTTAGCAATGAAATTTGTGATTCGGGGGCAAAATTTGATAGTTGACAATGAAATGTTTGACTTGGTGACGAAATAAGTTCTTTGATGATAAAATTTGGCGAGCTTGGCTATGAAAAATGGCAGCTTTGGTGTCATATTTTCTTCTCACTCAAAAACCTCATATCTCTTCACAGACCCCTATCTTTTTATTTTGTTTCCACAAGATAAAAAGGAACCGTAACTCTCAATTTCAATCGTAAATTTAAAATTCTTGCGTAAACCGGCATTCTAAACTATTCACCACAATCGATATTTTTACCAAGACTAACGTATTGTTTTAATTTTATATTTTTAAATGATTAATTAAAGCTTTTACCATGGTTTTTATATTTTCACCGATCTTTTCTATTATCGTTTGCATGTGACGTAAGCATCAGATTATAAATTTAAGCAATTAAAGCTATAGAAGAAGTCGGCTTCATCACAGTTGACGAAAAATCACTTTTTAACTGGTAACTTTTAAGCAATTGAAGTTATCAAAAAAGTTTAAATACAAAAATTGTTATTTAGGGTAAGGCGGCAATTCGCCTGATTTGAAGTATTTTCCTATTTTCAATATTAAAGAAATTATGGGCAAATGAACATTTCCACCCCATTTGAGCTGGACACCCCATCTACGAACTTGACTGCGATTTTTACTGTCCTGACAACATATCCCGAGCTGGTTAAATTTAAATAAAAATTACTCTAGTTATCGTGTTCACAACTTAACATGGGAAAAAGCGTTATACACATATATATACCCCCCCCCCCTCTCTCTCTCTATATATATATATATAAACTTTTGAACGGAGGGTGGTTTGGGTTTGGGTTCTAGGGGTCATGATCAGGGCCTGATTAAGGGGGAAGCTCGCTCATACCGGAATATTTTTACAATTATTTTTTACTTCATGTCATAGAAATTCCACGCTTTGACGAGGAAATATTTTTTATAAAAAATGAACGGTGTAAAACAATCCAATTTACTCACCTTTATTAGACACCAGAATTCTTTTAAAATAACTTTTAATGAAAATTTTCTGTTTATTATAGGAGGAAAGTATCTGTTAAAAAATAACGGTGTAAGTATAAATAATGTATGAAGAGCGAGCTTCCCCCTTAATCAGGCCCTGGTCATGATTGGGGAAGATTTGAAGAAATTTTTCAGAAGTCGTATCATGAGAACAATTGCAATAGGTAGATCTCCTATAAGGAATCTACCTAAAAAAAAAGTAATATTTTTATATTATTCAGCAATTAATTTAAAATTAATATGTAATGAAGCTTCTTAAATTCTCATAATTAACAAGAGGCAAGATAAATGTAAATTCCTTCTGGAAATGTACAAATTATTTAATATTTACTAGTACAGATTTTTCTTTTTTATTAGTTCAAGCTGTAAACAGCGCATACATATTTATACAATCAATAATAATAATAAATAGCTACAAAATTATTGATAAATGACAAGTGTAATAAATATAGATTAATATAATTATTTTCGAACCCGTTAATTTACTGTGTATGTTATGTTTTGCTTTATTCCTGTGTTTTTAACACTTAGCTTATAAGTTTATAGATGATGTCAAAATTCATAATTAATATTTCATAAATAATACTTTGAAATTTTAGAATTTCATAAATATTAATTAAAAACATACAAAATATGTCTATGCATATGCATGCTATTCTTACATAATGAAGAATATTGCAAATTTATAACTTAATAATAAAACGATTTTATTCATACGGTTACATGTTGATTTATAAATATAAAGCAAGTTATAATTACAAATTAAAATTTAAAGAATTTTTTGTTCTGTTTTCGTTCGCTGAAATTTTTTCGATAGTAATTGTGTGGCGACCTAATGATAATATTAGTTGAGCATACAAATATCTACCGACTATTTCAAAGTGTTGCATTAAAGAAAATTATTTGAAAATTCCTTCACTATTTCAGAATTTCAAGAACTAAATCTTTTGGTGCCTATGCTTTTATAAATTAAAACAATTATCAAAACATTCAACTTTATACATTCTGCAATAAACAACGTGACAAGTTAGCTGCTTTGATTAATAAACATACAAATTTTACCACAGGAAACAACTGACTGATTATTAAAAATACTTATTTTGACTTCTCTATACTAAGCAATAGGTTTAAACCAAACAAACAAATTAAGCACTTAATATTTAAAAGATTGATTTCTATGATTAAAACTGACATCTTCACTATATTTAGAAGTATTAGCATTGGTTTTATTAGGCCTATATATAGACCTAATGAAACCGATTGATTATAAAAAATAAACGAATATTATTAGAAAATACAACACAAATTACAAAATATAGATATAAATGTTATTAAATACAAACCTTTTATTTTACAGAGCTTTTAATAAGATATATTAGCTCAGCGCCACAGACCATCCACAGATTGTTTTTATTAAAAATAATGAGCTGATCTGAGATGAGATGCGTTCGCGTTGCCGTTGCCAATTGCCAATTGAGAAGCACGGGAAAAGATTTCGTCATATTTTTGAGTGCCTGCATTTCGTCAAATTTCATACGATCTTTTGACGAAATTTTTATTGTCAAAATTAACGAAACAGAGCTCGAGGATTGCTGAATCGTCAAAAATGAGAGTTTTTTTCTGAGAGTGTTACATAAAAATGTTGGTCAACATCCGATGAACATCGGCCAATATTTTGAATGGCACTGAATGTCAAACTTCGAATTTACAATATCTATTGATATTCACAGATGTAATTCGTAATTATTATTGAAACATCCCCAGTAGCACAGCGATACGGGGCAGTATTGTACCAATGCTGCCCGACATTGGTTTCCATCGATGAAAATCGCCAACTTTTTATCGATTTTCCCCAATGTCGCCCGATATCGATCTACATTGGAGAAAATCGGCAATTTTTTACCTATTTTTCCCAATGTCGCCCAGTATCGATCTACGTCGGAGAAAATCGGCAATTTTTTGAGCATTTTTTCCAATGCCGCACAGTGTCGATCTGCATAGGGGAAAATCGACAAATTTTTTCCCATTTTTTTCAATGTCGCACCTTCAAGCTTATACAAGTTATTTAATTAGACTAAAGCAGCTTTTCCTAACAGCACACTTATCCCAAGTACATCGTATGTAACTCTCCTGGATGTCTTTTCACCCGCAGAGTATCCTTAGGATGTCCTTAGGACAAGATTTGCTGATAGAGTTTACATTTAAAATAGTATGAAAAGCACTACTAGCTTGTATACAGGGACACCCAAAGAGAGCTTCAATTTATTGAGCTCTACGTGGGGCATTTTTATAAGGGATATTTTAATATTTTTGTACAGCACAAAACACAACAAATGTAACATATATTACACATAGGTACAAAAGCACGTTTCATGTCGTTGCATTGTACATAAGGCATATTTTTATACAGCACAAAACACAACAAATTTAACATATATTACACATACGTACAAAAACGCGTTCTATGTCGTATATCATATGAACAACATTAATGACTAGTTTACAGTGCCACACAAAATTATTCAGATATATTAAATATGTAATTGAAAAAGACTAGAAACGAATAATCAAATAGGCTTATGCGTTTTTAACCTTTTCCAACAACGTTTAAAATTTTTTAGGACTTCCATTCTTCTACGTGTCTGTCTGTTTGTGGCCGCTCCCAATCTCGCACTCTAATTTCCATAAATATGTTAAGAATGATCGAAATTGATGTATTTTATTCTGGTACACTATAGAGCGCTGTCTATTAAAATGGTAAAAATAAGAACACTGGCTTGTGTGTAAGAACAGTCAAAAAAATTCATACATATTACGGTCTTTGAGAGTATCTCTGTAAAGCAAATTGTAATATTTCTATCTTGCACAACACATAATAAAATTAATTTATGTTATCCATGTGCAAATTGCATATGTTTCCTCTAGAATAGGGTATGAATAGTTTAATCATTGATTTACAGGGTACCACACAAAATTCTGCAGGCATATAATTAAAATATATGTGGAAATAGCTCGAAGGGTGTTTTCAGTTGTGCTGTGAGAATTATTAATACATTGCAATTTATTTTAGTTTTAGACAGTATACAGGGGGCTGCACAAGATTTTAATTATGTATTGTAATGCTTTAAATATAATTTTTATGAGATTTCTTCATCCATAATTGGAACAAGTGTTATAAAAAACAGTACTGATTTGTATATAGGGGCTCATAAAAGAATTTCGGTACATTATGATCTATAAGTTTAAGATGTATTTCTTTAGAGCTTATTAAATTTTTATATTGCACAAAACATAACGAATGTAACATAATCCAGATGTATATAAGCATGTTCTCTATGAAATAAGGTATGACTAGAATTAATGATTAGTGTATGGAATCATACAAAATAAAATAAGTAGAAATTGCTCGTGGGGGCGTCTTCAGCTGTGTTATGTTGAAAAATTCTCTTCTCCCCCCCCCCTTTTTTTTTTCTTCTAATTTTTTAATACGATATATGAAAGCATATTCTATTTTTAGACAATATACAGGGCTACAATAAAGCAATTTACTTTATCGTTCCTCTTTAAAAGTAAAACTATAAATAAAGAATTGTGAGGTATTTATTCTTTATTTCTTTTAAAGATTCAAAATAAACTTGTATGCTGTGGCCATCGTAAATCTGTCCTCTATATCATGAATAATAGCGGTACCTATACTGGTTATAAGGCACAAAAATATTTATTGCCATAACTTTTCATTGCTTACATTTTACATATCCACTTTGGTGCCATTTTCGCTAAGAAGTCCTGAGATATAGCCATCTTGACATTCTCGGAAAATCAGCACCACCTGTCGGCCGATAGACACTCATGTATATATATATATATATATATATATATATATATATATATATATATATATATATAAACCAAGAATTGTGCTTTTTTATCATAGATATATATCATAGAAACTGAGCTATTATATTCCTGTAGACGAAGTTAAATTGCAGCATAGTAGCGCCATCTGTTGGCTCATATGCAACCCAATTAACTCAATTTTGTTTTTCATCATGTTTTATACACCACGTTTATCTCACATTCACATCACGTTTTATGAATTTAAGCATTTAGAAACTAAGATATAGTCTTTCCTTAAACATGGGAAAATGCAACATAGCAGCGCCATTTGTTGTACGACATATAAAAAACTGTAATCAGGAACACTTTAAGCCAATATACAACCAAAAGTAGAATTATGTTGAATTCCGTTTTCTCTTTCATGAAATATAGTGACTACAAACTTTTGACAATATACAGACAGACGTTTTCTTAACATAGTCAAATCGTATTCAGGTGATCTCAAAACGTGTAAAAATTTCGAAAACTTGAGTTCGAAAGTTTTTCCCGAATCCAATACTTCTTACATAGGCAAAAGAAGAAAAAAAAAAGTCTGGTGTGAAACAACCACACGACTTCCATTACCCTCAATTACACATTTTATATGCACTTTTTGAATATAATGTGATCAGATATTTGAATATGATGTGATATAATTGACCGAATGAAATAGACAACTAAAACTATCTCAGTGAGAGAAAGTTAATACACGGGTAAAGACACGCAAAACAAAGTTTACATAGCGAGTTTAAAAAAAAAAATAAAAAAGGTAGAGGGATTATTATTGTTTTTTTTTTTTTCTTTGAGGCACTAATTTCCAAGATCTAAAACTGATCTATCTGATCAGGATGACTATTAATTTTCTTGTAATAATCACATAAAGTATGAGAAAGGATATCTGAAGTGGGTTTATGTAACAATTTTCAAGAAAATCGTTAGAGCCGTTTTTGAGATACCGACTTTTACCAAAACTTGGCATATTCAATTGTTGATCGGAAAACAATAATTACATACAAAAGGATATTTAAAAGGGAGTTAATATGGCAAGTTTGAAAAAAAATCGTTCCGGCGTTCTAAAAAAAAACTCACCTGCAGTACCTGAAATTGAGCTATTTTTACAGGATGCCTACCAATTTTCCTGAACTAACCAACTATATCATTCGAAAGGACATCGAATAGACTGTTTATGCAGCAAATTTGAAGACAATCGTTAGAGCCGTTTTTGAGGTACGGACTTACGGATCTACTACCGGTTTCGGATATCCCACGCCCGGTTTTTCAATTTTCACCAAAATTTAAAGAATTCATCTGAACACTAGACCTGTCTCAAATCTGAAGTTTTGTGGTTCCATATTTATTAGTTTCGGAGATATACTAGTCAGAAAAGATTCCCCACACACATACACATACACACACATACACTCTGACCAAATGCCAAAAAGCACTTTTTTGGACTCAGGGGACCTTAAAACATGTAAATCACGTGAAAACTCGACATCGAATTTTTGGACCGAATACAATACTTCCATTACCTACGGTAGTCGGGTAATGTATGTAAAAAATCTACGTACACAAACTCACAAAATAATTTGGATATACTGCTGTCTGCAAGTGTTTTTTTTTTTTTTTTTTTTTTTTTTCTTTTAAGCTGATTTGATATCTTTATACAATATAAAATATAAAGAATTTAGTATGCAGTATTTAAATGGGAAAAAAAAGGCTTCCTATGAAATATTGTATTGTTAACATTAGTGAGTGGTTTACAGGGCCACGCAAAAATATTCAAATACATTTTAGTATATAAGAGAAAATTATTGGAAATGCATGTTCAGTTGTATTATTTTGTTAATACTTGAATCAATAATAATAATAATAATAATAATATTTGAAAGTTGGGTCAAATGATGTATCGGATAAGTACAGTTTGGAAGTGCATGTAATCCATGCAAACAGCGTGAATTTTCCTCCTCTTTTTTATTTTATCACCTAAGTATAGATGAAAATAATAATAATAATAATAATAATAATAATAATAATTGAACCTGTTTATAAATATTAAATACCGTTTGTTTTTCTACAATAAATATAATGTACACTGTTTAAATTAAAATATTTTTCAAATGAAATTAAACAATCGTCTGCACAACAGAATAACTTTAGATGTTTTATTTGAGAAATGGCATCAAGAATAAAATGTTTTTGTTTTCGAAAGAAACAAAGTTAGTCGTACGGATGAAATTCTATGTATCTGGTAAATATAACTTATTATTGATTAATAACTCTTAATTATCATTTATTATTATTATTTTTAATTAGATTTAAAATTATTTGATAGTGATATTCATTTCGATGCGCCAATGCGTAGTTTGTAATATTTTTATAATATATTGAATTTAGCATTAATATGATTTCGTAAATGTTCGTGTTGTTCTAGTTAATAGTGTACATATATGTATTTACACTAAAAGTTATTTTGTTGATATTACGTTAAAAATTACGTATTTACTTCATTATGTATACCGAAATTCATCTTATTTTTCAAAAGCAGTACAAATACTTGGCTGTGTATATATAGATATATATTATAAAGTAGAATAGCTTTATTGGATATGCAGCTTGATTATATTTGCTACGAAAATTCCTTTTTTCCCTCCCTTAATTAAGAATGAATTATTTCATTTAAATGATAACTGATTTAATAATAATAATACTTTTCCGATTTTAATTCCCATATTTTGGTATAATTATAAATTAGTTATCGTGCACATGTACTAGATTAAGTTATTTTGCTGTCAAAGTGACAAAATTTTAATTTTAAATTTCAAATTCTCTCGTCCTTGGCGTGTTTTGTATTTGGCGATCAAAAACGCAGTACAATAATATACATGCCAGATGTATGTTTTCGTAATACGTATTGTACGAAATATTGTTTTACTATTAATTGCTCGTTTAATATGCGTTGTTAAAATAACCATGATTTTTGAAAGAAATTAAACATATTCGCCAGGTATTTTGGCGATTTTTTTTCCATCAAGGACGACAGATATCGAATACATCCTGCTGAAAAATATTAGCATCTGATATCAGATACTTTATTTAGAGATTTGAAAACAAATTTGACTTCAAATTATGATAGAATATCTCAGAGATTATAGCCATTTCTTGTCTCTGTATTGTTTCGTGTTAGTCTGTCTTATTGTCCTTGTGTTAAAAAAAAATTAAAAAAATTTTGTTTTCAAAATATCAGAAAAAAATAATAATAAAAATAAAAATTGCGCTCTTAAAAATCAAAAATATTCATACCATCCCTAAACTTCCTTCTAGTTTTGTAATGCTGTCCTTAATATTTCTACTCATTTTTACATATTGTGTTTCCTTTTTCCATAAGCTCTGAAATTCCTTTTTTAATGTTTTTTGTTCGTTTTATGTTCCCCTCCCCTCCTTCCATTACCGTAAAATTGAATTCGGGACTTTCACTCCGTTAGATTCCTTCCTTAGGTACCGAAAGATGCGTGACTCAGTCACAGGTACCTCCAACCCACACTATCCGAAGATCTGAAGAGATAAAATATTTATCATTTTCTTTTTAATTAGTATGTTATTCCGATATTTATTCTGCAAGTAACACCCTTTGAAACGAAATATTTATGTTTACATTCAAAAATGGAAGTCTGCGGTTTCGTTTCTAGATCTGCATCAGATAAAAACAATAACATTTTTTATAAGGTAATAAGTGATTCAAGGTTTTTAAAATGTACTTAAATACAGCTAGAAGAAAAGCTGACGAAGCCTGCTCCAGTTTAATAAAATCAAATCAATAAAATCAATATTACAGTTTTTAATATAAAACATTTAACGTGACAATAAAATTTGCTTTAATTAATTATAAAATATTACTGTTTATTTGTCCATATGAGTCACAGAATAGTAACACTGCGCTGCAATATATATATATATATATTAAGCCCTGATATTATTTTTGCTGATTCTTATGTAAAATGACCCCCTGAATCCGAATTTGACCCAATCACCTAAGTATAAAATTACGGAAAAATGATAAAAGCATGGGAGTGTTCTTAAAATGATAGGGCAAAATGGGCGTCATATTCGAATTTCTGGAGGTCATTTTACATAAGAATTTGCAAAAATGATGTTGGGGCCTATTTTCATGTAGAACAGTGTAATATGTAAAACATTTTCAAGTTAAAAATTAATTTAATCTACAGTTTTTATTATTGTGTTTAATATTTGTACTTTTGCTTCATTATCCTCTCTAGCAAGTGTTTTTAAATGAAATACGAGAAGTCGATCTCTATCCATTGCAACTTATCGAAGGCGTGCTACCAGGACATATGTTAATCGGAAAAACTATGAAGAAGAAGCAAATTTAAAGAACTGTAAATGATTTTGTTATAAAAAAAAGGGGGGGGTTGCAAACAATGATTTTTTTTTTTTTTTTTTTTTTACATAGAGAATATTTTCACTTCTGAAAAATTGCATTAAATACTGTAAAAATGCGTGAGTTTCAATAAATTTTATTTGTTAAGATATGAATGTCATTTTTTACATTTTGAAGTCTTAATTTCTATGTTAATTATTTAAAACAATGCTCATGTTTGTGATGTTTTTAGAAATACTATATATTAGAAAATTACTTATTCTTTTCTAAATCTGAAATATTGCTAATTGTTTTCCTTAACACAATGGCCAATTTAATGAAACTTTCCTAGGGCAACTGCACCATATATTCTTGCTGTAGTCAGGCCCTGCCTTAACACATTTGTGAAGTAGATTATATTGTTCTCAAATTGAATTATTGTAAATTTCAACTTTTATAACTTTTGATAAAATGTAGCTGTTTTCATTTTCATTATCCCTAACCTAAAAAAAAATGTGTTCTAAGTGTGCAGCCTTCGTTTTTATTTAGATATTTATTTTTTATTTTGAACATTAATTTAATCTGGTTGGCTCTTAACTATGTTTGAGGAAATTCTATTTTCTATATATTTTTAAAATTAATTAAAATGTATTTTTTTCAAAGTCAGTTTTGTATTGGTATTTTGAAGTTTGTGATCTCCCAATCTTTCAACTTCTAATTCATGTTAGATGATAAATATTATGGTTTCATTGAACTTGGTAAAAAAGGAAAGAAAACGGTGAAATTTAAACCGATTTTGATGAAAAACAAAATTTTTAAACCCCGAAATAAACTACTACGTCAGAAACGCCAAAAGAAAAATATTTGCGATGCATACAGCTGTTTCGGTAGCCTTAAGCGTACCGTCTTCAGTGCTTCTTTTTGCACTGAAGACGGTACGCTCAAGGCTACCGAAACAGCTGTATGCACCGCAAATATTTTTCTTTTGGCGTTTCTGACGTAGTAGTTTATTCGGGTTTTAATATTCCAACGCCAAGTTTCCCGTTATTAAAAACAAAAATTGTTTATAGTAGTGATTATGAGTACACAGTCCAAAAATCTTTAAATTTGGTTGAAATTTTCAGATTTTATATAAAAAAAATAATAATACTTGATTAAATTAAAGAACAAAAATATGTTAATAATTCACAATTTGTGAGATGCAAATTTTTCAATCAAAATAATATTTATTATACACACAGTCGCACCTCGTTAACGTGAACACTGTTAACGTGAATTACGTTTAACATGAACGGTTCCCAGAATCTCCATCAAAAAGAGGATAAGTTTAGTTATATGAAGATTAGTTACTGATAGCATGAACTATTGAAGACATGATTTTTTTTTAAACCCATTGAGATTAAAGTTAACGAGGTTCGACTGTATTAATACTGAATTAACTTCAAAGTTGGTGTTTTTATCAAATTAGATTTACACTTGTTAATCATTTAAAACCTCACTTGATAGTTATTTAAAACCTTGGAATTAATTTCAGTCTATTTAAAGTGTTAAAGAAGACTTCATTAAAATGTCTTCTCTGTAATTTTACCAAGTCTTTAAAAATTGAGGCGCTTTATAGAAACTAACACATTAAATTTTTCACATTAATATTTCAATCTTTTCCTTTTATTTACCTGTTTTCAGTTTTTAATATTAATTTTCAGGCCTAAAAAAATTACTGCTTTAATTTAAACTTTTTTTTAAAGAAAAGTTAGATTGTTCTCTAATTTTATATTCTTTAAAATACTTATCTCTAAAATACCTGAAGCCTAAGTACTGCATGCTGATTGGTTCACAAAATGAATTTTCCATGATTCTATTCGCCACAAAATGTCTGATGCTAATCATAAATCAGGATTTTGTATATAAACACCACAATTTTTCAAGCGTTTGGCTCCTCTGTTGTTGTCTTAAATGTTAATTATTTTCATTTCCAACGATTGATATTTTGGATATTTTATGGTGTTTGTATACGAAGTTCTTATTTTCAGTATGTCCGTGTACAATTAAATAAAAAAAATCTGAATTCACCAGGACCATAGAAATTCGAAAAGATGTCAGGGTAACAACACTAATTTGATTATCACTTTTTCTTCAATGGTAATCTTCTATTAACCATTTTTCAATATATTTCTTAGATTAAATATAGCAAAAATTACTTTTCAATAATAGTGGAATTTAAAATAGTGACTGCTATGAATCCTGATATGCATATAGTTGTATTAAAATACCTTGAATAATTTATTTCATTTTTGTTACGGCAGCTTAAGTGCAAGTTGCAGTGAAAACAGTTATAATATATGAATGAATTCTTTACATACTTATCAATATTTATTTTCTTTACATTTTCCCATATAATTAATATAAAGTTATTGCAGAAATAAGAAGATAAAAATATATATTTTCAATAATGGGAAGTTGTTTACTCGGTGTAAATTAGTTTAGAATAATGATCACCACTATTTTCGAATAATAATAATTTCGCAATAAAGGCATCGCATTTCTGCCTTTAATTAGTGAGAATATTTAAAAAAGTAGCGTGTTGTGGCCTCAATCAGGCTCTGATTTAACTGTCATACTAAAAAAAATCTGGTATACATCAGTATCAGTAACATTTGTAGAAGTAAACGATATCATAGTCATCGAACAGTTAAAAAAAAGGGGAGGAGTGAGAGACAGAGAGAGAGAAACAAAACAAAAGAATAGAAAATATGTAGATGAGAATACAACCTTTAACATTGGGAAGTATAGATAAAGGGGAAGGGGACCATGATTTTTCTTAAGAGATGTTGTGTCATAGAATATTGTTTATCATACGAAATTTTGCTCTGAAAGCGCAAAAAAATATTTACAAAAAAATCAATGAAAAGGAAAAATTCAAATGCTGTCATTGTCATACATTTTATAACAACATATGAAATTGAAACAAAAGAAAAAAGAAAAGTTGCTTTTTACCAATTAGCTAACAAATGTATGTCACAAGGGACAAAAATATATATATATATATATTTTTTTTTAATCTCTCTTTTTATATATTTAGAAACACATTGGTATTACATCATTGAAAATCAAGAAAAAAATATACTTTTAAATAAGTGGGAGTACTGAATGGAACTTCCACAATTTAACGCCTTCCACTTTATATGAATTGAATATTTTTTAAAACTAAAATAAACAAATACTGGCTTTTGAAGCATGCAATAGTATGACTAGCTAGGCTGAACAATGCACATATTACTTATTAAGTGTGGAGCATAATGAGATTATATGATGAAGTTACAGATATTGACTTTTAATGTTCTTATGCAAGAATATTTAAAATTATACATATTAATGCATAATTAATTACCTTTGAAAAACAGAATTAAAATTATCCAGTTATTCATTGCAGGTTGTTTGTTTAATATTGTAATCTCATTAAGCTCAACTCTATTTAAAAGGGGGGGGGGGGAAAGCAATAAATATTTTTTTAAGTTGCTGTGTTAAATTAATTTATAAAAGTTTGCTTTCATATGTTTAAAAATTTTATTAAGTGTAGTAAACATTTCTCCAAAATATTTAATTTTTTTATGAGATTAAATTTTTTTAACTTTTTGAAATATTTTTAAATTCTTATTACTCTCTTTTTTTTTTTTTTTTTTCCTATCGAATTTGTACAGCTTAACAATATATTCTAAGCATAGTTGATTATTACTTTGTGTATTGAATTTGTTTTTAATAATAATTTCATGCTTGAATTCTGAAATTTACTTCAAACTTGTAGCATTCAAACAAAAAAAAATATTTTTTTAGAAAATTTATGTATTAAGTAATCCACAAAGAAATTCTGAAATATGTTTAGAATATGTTGTTCAGGTAATAATTTAAAACCAAGAGAAAAAAAATAAAAAGTTAGTTAAAAGGAAACATGTCTATAAACATCAAAAAAATTTTTTTTTTCAATTTAAATAGTTTTTGAAAGCTTTAATATAGCTAATAATATTGTATTTAAATGCATATGTATGCAGATTTCTATAATCTAAAACAGTAATTAAAAGGAAACGATTTATGTCGTCTACTATCATCTTGAGGGGATCTGGCACCTTTGACTTGGCACCACTGAAGTAGGTTTCATTTAAATGTTAATATTTCCATTTAATATTTTCAAATTGAACTGTAAGGGGTATGTTCTATAAAATATGTAATCAGGAAACAATTCTTATGGTTTCTGATACATTTTATTACAGATTTGCAATCTTTAAATTGTATTTTCTCAGTTTTCATTTTTTCATGAATTTATGCTATTCAAAATGCTAAAATTTCTACAAACATTTAAGAGGAGACAGTGTTTTCTTTTTTTTTTTTAATAGAGCCTATTTAAAAGGAATAGAGATGGATTTTGAAATACATTAATTAGTTTTTGAGAAAAAAAAATTAAACTTTTACTTTTAGTATTTTTTTCCCTTTAAGTATATTGTATCCATCATTAATTTTGTTAGGTTTTATTAAACAGCAGGAAAGAATAAAACATTGAGTCTCTCTTAAATATCTGTGAAAGTTTTAGTATTTTGAATATCATGAATTCAGAAAAAAATTCAAACTGAGAAAATGCAATTTAAAGATTTCAGATCTGTATAAGATATATCAAAAACCATAATTATTGTTGCCTAGTTATATATTTTATTAAACAAACTTAATAAAGTTCAATTTATAATTATAAATGAAAATATTAACCTTTAAATGAAGCCTACTTCAGTGGTGCTAGTCAAATGTGCCAGTTCCTCTTAATATCGGAGAAAAACGCTTGCCGATATTGGCCTTCCGATGTTCGCCAATTTGAGTCGGTCCAAGCGATATCGACCGATATTGGTCAATATAGATAATCCAATATCGGAATATTGGAAAAAAAGGCTTCCAAATAATATAGGCCGGTAATCGGCAGGCGATATTGCCCAGTTTTGCAAATTCTCAATTTCCGATGTTGCCCGGTGAATCTGTGCTACTGGGGATAAAGCATTTAACAAAGTTGTTTTCATTACATATAACATTTTATTTAGAAGTAAGAAGAGATATATCTCTTTATAAAACGATATAAAGTGAATGACGTACATATGATATAATACTGACGTGACTTAGTAATATGATATACTAATAAACTATACTAATAACATATAATTTTTTTATATCTTGAGAATTCTCAAGATATAAGAAAATATTGTTTTACGAATACCGAGAAATATCTGAAAATGATATCATTTTCAAGAATATCAAGAGATATCTCTAGATGTCAGCAAATTGATATTATTTCAACGAATGTCAACAAATATTGCTGAATATCGTACAAATGATATCATTTTTACTACATTGGCCAATGTAAATTAGACATTTAAAATGAAGATGTGAAACATTATATTTCTTAAAAAGGGACAAACTTCTAAAATTAAATACTTTAATATACTTATTTCTAAATGGAAAAGTTATGAGTAATATAAAAAACTTAGTTAAATATTTTTTTAAATAATAATTTTGAATTACATCTGTGAATATCAGCAGATATCATAAATTCGTTGTTTGACATTCAGAGGTCTTCAAAATATTGGCCAATATTAGCAGGCTATTGGCCAATATTTTTGTGCTACCTGGGAATAACGGAAGACGCAACCCTCATGCCTTAAAATAAGTCCGGTAGTTGCACTACCGGGGCTCGGTATGTCCGAGTGGCACACGACAACAACAACAACAACACATAATAATTGTATAGATAAGCAATATTTTCAGCTAGCTATTTGCATACGGAAAAAACTAAATTGTTAGATTATTAAGGTTAGTCGTTAAACTCGAATTTACATGCAAAATAGCGAAAAAAAAATTCCTTTGAACCCATACTAATAATATATACATAGACTTTTAGTTTAGCATACAAAAGTTTACAACAAGAAATATTCATTTTATACAATTTATCAAATTTCATTTTATACAACTTATCAAATTTCATTTTATAGAATTTATAAGACATTGAGAGAAAAAAAGGTTGAGAGAAAAAAAAAGGTTTATACCAAAAACTGCCGTTGATGGCTGAGGATAAAAAAAATTAACGTACATACATATAGATCATTTACAAAACTATAGAGAAAAATGTTTAGACAAAGAAAGAAATTTTTCTGATGACTCACTGCTGGTGATGGCTAAAAAACAGAAACTCTTAAAGTACATACATGCATATATTATATAACAGAAAAATAATTTATGACATGTAAACAATACATGAAATTTCGGGAGTTTGAAAGTTCATGCTAAAAGTTTAAATTTTGACTTTTGATATTTTAGAAAGTTCATGGTTTTAGCTCATGGTTGAAAGTCCAAATGGGTTTACTACATGTCGTAGATTTCATAACTGCTCTGATAGACCAATACTTGAGAAAAATTAAAATAATGGACGATACGACCTCTGGCATCCTTGATATCAGCAAAATTAGAGATGCGGGTCAGACTGGTCAGTAGAGTTGCAGCGTTGGTGGCTTGCAGATTTAGGTCAGACGTTGCAAGGTCGCTGGCCTGAGGAGACTTCGAGCCTGGTGGGTGGGCACTCTCCGGAGGGGGCTTCGCACCCGGAACCTTGTCACCGTTCTGAGGGGGTGTTGCAACCGGAATCTGGTCCTTGTGTTGCGGGGGGTTCGAACTCGGCTCCTTGGCATTGTCCATAGTTACAACAGAAGACTGCATTCGCTCCGTGCTTTCGAATGCAGGGCTGTTAGACTTTCTAGAAACTTCACAAGAGGTTAAATGCACGTTTGAAATTACCTTCTTTAAAATAACCTCATTTTCTTTTAGTTTAGTCGGCGGGTCATTTTGACCATTTACGTGCAAGTTCGCATTAGAAATATTTGACTGTGTCGGCTGTATAGTTGCACTGCTGACATCTAAAGGCGAGTTACAAAGATTAACCGCATCAGTTAATGAGTTAAGGGTTTCAGCAGCCACAGTTATTTTAATTGAATTGTCTTTTACAACCCCCGTCGCAATAAAAGATAATTTTTCGGATTTTTTATCCGTATCCAAAGGCTGAATAACAGACTTAAATTGGTCTGTAGTGTTGGTTGAAAGCGAAGTTTGTGCGTTTGCATTAACTTGCGTTTGGCTTTTGCCACTAGAAATAACGTTTTCATCGCCAGTTTTAGGTTGGTTTAATGTACTCGAGCTTGCTTTCTGTGACTGAATAACTTGTGGTTTTTCCACTGGTTTTATTACTGCTTCCCACTGACGTTCTTGAGGGGGGATGGAACGATCATGTTCTAATCTTAATCTATCATACCGAGTGGCAAAGAGACTTATCACTCTACTTTTTAAATCGTCGTAGGTTGGATTTGGGCCAAGTGAATGGCAGGCGATTAACTTATGCCACTGTCTTGGTTCTCCTCTTAAGGAATATGCTAACCAAGCATATTTTTCGGATATATCAATTTTATAAAAGTTAAAAAAATATTCAAGCTCCTCAAAAAATTGAAGCACACTATTAGTGCCATCAAAGAATACTGGCTCGGGGCGGGTTTCGACTTGATTTCGGCGCCACTGTGACGAACGAAAATTCGTCGCCATGCTCATTTAATTTTTGATTGAAGCTGAAACTTAATTACTTAATTAAATTTATGAAGTAATGACAAAGTGAGATTTATAAAATAAATTAACTTTATTAAGAGCTTAAAGAGAAGGTGGGCGTTGGACTATCATTTCATTTAATATATCTATAAACTTAAAAGGGCAGCCTTCATAATTACTTTTAACTTTACATAATTAACCACCAATAATTTCAACTACTTCGTTTAACTTCATTATCCCTCACGGCTCAGTAATCTTTCGATAGCGGGAGGATTCCCTTACACCACTATCTACTCGACTTACTATCTCCTACTATAGCCGATAACAACTAACTTTCTACTCACTTACTTCCAACTAACCTTCTACTAACTCTCCTCCAACTAACTTCTAACTAACCTCCCTACTATTATCCAAAAACAATCTTCCTTCTCCTTTTATACAAGTTACTTTCAGAATATTAGCATATTGAAAATTACAATTTTAATTTAGGATGAGAACTAACTCTATTAGTCAACTGAATCCTAAATTCAGCACATTCACGTTTTACTCGTAAAGTGCGAAATTCGCTTGTAGCATTACGCTAACTTTGCTATACCTCACAATATATATATATTAAAATTTCCCGGTAGCCGAAAGGTGGTAAGTCTGTAATAATCAGGATGTGTCACATTTGTATAAAAAAAAATACGAGTGGTCATAAATATGTTTAAAAAGGGCTGATTACAAATCTGATTAAATTTGTTTTAAAAAGTGGTAATAAATCTGATTTAAAAATTCAAAATTTTGGAAAGTAAGTTTGAAGACAGGATTTTTGCTCATAATTTTTGTTGCTAATAAATTACTGCAGTTAAACTTTTCTAACTTTAAATTTTAATGAATAATTAATTTCCTTATTTGTGAAAATTATAATCCATAAAATTCAATACAAAATATTGATTCACTTTATTGAATTTACAAATTGTATAAACACGTTATTTAAATTTATTACAAACACATTTCTTTAAAAAATAAAAAATAAATAAATAAAAATAAAAAAGTTGCTGCTCCCAAGTATTTTGTTTTCATAACCGAAAATATATATATATCCACTGGATGAAATCAAAATGTTAAAAATGAAATGCTTAAAAATGAGTAAATGGACATATTCATTTCGAAATGAGTAATTTTATTTCAAAAAATAAAAGCATGCTTGTCTCATATATGAAATATCGCATGTTTTCAAATTAATATCTTTTCACTTCATAATTTATTATAAATATACTGAACTAAATAATGTTCTTTCATGGAATTTCTACAAATTTAACCCTTATTGCTCGTATGTCCCTTCTGAGGGGACATTAAAAAATCGAGCCGCGCCTTAAGGTGTTCCTCTGCAAATGAAATGTTATTTTTCTAAAACGTGTAACTATAGGCTACTTTTCAGCTACCGGAAAACTTTAACAGTAAGATTTATTTTATTTAATGATGAAGTAAAAAAAAAAAAAAAAAAAATTACAATTTTTTGGTAGCCAAAAGGTAGTAAGTTGGAAACTATACGTGTGAGCTTTTAAAGGAACGCCAAAAGGCGTGTCTTACGGAAAATATGCCGGCCGTAAAAGATTAAACAGAAAAAGTTCAAACACAAAATTTATTCCCTCAAATCTCCAGAACTATATTTCGTGGCAGTTACATACTGGTTTGCGAAAGAATACATCAATGAGAATCTATGTTTGGGATGTTGGGTTTTACGATGGTCGATGCCCAGCGAACGCATCTAAAATATTTCTAAAATATTACCAAATTTGTCTCGAATTAATCCAGTTTTTTTCAAAAGCTATCGTGTTGACAAATTCTCAAGTGGGCACCTTAACCCGTTAGTAGTCGCTATAGACAGCGCCACCTATTACAGATTGCACACATTTATTTAACTCACACCAATAATTTTAAGAAGTGATGTGATCGGCGTTCCTTCGATTTTATTCGCGTTTTATGTATATCAAATGCTACTTCTAAAAATTTTTGGTGGATATTGAATAAAAAAATCTGGCAACACTGGAAGGGCGGCAAATCGACCAACTAGCGACTATTAACGGGTTAATTTATAGTGTCCGCCATTTTCCAAGAAGATGGAGAATCACGTTCATTAATAAAATTGGTGGAGACCTTTATTGTAGTATATTTTCATCAAAATTTAAGCTTATCTTGTCTTATACCATTTTTTTACAATATGAGCTTGGAATTTTAAAGCAGTCGCTTTTTGGGGAAAAAAATGACAGAGCACATGGTTAATAAACTCATTTAAGATATTTATAAGACAAGACCATTGACCGACTTTGGGTTGATCTAATTCATGATTTCGGTAGTTATTGTGATAGTAAATTACACACACACACACACACACACACACACACACACACATATATATATATATATATATAGAGAGAGAGAGAGAGAGAGATGATAAAATAAATATTATTTCAATAGATTGATTATTATTTCAAATTTTAAAACATCGTATAAGACAACGTTTAATTCTAAGAAATAATTTTATCTTTTCATGTTCTTTAAAGAAATAGTATATGCTCATCATAGTGTCCTTAAAATAAATAACTTATACTCATTAGCAAATTTTTTACTTATTTTTGGGCATTTTTTATTCTAATGCTTATTTTTGGATAAATAAGCATTAGAATATAAATTTGAATCTTTATAAAAGCAGAAAATTTCTTTAAGTATATTTTCAAAGGATTTTTTTTTTATCAATTTTAATAATTAAACCCCCTATAAAATCTGAATAACTACTATTGCAAGAATAATAACTAATATTTTAAATTAAATGCATAGAAAGAGGGAAAAGAGAAATTATTTTAAAATACTGCATAGAAAGAACTATAGAGATAATATTAACTTCCTTTATCGACCAATTATCATAAATTATTATCAGTATGTTTTTCAAGTACATGAAATCTTCTCTCTTAAAGTTTCAATTTCATAGTGATAAAATGTTCCTAAATAACTTTATCAATATAAATTCTATCAGTAAACGTGAAGACTTTATAACGCTTTTAAAATGAAGTATATTATTATCGTAGATATTTAAGCTATTCTGAAAATGCTGATTTAGACTTTCACTTTGATAACCCTTGATTTTCTCTCTATCTTTGCTTATTTTCCCCATTTCTTAAAACTTCTCTCAAATATCAACTCTTTCTCATTTTTAAAATGCGACCATTTAAAACGCAGAGAAATTTCAGATAAACCAATATCAGAAAATATATAAAATGGTGTCTTTCGCTGATATTTAGATTAACATTGACGAGTAAAAAATTAAAAAAAATAAATTCTACATATGTTAAATAACAAAAATATCGATGTCTTAAAAATTACGAACATTAATTTGCATTTTATGTACAGAGTTGCCGAATTTTAAATTTCGAATACAAAAAAATATATAAATAAATAAAATAAATAAAATAAAATAAAATAAAAAAATTATAAAAGTATTATCATTTATATATATATATATATATATATATATATATATATATATATATTGACAATTTTGCAATTTAATAAGACAATGATAATTTTCCAGAAATAGTGGTATGGAATAATGGGCGACTAGCACGAGGAAGAACTTTAATTATTTATGGGAAAAGGTCGTACTAAGGTTGGCTATATTCCATTGTTTTTGGGCTAAATTAAGACTCCTATAGGTTAAATGAAAGAAAATCGTCATCATGACGTCGAATGACGTCAAAGAGTCTTGTCATCTGTTGGGGATGTTGGCAGATGTGTGTATAACATAAATAAATAAATAGTTTAATGGAAAAGGAATAACTAAAGTAGAGAGTTATATCAATAAAAATTAGAAAATTTTTAATATTTCTTTTAAGAAGATATATGCTTCAGCATCTTCAGTTATATTACTTCTGATTTTTAATTTCGATTTATTAATTTATTGTAAATTTACTGTAAAAAATAACTGTGCTTAACTAGTAAAATTTAATACGAATTTATGTAGAAACTTTGTTATCCGTCCTTGGCCATGAGACATCATGAGTTAGTATCCCATTATATTTATTTAACCCTTTGCGGCGCAGGGTAATTCGGATCATTTAAATTACACTGCCACCGGAATCTACGAATAAAATTAAAATAAAAGAAATTTTAAATTTTCAGGTTTAAAGAAAGGGCCTTTTCTGCTATGTTATAAATATAAATTTTTGCTACAAAATTTCCGGGATGAGTTTTTGCACTTGAGAATCAACATTAGGTGTTCCATCAGCGGGAACACTGAGACTGAAAGGGTTAACTTGTGATATTATATGCATTTTTATTATAAAGTTTAATTCATTCAAAACCCATAAAACATTTTGTATTTAAAATACTAAGCGCATGAAGAGAAAAAATAATGTAAATATTTTAATAAAATAATATAAAATGTGTCATTTATAGCAAATAAAACTATCTGTAAATTTTAAGGTCTATATCTTTTAGTGTTTATGATGAATTAATTTGCAATCTACATTAATGATATATGAATAATTTAAAAATTAAAATATAAATCCTTTTATCAATTAATAAAGTTCAATTTTAGATAAATTTATTTTACTTTATACGCAAAAATTTAGAGCTATTGAAATAAATGTACAGTCGCGAGAAAAAAAAAAAAAAAAAACACCAGCTGTAATTTCGTTACAAATTGACGCAGAAAATCTAATAGACATCATTCAACATGAAATTATGTGCACTTTTTGAAAATGGTGTCAAAATTTGAATTAGGGGTCATCTACGTATTGAAATTTTTGCCAACTTTCTTTTTTCAATATTTGCAACACCCAATTTTGATTTCATAATTAAATTTCTGAGAGTCTCTTAGTGCGGAAAGGTATACAATTTTTATACTTTACTTTAGTTTTCACAGAGTTATAATCAAAAATGTGTTATAGGTTTATCTGTAAATCTAGAAAAATAAAATTAAGATTTTATAAAAATTAGACAAAATATTACTGTTTCAAACCGGAAATTTTTTAAGAAAAAATGTTTTATTGTAATAAATAATAATAAAACGTTATCATTTTTACAGCATTTTGGCTATTCCTGTTGTCGGTATTTTATTACACATGTCCTTAAGTATTATTTGCATTATCCTTACATATCCTTAAATATTATTTACTTGTACATTAGAGAATACATTTTAGATTGGCCAGACAGCGTTCTTTGAAAAATGTGCGATCTTTTTCAATTCAAAAGTGTTATCATGGTTATACTGGTCACCAATAAAACTTAAATATTCCTTCACTTAATTTTGTAGGTGTGACATAATACACGAACTAAAATAATTTATATACATATATACACACATAACAATGCATAAACTAAATCTTTTCCGATAAATTATTGTAAGGCATCATGAAGTAAACATTAAACAATTTTAATCTTACTTACCAGTTTTGGTCAGTTTAAATATTTGAAACTGTACGATTTGTTTTATAATGGCTGTGAAAATATAGTTACTTAATTAAAATATATTTATAAAAGTAATTTTTAAAGACTAAAGTGTCCTTTAAATAATAATCTTCCCTCCCCCCCCCAAAAAAATAAAAATAAAAAAATAAATAGAAAAAAATAAAGCAATGTATGAACTAAATGATTAATCTTTTGAATATGACGGTAGTTAAGAAGCAATTTAACAAGTCTGCATTGCATTTCAATACCATTCCCCCCCACCCTTTCTTTTTTTATTGACAATTTCTGCGTTCCACCTATTTCTTTATTTTAAACAGTAAACCATGCCTATTTAGTTGGTATTGCCCATCTAGAGTTCGTTTAAAGGATTCAAAATTTATCACCGTAATCGGTGTGGCAAATGCCACTTATGTTTATTTTTGCCAACGTAAAATGAGGTGTTTAATATGAATACACATAGTCACTTTTTCTTTTTCTTTTCTATATTCTTTTGTTTTAGAAGAACGATGAAATGTTTTGCTTGCTTTCCTTAGAAAAAAAAAAAGAATTCGTTTGCTAACATTAATGTCTAAAAATATTTTTTTTTTTTTGTTTCATTTCCTCGCGTTTGATATAGTTGTTATACAGTTTTACCCGTAAATAAAAATAAAAATTATTTTGTTTAATTTTCTCTGTTATTTTTTAAGCTTTTCTTCGTGAACTCATGCAAAACTTTATAAGAAGTAGCCCCCTAAGCTTCTCTAAAAGAAATATTTTATTATATATCGTTAACTAATAACTGCAATGAGCTGCAAATTTGCACACCCATATTTTTCAGCATTAGGATTCATTTTATGTAAAATTTAATATAAGTCATGATTCATAATTTTTTTAAATATAAATTTATTAATATTTTTCATATTAAAAAATATTTTTCAGAATCAAAAGTGATAATGGATTATGTTTGAGTTTCGTCACTGTATCTCGTAAAAAAAGAATTATATCGATCAATTTGTTTTTTGTGAAGATATTAATAAAAGCTTGAAATATGAATTTAACATTAGCACCTTCAAACTTTGAACGCTTATAACTCTATTAAAAAAAGTAAAATATCAACCAATAAACTTTTTCGCATCGTCGCAACCCCAGGAATTAAAAAAAAAAAAAAAAAAAAAAAAAATGTATTGCCATTGAAAAAACAAAAGTTTGTGCGCGTTTTAATATGTAGAAGACCCCCAATTCAATATTTCACTTCATTTTCTAAAAGTACTCAGAATTCCCAGGCGAATGATACCTATTACATTTCTGTGCACAGATTAACAACAAAGTTCCATCGAGAGTTCGTTTTTCTTTCTTTTCTTTCTTTCTTTTTTTTTTTTTTTTTTTTCCTCGACTGTACATAATATTACATGGTTAAAGTAGCCAATATAAATTTATTATTTTTTAAATATCACCCAACAAAAAGAATTTATTGTAAAATAAAGACCAAAACAACATACAGTCGGTAACAGAAGTGTCCGAACGCTAGCAAAAATTCCTATTTAAAAAAAAGTACACTTCATACGGTTTTGTTAAATAAATCCTTATCGAATCATGCTCTCGACTGATTAAGAACAGAATTCGACAAGGATTTATTTAACAAAACCGTATGAAGTGTACTTTTTTTACATAGGAATTTTTGCTAGTGTTCGGACACTTTTGTTACCGATATTTAAAGCATTAAAATTTGCCTAAAAACTTAATATTCTGTGTAATTCCATTCAAAAGGTAAATTTAGCTTGTTTAATACTCAGTTTGTTAAAAATAAATAAATAAAATTATAATTTATATAAAGAAATGTTTACAAATAATTTCATACAAACGAACAATCGGAATATATTTTCATATGTTGCTATATGCTTTTACACAGAAAATGTGACGACATCCCTCGAATGATAACTAGAACAACACATTGTAGTATAAGGAGAAAGCACTAACACAGTTTGATTGCTCTCACAAATAGGCATTCGCGCCAACACAAAAAGAAGCATCTGATAGATACCATCAAATTATAATTTATTGTTTGTGTAACTATAATATATTTACAGAAATAAAATGATAAGTAAATTTCTAAAACAATAAACTCTTTTATTTTCTTATGGTCATCAGTTATCATCTCAGTGCATAACAAATGACTCTTCGTAACTGAATTCAATAATTCATAAAATAATTATGCTTTTCGTATGCCAATGAGTTCACAAGAGTGGTATACAAACTGTATTACTTTGATGACTGGACTACAAGAATATAATTCAGTTTTGTATACATTGAGGTATATCAATTTGTGATGTTATGAAAAATGTATTCAATATACAGAGGAAAGTAGTAAGAATCGTTTTATTTTAGAAACCATTAAACATGGAATGCTTTCGGATTCAAAGATATTTCTATCGAGGTAAACTTTTATCTTACGGCATTTTTAATTAAAAATTTTAATTTCTTAAAAGGAAAAAAAAAAAGATTTAAATTTTTATTTAACCCTATAAATCTATCCTGTTATAAACACAAGATTTCTTTAACTTTCCTATGGAAAATTTATGTTATCTAAAACTTCAAAAAAAATTCTCTGAAATCGCATTTCAACTTGTGAAATGACAGATATTTTCTGTGAACATATAAAATATATTGTTACACAACTGTAAAAAAATAAAATAAAATAAAATAAAATAAAATAAATAAATAAATAAAGGAGCAAAGTTACTCAGAAATGAATAAAATTTTGTCAAATTTGAGTATGCCAGATACAGAAAATAGCTCCGAAGAAAATATAATCAAACTTAAAAATCCCATATATTTACTTCTGAGTATATTAACATGATGCTCAAAAATTGGTATCGGCCATCGTGAATTCTAGTATCGCAAGCATTAGTTTCTCATCCATGTATTTTTCCGCAAACCGGAATGAAACCACTAGGAAATATCAGGGGTCGTATTCTCCGCCCTTTTTTCAGGACACTCTAATGAAGGAGAAACTTTCAAATATATTGCTACCACTATTTGTATGCAATAATCTTTACCCTGTATAATCAATCACAGTACTATAAATATGCCAGAAATATTTCTGCATGAAATTAGTGGTGGCAAAAAAGACATAAATTTCTTATCTCTGAGAGTGTCCTGAAAAAAAAAAAAAAAAAAAAAAAAAAAAAAAAAAAACTGTTAAAAGTACAGGAAAAATCTAGCAGCTGGGGTGCCAGTATTTATCCGTCAAATTTACAGGACAAAACTGTACTTTTAACAAAAAACCTGTTTGATTTACAGGATTCCTGTGTAAAATATATGTCAGTGATACAATTTTACTGTTTTGAACTGTATATTTCACGGATAAAAACTGGCACCCCAGCTGCCAGATTTTCCTGTACTTTTAACTGTTTTTTTTTTTTTTTTTTTTTTTTTTTCAGTGTACAACCCCTGAAATATTCTGAAGGCTTGAGGGAATAATTTTTTTGTAAGAACTTTTTCTGTTTAAATCTGTAGAAATTCTATTAAAGGATTTCTTTTAGAAATAAATTAAGAAGTGAACAGATATTAATTTGAGAACATTTTCATATATGAGACAAACATGTTTTCCTTTTTGAAACACAATTACTCATTTCGAAATGAGTACATACTTGCCAACCATCTCATTAATAAACGTAACATTGTTACGCCCCTTTAAAATACGCCCTTTTTTCCACACCATTTTATCTTTAGAATAAATTTCTCCACATGCAGTTATGAAAATAAAAATAAAATTACTCTAAAAAAAGACTGGTGTAAAAAAAAAGGCGGGTACTAAAGATGTTAAGATTCATAATGAGATAGTTAGTAGGTATGTGAGTATGTCTATTTACTCATTTTTGATCACTTCATATTTAACAATGTACAGTTATAAAACAATTTCTAATATTATGACAGGGTTGCTACAGTTTACATTTTCCAGAAGAAGAATTTATTTTACAGTAACATTATGTAATACTTTCCTGCGGTAAATAAAGTTAAAAATTATTATAGGAATACTTTCGTGGAAAAGTCAGGGGAAAATACTGAGTCTGTAGCAACCCTGTATCAGCTGTTTCTGTCAAAAATTGTCTTTAGTAATAGTACGCAGTCTTTTTATTTTTTTATATTCTTTTACTTTATTCTTTTATTCTTTTTTTATTTTTATTTTATTTTTAGATTTTTACATGATTTTTCAATGAAGACTGTAATGAAAAAATATATTTAAAAATTTAGTGAATTCTCAGCCTCAACAGAATAATAGTTAATAAAATAATAAAGAGTATAAACAAGAGTATAATTAACATAAACTGTATAATAAAAAAGCGATATTTACACAGAAATTAATTAATTAACTTATTTATTTAAAAATAATAATAATAAAATTAAGATTTAAGTTACAGAACTTAAATTTCCATATTGCATAGATAGTTTTATTTCAATTTCACTTAATATAAAAATTATTTTTACAGCAATCAATTTTACTTTTATTTTTAGAAGAAAAAAAAATGAAACAGATATATCAAATATCATTATTATTTCTTTCTTTTCATTTCTTTTCATTTTTTTTTTTTTTTTTTAATAAATATTCTATTTAGTTACAAAAATTGTTGCGAAAATACGATAAAGTTTATGACAGACAACATTTGAAATATTTATACCCAAACTATCTGGAAATTACATACCTGTTAAATAAAATAATGGCTCCTCGTAATCGACAGCAATACATTTATATTTAAGATTTAAAAATTAAGAAGAATCATATTCCTGTTAATAAAAATAATGGCTCCACGTAATGGGCAACAACACATTAGTATTCAAGCTATCTATAAAAGCTATCTATCAAGAAATCTATAAAACTATCGGACGAAAAATTTTTTTAAACAAGCAGAAATTTTTTAAGAAATAATAAAAAGTTTATTATGGGCGATGTTTATGGATTTGCGGAAGCAAACCTGTGACGCATACATACATTGCAAAAGACATTGTCATAATTCTTCCTAAGCCTAAATTAAGACTTAATGGATAAATCAACTTTTCGTTTTGACTTCTACAGAATTCAATAGAAACAAAGTAATGCTGCCTATCTTTGATATAATTTTTGCCAAAGTAATATTATTTATTTATCATTTTCTAATATTTACACAATTTAATATTTTACATTTTTAATATCAGAATTTTCTTTGAACCTAGCACAATACATTTAGTTTTTTTTTTTTTTTTTTTTTTTCCGAAGAAATGTTGCCATTTTTTAAATTTTCTTACATATTTCTCTATTTTTTAATTTACGTTTAAAATTATAGCATAGTTTAAAAATTTGATTTAGAATAAGAATCCACAGAGGTCTAGCAAGCAAAAGCGCACTATAAGTACTTAATTCGTTCTAATTATTTTTTTTTTCAGGTGCATATTTAAAATATTTAAAAATGTTAAATATAAATATTTTAAATATGCAGCTGATCTAAAATTTTAATATTTAAAATAATTAAAATATTTAATAATTCAGCTGCATATTGTTGTTATGCATGTTTTGGCAATTTTGAAATATAGTAAAAATGCTCCCGGTGGTGTGTGAGAAAGTTAGCTACTGTGTAACAAGTTAAAATATTTTACAAGTTAAAAAAAAATTCAAATACATGAAGTTTTTTATTTATATATTTTTACTGGTTACTTGATTTATATATCTCTTAACATAATGTATATGGGTATAATAGGCCGATGTTGCACTTGTCCTAAGACATAGGTGCAAAGTCTACTGTTTTTGACAGAAGACTTCAAAGTGGAAAAAAATTACAGCTGATTTCGGTAGTATTAATCGTCCAATATATATATAACATATTCCATTTAAAAATACTGGTGTTAGTTCTGATATAAAAGTTTTGAAACTTGGTAGCTCTGTCCTAATTAGTGTTGCCAGATCTGGCGGATTTTTTAGTCAAAGGTCACCAATAATTTTGAGAAGTGATATTTGATGTACATAATAGACTGTCAATTTTCGAAGTGATTAGGCAAACGTTACAATTAAAAAATATTGCTGATTATTGAATAAAAATCCGCCACATCTGGCAACACTGGTCCTAAGAAATAGGGCAAGAGTAACCACGAAACACAAAAAATTCATAGCTTTTATTTTTCTTTAAGGCATCGGGTAGCAAGAAAATATCATAAAAAAAAATGACTGTAATTTCATCTACGATAACTCAAAACATAACTACTTTTAAAGCTTGTAAATTTTAACAGGTGTTGAGAAAACTTTATATTTACATTACAATCTTTAAAATAATTCTACAATTTTTTTTCTACTAAAAGGTCAGAGTGAATTTTTTGTCAATGTATAATCTTGCGCGCGCATATCTAAGTAACGATTGGTTAGCAAGATTTTAATCAAAGTTTAACGGATTTACATGACATATAAATATACGAAATGATGAACAAATTTCCTTATAACATAAATTTTTTTGTAATTATAAGCATAATTAAGCCAAAAATTGTGAAATAATTTAATAATAATGATTATAATTGGATTATTATAATTGCTCCAAAAGCTCTTTCAAGATAGCTTTCAAGTGAAATAACTTTTTCTTATTTTTATTATGGCAGGGATGGAACACGGGCGCAGAATTCATACCGGAATCCATTTAAGAAATTTCTTTACCTATAATATCGTTGATTTAAGAGGTAGAAAATTTTCTTACATTCATAGTGGTATGAATTCTGCGCCCGTGTTCCATCCCTGTTATGGGTTATTTTCCCGTGTATAAAACTTTTTGTTAATATGGCATCTAATTACTTGCATCTAGTAGATATTGAACTTGAGGCTTATATCTACAAAAAAATATTGCTCACAATTTTTTAAGAAAAATAAATTAAAATTTAAACAGTACAATCTTACTAACAGCGGTGATAAAGAGATAAATCAATTCTTAACATGTGTTATAAACTACTAGATTTAAAAGCAGAGCTGCCAACCTAATCCGGCAAACTGTTAGTACCGCCCCTTTTTCTACACCAGTAATTTCTTAGAGCTTTATTCTTCTTAATTCATCGCAAATATATTTGAAGAAAATTACTTTAAAAATTAAGTGGTGTAGAAAAAGGGGCGGTACTAACAATTTACCGGATTAGGTTGGCAGCTCTGTAAAAGTGATTATTTTTAAATATATTGTAAAAGGAATTGCGATCTTTTTGAATGATAATTCATCCGTTCAAAGGTACCAGACCTATTAAAAATCACAGATTTAACAATTCAACAACACAATTAAACAAAGGTGACACATTGTTAAACTACAAAAACTCACATTTTTAAAAACCAATTAATTGTAGTTTATAACTAAAATTTTTCCGACATTCAAGTGTAATAATTACTGAGCAAAATGAAATCAAAGTTGAACTATGTCAGAACGTCATTACACTTACTCCACTTCACCCTACAGAAAATATTTGTATTCAAACTAAATATATAATAATGTTTATTCAACGAAAAGATAAAGTATTAAAATAGAATAAGATATATATACATATATATATATTTTTTTTTTCTGCTACAATGTTACATTCGTTGCATCAGCATGTCAGCTGCTGCATAACATCTGTATCAACCAGAAAATATTTACTTTATTATAAATTATCCCTAAAAAAAGGGTTAAATTGAACACGTGTCATTTGTTAATTATTTTAAAAACACTTTAAAAACACGTAAATTTAAATCTTATTTAAAATATGTTAAACATTTTATCCGAAGCTTTTCGCTTTAAATAGTAAAGCATCAACAGGGATTTTTATTACTCTTTTCCAATGAGCAGTTTTTAAATATTTTTCCTTTCGCAGCCAACAGTGAAATCTTTAGTAACGTGAATAGCAGCAAAGTCAATTTGAAGTCCGGTGAAGGTGGATCAATGAGCTAAGAAAAATAAGAGAAGCTAGAACTATTGAAAAATCACACGAGGCAACTGCAGAAGAAAAACGATAATGAGCTATTAGAAATAAACTATTAGCTATTTTATAATATTGTGACAAATTATTGGCAAAATCGCAGCATTTTTAGAATTAATTGTATTTTTGCCTTTAATTATATTAAATCTCTGGTCGACTTCATTTATGCCAACCCAAACGCTAACCCTATATGGGATAAAGAAAAATTATTACAGCACCACCTACTATCCAAGAACTTTACATTTCCGTAGCTATTAATATAATTAAATGCAAAAATACAATAAATTCTAAAGATGCTGCAATTTTGCCAATAAATTGGCGCAATATTATAAAATAGCTAATAGTTTATTTCTAATAGTTCTTTATGGTTTTTCTTCTACAATTGCCTCGTGTGATTTTTCAGTAGTTCCAGCTTCTCTTATTTTTCTTAGCTCATTGATCCACCTTCACCGAACTTCAAATTGACTTTGCTGCTATTCACGTTATTAAAAGACTGTTGATTGCGAAAGGAAAAATATTTAAAAACTGCTTATTGGAAAAGAGTAATAAAAATCCCTGATGATGCTTTACTATTTAAAGCGAAAAGCTTTGGATAAAATTTTTAACATCTTTTAAATAAAATTTAAATTTACGTATTTTTAAAGTGTTTTAATATAATTTACTTTATTGTTCGATGAGAGAAAAAAAAAAAAAAAAGGTTAATGTTGCAAAGAAAATGAAATGAAACAAGTCTTTACTATTAATTCGGATTAGTAGGTTGATTTCTTCTTATCTACCCACTATTTTGAAGGAAGAAGGTCGATAAAGTTTAATAATAATTTTACAGACTTTGATATAGGCTATGTACAGACGAGGAAAAAAACGCGCAATACTCGACAGGATATCGTTGCTAATCGATACTGAAAAAATAGGTATCATTCGACGGGGAATTGTGAGTATTTTTTAAAAATAGAGTGAATTTTTGTATTGGGGTCGTCTACATATTAAAGCACACACTAACTTTGAATTTTCAATGGTAATGCCCTATTTTTTTTCATATTTGAATTCTTGAGGTCACGACAATGCGAAATAGTTATTTGGTTGTACATTTTACTTATATTTTTATAGAGTTTACAAGCGTTCAAAGTTTGAATATGCTTAAAAAATATGGGTGAGCAAATTTGCAGCTCATTCCAGTTATTAGTTTTCGACATATAAATAAATCTTTCTTTTGGAGAGGCTTAGGGGACCATCTTCTATAAAGTTTCGCATGTGATAATGAAGAAAATCTTAAAGAATAATAGAGAAAATTACACAAAGTGTTTTTAATTTTTAATTACAGATGAAATTATAAACAACAACAATGTCTAACGAAAAAAAAAATAATAATAATTATTATTTTAAGACATTAGTGATAGAAATCCAGAATTCTTGCTTTCTAAAGAAAATAAGCTCCGCCTTTCAGCGTTCTTCTAAAACAACACAATATAGAAAAATAAAAGGAAAAAGTGACTTTGCGTTTTCGTGTTAAATTCTTTAATTTACGTTGACAAAAATATACGCAAGTGGAATTTACCTCCTAGATTACTGGTGATAAAATTTGAGTCCCTTAAACCATAGCCTCCTAAAATAGGTGCCTTCCGCGTGGCTCAAAAACTTGGCAACAGTTCAAGCGGTAGACAGTGCCACCTAGTACAGATCGCGCTCTTTTTCATTCAACTGTCACCAATAATTTTAAGAAGTGATACATAATACATATAATCGACGTTTCTTCGAGTGTATTCGCCTCTTATGTATATCAAATCCCACTCTAAAAATTTTCTTGTGGCTGTTGAATAAAAAAATCGTGGAATATGTACCAGGTGGCGCTGTTTACCGCCAAGATTCCGAGTCACGCGGAAGGCATCTAGTTTAGGAGGTTATGCTTAAACATGCACTAGAACGAAAGATGAATTAAAAAGGTGGGACTTACTGTTTAAAGTAGAAAAATAGAAAGCTGTAAAAACTGTCAATTAAAAAAAGTAAAAAAAAAAAAAAAAATGTTTATGCATAGTTACCAACTTATATAACTTATTCCGGAGCATTGTTAGTCCCGCCTTTTTTTTCATTTCAATAGCTTTTAAGAATGATTTTCTTCTTATTTAATCGTTGTCAAGTATTAGAGAGAAACATTTTACAAAAATTCTAGTGTAAAAAGGAGGCATCGCTCAAAATGTTCTGGAAAAATTATAAAAATTGACAACTTTGGTCTATAGAAAATCATTGAAATGCAAGACAGACTTGTTAAATCACTTCTTAACTACCGTCATAGTTAAATTTTAGAAACCTCTACTATTTGTTTTATTATTTCTATCGAAATATAATTTCTCAATTAAAATACACTCATAAAAGAGATATTTTAAGACGAAAGACTAGACTTAAAATAGTAATCTCCCCCTTCCCCCAAATAAAAGCAATATATGAACTAAATCATTAACCCTTTAAACTAATCAAAAACTGGTAATTACGATTAAAAATGTTTAACATGTGATTTATGATACCTTAAAATAATTTATCTGAAAAGATGTAGTTTATGCATTGTTGTTGTATTGATTTATATTGCTTGTTTATAAAGTTTTTATTCATCATCATAAAACACCATTAATTAATATGAATTTTGTTAAATACTTATGTATATATATAGCTATAGTATTGCAGCTCGTACATTTTGTCACATCTGCAACATAAAATAAATAATTTTTATTAAAGTGAAAGAAAATGTATTGGTGATCAGTATTGTTGTGATAGACACTTTTTAATTGAAAAATATCGCACATTTTCCAAAGATCATTGTTTAACTACGCTTAAGTGTAATATATTTATGATATTAATATATGTATTTACATTTTACATTATTATCCGATAAGGTATTTAATTAGATATTTAAAAAAGCGAGCCGAAATCAGAAAAATCTAAGGTGCTGTAAAAATGCTAGTACTTCTATTATTTATTTGATTTTGGTTTTTTTAAACTGTTTTTTTTTTTTTCCTTTTCAAATTTCCGGTGTATTACAGTACAATTCTATTTTAATCTGGAATGATCTTAATTTTATTTTTCAAGATTTACAGATAAGCGAATAACATAATTTGGTTATAACTCTATCAAAAATAAAAATAAAGTAATACAAACTTAATATTTTCAGCACCTCCAGACTCTTGGAAATTCAAATGTGAAATCAAATTTGGTTGTTGCTATTGAAAAAATAAAAGTTATCATTTATTTCAATATGTAGATAACCCCTAATTACAACTTTAGTGACATTTTCAAAACGTGTACTTAAATTCCTGTTGAATGATATCTGTTAGATCATTCTGCGTCAATTAATAACGAAATAATAGTGGGTGTTGCATTTTTTTTCCCTCGACTGTACATACACAGTTTTAAGAATGCCTATACATAAATAACTTTTCTATGTGTTTTTTGGAATTTTCAAGTGGCCGACACATGAAATCAAGACGGTGAATCAAGTTAGCCAACGAACTTACTAAATATATTTCTGAGACAAGTCTTTTGTCCAGATTTGTTTCGAATTAATTCGGTATTTCAAAAGTTACCATAATTTATTATTCATCAAATTTTAAACCATTCCGTTTTTAAAAATGTCTTAGAATAAGTTCTTGAAAATAAATCCGTTAAATATTTAAACAAGTCAAACATTAAAGTATTTAAAAATTGAATTTTAAAGAATTTACATAATTATGTTCACTTTTTATTATTTCTGTATTTTAAAGACCTTGTTATATCTATGTTTCATTTACCATTAAAATATATTAACATTTGAAATTTAAATTTATGTTTTACATTGCACACAGTTTCTTTCTTTCTTTTTTTTTTTTTTTTTTTTTTTTTTAATTCTAAGATTTTACTATAAAAGCCATGGGTACAGTCCATATCTGAGCCTAAAACCTTTAAAGTATGAAAGCAAGATGAATATACTTTGTATACTTAATGTTTTGCTTTTATACAAGATTTCTAAGAAAACCCCATGTTTTCTTTTAGTAAATATTTTACTTTAAATATCCATTGAAATAAATCCCTTTTTGTGCTTGGAAAAGTTCTTATAAGTGATGCAGATTGAAGTAGAATGTATACAGACTTATACGATACATATGGAATTGGATGACTTTTTTGCTAAATCTTATCTCTTATAATCTAGCATTTTCTTGAAACAACATTCTGCCTTTGATGTTATGGTAAGTCTCAAGGAAAATTTTATTTTTGTATATTTTTTTTTACTTTCTTCTGTATGTAGAGAAAGTATTGGATTCGTGAAAATTTTCGAACACAAATTTTCGATGGATTTACACGTTTTAGGATGTCCTGAAGAATATTGGACTGTTTTTAGAAAATGGCTGCCTGTCTGTGTGTGTGTATCACAAATTTTGCGAGCGCTGTATCTCACGAACCAATCAACGACAGTTAACCAAACTTGGTATTTTATTGGAATCTGACATTAACTGGTGCTGATTAGATTTGGGGATCTTTCGCTCAACAGGTGGCGCTGTGATTCCATTTTCTTTTCTAAATTTTTAACATGGCGGTATAGGACAAAGTTTCGTAAAAATGCACATAATGAGAGTTATTTCTAACGCATGGTTCTAAAATTACTATGAATTATTCATAATAGTAGTAGTAGACTAGAGAAAAAAAGTTTGTGTATGTTGGAGCATTGCTTCCTCCTTTGGGGGGAAGTACCCCTCCGGGGGGTGTTAATTTTCTATATGGGCATCATTCGAAAGATCTCGTCAATATCATTAAAACGAATGGTTGAACCACAGATCTGTGATAATTTAAAACAAAATTTTCAATTTCTTTTTTTTTTTTTTTTTTAACGGAAAAAACAAAAAGAAAATCTTGTTTCTACTGACATTCGCAAAAGATTGACTTTCTTTCAGCAGTTAATGATATAATTCTGTCAGATAAAAATCGTCTGCATTTATCATGGACAATAATTTAATAAATTGTTTATATAACAGGAATTTTCTGTAAAGTCTGTGTAAGGCTTGTGGTGGCCACATCATACTAGTTCATAGATGGATTTGAGCATATATAAGCATTAATTTTTTCAATACAAAATTTAAAAATCTAACAATTTGACGGTATATAATTTTTTACTTGTAAAGTACATGTCGTATGACTCTTAATTGGTTTCATAATAAAATATTTCACATAAAATCTCTGAATAAGAAATGCTTTAATGAAATTACAATCTTTTTTTGAAATGGTAAATTTATTTATTTATTTATTTTATTTATTTATTTTTTTTTTCTTGAATTCATTGATTTAAAAGAATATTTTTTGGATACATATATTTTCGAAATGGGCTATCGACACATTGAAAGAAGTAAAAAATTGGGATAAAAAATATTCATTTTAAATGTATAGCTGCCAACTTTTGCGCTTTTTAAGCCAAATTTTATATGATTAGAAAATTTTATTTTAGTTAAACTTTGAAAATTTTTCTGTAACTTATGAAATATTTCAAAGACAACTGGTAACCTAAAAGCTAAACATTTCATAGCAATGAAAACATATGCTACAAATATGTGATTTTTTTTTTTTTTTTTTTTTTTTTTTTTTTCCAAAATTGGAAATTTTGGATTTACTCATATAGTCAAAATATTAAAATATGATAAAGTAACATTAATTATTAAAAAAAAAAAAAAAAAAAAAAAAAAAAGGAAAAAGAAACTAGTATGTTGTGGCCACCACGAGACTTTCTTCTATCTTTTCCTATACAAATTCACTCAGTAACAATAATAATAATAATAATAAAAAAAGTATAGAATTAAGGGGAGAGGGAAAAAAAAAAAAAAAAAAGTGGGACTTTATCAAATTTTCACATTTTACCCAAAATTTTGTCAAAGTCCCACTTTTTTTTTTCTCTCTCTCCCCTTAATTCTATCAAACTCCCACGGTTTCAGTGTTCTGACAAACTTAAACAAATTTTTGCGTTTTTCCCCCAATTTTGTCAAAGTCCCACGATTTCCGTGTTTTGACAAACTTAGAATAATTTTCACGTTTTACCCAAAATTTTGTCAAAGTTTGTCAAAACACGGAAACCGTGGGACTTTAACAAAATTAGGGGAAAAATGCAAAAATATGTTAAAGTTTGTCAAGACACGGAAACCGTAGGACTTTGACAAAATTAGGGGAAAAAAGCAAAAATTAGTTGTCAGAACACGGAAACCGTGGGAGTTTGATAAAATTAAGGGGAGAAAAAAAAAAAAAATCTAAGTTTTTTTTCGTAAAAAGTAAAAAAAATCGATAATTTTGTTTTAAATTATCACAGATTTATAGTTCAACCATTCGTTTTAAAGGTACTGACGAGACCTTTCGAAAGATACCCATCTTGAAAATTTTTGCCCTATATCACCCTGTTAAAAATTTAGAAAAAGCGGGATGGCAACGCAACCTGTAAGACGATTTTTACCAAAAGTTGATAGGCACTAATTTATGTCAAGGTGCAACTACATACCAATTTGTATGAAATTATGTGCTGTAGTTCCAGAGATACAGTTGCCACAAAATTTTGTCACACACACACACACACAGACAGACAGACAGACAGACAGACAGACAGACATTTTCTAAAAATGTTAAAATCGTGTTCTACAGCTCTCAAAACGTGTAAATCCATCAAAAACCCGAAATCGAAAATTTTTACGAATCCAATACTTTCTTCTATTGAAGATAGAAGAAAGTAAAAAGAAATATGCATATATATATTATGAGGTAATGCCATAAAAAAAGTATTAGTAATGATCATTAGAAAACTTTTATCAGCCATAGCACGATCTGATATTCGTTAAAATATAAAATATTTTCTTAATTTTAAAACAATTCGTAAGTTGATTAGACATTTTAATAATTAATAGCCCTAATAAATTATTATTATTTATTTTTTATTTATTTATTTATTTATTTATTTATTTTTCAGGCAGTGTATTGTAGAGTTTATACGAAAGTTTTCCTTTTAATCGAATGTTAAAAATCAAAGAAAAGAAATACTGTTTTAAACAAAATAATTTTAAAATTCTGTTTAGTAACATGATAAAATATGAGGCTATACCTCAAAAACAACTGTTTCTATGTAATTTACAGGAAAATACATAAAAATAACAATAAAATGCCGGTTTTAATTAATTCTCCACAATTTTACGAATAGTTTTATATCTTACTTTTTTTTTTTCAAACGTTTTATCAAAAATTTTACTTAATGTTGATTTTTTTTTTTTTTTTATGTTTAGGCAAAATTATTCCATAAGGGCACATTTATGATTCTTTATTCATTAAAAATAAGTGGATTTCTTTTTTCTTTCTTTTTTTTTTTTTTTTTTTGACAGGATTAGCATAAATCTTAAATTTCTTTTGAATCATCGTTTATCTTCATCAGCAAATTTCGTCATATAGGATGCCACTACTTTGAAATGGCATAACTGCGAAAAAATGAGAGATAGAAAGGTGAAACAAGTGTTGTGTTGGAGCCACGTGTCTGGAATATTCTATATGAATATATTAAAAAAAAAAAAAAAAATCTGGCCTGGATCATTTTTGACATTAAATTTTTGTTGAAAGCTTTACCATGTCATCTTCGGGATTCGACCTAATTGGCAGTATCCCATTACAATAAAAACACATAGCTCCAAGGAATACACCATGATGTTCTTCAATTTCTTGTAACTTATTCTAAAGAACTATTCTACACGTGTCAGCAAACAAACAGACTGACGAATGAATTTTCTCTGCTTCTGAGTACTATTTAAATCTTCATCTGCTTGTGGCGCCACTTATTAAACAATATTGGAACAATTTCTGCAATGTCGTGTATCACACATTTCAGACTTGTCCATTCAAAATACGATTTGTTTCACCTTTTTGTTTCTCACTGTTTCGCTGTTATGTAATTTCAATGTTGGAGAGTATTTTCTGAAATACCCTGTATAATAAGCCAACGATATTAAACAGCAGTATTGTTCAAAAATAACGTGTAAGTATCAGTGGCGGATCCAGAACTTACCTTTTTTTTTGTGTGGGGGGGGGGGGGGAGGAGCTAAGATTTTTAAGGTGTTATTCCAGATCAAAGAAAAGTTTACAACTATAATAGTCAATTGTGAATGTCAGTACTTTCACATTTTGTATCCGCCACTGGTAAGTATCCTTAAAAAAAGGCAGAACCGTACTTATCCTTGTTTTAAGAAATCGATTTATTTTATTTCACTTTCTTTTATTTTTTGAAAGAAGCTAAATTTGAATGCATTAGAAATTTATGAGTACTTCTTATATTCTACTATATTATTTTACATATATTATAAACTCAATGAATAATTTTGATATAAGGAAAATTCCAAATGTTTGAAACTTATTACATAATTTATCCTTTTTAATTTTCCATGCATTAAAAATAACTAGCTTTCTTTTTCATATGGTCAGTATTGTCCTTATTTTTATCTACAATTTACTTTGAACAGCATTTATTGCCATAAAATAAGTCTATAATAGAAAGTAACAGTGTAAGTTGTCCTTACAAAATGGAGGGTCCGGGCTGTCTTTCTTTTAACAAAAAGAATTAAAAAGTAAATAAATAAGCTAAATTTGAACTTACTAGAGCTTTATAATAGGGATTTTTATATTATATTGCTACATAAAATTTAAACTTATGGAATAAATAGCTTTGAAAATGTCGAAAGAATTGATGCATAAAATTTGTACCACCGTTTATTATTATTGTTGTTTAATATCACTTTCCCGGGGTAAACGACACTGTTTTTTTTTTTTTTTTTTTTTTTTTTTTTTTTTTTTTTTGTGAAAAGTGTTAGTAATATGCCCTCAATGTCCTTGATGTACGTTTTTTGCTTTATTACATTAGTACATTATGTCATCAATAATGTGTTAAATTCACAGTCTCCCGTTTTCCAAGGGATATTTAATACCGGAAAATTCTTATAATTGTTTTCAGCGTTTTAATCGTCGAAAATAATGTCACATATTCCTTTAAAAAAATACTTGTGATAAATTTTATTAAAAAGTTAGAAAAGTTGGTATATATGTAAAGTATTATTAAACGAATATAGAAAGTTGCAAAAATGTGGCTTTAAAATTGCGTTTAAAGTTGCTCTCTTGAAAAATTACATTTATGTGACATGGAGTTGTTTATCTCCTAGGTACAGTCACCCCAAAAAAAAACGCCACCCCCCCACCTAATTTTGTCGTAAATTATCGTAGAAACATGCGACTGGTACCAATCAGTTTGTAATAACGTCTAGTTTATAATGTTATAGTTAGATTTTACTTAGGGGGTCGTCTACATATTAAAACTAACATCAACTTCATTTTTTTCAATGGTAACCCCCATTTTTTATAATTTATTTGAATTCTTTGGATCAAATCATCACGGAAAATGGTATAGTTTATATATTTCGCTCAATTTTTCATAGAGTTATAAGCTGTCAAAGTTTGGGGGTGCTAATGTTAAATGAATGTGACAAACATTAAATCATATCTTCCGAAATAATTATGATATTTAAATTCTGTTTTTTTTTATTCGTTAGAATGAAGTAACCCAAACATATTCCATGCAAATTTTTGCTAAAGAAACATTTTTTGAATTATGAAAATTATTAATAAATTCATATTTGAAAAAAATATGAATTATGACCTATGTTAATTTTTGCACGAATAGAACGGGCATCATCAAAAACATGGGTTTCCAAATTTACAGCTCGTTCCTAACATTATTTTTTGAGTTACAGTGATATTTCACTTTTTATTCCTGTTAGGGGGCCGTCACTTGTTATAATCTGTATCCTCTATAAGTAAATGCTTGTATATAATTTGACGGAAAACTATTTTAATTTACCTTTATGTTATTTTTATTGATTCCTAAGCAATATTTCGATGTTTATTATACAAATTGGCATATTTTTGTAAAGTTATCACAATGTAGGCGAGGGATTGTGAAAGAATTTCAAAAGAAAAGGAGCCCCGCCTCTGATTCGCTGAAACACTATTTAAAAAAAAGACAAATTTGCATATTCCTATTTGACTCTATATGTGACGCTGGTATGCATAAATCACAATCGTATTTACTACATCGATTATTGAAGACAAAACTTAAATGATTTAATTACAAATATGCAAAATTATTTTGCTTTATATTATAAAGTTTTAGAAAATTTGTGAAAAGGCGTGGCTATTTACATTAAGCCTTGATATGGAAGCTATGTTGCTGTTTTTCGATGCTGCGAAATTTACAAAATATATTTGTGTTAATACAGATAGAAGAATAATTATATAATATCAACAAATCTTCTTTAATCAATATGTTTATATACATTACTGTATGGAAATGTTTATATATGAATATTGTATTTATTTTTAATGAGAGATATAAACACAAAATACTAAAAAAAAAGAAGAAAATGTGTTATAAATTTTTATAAATCAAGCAAAATATATATGCATACTTGCCAACCTAACTTGTAACATTGTTAGTTCCCGCCCCTGTGTGTACACAATTTAATTTTTAGAGTAATTAACTTCAAATACATTTACGATTAACTCATTGAGCGCCACGCGAATTCTTATGGAAATCCCATTCAGGCCACACGTGCTGCTTAGAAGCGTGTTATGTTTATCGAGTTTCAATAAATCCCATTAGGCCTTAACGATATAATCCTATAAAAATCCTATTAAAAAAAAAAAAAAAACATGAAGTAAATTTTAAATAAATTGTCAGTAATTATTTAAAACTATGTAAGTTCTGTAGTTTTATATCATATTTTACACTGCCGGCTTACTTAGCCTAAATGGAAAGATCAGTGTCAGCCACCGATGGTTAACACAGCTCTAAAAGGACTGATGTGAAAAAAAAGTACGGAAAGGGGCGGGACCAGTAATCTTCCGGGATAGGTTGACAAGAATGTATATACATAGAGCAATGCCAGAAAATGTTCTTTATTTTTCATGAACCAGATGAATGGTATTTTTTTTCTGAATAGTCTATGTATTAAATATAATGCTGCTTTAAATACCCTTTAAATGAAAAGTTTTATTACATAAAGTAATTTTCTGGCACTCTACAGCTCCCAAATGACACACAATACAAAACCCCGCTTTTTTCCAGTGTTTAAAGGGTATTAACGTTTAATATGCTTTATATTCGTTTTGATCTTTCCTTCTCCTCCTTATCTTCTTCTTTTTTCTTAAAAAAAAAAAAAAAAAAAAAAAAAAAAAAAGAGTTATGTAACATTTTGACCTTTTCAAGTGAAGATTTAGATTAAGGGTAGTCAGCCTTTCTACACCCACCGTCCACTTCGGTATCTGTGTTAAAGTGTAGAATTTTAGAACATCCCATTAAGTAGTAGGATTTATTATTTTACATATTAATTTGTTACACATTATAAAATATAAAAGCAAAAGAACATCGTGGAGATTTATGTAAAAGTTTTTAATAATGTCATGAAAAAAAAAATAATAATAATTAATTAAAAAAAAAATAAAATAAAAAAAATATGTTTTAATATTTAAAAAAAGTCAATTAAAGAAAATGAAAGTACTGCAGTATCAGAACAAACTCCCATTGTCACTGTGAAACGGCCGTGGGAACCAGGTTGAGTGCCGCCGTTTCAGACAATTATACGGCACCTTGAGATAAAATAATTTTGAATTTTCTAACAAATTTAAAACCATTCATCTTTTTTTTTCTTTCTTTTGATAGATATTTTAATATCTATTCAAGCTATTTAATTTTCTTCGTATGAAGTGAACTATCTGATGTTTAATCAATAGAAACCAATAAAAATCTTTTAATTCATAAACTAACTCAGAAAGTTCTGTGAATTAGTCAATTTTTTTATTTTATAATTAACATTTCTGAAATGTTTTTCCGGTGTGAAACTTAATAAATAATGTATACTGAGTGGTAGATCGTGATTTATATTTTCTAAATGTATAGACGGACCCCTAATACATTTGCACGTGTAACTCTATTTAAAATTGATTTAAGGTATATAAATAGGTATGTTTTTCGGACCGCCTTAATCTCAGAAATCTGAATATGAAGTCAAAAATAGGGGTTGCCATTGAAGAAAATGAAGTTAATGCCAGTTTTAATATGTAGACGACTCCTTAGGCAAAATTTAACTGTACCGTTATAAGCTAGATGTTATTACAAATCGATCGGTACCAGTCAAATGTTTCTACGATAATTTACGGCGAAATTAGGTGGGGGGGTGGCGTTTTTTTTTTGGGTGACTGTACATGGTATATAAACTTATGTACGATATTTTACCTTATATATATTAACCATTTTCTTTAAACCAATTAAAATTACATATATACATGGTAGTTATAATTACACTTTTGAAATTAAATCCTGTACATAAAACAGATAAGCAGATTGCCACCAGGATTGGTATTTTTGTACTTGGACTAATTAAGAAATGCACTCAAGGATATAAAAATAAAGAAAAAAAAAACTAAAGAAAATTTGATCAAAAATGTCCAATAGGTCAGTCTTTGCAATGAAAAAGGGAAAATTTTAAAAATGAAATTGTTCATATAAAATGAATAAACAATTTAAAAACTATTTATTACGTTTCAATGGAGTGTAAGACATTTTTGCTAGAAAACCGCTACCAGATACATAAGTTTTTAATTCATTTAGGGCGTCTAATGAGTTCTCTTTATAGCAAATTTGATGGTAATATGTTCGCCCGTTTATATTGAAAATTTAATGCTATCCATTCTGCATGTTTAGATATAAATCAGCAAAAGAAACTTAATTAAGTTTGATAATACCTTTTGTATAACGTATAAATAATACTCAATATAAGCTTTATAGAAGTTACAAGATCCTTATAATTATCTACTATAAATTTTAAGAGGGGGTGGGGAGTTTTTTCTTAATAATAGCATATAAATTTAAAAAGAAGCTTATTGTTCGAAAACATTGGCGAAAAAGCTTTTAAAAACAGGCTGGTAACTTTAAAATCAGTTAAAGATGAAGTATAGACGTTTCTTCATTAACTAATTACCAATTTAAATGAGATACCTAACGTATATATGAAATGGATACGATGTATTTTTTTAAATTATAAAATTAATGAATAATTGTTCGCTTTTTTTATTACATTTAACTACTTTTAATGGAATAAATAGTGTTCAAAGTAAGTTTTATAAAGGTTGATTAAACACTTAGTGTGTCTAAGCGTTGATTCGCAAAATCATCTTATTCAGTATTTAGTAGTAGATCCGTGAACACTTATCTCTAACGTGCAAACAAATACCGTACTGAGACTGGGAGAGAAACTATGGCTAAAACTTTTTTTAAAATAAAGTGACATTTTAGAGAAATTTCAATAAGAGAAGCTTAGTATTAAAAGAAAAAAAGCATAATTCTGAATGGGTTAACAGGTTTTTTTCACCGATTTTGTATATTGATAGATCATGGTAAAAGTGCATATTCAAGTTTAATAGTTTTGCTATTCAGATTCAATATTGATTTTAAAGTGTTCTTTTAATTATTAACTTAACTGATATGTGCAAAACATTTACCTGTAATCCATATATTATTATTCAAGAACTACACCTGATAATAATTTTTTCTTTATTAAAAAAATGTGATTTATAATATAATTGAATAGATTAAGTTTGAATAAGTTTTTCTTTCTATAAAAGTCTGATTTCCTGCCTCTCACATTTTTAGTGCCATTGTTTTCGAATAACACAATTTTTGAACAATTTTATAAAATTATATAATAAATATCCCTTTTCTGGATTAGTAGAATTTAGAAAGTAACAATAAATCACCCATTATTAGAGTGTTATTCGCATTTTTGAACTTTATATAAAGTAAAACTACAGTGCGTTAAGAAATTATAAGACCACAAGTGTATTGGTGCATTTCTGAAGAAGAGAGCATAATATGCAAAATTTTGGTTGCGTATTTAAAATTGATAAGAAAACGCATCCTATACTAATTCCAACATTTAAAATTAAATTAAATTTCATTAAAACTTATTCATTTTTCTAAAAATTGAAGACTTTGACTGTTAAGAAATTATAAGACCACCTGAGAAAATTAGCATATTATACATGACGTAAAACTCAATATAAAGCGCATGCGTCAGTATTTCGTAAAAACATTGCCTAAGAAGCAAAGGCTTAGGTTTTGAATGTGTTATCTACGATTAATTTGACGATGCCTCGAGGTAAAAATTATTGTAGTGCGAAGTAAGAAAAATTTTATTTTATAAAGGTTCTGGTAAATCTGAAAGAGATATTGCGAGGTTAATGAACCGTTCTAAAACTGCCATTCATAATGCCATAATTAGAAAAGATTATTCAAACAAAAGAAAACTATCTGGTAGAAAAAATATTTTGACAGCACGTGATAATAGACAAATTTTTCGACTGTCAACTAAAAAAGGTCTTTCAACTCGTAAAATTTCGAAACGTTCCAGCAAGAAAATTTCACATGTAACAGTCTGGAAGAGTCTTAAATTAAATATTAATACGAAATTTATGAAATTGAAGAAAAAACCAAAGTTATTGAAATGCCATCGAGAAGAAAGATTAAAATGGGCTAAAAATGTCATGTCATGGAATGATGAGTGGAAACAAATTATATTTTCTGATGAAAAGAAATTTTACCTTGATAGTCCCATAGGTTACTAACACTAAGGGCATGACTTGAGGAAGGAACCAAAAGAATGCTTCAGTCGACAAATGGGTGGAGGATCAGTAATGATTTGGGGAGCTTTCAGTTATGAGGTTTTGTGTAATTTACAGCGGATTTCGTTCACATGAACTCTACACAATATCAGTCTATGCTATATGATCATATATATGATACCGTTTGGACCTTTATTAGGTGGTGCTAACTGGATGTTTTAACAGGACAATGCTGCTTGTCATACATCTAAATCCACACAGGAGTGGTTTAAAAAAGAAAAAAAAATGTTTTGCCATGGCCAAGTCGAAGTCCAGACTTGAACCCCATGGAAAACCTATGGGGTATATTATCTCGCAAAGTTTATGCTAATAATAAACAATTTTTATCTGCCAATGAACTGGAAGTAGCCATTGTAAAAGAATGGCAAAATATTTCTATAACTGAACTTAACCACCTGGTTACTTCAAAGAAAAACAGAGTGTTTGATGTCATCAGGAAAAATGGAGGACAAATATCATATTAATTTTTTATATAATTTTGTTTTTTGACAAGTGGTCTTATATTTTATTAACAGATTATTTTTCACTTATTTCGAATATATATTTTTATTAAACATTTATTGCATTGTACCAAGTTATTCCAAACTAATTATAAAAAAATATAGAGCAAGATGTTATTTTATGTATTTAAATTATGATTAGAATCTTTATTTTTCTTATAATTTACAAAATTAAAGTGGTCTTATAATTTCTTAACGGACTGTATTGATGCTAAGAACAATTATTATTATTGGATTATTTATATACTCAGGGATCGCAGCTTTACTATTATTTTCCTGAGGTTTATAATTTTGCTATTACACTTTTCAGACAGTATTTTTAATGTAAAGTTTTAGCATCAAAACCTTTACAATTATCTTTTTTATTTGAAAATGAGTGGTAAAAATATGATAAAACATACGCAAAAATATTAGATCACTGCGACTATTTAAAAGTTTAATAAATTAAAATTAAAAAATTATAAGACTTGAAAAATTCCCTAAACTAAGAAAAATTAAGAATATCCTAATAATAATAATAAAATAATAATAATAATAATAATAATAATAAAAACTTTTTGACAAATGAGTGTATTTCACGTAATGTTTTATAGAAACTGAATATGATCCTCTTTTAGTAATAGTATCCCATGAAACTAAGTGCTCCTAATATTTACATATTGTGACTGAATATGTGATAATATATTGAGATTACATTCATTTCAGTTTAAACATATTAAAACCCGTAATCAGTTACACGCATGTTGAATATTTCTCAAACATTTTATTTGGATAGGTGAAAATTTAACGATTGGAGTAGAACTTGAATGAGTGTTTGCATGTCATAAATAATTGTAGAGATGCATTACATTTTTATTTCTAAACGTTTAAAAATTCAATGCAATTTCACAGAAAGCACAATTTACCACGTAACTTCTATAAATGATACATATCTATCCAGTACAAATATTTCTTAATAATATACTACACGAATAAAATTTTCATCAAACTTATTCATGTAAAATGCTTTCAGAAATTTAAAAAACACTTCTAATCAAAATTAATGGTGCTTAATAATAGTGTATTCTTATTAGATTGGATGAATCTTAATAAGAAAATGATCTATAATCTATAAACACTCTATACAATGAGATCTCTATAATGTATAAATACATTATCTAAGATTTTAATTTAATTCACGTCGATAGAGGTAAATAATTAACTTGACAATAATTTTTGCACCCTGTTTTTCATCTTAAAATTAATTTATTTCCGTAATGGTTCTATTGCCTTTCAGACTTAATTTTTTTCATATATATATATTCATTTGGCATAAACTCAGCCTTAACCTTTTAATATGTTTTTTTTTTTTTTTTTTTTTTTTTTTTTTTTTTTTTCCATAGGACCGCATTATTTTTATCTCGCTTTTTGCATAGAATTTGATTCAGATAACTATTAAAAAGAGGTGCCAAGTTATTATCTACTAAAAATAAATAACGAAAATAAAAGTGGTTTTACCACTTTTTAAAATTTTAAAATAAGTAACGATAATACAGCCATAACGGCCAACCGTTATATTTTATAGAATTTTTCACCGTATTTGATCATAGAAAATTACGGCAATAGATTATAAAAATTTCGTTTAAAAATTCCAGTAAACAAATTTCGGAAGACACTTCTGCTAACCGATGTCAAAATAACACTATATCCCTAATTTGTAAGAAAATATTTCGGATCTCTCAACTGTATATTTCGTTTTCCTTTTTTTTTTTTTTTTTTGAGTTTTTGTATTTCTATATATATTAGAATATTTTAGTTTATTGCTACAAATATTAACATAGTTGCCAACTCTTTTGAATTTTACGGGAGACTAGACACCGTTATTTACACAAAATCACATTTTGCATCTCTTTTCTAAGAATTAATGTATTAGAAAATACATTTAAAAAGTGCTGCTGTTAATTTTTCTGAAAAAAAAAAAAAAAAAAAAAAAAACAATGGTTGAACAATATAATAAGATACAAAAACAAAGCTTGAAAAATAGGTTTTATAATATATTTATAAATTATGGTGATTTTTGTAACCAATCAAAAGTAGCACATAATAATAATAATAATAATACTATAAGTTATCAAAATAAAAATGAAATTAGACCGGTTTGTACGATCATATCGGCACAGCAATAGTTATAACCCATGCATCAACAAACATCGCCAAAATTTCGAAAATTTGTCTTCAACATATTTTTGTAATTCCACTTATTAAATATTACTTTTAGACTTTGTAAAAGAGAAATAAAATATGTTTTGACATTTACAGAATTCTTATGAATTTCTTTAAAATATAAAATTCTAACGAGAATTGAAATTCAAACGATATTCAAATTTAAATTTTCAATTTTTTATTCATTAAACACCACTGAGATTTCATTTGTCAATTATAGCTCCCCTGGCTGTAGCAATGTTTTAGGGATAAACAAGAAATCACTTTGGCCCATTTTTAAAAGTGTTTTTGGTATCATTTATATTACTTTATACGTTGAAACATTTAGTTCAACATTCGAACATTTTTTATCGAAAATAAGACAATTAGTTGAAGTTATTAGAAACAAAAGAATGTCTGTAATTTGTAAAAAAATTTCTCATATGTAGTTTATATGTCAAGTAATTAATCTGAGGGTAGATTTATTAAAAAATTCACATATATTTAATTTCACAGTTGTGCCTTATCTGAAATAAGTAATTAAAAAAAAAAGTATGATTGTGTTTAGAGTTCCTAAAATGTTTGTGCTGTTTTCGCATAAAACCATGCATATACGCAATAAAAAAAATATTTGCATGAAAAATGTGTATGAAAGTTGCAAATGCTAAGTTTGATAATTGGGTAGGATTTTATGTATAGTAGGTTAAAAAATCAAAAGCAAGATTCAACGTTTCTGACGTTTACCTTTTTCAAATGCAACTTTAATTAAGAAGAGATTTTTGTTTAATTTAATCAGTAAAATCACTTACAGAAATGCACTAATAATTTCTTTTAAAAAATACTGATAGTCAAAAAGTTTAGAAGATGTCAATTAATTAGGTGGTAACTTAGGAATAATTAATTTTCATCACCAGTGTAAACCCTAAGGATTAGAAGTAATACTTTATTGATACTATATATAACAGTATTGCTACATTCCTAAAGAAAATGTGCGTAAAATTTTGAATATAATTAAATATGAGATTTTTTTAACACAAACTTCAGACATCTTACTTGAAAGGTGCATTAGAAAAAATATTTAGTAAAAAAATCTATAAATATCTTATAAAAATCAATTATTGTATATAATCGACAAGTAACATTTATTTAAATAATCTTTTCAATTTAAAAAGTTGAGATGATATATATATATATATATAGAGAGAGAGAGAGATAGATAGATAGATAATCAGAACGTACAGTAGAAATATAATATTATCAGCACATACAGTTGGAATTTAAAGAGGATTTAATATTGGTACCAATTAATATGATCAAAACCAAAGCCAATCAAATCAAACCAAAAAGGAAATAAAGTTAAATCTAAATGAATTAAAGCAATTTGGAATAAGAAAACAGCATTATTTGTATTCTAACGTTATCAAGGGCCTGGTAAAATGCAAACATGCTAAATAAATGAATATTTTTCTGCCAAAAATATAGCACTCTCTCACTCTGTATACACTCTCACATACAGAGATAGCTCTCTCTCTCTCACTCTTTCTCTCTCTGTATATATATATAGCAGTCTCAGTCACAAGATAACACACTCTCTCTGTATATATATATATCTATAAACGAAGAAGTTTTTTAAAAATACTTGTAAGAAAGAATATTGTTCTTATAAACCCTCAAACAAAATTAAATCATAAATAAACACTTTATCCTTTTTCAGAAAAATCAGAATGAAAAAAAAAAAAATCTATATTTTATCCACTGACTAAAATTTAATTTTTTCATTCATTTTCCCCTTTTTTAAAGTGTGTATGCGTTTTAGAAAAATCACTTCTTCTGAGAATCCAAAAAAACCTTCTCTAAAATTTTCTAGTAGGAATTTGTACATCAAAACTGTCTAAGTATGCTTTCTTTTAACTTAAACAAAATGTATTTGTTTTTATAATTAGCTGTATACATATTTTGAGAATGCGATTTATTTAACACACTGCAGCATAATGTTTTTTTTTTTTTTTCTTAAATATCTAAAAAACGTAATATAGCAAAATCTGTTATAAAATTGTAATTTTTTTAACCAAAGCAAGATACATTTTTAAGTTTGTTACTTTAAGTTTGATGATATTCAACAAATGCTTGTTAATATATTTTCTCAGGCATAATCAAATATCACAAAGTAAAGATAAAATGTTTTCTAATAAAATATGGAGCCTATTTTAGTAATTTAATTTCCTACCGCATACTATTCAAAACCACCTACCATGAAAGAGTTTTCGATGATATAAAAAAAGGGGGAAAACAGTTATACTGCTATTATATGGAGCGTAAAATCATTCGCATAAAATAGGAGCACATCAAAAGAAAAATAAACGCAATGTACAATTTTTGTTTGAATTATTCTCCATTATTTTAATGCATATTCTTTTTTTTTTTTTTTTTTTTTACGTATAATCAACATTTTTTCTTCAAAAAGTCATTTTGAACAAGCTGTTTAAATACACAGACGAGTTAAAGCAAATTTCGCATTTCTTATTTGTGCTATAAAAAATTATTCTATAAAATAAAACATCAAAGATTAAAAAAAAAAAAAAAAAAAAAAAAAAACTGTAAATTTTGTAAATTAGTCTCTGAAATAATTTTATAAAAAGCTAATTCAACGGCGCATGGCAGTTTCAGTCACACAGCAGGAGGAGATTTAAGCTTTTTTTTTTTTTTTTAATTCTAGTATTGCCGTTAAGAAACCTTTTACATATACTACAGTTTTTGAGATTAAATAGTATTATTGTTATGAAATAGTGGCGAAAGCGAAAATTTCTCTGTTTGTGACAGACACAATTTCTCATGGAATTACTTGAAAGTATTTCACTCACGCCCAATGGTAAATAATTAATTTTCATTTAAGTTTCTTATATATATATATATATAAGAATTTATTTATTTATTTATTTATTCATTTATTTAGTATATATTTAGTATTAATATATATATAAATATATTGCTATAGCAAAACAATTTTTTAGCTGCAGACAAAACATTTTTTTTTTTTTTTTTTTTTTTTTTAATGGACATAATAAAGTTTCATACGAAGTACAACAACTAATGCATTATATAACTACATTATCTGTAGCATGTCAAGATAACCAGTTTATATATCTGTATGAATCACTTGCTTTAATTGCACAACATTTTAAACGTTTTCAAGAAACCTTAAACGTAACTCCAAAGGAAAAAAAGATATTATGTAATTATTATTGCGTCCGTATCATTACACATTCTTCTTGATCGATGCCATTTCAATTTATATTTCTGTACAGGGCAATCTATGATCAAAATCAGACGAAAAAAATGCGAAAAATGTTTTAGAGATGCTCTCTCTCTCTCTCTCTCCCTTCAGAAGTACAAAAAGTTCTCTTGTGTACCTATTCTTTTTTTTTTTTTTTTTTTCTAAACAAAATTTTGCATTGTGGACATCTTTTTGGGACACCCTGTATCATAGCTGTCCAAATTTGCATTTTCAAAACCATTTGTATCGTTACAATGTTTTATAGAAACCTATAATAATATTTTTCAGCCATTTATTGTAATGAGGGTTATTATTATAAAACTTATTATGAATTCTGTCCTGTTTATATTATGAAAATATTTTGATCATTTATATAATACATAAAATTATTAAAAAATAAATAAATAAATAAACGATTACATAATTTTACTCTTCAACACATAATTTTATTTTAAAGTATGCATAGCATAACAAAATAAATAGTTTAAAATATTATTATGATTGAATAATAACATCGAGTTCAATCGGTTTGAATTATATCACTATATGATATGTGGAAGTAGATATAAATATAAGAAAGAATAAAATAGTTCACAGAAAAATATTTTTAAACAATTTAAGTTTAAGAGGAAGTTTAAAACACAAAACTTAAAAATTGAAAAGTATCTATGCAGTATTAACGGCATCCAAACGAAAAAAAAAAAAGTTATTATTTTATTTTTTTAAGATTTTTATTATTATTATTGTTATTATTATTATTTATTTAAAAGAAACTATATGGTGTAAGTATTTTTTTTTTTTTTAATGCGTCAGAATTTTAAGCTTATTAACTTTTTACTATAAAAAATATTATGCTAATTAACCTTGTTTTGTTAATCCCTGTAATTAATTATTCCCATAATTAATGCCTTATCTTTAACAATAAAGCGTTATCTTTTTCTTAAAGAAATTATTCCATAAATCCTCAGTTTCTTCTTCCATAAAAGTTTTCTATTTTTTATTTTTCATTTTTAATTTATTTAATTATTTAATTATTTTTTGTCTTTTGAAATTATTTTTCTCAAAACTCTATTTGATAGCGAACATTTATTCATTTAATCCATTAAAATGGTTTATAATTTCTCGCTTCTGAAAATATTTATAAATGTTTTTCCCCGTAGGAAAAAAAATAATTTTTAAATAGCTTAGTTATTTGTTCATATATTACTTTAAGGTGATAGCATTAAAATTAATTTTATAAAAATTCATGATTTCCAGTAAAAGACATTTAGAAATTTGATAATCTATATTGATTGACTATATTTGACAATCAGTACCTGCTCTTTTCCAAAATGACATATCCTAAACTTAAATTCAAAAGATTGTCTTCCATGTCTATGTGGCTGATTATTTCAAATCGAATTTCCGTTGGGGTTGGTGTAATTATTTACACAATATAAGTCACAAAAAAAGTGGTAATTATATATATATGTAATAACTGAAATTTTTAAAACAGAGGCAGACGATAGGTGCTTTTTGTTGTTGTTGTTGTTGTTGTTTGTTTGTTTGTTTGTTTTTGTTAAATATGTAAATTTCAGCTATTTTATGACAGCAGACCAAGTTTGTGATAACAATTGCAATACAGCAAACGTATAATAAATTTTAAATAAAACAAAATGAGGTTGAGGCGGAAGCATTATTTTGATATGATTTTCAATGATTTTAAAACGGGTATAAACCAATTAGAACGGCTTCAACGACTTCAGTTAGCATTTAAAAATGAAGCCTCTTCCCGTGCCATTCTATTCAGTTGATTTACAGAATTTCACAGACGTCGAAGTATTTTCTGGATAAATAATGCACATGAAGGCCTTTGTCAATGATAGTACCTGAAAATGTATAGGTCATATGAAAAATGTTAATCTGTTATAATCCCTGCACTTAAGAAAGAAAAAAAAAATTAACTAGAATCCTGCATCGGGTCGGGTAAACCGATTTTACCAGAACCCTGCCCGACCCGAAACGCGGGTCTGGTCGGGTTCGGGTACATTTTTTTCTCTTGTGGGTCGGGTTGACTGATTTAGTTTTCGTGCGGGTCATGTTGATTGGATTTTTTTTTACTGCGGGTCGTGTTCGGGCTCGGGTCGGGTTTAGTTTTCCATAAATCGGGTCGACGTGAAAACATCCTTCAAAAAAGTATAATCTTAATAAAGCAGAAATTTGTTTGCTCTATATGCCCAAGATGAATATACGCTTACCCAAATTATCATAGTAAAAAAAACATCTATATCCGACTAAAGCAATGAACAACAACAAGAAAAAAAAGCAATTTTTATTTAGAACATAAGCTTTTGAAAACAAGCTACTTCTCCCACAGTAACCAGATATATGATTCATCTATTTTGGTGTGAACTTAAACTGATAATATTTTTTTTTCTTGCAGATGTTTCGAAGAAGTTATAGGAATGTAGATTTAGATGAATTTGGTGGACGTTTAGTTGGCATGTGTAACACTGTATTATTTTAATATTATTCTGTGTGTGATAAGCATTAAATAATGAAACTACAAACACTAAGCTTGAAACCCATTTTCGTACACTTGAAGTTCACAACACACATAAATAGTTGAAAATTATTATTAATCCATTTTTCAGATTTTTTAATTTTTAACTTAGTTATATGTTAGTAACTATATTTTTAATTCTTTTTAAAATGGTTTACCACACACACAGCAGTGTGACAATTTTTTTTTTTTTTTTTTTTTTTTTATAAATTGAAATAGTTTCCATGATTTTTAGATGAATTATTAATTTTCATTTAGATTCGGTTTTCGGCTCGGGTTCGGGTAAAAAAGCGGGTCGGGTTCGGGTTGCCAAAAATTTTTTAGTGCGGGTTCAGGTCGGTTTTCGGGTCGAATAAAATTTATTTGTCAGGTTCGGGTCGGATTCGGGTTGATTCAAAATTCACTTGTTGCGTTCGGTTCGGGCCCGGTGGACTCTAAACTTAACATTCGACCCACAGCTATACATAAAATTATTTACGATGAATTCCATATGAAAATATTAATTTGTTGTTGGTTCCCCCATAATTTAACAGAACACCACAAAGCAAACTGTGTCAGAATCTGTAAATAAATCTTAAAATTATTTGGTAATGGTAAACACCACCTCAATTGTAAATTTATAATTGACGATGAAACGTATATACCGGTTTTTGATGTTCCACCTTACGTCAAGAATATAAATTATTGTCCTTTGAAAATGACACCAAACAATAATGGTGAAATAATACCAATAAAGGGAAAAAAAAGTCATGTATGTTGTTTTCTTTAAAAGTACAGGACTGGTCAAAGCCACCAACCTGGAGTGACAGAAGACAGTTATAGCTAACTGGTACATAAATGCCTTCCAGAAGATCTTCAAGAAGTGAATGTAAGGGAATTCATGGTCCACCATGATAATGAATCGTTTTTATTGCAGGATTGATAATCGAATATCTTGAAAAAAAAAAAAAAAAAAAAAAAAAAAAAAAAAAACATCAAAGTGATAGAATATCCCCGTACTCTTCTGATCTTGCTATCTTTCAGCTATTTTTAATGTATATCTTTCAGCTATTTTTAATGTAAAGAAAAATGTACTTGGTCGTGGTTTTCATTCCAAAGATAAGATTGGATTGGGCTGGATTGCGAGGATTAAGGCCGATTGACTGCACTAGGGTCTTAGGTCTGAGTGGAAGTGCCCTGGGGGTCTTTTTAAGGGTTTCTAGCCCGTATTTACGCAAGTTTAGGAGAAAACCACGGAAAACTCCGAACAGCTACGCCGACAAGCGCGACCTAAGATTGAACCTGGCACCTTAAGTCTACCAGCTTCGAGCGCAGACCCGCTCGGCCTCTGGTGGGCCAAATATAAGATTGATTTGGCTATACAGGCACATTAGATTTCATTAATTTTAAGAAATGGATCGTTTTCAGCATTTAATTATTGTAAAATTCACCTACAAAAGAGGATTGATGTTGCAGGGGTTACTTTATATACTCCTGAGATTTTGTAATTTTAACACAGGGCCCGAAATTTCAACTTAGATTACACTCGTTGAAATAAAAATGTTACTCGCCACAAAATATAGTTAACTTACTCTACTTTTTACATATAAGGTGACCAGAATATTTTATTGGAAAAAGAGGAGAAATTACGCAATGTCTTTTATTTTAAGAAAATAGAATACATTCAATTTTGAAAAAGAGGTCATTTTAGAGGACACAAAATTAAATGAAAATGATTATAAAAACCGATTTAAAAGCAACTTTTCACAAGTGGTGGAATTTTTTTTTTATCTCAAATGATGAATTTGGATCAGTACAAATTAATTAAAATTAATAACATACGGATATGAGAGGAAAAATCCCTAATTTTTTATAGATGTCATTGGACAATATAGATTTTCTTTTTTTAATTATTAATTTTTGCTATAGACAAAAACTTTTTTTTTTTTTTTTTTTTTTTTTTTTTTTTTTTTTTGGGGGGGGGGGTACTTTCATGCAGCTACATAAAAAAAAAAATAATAATAATAATAATAATAATTAATTAATTAAAAAAAATTGGTAGACATTTTTTTTTAAATCATAATCATAAAAGAAAAAATAAAATTGGCAAATGAAAAAATAAAAATAATATTCGGTAGATGGAACGATTTATTTTAACGAACAGCTATTCTTTATCAACATTTTATAAAAGTTCTCACTAGTATAACCTAAATTAGTCTTAGAAATTAATACATTTTTAAAGTACGTATATAAAGGGGATTCTTTTCACATGTCTACATCTTGTTCATTGAAGAAAACAGTCGCTTTGTGGGAGCGTTTTTGCCTGGAGGACATAGTATGAATTCAACTAACATTTGCATATTTTTGTAAGAGGGTGGTAGCGCTATCATTAAGGCCAATTGCCTGTACTAGAGCTCTAGGCCTGAGTAGGTGTTCTTTCTAAGATGTCCTAGCCCCTAGCCCATATTTACGCTAGTTTCGGAGAAAACTACGGAAAACTCCCAACGCCTCATGTATACCAGCTTCAAGGACAGAACCTCTCGGTCACTGGCGGGCCTATCTTTATGAGGAATATTCTTCATGCAAAAGTGAGAACACATGTCAACCCACAGCGTGCCAACTGAAGCACCACCTTCTCAATGATTTCCTGACAATTTCATTACAATTAATAGTGATTCTGTGTCCTGGATCAAACAACCTTACAAATATAGGGAATACTTTTATTTCTTTGTGATTCGAAGAATCTGAATAGACATTAACCATAGTATGCTCTGGCAAGTTTATTAGAAAGTTGTTCTATTGCGAGCCTCCTGCAGAAAAAAGTTAGTGTTCACCGTTCGATACAGCCAACAGCCAATTGAGCTTCCCAGATTTGAGAAATTTTTGAAATTAAAGACTAAATCCTTTTCATTTGAAAAAGAAGACAGAGGACGCAAAACATAAAAAAGAAGACATTTTAGTCTTATAATGTGTTTTACGTTTAAGAGGGCAGAGCGTTGATAAAAAAGACTGTCCTCTTAAAAAGGGGATGTCTGGTCACCTTACCTAAGATTAGCATGATTTAACGTTTATAAATCGATTTTTTTTTTTAGCACCGTATACTGTAAGAATTTTATCTACATTTAGACTGAAATTTTACTCGCCACAATAAAATTTCCACTCGCCAATGGCGAGCTGGCGAGCGGAAATTTCGTGCCCTGTTTTAACATATACTGTTTTACTGCATCTCAAAAAATTCAGAGTGACTCTTGAATTACTGATGTGCACTAGAAAATTACACACACACACACACACACACACACACACACATATATATATATATATATATATATATATATATTAAAAATAATGTTTTATAGTTATTACAAGATCAAATAAGCCCAGACAGTGGTCAAAAAGTTTTATTCTTAAAACTGGTAGGCGAAAATTGCCAGTTTCGAAACCAGATTGTGTTCTTCCACTTATCCGTTAGAGGCTTTTTGTGTTTTTCAGCAAACCCACTTAAATACAGATTAGTACCCCTTAAAATGTCTTCCTCATAGACGACATTCCACGGAACACTAAAAGCCTAGCGTAGTCTCACACACCTAGTCTATCGATTAACCCTCAGCACAACAACACCCATTCTAATAAAATATATTATACATTTCTATATAAATTTTAATTTATCATTTCCTTTTGAATTATGAAAGTACGTTACTAATATAATTAAGAATACAGAAAATATATTTGTAGGAAAGCTACAAAATAATGATAAAAAATACTTTTTTTAAGATAATATATACGCATAATATATAAAAACTCTGTTGAAAAAAGCTAATAAAATTAAATTAAAACATTTCGTAAATTTATCTTAAAAGGACGAAAAATACCAATAATTCTAAAATTTTAAAATGATAATTCCTTTTCTGGATTAGAAAAAGTCTTTTAATGTACGCTAAAATAATAATAATAAAAAAATATCTGGCTTTCATATTAACATTAAAAACAAATTATTTGTCTGTATGGACAAAAATAAAAATATTTCCTTATTAAAATGAAGAACACGTCTCATTTTAGGCAACATTTTATAAAAATGATAAAATATTTTGTACTCAGAAAAACGTAAAGGATAGTTTTTACTTCTTTGTATATTTATTATTTTTTTTTCTTTTGCTAGTATTTATTTTACTTTCACCTCATTCAAAGTATTAATTACAGAAATTATTTTTATTTAGAGCGAACAAGCATATACCTTTTTGTATAGGAAATTATTTCCGTGCTATTTATTGAGGCATATTCGAATTATTTTGTCATAATAATGATAATACTTTCACCTACAAATATAGCATTTTTTAATTCTATGCAGTACCAGCCGCTTATTTAAATCACGTTCATTTCGAGCCAAAGTGAATTTATTAAGTGACTGATTTTTATATGCGGCGAACATTTTTTGCACTCTAGAAAAATGTATTACTTCCTTGAATTCGGAAAGAAATTTCAAAAAGTGATGAATACTGGAATTAATGAGCAATTAATTTTTGACAGATAATAAATTTGTCCTTTAAAATAAGTAAATTAAATATATCCTAAGTTCCAACGTGCTTTCCTTTTAGAAAAATCATCGTTACTTATCCAAAAATTTTCCGCTTTTCTTTTAAATTTAAAATCTTTCCATTTAAACAACTTGCTTCTTAGCTTTTCAAAATAAGAACTAGAAATTGACTTTTAAAAATTTAAAAAAAAAAAAAATCACTTGCGAATTAAATCGAATTTGTAACTTATTAACTTATTGAAGAATATACAATTCTTGAAATTGTTACTAAGATAAATGTTGCGACATGTTCAATTTGTATCTATGCTGTAAATGCAATGTTTTCGATAAAGGCAGATAACAGAGGAATTGTTGTGCTTTCTTTTCTTTTTTATTTCAAAAATAAAAAATCACAGTGTGAATGAAAAATTTGTTTAGCGTGCATGAATGACATTTTTATTGCTGAGGAGAATTTTTTGAGTTTATTAACCAGCGATACTGATTTTAAGTGTCGGTTTTTAAAGTAGCTTGTATTAATTTGATTCCGGTCCCACAAATTTGATCAGATTAAGTTGCTGATTTTATTAATCAGTTATTTTATTAAGCTACGGTTACTGTATTTCCTGAAATAATTCAGTCATATTTTTAACTGATTAATACTCCTTTACTTAACCCCCTGCACAACTTCAAAAGAAATTTCTTTGAAATAATTTTTCATTACCTTTCACTTTCTTTTCGCACTGAATTTTTTTTTTCTCTCAAAATTTTTACGATGACATATACAAAACAGTTTTCAATACATGCCGGCAAACAAATTAACTAAATACCTTTTTTTTTAATATTCTTCTTTGAAAATGTCTTTGAAAACTCTTTTTTTTAATCAAAATAACAGTTTAAATCCCAAGTCGAAATTCATGCTGGTATTTGTTTGCTAGGCAAGCACTACATGCTTCATCCCAGCTAGTAAAATAGCATAAAACTACCATAAATATTTGCTAGTTCCACCAGAACTACCAGCAAGTCATGTGGTGTTTTGGCACACTTTTTATGCTTGTCCAGCATATATATTCCAGCTTGTGTAGCTTGAATATTTTGCTGGTCTAGCAGCCATCGCGACCACTACTTGCTATTCTAGCAGAAATTCACAACCAACAGATGCTTTTTTTCTTTGCTAGACTAGCATTAAATTCTGTATCCCAGCAAGTAAAATAGCATAAAACTAGCATTAATATTTGCTGGTTACACCAGAATTACCAGCTTGTCATGGTGTGTTTTGGCACACTTTTATTGCTTGTCCAGCATACAAAATCCAGCTTTTCATGCTGGTATTAGTTTGGTGGACCAGCATTAGATGCTCTATCCCAGCAAGTAAAATAGCATAAAACTAGCATTAATATTTGCTGGTTTTACCAGTATTACCAGCTTGCCATGGTGTGTTTTGGCCCACTTTTATTGCTTGCCCAGCATAATCCAGCTTTTCATGCTAGTATTTGTTTGGTGGACTAGCATTAGACGCTGTATCCCAGCAAGTAAAATAGCATAAAACTAGCATTAATATTTGCTGGTTCTACCAGAATTACCAGCTTGTCATGGTGTGTTTTGGCCCACTTTTATTGCTTGCCCAGCATACATAATCCAGCTTTTCATGCTGGTATTTGTTTGCTGGACTAGCATTAAATGCTGTATCCCAGCAAGTAAAATAGCATAAAACTAGCATTAATATTTGCTGGTTCTACCAGAATTACCAGCTTGTCATGGTGTGTTTTGGCCCACTTTTATTGCTTATCCAGCATACATAATCCAGCTTTTCATTCTGGTATTTGTTTGCTGGACTAGCATTAAATGCTGTATCCCAGCAAGTAAAATAGCATAAAAACTAGCATTAATATTTGTTGGTTCCACCAGAATTACCAGCATATCATGGTGTGTATTGGCTTACTTTTATTGCTTGTCCAGCATACATAATCCAATTTGTGTTGCTTGAATAAGTTGCTGGCCTAGCAGCAATCTAGACCACCACTTGCATGCACTTTCGGCTATTCTAGCAGTAATTCACATCCAATAGATGCTTTTTTATTGCTATTCTAGCATTACTTTTCTACCATCAGTTGCTTTTAATTTTTGCTATTATAGCAGGACTTTCCTACCATCTGTTACTTTTTGTTATTATAACATTATTTTTCAACCAGCAGTTGCTTTTAATTTTATTTATACTAGCCAAATTTAGGGTATTTACCTAAGGCCTGTGTGAATACCACAAAACTGGGTATTTTTGAAAGTTAAATCAGTAATCAATTTTTATCTAAATATATATATATTCAAAAAATAAAAAGGGATGCAAGGAATGGTACTTATAATGGAATGCAAATAATTAACTCTGTTTATTTCATATAGATGGCACCTGCAAAGCTTCTAATAGTGATTTCTTAGAATGTTGTGCTACAAATGAATTCTTATTTTGATTAGTGAACAGTTAACCATTCAATTTTTATGCTAATATTACTATAAGTAAATTTTATGCTACAAGGATGTTAAAATGGAAGATTAGTTACCTTACCCACTCATTAACACGGTATTCTGAAATTGGTGGGAAATGGTGAGAAGCATTTTTAAAGCTGTTCTTAAATGGATAACATTGTGGTAAATAATGCACAATTTTCAACAGATTCACAGAACTAATTTTTGATGAAAATGTATGACTTTTTCTGACATTACCATTGACAGGGTTACCACTCAAATAGGAGAATGAAATTCCCTGACTTTTCCAGGTTTTCCAGATGTGTTCTAAGAAAATTCCAGTCTAGCCACATATTGTGCATTGGTTGCATTGAGGGCAAAATAATTATGGTAAAACTTGAAAACACAAAAGTTACATATTACTTTCACCTAAGGACAGATTGCCCTCCATGCGGGGGTCTTTCTAAGACGTCTTGTTTTTAAAAAATGGCAAAAGCTAAGAAAAAAACAAGAAAAATGACTCTACATTGGAGGAAAATTTAATTTTTTTTGGCAATCATTGTATGAAATTCCCTGACTTTTCCAGATTCTGGCTAAAATATTAAAATTCCTTGACTTTTCCCTGACTTTCATGGTCAATTTTCAAATTCCCTGACTGTTCCAGGATTTCCAGGTAGCGTGGCAATTCTGCATTGAAATGCCTAAAACGGGAAATAAGTTTAAATTTTTTCTCTAAATACAATACTTCTCAAAACTCTAATTTGTAAACTTTCACATCACAAAAAAGGGATGAAAATCATCAACTAAATTGCCAACTTTGACGTACTTAAAGAAAAAAAAGAAAAAGAAAGAAAATACATACTTGCCAACCAATTTTAATAAAAAAAGGGAAGATTTGTGTTGAAAAACCAGAAGATTTCATAAAAAAAGGGAAGATTTTTTTTTACTTGTTTATTACGTTAAATAGGAAAAAAAAAAAAAAAAAAAAAATACAATTTTACAATTTTTATATTTAGAAGCAATCTATAAAAACGCTTTACTATAGATTGATTATACTAAATATATTAAAGTTTTAAATGAAATTATTCCTCTTCAACATATAAATATCTACAAAACAGAATCTGTAAGAAATTTATTTAACAATAGACAAAAAACTTAGTTAAGTTAAAGTATAACTAATTTTTTTAATAAATAGAATATGATTTTTGTGTATGTACATTAATCATAAATATGAAAAAAAAAAAAATAGCAGTAGTTAATTATCAGTTTCAAACATGCATAAAACCAACTAAGTATTAATTTTTTTAAATTGATTTGGGAAAAATTTTCCTACCTGAAAAATTATTCTTAATTTTTTTCCCATGTTTACACATTTGGTATAAATATGACATACAAATATTTAATTTAATTGAGGAAAAATAAACAGATTCATTAAATTCAGCAATAAAGATATAAAAATAATTACATACGTGAAAAATATTGAACACTTCCATTGCTTTATAGTTTCTAGAACTGATCATTGATCACAATCCGGGGAAAAGGGGGGGGGGGGAGGGGAGGGATACAAAAATAATTACAGAGTAAGAAATATTAAACTCTTTCAACTTTACTTCTAGAATCTAATGAAAGAAGTTTAAAATTAATATTATCATTTATGTTGCAGATGGATAAAGATTAGGAAACAAAAGACTTCTGCAGAACATTTGATTGCTGATCACTAGTTGGAAATAAATGAAAGGGGGGGGGGGGGGGGGGGTAAAAAATAATTACATCAGCAAGAAATATTTAACAATTCTATTTCTTTACATGTTCTAGAATCTCATAAAGCAAGTTTGAAATGAATATTGACATTTATGTTATGGATGGAAAAAGATTGGGAATCAGGAGTTTTCGTAGAACATTTGGATTTTCTTTTTAAAATGAACGACATCCGCGACTTTTTTTAAAACGGAAGATTTCATCATCTGTCCGGAAGACCGGAAAATACGTTAAAAAACCGGAAGTCTTCCGGGAAAACCGGAAAAGTTGGCAAGTATGAAAATATATATATAGACAGAGAGAGCCAGAAATCTGCCGATCTAAAATCCGTCAAAGTCTGAAATTTGCATAGCTTTTCAGATACAAACAATGAAATTTAAGTTACAAAACTGCAAAGCAGAATTTTTGTAAAGGATCCTGAATGCAGACTTTGTGCTTGCATTTTATGATTACAATAATAAAAATATGAAAAACTGCAAGAACCAAGTTTCATATAAAGAAATTATCAACAATATATTAAATTAATCCAAAGAAAATTATGATTATTATGATGATCATTATCAATGAGGAAAACAATAAATTAATTTTTTAAAATGCTATTTGATAAATACATAGTTTACGGAAGAATTCAGTTAAATACTTTGAAAAATAAATTTGAGTTACAAAATAAGAATTGATAACTATTTACAATAGACAAAAAAAAAAAAAAAAAAAAAAAAATCTCGATGTATGTGTGCATGTTAAAGTGTAGTTTAAAACAAACTGCATGTGAACAGATTTTGTCTAAATTTGACGAATATTTTTTCATTTTTCATTTATTGTTTTCTTTATATATATATTTAATGTTCAGTGTTATTCTTATATACCTAATAATTTAATATACAAGTGAAATTGTGTTATTATTCACTTGTATATGTTTAATTTGATTAATATTCTGGTTTTATTATTCAAACTGAAAATGATTTTTTATGGGCTCCAAAATCCGCCAAATGCACAACATCTGGTCCTGAGCTGTGCCGATATTTGACTCTCCACTGCATATATATTTCTTTATTACTTCAAAAATAATATCTCAATTATTAAGAGTTTACAAATTAAAATGGTACGGAGCTATACTAGAAGATAATTAAAATAAAAAATTTCTAAAAACATCAAACATTATTCTATTTTCTACTGTTTAAAAATGATATCTACATTTTTTTTCTTTTTTCAATCATTGAAAACAGCCTTTATATCATCTCAAAAAATTGTGAGTTTTTATTTGAGAGCAGCCTTAAGGATTCTTTGAATTACTTTTCAAAAAACTTTAAAAAATAAGTGTTGTACAATGGTACAGTAAAAAATATTTTAAATTTAGTTAGTTTTGAACATTTTTTTTTTTTTTTTTTTTTTTTTAAATAATTATAACTATTTTAAGTTTTAACCAAAATGTTTCTTTCCTGAATGTTATTTTAGAAATGAGTTGCAAGTATTGCCATAAGTTTTAAGATATTTAAATTAGTATCAATCCGCCCCAGTATTGCATCTTAATTTTTGTGATTATTACCAGCTCTTTCTCATTTAAAAAAAGAAAGTTCTTATTAATTTAAATAAAATGACTTTATAAAGATCTTCAAATATATTATTCAAAAAGTACTGTTATTTAAATCAAGTAATTTGCGAAAAATGTATGATATAATACTGCATTATTATTTCAGATTAATATACATTTTTTTTAGCCTTTATAAAATAAAAAATAAAAATTCTGTAAAAACTTTCAATTTTTTTCTTAAATTTACCTTAAAACTCTATATATATATATACATAATATCATACTATATACTAATCATAGATACTTTATATATGAATAGAACTCACTGAAAAATAAATACCAAGGTAAGTACCCAAAATGGGTAAGGACAGAAAAGGACAAAGCAAATTATTTAAAAAAGATTTATTATGATTTCTTTTTTTTTTTCCATTTATTAAGGAAAAGTCAAAAACACACTTTAAACATATTTATTACGAGGTACACATATCGATTGTAATTTTTTATTTCAGCCTCACTTCCACACATGTCTTTCCCTCTTTTCAGTAGATATTCTCTCATTTGACCTGGAATGAAAATGAAACAAGAAATATATATATGTATGAATCTAGTATTTAAAAAAATGTCAAAAAAAAAAAAAAAAAAAAAATCTAATAATTTGATTACCCACTGTATATAAAAAGGAAAACTGACTGAAAAAGTATATTTGAAATTTACAGTTTGTAAATTAAGTGCTATATATCCAAAGCTTTAGTCATTAAACAACATTCTTTAAACAGTGTTGGCACAGTTTAAAACAAACAGTCCCCCCCTCCTCCCAAAATACATAAATAATTTTTAAAAAAAGTCCACTTAAAACAAAATTGGTTGTAACAAAGTATAGATTAGTACAAACTTTTATTGCTCCCTTTGAATCTACTATGCTTTAACCCTTTGAGCCGCAGTGTTCCCGCTGATGGAACACCTAATTTTAATTCTCAAGAGCAAAAACTCATCCCAGAAATTTTTTAGCAAAAATTTACATTTATAACAAAGCAGAAAATGCCCTTTTTTGAACATGAACATTTAAAATTTCTTGTATTATAATTATGTTTGTAAATTCCGGTGGCAGTGTAATTTAAATGATCAGAATTACCTTGCCCCGCAAAGGGTTAAAATACTCCGGAATATATTGAAATGTTGGGATCTATGCAACTTTTACAAGTTGATGTTGCCGGTAATGTTTACTTATAAAGTGATTTATTTATTAAATTAAATATTATTTGAATTTAATAAGGTTTACTTACAGATGTTTCAAACCGAACATTCCTCGAAAAGGAACAATGCTAATTTTTTATTTTTTAAATATTTATGATCAGCTAGTGGCTAAAAGCCATTTTTAAAATTAGTTTAGTAATTTTTAAAATAAATTAAGTAGTGAACCTTAAAGGGTTAATAAAGTCTGAGACTGGTTACAGTAAACAACTGAAAACATTAGTATTGGATATTGCGAAGTTTTTCCATTTGAATAAGTTTAAACAAACTTTTAAAGTTAAAACTAAAGCTTCACTTTTCCTATGTATTTTCTTTGAATAAATGCACAATTGGATATGTATTTCTGTCTGTTCCTCTCTCATCATTCAGAAATACTTGTTTCTACTACTTTAGAGCATGTGCATTTTGCTAGCTTGTACAATGATTAGTTTGATAACTGTGCTGCCCATAAACACAAGCATTCAGCATAAAAACATTACATAATGTCATTTTCATCAAATGCTACATGAAAAATTCAACCTTTAGATATGGGCGTAATAAACTGTATCAAAGGGAAATACAGGATGAATATAATCTAGCAACTTTTCTTAAACCTTGAAATGAATCAGAGTTTTGTTCCTGATGTTAAAACCATCTGTGGATTTTTAGAAGATAGGTGGTGAACTTCTGTTGAACCAAAATTATAATATAAAAAATTATAAAATATTAAATTATGCATCTTTGGAAAGTTGACGTCATTATCAATTTGAAAATTTTATGCACATTGATAAAGTGCTAATATACTTTATGATAATATTACATGTTGTTCTAAAACATTTTTTTTTTAACTACTATTTTTATTGTCAAGTTGTTATTTAAAAAAAAAAAAAAAAAAAAAAAACTGTCCATGATGTCACATTCGACTGCATAGCGTTTCTTTACTACAATAAACTCTATGAATTATAAATTTATTTTATCAGTTTTACTTATAGATCCTACTATTTTTTTTAATTTTGGCGTTGAAATATACCGAATGTTTTTCGACAAGAAGTTTAATTTAGCAACAGCCATTTTAATCTAAGTAAAGTATCAAAAATATAAATAAATTATAAAATATTACAAAAAGACAAAAATTATAAACTGAAATAGTAGCCACACAAATGATCTATTTTTATCTCAGTAGATAATTTTATAGAAAAAAAAATGCAGTTTTAAAAATGGAAAATTTATTTCAGCAAGTCTAAAAACTATTAAAAATATAAACAGAATATGAAGAATTCTTATAAATTAACGAAAAGGTGTCCGATAAAAGTATCAGCAAAATAGGGCTCCTCCTTTTATACAAGAAATTATTTTAAAAATATATATACATATATCCATTGCTAATATGGCGCCAAAAATTCAAAAGCCGCCAAGGGAGAAATTTAATAAAGTTGTGTAGCACGATAATGTTTATTTATTTATTTATTTTTCATATACCAATCACTACGCTAATTTATCATACAAATAAACGAACTGATATGTGTGATTCCACTTGTATGCCGTCGGGCAGAAATATTTGATAAATTCAAATTAATATTTAAATAAATAAATAAAAATAGATTTAATGGGAAATATATATAACCATAAAAACATTAGTTGTCTAAAATGAGGCAGAAATAGTGCTCATAGCATATTGTTATAAGGGATTAATTCTTTGCCCTGCATCAGTTGTACTGTTGCAATGAAAGTAGTTTTACAGGCAAAGTGAAAATAAAAGGGCAGTTCATTCACTTTCAGTGGGGTCAGCCTTGGTGACAAACTTGATGAGTGGACGACCAAATTTGGTGAAAAATGGTAGTTTAGAATTCCCGAAGCTCTCTAACACACGGGAGCACAGATCTCAATCTTTCCATGGGATTCTCGATGGAATCATCTTCAAAAGTTATAAATAGGAGTGAGTTGATTTCTGCGAGAGAGTATGTAGTCACTGAGATTTAGAGACTTCTTCTGAGTGAGTGCACTTTAGGGATTGAGCTCTAAGCGACTGGATATTTTTTGTCAGCTAGCAAAGATTTCTGCTCTGGAGTATTTGATGTTATTGTCTTTACTCCTGTGGGACAAGTGACTGCTTTTTAGACTGTTCCAGAACATTCATCGAATAGTGACTTTTGCTGCGTGAGTAACACCTTCGACTATTTCTAGAATATTCGAAGAATTAACTTTACTATTGGACTGTATTAGAGAATATTCGTTTTAATGAGTTTTGTTGTACAGATTCGAGAAGTTCAAAAAATATTTAATATCGCCAAGGAGGTCCCATAATAAAGCTGTGATGAAAATAGTCGGCAATTGAAATATATTTATTGAAAAGTTTCAATTATTCAATTAAAAAGAAATCATTTAAATATACTGATCCGCGAAGCGGGCAATGCCTGCTAGTATATACATACATATACAGTCATACCCACTTAATTGGGTAATGAATAATTGAATACGCCGCTTATTCGAATAAAATTCGTTAGAACCAAAATCAGTCTCACAGGAACAATGTTAAATTTCTCCATTTAAACAAATATTTTTCACATACCGTCCTCGGTTATTCGAAAAAAGTTTGAACAGTCTTCCTTATTAAAAAATGTGTTCTTAATCGAAAAATACAAGATTTCCTTTTCTAAAAGTAATTAAAAATTGTTTATTGTTGTTGAAAAAAGCAAAATTGGAAAATATCGAATGTGAAATATGGGATGATGAAAAAGTAATTAATGATTTTGAGCACAGTGAAATTTGGTATTTTGAAGACTTCGGGATAGGTGATTTCAGACAGCTGAAATTCACTTAGGCAGAGCTCGTGCAATTCAAAGAATTGGATGGAAACGAGATGACAGAAGATGACAAAGAAATTTTCACATCTTCCTCGCAAGAAAAATATGAAAATGAAAGTAATGATGAGCCAATCGATCCATTCCCCCCTCTGAAATAAGTAAATGAGTCATATGCTATAATTAGCCGACATTTTAAGGTTTGTTTAGGTGACTATAATCTACTTTATAAATTAGAAAAAGAATTGTAGAAATATTAAACATCCGTGAAAAGGAAAACATTATCACCTATCAGAACTTTCTTCCGAGAGAGAATAAAATATTATATGAGTGAGTGATATTGAATAATTCTACTTCTTTATGAGCTCTGGAATCGAATTAGGTAAGTTTAAAAAGACATTTTTGCAATTATGTTGCAGATGGAGAAAAATTAGAAATTGCAAGTATTACAGGTGGCATGTGATTGCCGACTGTTGGGAGTGGGTGGGAAACACACACACACACAAAAAAAAAATAAAAATAAACAAGTGAAAGATATTGAACAATTCTACTTCTTTATATTTTCTAGAATCTCATAAAGCAAGTTTAAAAAGATTATTGCATACCTGCCAAACTGAGAAAATTCCAAGGAGTAAAACAGTGCACGAACAAAAAAATTTGCACCCCCCCCCCCCAAAAAAAAAAAAAAAAAAAAAAAAAAAAAAAAAGAAGCAAATGGGATTTTTTCTGTTTTGGCATATAAGATTTTAAAAGTATTTAAAAAAAAAAAAAATCACTAATTTACTTTTTAAATACGTTAACATTTGATAAAAAGTAATATAATGTAAAGTTTAGCTATCATTCATAATTATTTACTATACTTACAAATTTAATATATTCACACAGTGATGCAATTAGTCTGAATTTCACATTAGATTTATTTTAAAAATAGTTTTCATTTCAAACTGCTTACAAGTATCAGATACAGTAATTATTTTTAAATATTTCAGATAACTATTTTTCAATTTAATTAGTTATTACATTTACAAACTCAAAAAAAGAAGAAAAAAAAAAAACGGAAAGGAAAAATAAATTTAAAAGCTTCATTTATTAAAATACAATGTAAAAACTACATTTGTTGAAAGAATTTTTTTTTAAACACTTTCTCAGAATATAGTAAATATAATTGATTATCTTCCTTGAAGTAGTAATGTATTTTATTCTTTTTGCTAATATTAGCTGATTTTGCATAAATATAGACATTTCCTTTCTTTCCAATGTGTTTGGTTGTATGGTATTTGCCGCTATGAGAAATTGTAAAACTGGACTGACAATAAATGCAATATGCAAACTTTTCACCCTGACTAGATGCTCTTATACATCGAAATTCAGTTCTATAGCTATCTTTAAACAGTTGATAAGATTTCTTTTCAGCCATCATCAAAATTTTCAAAAGCGTGTGACAATTGTAAGCACAAACATAATAACAAAACGAACATCACCCACGTTTCCCATGCTTCCGTTTCTGTAAGATGCGCAAGGGTTGAGGTGAACCGAGCATGTCTGGTGAGGAGGAAAAACACACACCATGCCTCTGAAGCGATGACGTTGAAAAACAGAGCGTGCTTCAACCAATAAATGGGGACCAACGATAGTTATAGAAGCATCAACTCAGAATCAATCAATTGATCAAATACATTGCGATCTTTGTTTACTAAGCATTAGCAGCAAAAATCGTACTTTTTAGATACTTTTTTTTTTAAGATGAGTTTTTTTATTTTTAACTTTTTTTATTAAATTTAATCGAATACTTAAACAAATAAAAATAAAAAATAAAAAAAATGAAAATCAGTAGAAAAAGAGTAAAAATAGCAATCTAGGCATAAAAGAGTAAAAAATGTGAAAAAAACGTAAATTTTATGCCCGGGGCATAAAACTTGGCAGCTATGTTATAGACATTTACACTGTGGATGAAGAAAGATTAGAAATCGCAACACTTCTGCAGGGCATTTGATCATTAGCAGAGAGGGGGGATAAAATATTATATGAGTGAGCGATATTGAACAATTCTACTTCTTCATAGGCTCTAGAATCTAATTAGGTAAGTTTAAAAAGAACATTGACATTTATGATGTGGGGGGAAAACAATTAGAAATCACAGATTTCAGAAGGCATTTGATCACTGATTGTTTTGGAAGGGGGGGGGGGGGAAGAGTACCATAAAAAGTTACATCAGTGAAAGATATTGAACAATTCTATCTATTCACAGTTTCTAGAACCTCATAAAGCAAGTTTAAAATAAACATTGATATTTATGCTATAGATGGAGAAAGATGGTGATTTTCAATCTTTCCTACCAAATTCGGGACATTTGGAATCTCTGCACAATACTGTTTTGAAAATAATCTGCAGACTGTAAAAGAAAAAAAAAAAAAAAAAAACTGTGATGTAATCTCACATTTTCTGTTATGGGGGCGTAAGGTCGTGTCTGCTTTTGACCAGAAAATACTGTTACAAGTTCTTGCATTTTATGTTTTTTATTCATAGTTTTGTACTTATTACATATATACATAAGCTCAATAAAAACCAGCAAATACAAAATTACATAAATGCTGTTTTAATTTTTTTTTTTTTATTATTCATAAAAAGTTTTAAATTTATATATACAGCAGAGCCTCGGTTATCCAAGCCCTGATTAACCAAGGTAATCTAAAAAGTGCCACATCCCAGTTGAGGTGTGACCCTTAAAAAATGGCATAAAGAACTTCGACTTTGAGAGCACAGTACTTTTATTTATTTTTTTATAATTCATGTATGTATGTATTGTATTGTATTGTATTGTATAACTGATTACATTTAAATGTGTAAGAGGTATATTCTTTTACTTCATTGGTTGTGTTTCCATTCATTTTAAACGTTACTGTATATTTTCCCTCGATTTACAATAGAGTCCATTTAACCTGAGTTTTTGATTATCTGAGGTTCCATCGGTCCACATTACCTTAGATAAACAAAGTTCTATGGCATATTATTTATCTGTCTATTACAATCACTTAGTTTATCTATATATAATCAACAATTTGTTATGACAATTTCTGAAATACTGAAAGAAGCCTGTCCACTGTGGAAGATTTTCCAAGGTGTCTTAGTCCGTATTCACAAGAATTTCGGAGAAAATCACAGAAAAATCCGACCTACAAAGAATGTTATCCATGGGAAATTTACTAAGGTATTTCAGTCCACATTCATGCAAGTTTCGGAGAAAATCACGGAAAACTTAGAACTTTATTGACGAAGTACTTACCATTGGAGAAAGAAAAGAATATTTTCTGTAACACTGGGATAATCGAATATGTTATGCCTCAATTTTTATAGTGCAGCAGTAATTCTAAGAAAATTTCGGATTTGAAAACGACTATTTCACAAAAATTGGTAGTTTTAAAACAATTCTTCATAAAAATATTTTTAAAAAATTGCATGAGAGAAGAGAATTATGTATTTGGAAACCAGTAGCGAAAAATGACAATTTCAGTAATCAAATACACAAAAAAAGAATATTATTGAATTATGGACAGATTTGGCTTGATTTTGCCAGACCTGAAAAAAACTGGGTGGGTTTTTTTCAAAATCCTTATATAAAATTCCTCTTTTATCTAACTTACAATAAACATATAAATAGCATAAAACAAATATTATATACATTATTATAACATGAACAAAGAATTTTTAGAAATGTTGGAGTTTCTAAAACTGCTCTGTAGAAAAAAAAATCCTAAAAAATCTCCCATAAAAAAAATTATAATTATCTTATTAAAACAGAATAAAAAAATATACATTTTAAAAATTAAAAAGGATTGATTTCAAAAATTATTATATTAAATATACCTTATTTAAAATCCTTAAAAAGTTTGAACTGATATATTTCAGCATCCCAAATGGGGCCATCTTCAGAGCTCGAAATGACAAACTACAGCTGGGCGGTATGTTTACTTTTCTCTTCTTCTTCTTCATCCTTTTCTTCACTTTGCTTCGTTTGATGAAACAGGTGCTGCCAGAAAAGATGTTTTTTTTTCAATAAAAACTCAACGAAATGTTATTATGCTTAAATGTTTTATTTTTACACATAAATTAATAACAATAATGCCAACTACACATTGGAATGACAAAACGCAAAATTAAAAAACGTATCTCTGAACACCTCGCCGACTTCAAATATAATAAACACTCTACTGCATGTTCAAGGACTAACAATATTAAAAATATTAACACTAATTCCATTAATTATCAAAAAATAGCCCCTTATAATTCACACCATTTGCCCTAAAAAGAGAAACCCTTGAAATCTTAACATCTAACAATTCTGTTAATGACATCGAACATAGTATAATTCCACCAGAATGGCAGCACCTGTTTCAGCAAACGAAGCGAAGTGAAGAAAGGATGAAGAAGAAGAGAAGAAAAGTAAACATACCGCCCAGCTGTAGTTTGTCATTTCGAGCTCTGAAGATGATCTTGTTAGGGACGCCGAAATATATCAGCTCAAACTTTTCAAGGATTTTAAATAAGGTATATTTAATACAATAATTTTTAAATACATATATATATATATATATATATAAGCAAAATAAGAGTTGTTTATTAATACAAATAAAACTGTGGGATTCAGGGAATGTAAAATATAAATCAAAATCAAATTTTTAAAAAATTCTGAAAACTTTAACAGTGCAACACTGTTAGGTAATTTAGAGGAACCAGGGGTCAATCCCGGCAAAAATTGGGACCCTTTTGCTGCCCCTTGACAAAATTCAAATCTCTAAAATGGGCCCCTTCACAAAATTTATATCCTTAACCCTCGCTTTCCCAAGATCAACGTGTTACAGCAGAAAAAGTGCTTTCAGGCGCCGCTTGGCAGGTTTGGCGAAAATCACCAGCGCTGCACCTTTCTGTATCGTTTAGAAATTGCAACATTCCACAGATTATGTTTGCTATCTTTGGCGAATTAGTGCACTTTTTGAATGAGGCGGGGTTAACTAAATTTCAACTACAAAATGGGATCAAAATGACCCCATCTTGGGAAAGCGAGGGTTAAAATGGGTCCCTTCACAAAATTCAGATTTTTAAAAACAGCCCTTCACAAAATTTTGTTTTATAATAAAAATACTTTTGTAAAATTTTTCCATATTTACAGTATTATTTTTAATGAGCGTCTATACTTGTTTTATAAAATGCTATTAACTTGATGTTAAACATTAGATAGAGTAACTGTTAAAATGAAAGGTTTCAAGCAACAATTCTTTTTTTCACAAAAATGGGCCCCAAAAATAAAAACCTGGACCAACCCTGGGAACAATAATTAAAAATATTTTATGAGAATCTAACGACTACAAAAAATTTAATAAAGCAACACTAAATAATTATTAAAATCCAATTTTTTGTTGTAAAGGGCAAATAAACAGAATTTTAGAATATTAAAAGAACAACCATTAATTATAAAAATACTTTAGAAATTTTAAAATTAAATTCAAAAAGACTTTAGAAATTTAAAAAATTAATTTTGTTTAATTTTAATGAATTATTAATATTTACTTTCATAAATTATCTTATTATGAATGATATACTTAAAGTAAAAAAAAAGAAGGAAGAAAATATTCCTGAAAACTCTGATAAAACCCAAAAAACCCTGATAAAACCCACTGGGCTGGGTTTTTTTCAACCCTGATTATGGAGGCTAAATATTTACATGTTTTTAGCAAAATAACATTTATTTTAACAATTAGTTGCAATTACGTAAATTTACTGCAGTTACATAAATTTTTACAATTTTAAAATTCCACATTTCAGTAAATGGCCATAAATTATTGCATATACAGTCGAACCTCGTTAACGTGAACACTGTTAGCGTGAATTACTCTTAACATGAACTGTTTCTACACTTCCTGTCAAGATGAAGATTAGTTTAGTTATATAAATATTAGTTACTGATAACATGAACTACTGAAAACATAAACAAATGTATCTCTCTTGAGATTCACATTAACAAGGTTCGACTGTATTGCAAATCATTGCAGAAAATTGCAATTGCAGAAAAAATAAAAATAAAAAACAAGAATTTCACCAATTAGCATCGAAATAAAGCCTACTATATCAGCAATTAATTCCAATTAAATCTAAATTTCATTAATTATCGGAGAAAGCATTACATATTTTCACTATCAGTTATAAAGACATCACAATTTACAAAAATCAGCTTTTAAAGTATTACAACCTTTATCAATTAGGCTAAATAATAACATATTAAACATAAAATTTTGACTTCAACTGTCAAAATAATGTAATTTTCATCGATTAGTAGCTAAATAACAGCAAATTATATCTAAATTTCATTAATTATCGGAGAAAGCATTACATATTTTCACTATCAGTTATAAAGACATCACAATTTACAAAAATCAGCTTTTAAAGTATTACAACCTTTATCAATTAGGCTAAATAATAACATATTAAACATAAAATTTTGACTTCAACTGTCAAAATAATGTAATTTTCATCGATTAGTAGCTAAATAACAGCAAATTATTTAGTCGATTATGGCCGATTGCAGAACGCATGGCAATCTGTATTTCAAGAATCAGTTTTGAAAAAACAAAGTGAAATTATTATCGATTAGCAAGAAAATAATAGTTTAGTTGTGAAAAAACATAAATGTTGGACAATTATTTGAGAAATAGCCTGGTACTTTTAATTTCATTTGCAAAAGTATTGCATAATTTCTGATGTGTGACTTTCGACAAAAGTGTGACAGTCATCAATTAGCAGCAAGATTTTCAATATTTTAGAATTCAGCTTTGCAAAAGGCATAGATTTTATCCATTAGCAAATTAGCATATAAATAAATTCAGGGTTGGGTTTTTGACATGACAAGGGTTTAAACCGTCAAAAACCTGTCAGAAACCTCAACTGTCAAAAGCCTATATCGTCAAGATTCAGAATCTATAAATGTGCTTGAATCTGGTTAGAAATATGAATTAATAATATCTGCCATATATAAGTTAACATCTAAGTATTATGCTGTTTATAAATTAACGAATCTTAAAACAATTTATTGATGATAATTAATAAAAATTTAAGTAAATATACTGGTTTCAGACATCAGAAATATATACAAAGCATGTGTAGACATATTTAATATTTTGTATGTTTATTTATATTAATATTTATGAAATTCTAAAATTCCAAAGTTACTTAGGAATTTTAACATAAACCAAGTTTTAAATACAGGAAAACTGGATTCTTTTTTTTTTTTTTTTTTTTTAAGTAGAACATAATAAGTGTGGGCAGTAAGTTAATAGGAATTCGAAAATAATTATATTTATAATCTATATTTATTTCACTTATCATTTAAATAATAATTTATCTATTTATTATTATTTCTGGTTAGTAATGCACTTGCACACTACTTATAATTGAATATCTTACAGAAAGAAATTAGCTCTAGTGAGGTTTGTCGCAGAAAGCAGGAAAAAATTCTGCCACAGGGAGTAAAAAAAAATTTCAAACTTTAAAATTACATAAATTTTGTCAGTTAGCAGTGAAATTGTGCTAACTTTGTATTTAATTTTAATAAATACACATACCTTTCTTTCTTTTGGAAAACATCCTTCTAATTTTCATTCTTCTCTTTCCTTCAGCACTTAAATCTAAAATATCTCCAGTTCTTTTTCTGTATCTAAACAATAACAACAAATATATAATATTCATAATTAAAATGAGCTATGCATAATACTACAAATCAAACATGCAAGAATTTTCAGTATGGTTTGATATGAAAACATTAGAAAAAAATTACACCAAATGAACAATTTAGGGGACCTGGATTGCTCAGGTTACTACTATTAGTAGTAAGCCTTGAATATCAACTACAATAACCCATACAGATTACTCGAACTGTAAACTTGTAGTAACAGACAAACAAGTGGCACCTACAGAGCAACCTGTAGATATCGATTGGTATCTTCATAGGTGTCAACATTACTAATCTTTAAATCAGATTTATACATTGATATTTTAAAAAGGAATCTGTCACATATATTTTCGACGTATAAATACAATTAAAAGGGAAACATTTATAAAAACTTTCCAATGTGAAGTCTCCGTTGAAAATAACGAAGACTTGGCACGTCTATGTATCTTGGATTTGGATGCTATTTCTTGAGAATTTAAAAAGTTGTTGCTAATTACGAAAAACATTCACTAAATTACACAACAAGTTTTTATTCTTACATTAGCTTGGAACTTAATTTTCTAAAAATGAAAATTAATTATAATTTGTTATAATTAATTATAGTTTGTGGGGCCTGACAAATTATAATCCTATGCAATGACACAATCTATGTTTGGAATGTTTATCGCTTCTTGCCGTGTGAGATTAAATTTACCCTACTACAAGAAAAATATTTTGAAATAGCATTTGTCAAATAGTGTATTTTTAAATTGTTTTAAAATTTTTTGAATATTTTTCTCAGATGAATTAAACACTTGAATAAAGAAATTGAAACAATACGCTATAAGTTGCAAAAGTAATTGCTAAGAATTGGGCGAGTTTTCAAATTCAGATTACAGTACCTATACACCAGAGTTTAATTCAGATTTTTTTTTAAATGATACCCCATTTGTAAATTTATAAAATAATTTGCGAAATATCAAGTAGAAAATTAATAATGCAGGGGTCAAAGCATTCAAATATGAAAATATAAGAATTTTCTTATACAAATATGCCGTTGCTATTCGGACCATCGGTGCGATTAGGGGGGGGGGGGGGCTATTCAGACCGCTTCCTTGTTACGCTGGTCATAATAATGATTTTGTTTGTTTGATCTTCAATTTTCTCTGTAATATACTAATGATTTTGCTTGTTTCAACTACAAATTCAAACTTTTAGCATTTTGAAAGTGTATAATGCGATTGATCTACAATTCATATATATTTGAACATTGCTGTTAGAAAACATTACAAAATAAGTACAAATGTCATTTTCAGAAAAATCATACATATATTTGTATAGAAAATTGGGTTTGGTTTGTATCAAATTATATTGGAATGGTTTAATTTTTTTTTTAAAGAAGGAAAAGAAATAAAAAACCAATTGCATCTATGTAGTTGAATATACAGATTTATTCATATGTTATACATTTATTCATATTTATGTATATTCATAACACATATTGCGAAGATTTTTTCAAAGATTAAAAATACTCATTTACTAAGATCTGTTTTCATGTTGCATTTTTTATTTTTATTATTCAATTTTCGAAATCTTCATTATTTTCATTTTTGCTTTATAAAAATTATTTTGAGTTATTGCCCTTTTATGAAGAATTTTAACATCATTTAGAGTACAAAATTACTGTCAAAATAATTAATCTCTACCACACTCCCACACTTAAAAAAAAGTAAAAAGATAATTTTTCCTGCATGGGGACGAGACACATTGTATTATGTCTAAATTTCACTCTTTTATCAGTGCTAACTTATTCTCCTTGGAAAAGATGGTCCGAATAGCCTGTACAAAATTGCAGAAACGGTCCGATTAGCCACTTCGTATACAAATATAGGAACATAATTTCAAGAAAAGGTTGAGAGATTCAGTAAAAACAAACTATCTCTAACATTACTTTGTAATCTCGGAATGATTAAATGACTTGTAAATAAAACGCCCTAATTTAATCTCATGTAATTTAACAGATAAAACAAATGAAAAGATCAATTATTGTTTACTTCTCACATTATTTAGAAAAGAACATATTTTCAAATTTATGATCTTTTATTAGTCTACCTTTCACTTTCATACCAATTTATATTATTTAACATCAGTCCACATAATATTTTTTAAATAATGATTTTTTTTTTTTTAAACATGTTTAAAAAATTAAAAAGAAGAAGAAAAAAAAAATCAGAACCCTTCAATTTAACTACCAATTGTACTCCCCCCCCCCTCTTAAAAAAAAAAAAAAAAAGTTAAAGAGTAAGGGGAAAATATTAAAATAGTAATGGAATTATCAATTCTTTTGATTGTATAATTTTTTTTTCTTTTTTCAAATGATATTTGCTAAGCATTAAGTAACAATATGTTTATATTAGGATATATTAGTTTTATTTTAAATTACCTTTTTATTTTATTCATTTGAAGACATCCAGGTGAAAATTCCTGTATTTTTTGTCAGATTTTATGTTAAATTATCCTTTAAAATGTTTTATTATGCCTTCCATACCACAGTTAAGTTTTTGTTTTTTCTTTTTAATCGATAAATTGTTATAGCTATGAAGTACAGCAATGAATACCGTACAAACAATAAATATCGTACAGCGAAAAGATGAATTTCATGAACTTTTATTATGAAATAAATAATTTTGACTTATTTTAAACATACACATTTGAACACATTTCGATGCTACTTAAATATAATCCGTTCAGACAAGCATTCAGAATAACGCTAAAGGACGATTTGGTAAACATACCAAAAATTTTAATTATAATTGTTTTCCCACAGCTATGTCCAAAATTAAATGTACTGGAGAATGACAAAAACGAAAACGTATTAAAATGTAACAAATGTTTTATTTATGAACTTACCTCGATAATTAAAATAGTAATCCTAATCAGAACATCCACGTTTTCCTCACATGGCAGCATGGCAGCATCCATCTTGCTTGAATCTTGTTCTTGATCCGTGTTGTAAACAAACAAGCGCTACGTTGCCATACCTGCTTTCTCATACCAAAAAAATTAACCAATATTAATAAAAAATCATATTTTTAATTTTAAAATGGAGCCTCTTATGACGTCGCAATTTCAAATTTTTTTAAAGATTTAATGTAATATTCTTTGGTATATTGCGCTTAAGCTCTATGATAAGGTGACCATATTTTCAAACACTGATTTAACAAATTACCGTTTGTCCCCAAATCAAAATAAATTTCAAGGACATTGAAAACTCTATTTCGGGACTTTTTCGGGGATATAAAAGACTAATAGCTATATGCTAGGCATAATTAATAAAAAGAACTCTGATTTATACATAACAAAATGCTTTGAAACACTTTTTTCTATGACAAATTGCTGAGCCTGCGATATGTTTATGCAAGTTAGGGAGGCATACTATTGTCCTTGTCGTATCATGTTCTTAGACAGACTAAGAACGAGATTCAACAAGGATTTATTTAACGAAGCAGTATTAAATATGTATTTTTAAGACGGGAATTATTGCTAGTGCTCGGATACTTTTGCTGCGGAGTGTACAATCCGACTTGTGATCTACGATAGCTGCGATTGTTACAATAGTATGCCTCCCTTAAACTATCCCAGCTTTATTAAAATAATCAAGTCTATAGAACCCATTTACACTTTATTATGATGATAGGAGAGAACACAAAATAACAGCATTTCATTTTAATCTTCAGAATCCCCACTCCCAGAAATGCAGAAATTATTCCCGATTACATAACTACAAGAAAATCATTTCTTTTTCTCTCCTACCAATGTATCAATGCAATTTGTGGTAATCATATAACTGCCATTTTTGTGAAATTTCATAAAATAAATTTTATTTTTCACTTAACATAAATCGGGCAAGATAGAATTTATATACTAATTAGTAGTGCATGATTCTTTCTCTGCTCATGAAGTATGAGGGTCTTTATTTCAAAGTTTCGTTGATTTCCAAGATTATCCAATTATTTGTGCTTCAACGTATAGAATTAACAGTGTGGAAAGCGGGAAATAAAATTGTACTAAAAAAATTACTGTAATCGAAGTTAGTGTCACGAAATTAAAACCGAGACTCCCTATTGGTTAATTATGTTCTTAGATGACGTGATTGAGCAGACGAAACTAGGAAAATCCAATCAGCTCTTCGGTTTGAGCAAAAAAATCGATCGAAGCGCCATCTAGGAAGCTTAATTATTTTAGCAGTATTTTAAGCATTCGATTATAAGCACTTGCCCCACTGTATATAAGACTACTATATAATATAGTAGTCTTAACTGTATATTCTAGACACTGTACGTGTACTTGTGCATTAGACTGCAATTTTGATTGGATTGGAATGGATGGGTTTTCCGTCTCACTAGTGCTTAATGGGCATTAGGCAACGGTCTGGGATTCAACCCTAGAGGTGATCTGGAAACATGCCGTCACAATTTTGATCCTCCACGGAATGGACTACGATTTTGAAAGAAATACTTGCAAATATTTAAATTTGGGGATATTTAGTCTCCACCAGTAATCAAAGAATTTTTGGTTGGTTGGGTTTTACGTCACACTAGTGCTGCGCAGATGGGCAATTGGCGACGGTCTGGGACACACCCCTAGAGGTGGTCTGGAGACATGTCATCACAATTTACAAAGAATTTTTGGAGACAAAAAAAAAAGTCAAAATTCGAGGGCAGTCCTCGATTTTCGAGGACGTATGGTCACCTTACACTATGGGGTAAATATTTTTCAGTCATTCATTGATAAGGTAACCAAATGTCTTCATTTTCCGAGGACTATCGCTATCCCCAATTTCGAAAGAAAATAATTTCAATATGTAATACTTTTACAATTTGTACTAGAATATACAGAAAGCAGTTTTGTGATGACCATAACAAACTAATTTTACAATGTTTCAAAAAACTTCTTAAGTTTTTTTTTTTTTTACTTTCTTCAAAAGAAGATTAGTAAAAATTTTCAACTCTTCGTTTTTGATGGATTCACATGTTTTGATAAGTCTCAAGCACGATTTAACTATTTATACTTTCTTCTGTATATCTAAGAAAAAAATGATGAATTCGTGAAAGTTTTTGAACTCTAGTTTTAAATGGATTTACATGTTTTGTGAGGTCCTTAATACCTGGGCCGCGGTAGCCCAGTCGGTAGAGTGCCGGCCTCGTAATTGGAAGATTGCGGGTTCTGTACTCGAGCCGGCCAGAGACCGTCGTGTACATCACCGGTTGCTGGTGCACGTAAAATCTGTCATGGCCGCAATGTCCTCCATGCTCCCATCAAAAATTATACCTCTGGGGTTACCGAAGCTGGAGAGCCATCCCTTCCATGGAGGATCAAAATTGTGATGGCATGTCTCCGAACCACCTCTAGGGGTGTGTCCCAGACCGTCGCCAATTACCCATCTGCGCAGCACTAGTGCGACGAAAAACCCAACCATCCATCCTTAATATGGTTTGACCATTTTTAGAAAACATGTGACTGTGTGCTAGGGTGTAGTACAGAACAAAATTTCGTATAAATATGTATGTAATGAGAATTACTTTTTATGAAGTGATTGTGAGATTAATAGGAATTACTGATAACTGTAGTTGTAAACTATGAGGAAAAAGTATGTGCATTTTAGAACATCCCCTGAGAGGAAATAGCCCCCATTTGGTATAAATATTCAGTATGGATATATTTAAAAAAAACTCGTCAATACCTTTGAAACGAATGGTTGAACCATAGATCTATGTTAATTTAAAACAATGTTATAGATTTTTTTAGAGTAATACATTTGAGTTCAATATTTGTCGCGTCATGATCTTAGCCTTACGCTCTTTTTATGCTGTAAACTGATGATAAAAATTAGCAACCAAACTATACATATATATATGAGAAATCTAAGTTTGTGCTTCAATAATTTTTCTGCCAACTGTAAATTTTGAGTTACTAGCGTCATTTCCCCCTCCAATTGATGATAGGGAATACCGTCTGGAGGGGGGGGATAAAAGAAATATGTTCTTTGGAGGAATACTTCAGAACCTCTAAAAAGATGTTTAGCATGACATTTTGTATGCACTGGAACGGGAGATACATATTTTTAAATATTTGAACCATTTTCTTTTTCTGGGACTTGGAAAAAATTAATCAATTTTGCAAACCTAATGCATATACCTCAAAACCAATTTTCTTTGAATGCTGAAATTTTTTAAATCAGTTTTTATATTAAAATGTCAATGAAAAAAATAGAATATTTTAAAATTTCGATCAAAACTTCGCAGATATAAATTTTGTAATACTGAACGTGATTCCCCCCCCAAGGGGGATCCCTGAGGGAGCATGAAAAATAATGTTTTTTAGAGGAATACGTCATTGCGTTTAAAACATGCTTTGAAACGGGAAATACAGATTTTTAAACATTTTAATTTTTTTTTATCGAGATTTGGTAAAAAATGAGCAAAATTTGCAAATATCATTTTTTCTACAGATACTAATTGGGATCAATAGCCTACCGATCGAATTTCTACTGATGTCTGTAAAGATCTATTGATATCGATTGAGGATATAATTAATAGGTGGCAGATGTCAATAGCTTCTATTGATAAAGGTAGGGAAATCCATAGAAATCAATTCGTATCAATAAAACTCTATGTATATCGGCAGCCTACTGATCAAATTTCTAATAATGTCTGTAAAGGTCTACTGATATCAGTTGAGGATATAATCAATAGGTTACAGATGTCAATAGCTTCTATTGATAGCGGTAGGGACATCCATAGAAATAAACTCATACCAATAGAATTCTATTGATATCGATAAGTTTTTGTATTGATCTCTACGGATCATTTTTAGTATGGTTGGGCAATATATCTACGCTACAGGGGTTGTTCCAATCATACAAAACAAATTAATACATCTTCCTGCTTAACTTTGGTACATTGCATTTGATACTGACAAGCATTAACAAGCACAAAATTGTTCATTGTGGTACCTACCTTGCCATGATTGGAAGAAGCTTGTGTAGCAAATTAGCACATCTTACTGGCACATAGCACCACATCATCTTGTTTCTACATAAGCTGCTTACATAGCATATTATGCTAGCAAGCATTTACAAGCACACGATTGCTCACTGTGGTACCTTTTCCCCCATGATTGGAAGAAGCTTGTGCAGCAAATTAGCACTTCTTACTGGCATATAGCATGCCATACTATTTCTACTTAAGCTGCCTACGTAGCACATTATGCTGGCAAGCATAGAAAAGTATATAATAGCTCGTTAAGGTACATACCTTGCCATGATTGGAAGAAGCTTGTGCAGCAAGTTAGTATTTCTTACTGGAATACAGCATGCCATGCTATTTCTGCCTAAGCTGCCTACACAGCATATTATGCTAGCAAGCATATAATAGCTTATTAAGGTACATACCTTGCCATGATTGGAAGAAGCTTGTGCAGCAAGTTAGCACTTCTTACTGGGATATAGCATACCATGCTATTTCTACCTAAGCTACCTACATAGCATGTTATGCTGGCAAGCATGAAAAAGCATATAATTGCTTATTAAGGTACATACCTTGCCATGATTGAAAGAAGCTTGTGCAGCAAGTTAGCACTTCTTACTGGGATATAGCATGTCATGCTATTTCTACCTAAGCTACCTACATAGCATGTTATGCTGGCAAGCATGAAAAAGCATATAATAGCTTATTAAGGTACATACCTTGCCATGATTGGAAGAAGCTTGTGCAGCAAGTTAGCTTTTCTTACTGGGAAATAGCATGTCATGCTATTTTTTCCTAAGCTATCTACATAGCATGTTATGCTGGCAAGCATGAAAAAGCATACAATAGCTTGTTAAGGTACATACCTCTCCATGCTTTGGAAGAAGCTTAAACAACAAATAAGCATACAATGATTGTACATAGCATGTCATGCTTTTGCCGTGTTAGCTAGCTAATATAGCATTCGATGCTGGCTAGCATTATAAAGCATATAATAGCAAGAAAATCTAGCAGACATAGCAATACATAGCAATAACTAGCATATTTTTGTTGCTGGTACTAGCATGAATTTTAACTTGGGAATTACTGTTATACTTTTTATTAAACCATGTATAAATTAAAATATTTATTTAATACTTAGCAAACGACTAATAGTAATAATACTTTACGTATCATTATTAATCCTAATGTATATATATATATATATATATATATATATATATTATGCACAATAGAAATACATTACGAATAATGAAATATATTCACCAAATAGTTTAAATGCACTACATAAAAAAAAAAAAAAAAGAAATATTTTATTAAAAAATAATATAAAATGAATAAATAAATAAGTAAATAACATTACTATTTTTTTTTTTTTTTTTCATGTATAAGACAACAAATTAAAAAAATAAAAATAAAGTTTAAAAAGTTATTCTTTAAATGTCGCTATTCAAAAAAATAAAGAAAAAGAAAAGAAATACTGAACGAAGTTATGCTTTAAGTTATGTTTGAACTTACATGATATTTGTTTGGGGTTTTCATATATCGCTCAAAACTTTTGGTTATTAAATATGCAAATGTTTTTTTTTTTAAACCTTGCGTATACATAGTTAAATTTATTTAGTTAATACGCTCATATTTTATAAGTTATTTAATATTTTTGGACTCAAATAGCAGTATGATATGTTTAATGTAGCATGTTACATATTTTTTTAGAAAGGCTTTGCAAATGGGTCTAATACCTTACGTGTTATTACTTAAAACGCACATTTTTTTTTTCTTTTTTTAATTTCTTAAAGAAACGGTTATATCACTATGAGCATATGTGGTAACTTCACAAAAATGTATACAGATAACTAGATGAATCCTTATAATCACATGCTAAAGCGAAAACATATTTCAAGCATTTATTTTTACAAAAGGATAAAACTTTTGCAATTGTTTCTTTTAATGAAATAATTAAAATAATAGTTGAATTTTTTAAATATAGATAGTTGAAATAAATGTTATATATATATATATATATATATATATATATCGGTATTTTAACTCATATTAATTTTGTTTTAACAAAAGGACTTTTATTTTACTTTAATACACATTAAAAAACTAAGTTAAAGCTTATAAATTTAAAATAAAAATTAGGAAGGTTTCTTTTTTTTTTTTTTTTTTTTTTTTTTTTTTGTTTAAATAGAGGTTGATAACATCTTATCGTAAACTGAGATGTGTATTCACCGGATTGGTTAATAAGGGCTTTCTCTAAAATCAGCTATCATAATTGTAAAATTTCCTTTATTTTATATATTTCTAATTCACAAATATTTTTTCTCTATTTATTAAAGAATTTAATTGTTTGAAATCACCCATAAATATTTACTTTTTCTTGTAGAATTAAATTGTATGCATTCACAATTATAATACTCCTAATAAATACTGTTTTGTGTAAATTAATTTATTAAAATTCAAATAGTATTAGCACTTAAAAATAACTTATTGTAAATTGTACATTATGCTATTACTACATACTACTTAAATATATAATTTAAATTAACATTATAATGTTTATTGTTAAATGTGAAATCTGGCAACATTGTCTAAGGATATATAATATATTTCTTGTTATTTGCGATAGATGGCGACATATTTAAATTCTGTCAGTAGTTCTAAATTGATATTCGATTCAAGGCGAAACTCGATTAAACCTCTTTAACAAATATATTTATGTTTTAAGTATTTATTTGATTTAATATAATTTTCAAATATACATATTAATTAATAGAAAAATGTTCATCATATCCTTAATTTTAAATTTTATTTTAAATTATAAATTCTTGTAATTTTTTAATAAGTATTATTATTATTATTATTATCATTATTATTACTATTATTATTATCTTGTATGAAATTATATAAATTTAATATTGTAAAATTATCTTTTAAGATATAGTTTAATAGATATTATACTAATTTCATCATTCGAATTTAAATGTTATCCTCCATTAAATTTTATTTTCATTTAACACGATGATAATATCATTAAAATTACTTAACTCGTATTTTTCATTATCAGTTCCGTGTTACTTCGAGTGAAAATATTTGTTAATTGTTCAAATATTTATAATTGGTTCCCTGCATATTATAAAGATATATATTTTTCATTACATAATTGTAATAATACTAGCTGAAGTACCCGTCCTTCGCACGGAAAATACTTTTAGAAATGGAAGGGGAATTCTCATTAAAATCAGTACACATAAATGTGAGTAAATTAAAAGGTATATATATATATATATATATATCTATGAATTATGTTAGTAAAATATATACATATATTTTAATAATTCGTTCTTTGTATTTATATTACGCTGCAGGTATTATAAAATACATTTTTCCAACTTAGTTTGAATTTAAAGCCACGTGATATTTATTATTAATATTTATTTATTTTATTATTATTTTTTTAAGGAGGTTATTTAAAAACTAAATTTTAAACTTTGAATCATCAACAAAGCAAAATTGTAAATAAATCAGTTTAACTAATCCGTCAACTATTCAAACATGATTCAATCAAACAAGGAAAATGAATCAAGTATTGTCTGATCATAAACTGTTAATAGAAAAAACTTATGATGTGGACACCACATGACTTCTTTATACACCCATTGAAATATACATTTATTTTGTTATGAAAACATTGACATTTTTGTGTGTAAATAAACAAGCAGGTTCCAACCACGGAAAAAAAAGGGGGGGGAAAACTGCTACTGTAACCACAAAAGTCATGTTAATAGAATTATATATACCGCCAAACAAATATACCAGTTTTTTCAGGAATGGATTATTACAGAATCTCTCATTGGCAAATTCATAACTTAGAGTTATTTTTTTTAATCATTTGAGTATAGATGGCCTATTTTTATTCTTTTGCCAAAAATTAGAGGTGATTAACGATACATTTTACCGAAAAAATTAATTCAGTTAAAATTGAAAAAGTATTTACTAATCCTGGCCATCCTGAAACAATAATTGCCGCCAAATTTGATCGATAATCTCGCCAAGTCGCCAAGTTTGTAGCCAACGTTGGTTTTGGTTTTTGCATCGAATTTGTTGATTTTGCATCGAATTTGGCGACTTGGTGACCGAATTTGGCTAAATTTGTAGTTTAGGGTTGCCAAAATTTGGAAGCTCTAAATTCTATAAAACAGGATTCTGTAATTTTCCGGAAAGATACATTTTTTTATAGAGCGCTGAACTAAATTTTTCGATTTTTTTTTTTTTTTAAATGACTAACAAGACTAAGCCAAAAAATAGTGCTTTCATCGACTAGAACCTGCTTATATATTAAGAATTACTTTCTACACTCAAAATTGCCGGCATTGTTCATAACAATATCATAACGTGCTGTATCTATGTGCTGAATATTCATTGAAGTACATTTGTCAGCTAGAAGCTGTTTGTGTCTTTAAGAATTACTTTCTACACGCAAAAATGTTTTCGTTCCAATCTTCTACATAGTCATCTTCGTCATCACTTGTTTCTGGAATGTTTATATCCATATCAGAGTCTGATGAGGAGGAATATTGAACCTTTTTTACTACTTTCTTTTTCTTCGTTTGCTTTGGTTTCTTGCTTTTCGCAAAATCCTTTTTAAACCATTTTTTTTTCTTTTCGTCTCTTATTTTTTCCTTCTCAAGTTTTTTTTCTTTCTTCTTCTTTACTTTTGAAATATTTTCTGGAAAACATAAAATGGTGGCAAGAGTTTGGACTTTTTTTTTAGTGACTTTTCTTTGTTCACGTTTGGTAAGAGAGATATTTGCCGCAAAAGTTTTGTAGGCGTGAATCTTTCAAAAGTGTTTCGCTTAGATGTGCTTGGAACAGCAGGATTGACTTCAGGAACAGTATTTTTTACTGCAGAACGAGATTTGGTCAACTGAGTTTCCCCATTGTCTATTGCAGGTATTTGTGCTAAATCAACACTAATTTCAGTTTCAACACCGACTTCTGATAAATAAGCATAATGTGGTATCACATCAGGGTTAAAAGGGATTAATACACATGCCCGAAAACCACTGATGCCATTTTCAGCATTTGCCGATTTAAATCAAGCAGAATTAAGTAAATTACCAAATTGAAGCATGTTTATTTTTCTGGAAAGATTATTCTTCAGAAAATTATTGCAAGCAGCATAGTAATTTGCCTTTAGCGACATAAAAAAAGAAAGGTCAAGAGAGGCTGCAGCCAGTGAGTGGTATGAGGTGGCAGACTCAATAGAATTATATTGTTCTTCTCAGCATACTCTAACATTTCAAGACTGTTAGTATGTGATGCGGGAATATCAAGAATAAGCAATTCTTTGGAGGAGTAAATGATTTTCCTAGGAGTGAAATGATTTTTTAACCAATCCAAAAATATATCAGAATTTAAGTAGGCAGACTATGGCGACATTTTAATTTGTGCTCCAGGCGGCATTCCATCTAAAAACTCCTGTTTTATATTTTTCCCTTTAAAATACAATAAGGAGGAAGAAATGTCCCCTCGCCATTACAACATGGCAAAAGTGAAATAGTTTCTCCTTTTTCTCCAGATACAATGGGTGCCACATTTTTAGACCCTTTAGTGGCCTCTACTTCGCCGGGCTTTTTATTCAACTGTAAACGAGTTTCATCCATATTAAAACTATGTCTAACATTTAAAAATATCACTTTTTTTTTTTTTTTTTTTTTTTTTTTTTTTTTTTACAAAAGTATTATTGCGCAAGTGCACAAGTTTTTTGCTTATATCTTTAAATCTAACCAAAAGTTTGAAATGTTCAGTAGATATAATTATAAGTTTGGTACAGCCATAAATATTTGTCAAATGTCATTAAATTCAGCTCAGCCGATCTTACGTAGTACTCGGACAAACATGTCATTACAGATATACAGACACAATGACCCCCCCCCCCACACACACACACGCAGAAAGTTTTCCGAAGGCAATTTTGACTTGCCTGATATCTGAAACGTGACGATATCGCAAATTTTTTCTTCGCAATTTACAGGCAAAATTCTGATTTTATTTATATAGATTATGAGGATAAATTTAGTTGTTTTTTTCAGTTATCATTTTGTTAACTGTGTGAGGTCGAGACTGTAGACCGTCACCAAAGTTGGGACGGTTAAGGCACTTCGTCGCCAGTGACTCGGCGAAAGTCTTGTTCGAGTTAGTTTTATTTCGGCATGAGGCTGCAGTGAAATAATTAGGATCGCAGTGTTAGATGAATTAGAAGTGATTTTAAAAGGTTTTGATGGAAATGAAGGGAAAGGATGTTTGTTAAGATGTAGTATAAAATGAAGGATAGTGAGTGGCTAGGGGTGATGAGTTTGGTAGCTGAATAGTGGGGAGTAAAGAGTTATAGCGCGTTGGAGTTAGTGGTGATACTGAGTTGCACCGGATTATGGTGTGTGTGAAGTGATGGTAGAGAGGTGTAGTATTGTGGCGTAAATTAAGAAAAAAGTCTGTCGTGTATCGGGAATCCGGCCGACACTCTAAAGTGAGAATAGTTAGTAGTAGCCGAGAGCAGTCGTCAGAAGGATCAGCATTGGTGAGATAAAACAACTTCTTATTTTATGTCTTGTTGAAGTTAGTTCCTGAAGTCATTTATTTAAATTGAGTTAGCTCAACGCCCTCCTTGATATTGAATGCTAAATAAACTTTGTTATTTATTTGTTAACTTTGTCTCGAGCTCTTCTTACTTCTATCACATTACTAAGTAATTAAGCAATTAAGTTCATCTTTAAGGTCTAGTAGGATTTAAGATCTACAATTGAGAATATGGCAAACACTTATTCTCTACAACCTGTTCAAAAGTTTTGATCTTATCGTTTGCTGTATTTATCTTGTTTCGTGTCAACTTCTCTTGCATTATTCTTGCTTCATCTAAATTAATACGCCAGTGTATGATTTTTGGTAATTTATTCATAATAAGCTATTTATCTGAAGTTTGTAGTTTTATTTTCACTTCTTTCATGTATTTAATTCATTGTCGAAATATTTGAGTTGTTGGGCATTGGTAGTTATTTTATATGATTAATTATATCACTGTCTCAGGAACAAATTGTTATATATTATCCAGTCGTTATAATTGCCCTTCACTAAAAAAACAGCGGATTTTGGGGGAAATTTCAAAGGTTTTTTTTTTCTTCATTTATTAATTTTTTAATTAATTTTACTTTGGATAATTCTTTATTTATGTCTAATAATTCACTGATACCTTCCAAATTCAAGTTCTTTTTTTTTCTTTCCGGCATTTAAAAAATATAATGATTATTTCTTATAAAAATCTTAATTTGTTTGCTTATTTCTAATTTCTTTTCCTTGTTACACATGTTTATCAGTTCCTTTATTATATATATATATATATATATATATATATATATATATATATATAAGGAACTAATAATATATATTATATATATAATAATACATATATATTGAGCCGAAAGATAATATAAGAGAAATAACAATTGGCATAAAATATTTCTTTTTTATAGATGCCCATGCATGTAACTGTGCATTAATTAAAAAGTATTGATATCATTGACATAACAACATTTTGAAAACAGAAATAATTTTCTGTTTAAAAAATTATTAAAATTTTTTCTTGCACTTAAAAATGCACAAATAACACTATAAAATACCATTATATATGTGGTGTATTTCATTATTATATTCCTGATTAAATTCATTGGTCTGTGGTAAGTGACGTCACATAAATGTACAGGTACCTGTGAACTGTATTGTCCAATCAATGACCTGTTAATATTCCCTTTCACTTAATGCTAAAACAGACAGTATTAATGCTAAAACAGATCAGTCTTCAAAATGTAACCATGTATATAGTACGTGTATGTCAGCTGTAATTGCTCTTAGTCGTTTATTAAATTCTATGTGTAAAAATATAGGAAGCACGCCTCGTCATATCATAGTTACAGTTTAATTATAAATCTTCTTTCCTGCTAAAATATAGTAAAATGCCGACGATCGTAAAAAAAAAAAAAAAAAAAAAAAAAAAAAAAAAAAAAAATGCACTTGAAGATTTAATGATGTCTATTTCAAAATAATTAGTTATTCAATCTGCAGTTCTTCGTAAAAAAGAGAACGAAATGTGTTCTAAATATCATTTTTTTCAAAAGAAATCTCTCTCATAAAGAAAATTAATATTTCGAATGAAACGTAACGCGATCGGAGACGGGCAGATCGTGAGTCTTTGTCTATTCTCGCGGCGGAAATAGAATTGGCGTCATCGTAATTTATTGACTGAGATAATTGCAATTTTTTATTTTTTCGAGAAAGAAAAACGAAGGTATTTATACATTTATTTTTCTGTTTACTTTTCCGTTCTTTTATTTGATTTCACGTATTTATTATTAGAAGTAACATACTTACATTAAAAATGTTTCAAAATTTTAAAGAATTTAATGATTCTATAGATTCTTTTGACACTTATATCAGGAGAATGGAACAAAATTTCATATTGTTCGACATAACGGACGAAAAAAAAATTAGTGCTTTGATTACCTTTATCGGACCGAAATTATATAATTTACTGACAAAATTATTCTTCCCAGATCTTCCTGAATCGAAAACTTATGCTAAACTACGCTGGTTCGCATAATTATAAGGACACCCGTTTTTCTATATTAACTAAACACTGAACACTATTATTTAAACAAATATATTTTTTATTAATTTGAATTTCATTAATAGACTATATTTTAAACATTTTATGGTTTTTCTATCTTAAAAAACTTTAAATACGTTCAAAAAGATGATTTTTCAGGTGTTCACATTTATAAGGACAGCTCGAATCTAAGTAATTTTTTTCAGTTATTATTTAAATTAATATTTTATGGGGTTTATTTTTAGGGTGAAGCAGTCAATAGTCTCTGGTCTATATACATACATATATATATATATATATATTAATATTCAGTTTCAATACCATTTCATACAGCATAGATGATATTCTGAATACATTTAAACTATTTAAAATTGTTTTCCACTTGCATGCACTTTTCTAATACTATAAGTTAAGGTTTTCTCAACTTTTAGGCCACGGGAAAGGCGATAATACAGAAGTTTCTTTCTTCAAACTGTTCCCTATTGCTCTAGAAGTAGAGCAAAAGTGTCAGTCTTGTTGAAAAAACTATTATTACCTCCAAAATCTAACAAAAAACTGAGAATTCCAAGTTTAAAATTTGCGGATATTCTCTTGATGTTCATAATAATAGAAAAATTACTAAATTCATTCTGCCTTCAGTAGAAACAGCTCCCCAGAGCACCATAGATCCACCTCTAAAATGAGGAGGATACTGAATCAGTTCAGGATTTCAGTGTTCGTTTAAAGAAATTTACAACACACTGCGCGTTTACGGGCGATTCGCTGTCAGATATTCGTTAGAACAAATTTTACTCGGATTAAAAAATGAAACAATCCAAAGCAAATTAATGTCGCAGGTAGAGAATTGATCTTTTGAAAAAGCAATAGAACAAGTTGTAACTATGCAAAGTACTGAAAATGATATGGTAGAATTACAAAATAAAAATTTTAATTTGAATAAAGTTTTTGTTCTTGCTAGGAAAACGAAACAAAACTATTCTTAAAATAACGTAATTAAACAAAATGTGAACAAAACTACGAGTGGAAAAAAATGTAAAACTCATTGTTATCGTTGTGGAAATAGTTCTCATTTAGCAAATGTTTGTAAATTTATTAATGCAGTTTGCAATTTTTGTAAAAAAACACGTGGGTAAGGTGTGTCGGAACGCACAAAACAATGTTACTCAAAAGAAAAGTGTAAACGTTCTTGATACTGTAGACATTTTGTCATTACAATCTGGAGGCACTAAACCTATAAACATTTGGGTTTTGATGGAAAATAGTGCTAAAGCAGAAATGGAGTTAGATACAGGATCAGCGATTTCCACGGTCCGATAAATCGTTTTCGGAGATTATTTCCAGAACATAAAATGTTTTTCTGTTGATGTACAGTTAAAAACAGCTACGGGAGAAATTTTTCAGCTCGAGGGATTCGTCAGAGTAAACGTAACTTACGAAAATAAAACTAGAAATGTTAAATTATATTTAGTTATAAAAGACAATTTTCCTTTATTGTTAGGTAGGGATTGGGTAACTGCATTTAACATATTCCCAAACAATTTACAAACTGTTCTGGTAAACTTTGTTTACAAATAATGTATATGAAATTAGAAATGTTAAAGCTGAATCACATTTAGAGAAAGACTCATCACCAATATTTTTGAAGCACGAACAGTTACGTATGCATTAAGGAATGCAGTAAATGAAGAATTAGAAAGATTAGAAAATGAGGGAATAATAAAGCCGGTTAGTACGAGTAAATGGACAACTCCTATAGTTCCGACAATAAAACCAAATGGGAAAATTCGTTTATTCGGTGATTTTAAAGTCACAGTAAATAAATTTTTAAAGGTTGACAAATACCCATTACCTAAGATTGAGGATATATTAGGAACTTTAGGGGGTGGTTTACATTTTACAAAAATTGATTTGAATCAAGCATACTTGCATTTACCGGTAGAGGAAAATTCACAAGAATTACTTACTATTAACACTTCTGAAGGCTTACTTCAATTTACTCGATTACCATACGGAATTGTCAGTTCTCCAGCAATATGGAAAAGAACTATAGAGCAAATTTTAAAATGTATAGAGGGTATTTCAGTTTTTATCGATGATATATGTATCTCAGGGGAAACTGATGAAATTCCTTTAGAGCGATTAAAACAAGTGCTAGGAAGGTTACGTGAATATAATCTTAAAAATAAATAAGGAAAAATAATTTTTCATGAATGATGAAATTACATACTGCGGTTACAAAATTGATAAAAATGCCATACACAAAACGCAAGAAAAAATTTCTGCTATTTTAAATGCTCCAAAACCTAAAAACGTAACTCAGGTAAAAGCATTCTTAGGATTGGTATCTTACTACACTAGATTTGTTCCTAAATTATTTACGATTGCTTATCCTCTAAATAAATTATTACGTAAAAATGTCAATTTTCGGTGGACAAAAAAATGTGAAAATTCATTCAATGCAATTAAACAGGAAATTACTTTCGAAAGGATTCTCACCCACTTTAATCCTAAATTACCCTTGATTTTAGCCACTAATGCTTCTCCTTATGGAATTTCCGTAGTACTTTCGCATACAATGCTAGATAACTCCGAAAAACCCATAGCTTTTGTTCTAGAACTTTGTCTTCCGCAGAAAAGCGGAATAGTCATGTATTAATGCTATCAGGTATTAATGAAATTAATGATATGCATTATACTTACAAACATTTCAATATGATATTAAATATAAAAAACCTGCAGAGCACGGAAATGCCGATGCTCTATTACGTCTCCCATTACGTAGTGAAGACTTACTGCTGCCGTTGTCCGATTCGCTAGCACCAGAAAAGTGACACCAATTTCGTCACCAAATTTATTTGGCAACACTGATGAATCCGATTGTTTATTTATTCATCAAATTACCACTTTAACTGTAACAACAAAAATTTTGTGCACAAGTTCTAAAAAGGATCCAGTACTGAAAGAAATTTATCAACATTTAATATCAGGCACACAGATGCCAAATTACTTATTTTTCGGAGATAAACAAAAATATTTTTCTTTACTAAATAACTGCATATTACAAGAAAATCGTGTTGTAATTCCGACTGTTCATAGACAAAAAGGTTGTTCCTACATGTATTCTGTTCCAAGGTCAACAACACCTTGGAACAGAATACATGTAGATTTGTTTGGTCCAATATGAGAAAAAATGTTTTTAGTCGTAGTAGATGCCCACAGTAAATGGACAGAAGTATTCATTATTCCTAGTACAACTACTGAGAACACTATAAACTGTCTTTCTTCTCTTTTTGCCAGATGTGGCTATCCTGTGTCCTTTGTGTCTGGTAATGGGCCACAATTCACTTCAGATCAGTTTAAAAATTTTCTACAAAATAATGGCATAAAACATATCTTAACTGCACCATATCATCCCTCTATAAATGGTCAGGCCAAAAGATATGTTCAAACAATAAAAAAAGGATTGAAATCCTTAAGTCCAGAACCAGAAAAGCTACAATTTAAGTTAAATGAATTTCTACTCCTATACCGAATAATGCCTCATATTACAACAGGGGAGAGTCCCGCATCATTATTTCTCAAAAGAAATATAAGATCAAAATTAGATTTACTTGTACGAAATGTTAAAAATTATGTTGAAAACAAACAACATAAAAACGTTGTTAACAAGGAAAAGATAAGAGAATTCCAAGTAAATGACAAAGTTGCAGTACGCAATTACACATCGGGAGCATAAATAGAAAATAGGTAAAGTAATTGCCAGAATAGGTAAATTGCATTATAAAGTTCAAGTAGATCCATGTGTGTGGAAAAGACACGTTGATCAACTAAAATGTGTGGGTTCCAGAGTACACAACCGGGGGAAGATACAAGTCCTGGTGAAATTGAGGAGAAGACCCTTGATGCAAACATTCCCATGGTTCCCAATAGCAAGAATTCACACCTGCAATGCGATTGCAAAGCTACGTCTGGTGGGATGCCTGCCATGACGCCAGATACTGAATCTCCTTCCATTACACCAGATCCAGTGCCAACCGATAGGAGATCTATGTTAACAAAGCCTAGAGAAATTGACTGTGATAGAAGCTTTAACAGTACTGTAAATAATAAAGAACTAAAACCTGAACATTAAAACCTTAAAAATACTAACTTATCTTTTCCTGAACAGGGTTTTAGAAGATCAACTAGAGTAAGAAAACCTCCCATCAGGTATGGTGCACGAAATTAAGGGGAGGAGAAATGTGGTGTATTTCATTATTATGTTCATGATTAAATTCATTGGTCTTCTGGTAAGTGACGTCACATAAATGTGAACTGTATTGTCCAATCAATAATCTGTTGGTTCCCCTTTACTTGTATTAATGCTAAAACAGATTAGTCTTCAAAATGTAACCATGTATATAGTACGTGTATGTCAGCTGTAATTGTTCTTAGTCGTTTATTAAATTCTATGCATAAAAATGTAGGAAGCACACCTCGTCATATCATAGTTACAGTTTAATTATAAATCTTCTTTCCTACTAAAATATAGTAATATATTTTTTTTATTTGATAACTATAACAAAATCTCTCCAAAAACTGGTAAACACTTCAAAATCTTCCACGAAAACATATTTCCAACATATACTGAAACACGAAATTCAAATGAAATTTGTTATATAAATATAGGTTAACAATAAAAAATAATCTAATCTTGCAGCATATAAGCATCTTAAGTTCTTAAAACATAAATTGCTTAAATGTTATAAAATAAAAATACCTTTTTTTTTTTTTCCTACTTTTCGTACCTGAAAACATTATCTGAATAAAAAGAAATTATTCCGATATGCAGAAAAATATTTAAAAACACAATTAAGTATTTCTTTTTAGATAAAGACTTAAAAAGACAAAAAATAATGAAAAATAATAATGAACGCTTCAAAATTTATTTATTTATTTCTTTATTTTTTATTTTTTCCATGTCTTAACTTAATAATTTTTTTATTAAGGAACAAATAAAATTCCGGCATGTTAAAATCCTAAAGCATTAAATCGCTTATACTTCAAAAGAATATTGTAAATTTATGCATTAAGAAATTCAAAAATAACACTATACCATTAATTTATATAAAAATTTAGACATAAAACTTAAAACTTAAATAAAAATAAAAATAAAAATAAAAATAAAAAATAAAAGTTAAAAATTGTAATGTAAAAAAAAAGTATAATATAATCTTCTACATATTAAAAAAGACGTAAATACTACTACTACTACTAATAATAATAATAATAAATCACAGAAATATTTAGATTGTATTCATCAACGATAGTAATATAAAATTGGAATTTATTAAATATTAGTCAGCAGGAGGTTCTGTAATTTTTTAAAAGGTTTTGAATTTTTAAATTTATTTACTTATTTTAATTTAAATGGTTTCGGATAAATTTTATTACATTATATAATTTTACAATATAATCTATGGGTATACAAAATTTCTAAATTATATGTTACTAATTTAAATAAAATTCTGCGTGCATATGTATAGAAATACAACAGTTTTAAGTATATTAAAGTTTCTTGGAATCTATTTGAATTTAAAAGTACAATGCATGATTTTATATTTAATTATTGTTATTATTTTTTTTATTTTAAAAAAAATATTTAACTAATTCTGTTTGTTTTTCTCATCGATAACACATTATTACAGTTTAACAATAGAATCTTAACATATATGTGCATTAATTTGTGGATTCATTGATAAATTAAAGTTTTAAACCTGTATTTTATGCTCTAGTGCAAAGAATTTTCAATAAATTTCAGAAAATATAAATAAAATATAAATAAACATAAAATAACATACATAAAATATAAATAAACTTTTAAAGAATAAATGAATCGAAAAATTAATAAACAGATATTTTTTGCTTATATTGTTAGATTATAATAATTTTCAATTGATGAAAAGAAGAATTGATGAAGAGACTTACTTAAAATGATTTAAAACATTCAAAAGTTTTAATTTTATTTTAGTTTTAAATTTAAATAGAATGCGAGGAAATGCAATATACTTAATATCGTTATATTTCAATGTACGTATGCAAAATTGTAAAATATTAAAACAGTAATTTTTTAAGAAGAATTATATGTGTATATGTATAAACGCCCATCATTCACATAAGACAACAGAATTTTATAAAGTTCAAATCATGTTACTTAGTACGTTGTGAGAACGCATGTATAGAACGCTCTCAGAATGTTCCTATAAAGAACCGATGTTAAAAGTTACACTGAATGTTCTTTGTACCTTACTATTGAACGTCTTACTATTGAACGGACAAATATACGTCTGTAACAGGTACAAGCTGAACGTTTCTAAGACGCGTTTGTACAATTATTTTTCAACGTTCTCAGAAATTTCTTGTGCTACATGAGAAAGGTGACTCAAAGTTAGTCCAAGTAGATAACAGTTATCCTGAATTATTACATTAAGTATTTTCAGAAACGTGTATTTTAAATACAAATACATACTTACATTAAACTAATTATATATAAAGAAACATTTAAATTTCAAATATATAAATATCTCAAAGTAATAAAATATTTCTAGATTCAAAAGATTATAAAAAATCTTTTTTTTTTTTTCTTATGAAATGCATTTAAACAACACAATGTTATGAGCCAAATTAAAAATTCTTATTAAAGATTAAAAAAATAAAATAAAAAATAAAAAATAAAAAATAAACTACAGACAAACAAATCAAAGTAATATGCAATCTCCTTCTGTGTTGAAGAATATTAAAAAGAATGTTTATTCTAGTGAAAATAATTTTTAATATATCTCAGATGAGATATAATTGAATCATAAAATGCTTTCACGAAAAAACAAAAAAAAAAGTTTTAATGAAGAAAAATATGCAATATTTTAAGCAGATACAAAACGAGATTAATTATTCGCTTGAGATAACAGGTTTTTAAGAATTTGCGAATTTTGAAAATGATTTTAAACAATAGGGTGATTTTTGCGTGTACATTTTTATTTCTAGGAACAAAATCATTTTTATTTCTAACATGTTCATTTTCTGCTTCAGATCATGCTTAATTTATGAAATTTTATTTTCTTATTTATTTTACTTTATTTTTTTATGCTTTGTAAAAAAATAAATAAATAAATAAATAAATATTTGTTAAAGCAACTGCTTAATTAAATGTAAGGTGTTCCTTTATAATTACTTTTTGATAATTTCATTAAAAAAATCATTGGTTTTAGCCCATTTTTTATCCCGAGTGTCTTCGTTTTTTCTCTTTTAATTTTCATACGAAAAAAGAAGGTTCAATTAAAAAAAAATAAAAAATAAAAAAAATAAAAAAAAAAATAATCCAACAAGTTTTCAAACAGAAAAATTATTTTAAAAAATCCAAATTTTCTTTACATAGTGTTAAAATTTCTATTTATTATTCGAAAAATTGGAAAATGTTGATTTTCAAATAAAGATGCGGATCCAAAGTAACTTTAGAACTAATGAGAGTAAAATATTATAAACCATATAATAACAGTTCAGTTATCAACACACTGTATGTACATGCAGACGGCCATATTATATTAATGTATTAATATATATATATATATATATATATATCAGATGTTTTATTGATTGGCGTACACATATATATATATAAGGGAAAAGTAGGGAATATGGAATATTCGGGTTAATTAGAATACCGTTATATCTCACCTGCATGAGCTGCAACCTATCGGCTGTACAAGGGGCCTTATTCTTGTCGTGCAAGTTGTTCCAAAAACATGTATATATATGTAATATCCAACTTGTGTGGGCCTTCAAAAAACAAACTACTAATTCAATTAATTACTTAATCATTTAAAATTTAATAAAGAATTAATAGTATTTACAATTATTTACAGGTAACGTTAGTATGAATTCTAATAGTTCTGCTGATCCAATGTTCATTTAATATTTCGTCTAAAATAATTCAGTTCGTTGCATAAACAATTTACTTATTACTTTGCTTTTAGCTATTTCGAAACACAAAGTACGCTGTCTCGTACTTTACCCCGGCACGGCCAAACATATTGTCCAAAAAAGAAGAGCGATGTATCCGTCAGCTATGCATGCCTTGTAATCCGTTCGTCGACTGTTCTCTCTGCGTCAGAGCTCTCCGCTCTACGATGAAAACGGTTGCTCCGGAAGTGACGTCGTCTCTTGTCACAAGTACGAACTTCCGCTTATATTCTGTTCTCTCCGTCGAAACTCAGCTGCTTTGGGATTCCAGGTAGCGGCAAGCAAGGTTAGGGGAAGAAACAGGATGCCGATCCACTACATATATATATATATATGAAGACTGCCTTGAATTGCTTATCCTTACATGTGTGCTTTTTGGGATTATTGCTTGTGATTAAGTCTTTTTTTAACCGAAACTTTAAGTTTAAGATTAATTATTATAGGTTTATCATTATTAAGGTCAACTAATTTAGTTTAATTATTTTAGGTTTAACATTATCGAGATCCACTAATTAAAAAACTAATCAATTAAATGGCGCCACATATTCTTTAAAATCATGAACTTAAAACTTCTTTAAAATATACACCTTAACGCAATGGTTTGTTTGAACCTGCAATAGTTTAATTGACTTATTGTTTATCTAGCTAAACGCTAGATGGCGCTTGCTCACTGCTGCCTTAACGTTTTTCTATCATTAATTTCTTTTCTATGGAAGTTTTAATGTTAATTGATTTACGTACAGATTAAGGTATAATTTAACTAACTTAAAATTATAATTTAACTAACTCAATAAATAATTACTCTGTGAATTTTATCCATAATGAAAATGCTCAGACGTTAATTCTTTATCGTTTAATCGTTGTTTGCAATGCTTTTATTTCATTAACTTGTTGACATCTTCCTATTCGCCAGTTTGTGTATAAGTTATACATGTGGCTACTCTGTTTTTTCTTGTTTCCACTCTGTATTCCTTGATGATTTGATTTAATAAATTATTTATTTTCTCATTCAAAATGGTTTTGTTGCCTTGATCGGGGCTGAAACAATATAAATTGCTAGGATTAGCTGTATTGTTTTACGAAATCGATGCAGCTCTCTCGGCTTTATGAATTACATGCGTACTTTACCCCGGCACGGCCAAACATATTGTCCAAAAAAGAAGAGCGATGCATCCGTCAGCCATGCATGCCTTGTAATCCGTTCGTCGACTGTTCTCTCTGCGTCAGAGCTCTCCGCTCTACGATGAAAACGGTTGTTCCGGAAGTGACGTCGTCTCTTGTCACAAGTACGAACTTCCGCTCATATTCTGTTCTCTCCGTCGAAACTCAGCTGCTTTGAGATTCCAGGTAGCGGCAAGCAAGGTTAGGGGAAGAAACAGAATGCCGATACATTACATTCGGCTGGACATCCAGGCGATCACACTGAAAAAAACAAACAAAAAACAAACAAACACAAAAGCAACACAAAATAATAACATACTTATTTACAATACATTTCAAATTTGACATTTTTTTTTTTAAGTTATTCCACATTTGAGGAATTCAGCTTGAGTAAATGTGCAATAGGAGCCTTCATGGCATCCATTTTTGATTTTTTTATCAACATTTTCATTTTTAATTTTCACTGTTTTATAATTATCAAAGTACATCATTTTTTGTTTAATGGCAACTTGGTCGCCCATGGCAACAGCCTCTGGTGACCGTCCACTCAACTTGCATTTTGTTTTATTTTTCTTTTTAACTCTAGAAAGTCGTTTTTTATCATGTGTACTCAAATCTTTACTTTGGGGCCCAAAATTATTTTGGGACTCGAACTCGAGACTCTCTAATCGATCATTTTCAGTTTTAATGCCTTTTAAGGCCTCTGTTGTATCATATTCAGTCGAAAAGTCTATAATGGCAGTCTTATATGTAGCGAAAACTTCTAATTTTATTTGCACAGCTTTGGGAAATAATATGGCTATTTCACCGATCGTGGTCGTCAATGGAAGTGATGGGATGAATAACTTTCTTAAATTTACACTGGCAGTCTTTTCTTTTGGGATATTTAGTCATTTACACTCGATGGAATTTATCGTCGATGGCTTTTCTCTGGATTTCTTCCTTTTAAGGAGTCTGGAATTATCGTCAACTTTTTCCTTCAACTTTTCCAACTCTTCGGCTAACTGCGAAATTTTTTCAAGTAGGACTTGTTTCTCATCTTTCTTTGAATAAGTGTTTGCAGGGTTTTGCGACTTCATTCGGAAAAACATTCGTCTGACTTCGTCCCTTTCGCCGCGGCTCCTCCTCTTTATCACTATCATCATCTATCTGGAAAACACTCGTTTGACTTTGTTTCTGTCGTCGAGGCTCCTCTTCTTCATTACTGTCATCATTTACACTAATATCGTCCTCTAAAAGCATCTTATCGTCATCACTTTCGTCATTTTCGTCTTTATCGTCATTTTCACTTACGGCTTTTCCGGGAGATTCTAATGATTTTTTTGACAGCATAACAGGGTGAGGGGTTATATTTTCACATTTTTTAGCATTATTCAAAGTTTCATTTATTTTGGGGGAATTTTCAAAATTTTTGTTCTCAAAGTTAATGGGGGCATCAATAACAACATTCGATTTAATTTCGTTTTGATATGTATTTACAGGGAGTACTGTTACTAAATTTACTTCAAGTGTGTCAGATTTATTTTTTATGAAAATGCCTTTCTCATTAATCGTTGTTTCACCCAACATTAACACGTTCATGCCTATAATTATATCGTACGGTATCATATCTTCATGTACAACATAGATATCAGTTTTAGTTTCAAAATCATCAACTTTAAGATCAACACTGAATGAACCTAATGGTTTTATCGAACTCTTCCCGATCCCCTTCAAAGTAGTAATCATAGTATTTAATGTATTTATATTTAATTTATCAAAAGAATTTTTACGCAACAATGTTGCTTCACTTCCTGTGTCTATTATACCGCTGAAATTTACATCATTTACTTGTATAATTTTACTCATATTTTGATTTACACTAATACACAATGTCTTAACTTCTGGTTTCAAACCTGGGCACTCCGAACTTTTATGCCCGTACTGTTTGCAGGAAAAACATTTCAGGCCTTTGGCCTTATGGGGGCAATCTCTAGATAAGTGGTTTTTTTCACCACAATTATAACATATTTTATTAACTTCATTTCTAGGACTAAATTTTTCATGTACGTTATAGGCTATAGGTTTCAATTTTGCATTATAAATTCTATCAATTTTAAATTTATTTTTCTCATTGTCTCTTTTATATATTTCATACAATTTAATTTTTTCCTTGAATTCACGCATATTTTTAGCCCCATAAAGAATAACTTTATTTTCAGGTTTGTCATTAATTCCTTGGATCACGTAACGCATTAACGCGGCATATTCAATGTGCCCGTTTTTTGACAATTCACGCATTTTAAAATAATATTCCGTAACTATTTCATTAGTTTTCATTTTCTTTTTACTTAACATTTCGTGTAAAGAGGCAGAGTTTACCTCGATTTTGAACTCATTAATAAGTGCATTTTTTAGTTTTCTGTAAGTCAATAATCCCTTTTCAGATCTTATAAACAACAGAGCGTTTCCGCTCAAAGACCTTTTACAGAAAATTATTTTTTGTAACTCATTTAAATTAAACATTACTGACAATTCTTCAAATTCAGAAAAAAACTCAATAATATTTTCATGCGGTTCGCCGCTAAATTTAGACATAGAATTTTCAAAATCATTGAAAGAAACAGTTGTGAGGTTGAGACGTCAGAACGTCACCACAGTTGTTTTAATTAAGCTGGATCCAGCAAGGTAGGAAGTGGGGACGGTTAAAATCACTCCGTCGCCAGTGACTCGGTGACGGTTGAGGTCGGAGTAGTTTTGGGTCTGCAGGGTGCTGCATTAAAAGACTTAGATTTTGAATATTAGTTAAATTAGAAGTGATTTTTAAAAGTATGGATTGAAATGTAGTGAAAGGAGGGTGTAGGAAGAAGTATAAAAATAGAGATGGTTTTAGTGGATGGTGTGGATGTTGGAGGATCGTATAGTGGATGTCGGAGGATATTATAGTGGTTGTGATGAATCTTAGTTTGACAGATATTGAAAAGTAGAGTAGTGGAGATTTAGTGGCGTGAAGTTAAGTAGTGTTGAGTGTTGGTGAGTGTCTACTAGTTTTCGGAAAGTTCAAGCTGGGACAGAAGGGAATCCTCTGTCCCATAGTGAAGCCGTAGTATTGAAGTACGAGTGCGACCGTCTCTACACCGTCGACTATCTGCTGTGGTGAGATATATAAGATAACTAAATTGTTGATTTGTATATTTTTGATTTAGTAATACGCTGACTGAGCTAAGAGCTATTTTCCAGGCCGCCCTCCCATTAATCTGGTTCAATAAACTTTTATTTGTTTTTCAATTAAAATCTCTGGTTTTCTTAGTAATCTAAGTATTTAAGTTAAGATGGCGTTTGCAGAAACGCAAACGCCACAGTGGCGCCCAACTCAGTTCGACATCCCCCCCACTCGTGTTTATTTTACTGGCTCAAACAATGTACTTAAATTTTTTGAAGATCTTGAACAGTATTTTGATATATGTAAAATTGACGAGGATGATAAATTTAATTTATTAAAATACTCCTTAAAAGGAGATGCTAAAATCTGGTATGACACCATTGCCTCTAGAGCTCTAGGCCAAAATCCTACATATGAGGATTTGAAGCTCAAAATTAAAAATTCATTCTCTTCTATTGTGGATAAAACCAAACTCCGTCAAGAAATTTATACGACAAAGATGTCGTTTTATGACAAACCTACCACCTTTTTATTACGTAAATTCGACATTATAAAGCAGCTGGATTTAGTTTTATCTTTTGCCGCTGCAATGGAAATCGTAACCCCGCTTTTGACTATTCCTATTCAAGATTACCTTGATCTGAAACCTGTCACCTCTTACGACAGTCTGTTTCAAATCTTAGCTAAATATCAAGAACGACACCCTCCAAGGGCGGAAAACGCCTTTAATCGCCAACGGGGTAATGGAAATATGCAAAATTCTAGGCGTGAAAATTTCACCCCCCCTCAAAATTTCAATCGCTATCAGCAAGAACGTCAATCGCCGCAGACAAGGCGTAATAACTTTCAAAATTCTCGGAACGATCGTTCTAATCAAAATCAGTCTGAAAAATTTTCTCGAGCTGATAGAAATAACAGAAATTTTCCTAACTCTCGTAATAACCAGAGTCGGCAGTTAAACGAGTAAGTGGCTCTTGTGAGGAGGGTCAACAGCCACTGAATAACTCAACCACCTCCATATGTTTAGACACAATTTGTATCAGTCCGGTGGACCTACCTAATTTGAATGCAATAATTCATGATATTTTCATACCTACTTATTGGGACACTGGTGCTGAACGCTCCTTTCTAGCATATGAAACTTATAAAAAGTATTTTGACTTTAAACCTTTAAAGCGGACAAATTTAAATATTACAACGTCTCAAGGCAAGTCCTCTGTTAATAGAGGCGAAGTCAGCCTGAATGTTAAAATTCATAATTTAAGTGTTAATTGGTCTTTTTACGTCATCGACAATCTTCAGCATCCCTGCATTATAGGGTTAGACTTTATGAAAGCAAATAATGTTGAAATAAATTTTGCCAATAAATCTTTACATATTGATGATTCTAAGTCAAATTCTAAACCTGTCGAGCCGACAGAGTTAATTGTTAATTTAGAGGAAAGTGCCCTCACTCATATTGAAAAAATTGATTTTGTTAATTTTCTTAATCAGTTTAAACAGTTATTCTCTGAGACACCTGGCTTAACCCATATTGTTTGCCATGAAATTGACACTGGAACTAATAAACCAGTCTTTAGTAAGCCTTATCGTTATGATCAAGCCAAACAAGATATTATAAATTGGCATATTGATAAAATGTTGCAAAATGATATTATTATGCCTGTAACCTCTCCTTACGCATCTCCTGTGGTTTTATGTCGTAAGAAAAATGGTAAAACTGTTACTGATCCTGAGGCATGGAGATTTGCAATCGATTATCGTAGGCTAAATTCTATTACACAATATCCTCAGTATCCCTTGCCTATAATTGATGATTTGTTAGCACATATAACAACGACAAATTTTATGTCTACTCTCGATCTGACATCGGGTTATTTTCAAATTGCAATGAAACCCGCTGATATATCAAAAACAGCGTTTATAACTAAAAATGGCACGTTTGGTTTTAAACGAATGCCTTTCGTTTGTTCAGGGGCTGTGGCGACATTCCAAAAAGCCATGGAAACTATTCTTAAACCTGTTTTGAATAAATTTGTACATGTTTATCTCGGTGATATAATAATCACGTCCTCATCTTACGATGAGCATTTAGATCATTTAAAAACTGTTTTTACTCTACTGCAAAATGCAGGATTAACTTTAAATTCCTCTAAGTGCCATTTTGCACGACAGGAAATTAAGTACCTAGGCGTCAAAATAACGCCTGCGGGTATTTCTGTAGATAATGAAAAAGTTTAGCCAGTTTTAAACATGCCCCCTCCTACAACTTCCAAACAAATTTCAAGATTTCTAGGCATGTGTGCTTGGTATGGGAAATTTATACCTAATTTTGCTCACATATGCGAGCCCCTCTTTAAACTCAAAAGGAAAAGAGTTAAATTTCACTGGTCAAATGAAGCACAAGAAGCATTTGATAAGTTAAAAACTATACTTAGCGCTCCTCCTGTACTAGCTCATCCTAATTATCATATTAAATTTCAAGTAGCTACTGATGCTTCTTCGTACGGCATTGGTGCCGTTTTAAGCCAAGAAGGCCGCCCAATAGCATATGCGTCCCGTACGCTTAATGCTGCAGAAAGAAATTATCCAGTAACTGAACGTGAATGTTTAGCAGTGCTTTGGGGACTGCAAAAATTTCGTTTATATTTTACGCAACTTCCAGTAACAGTTGTTACGGATCATGCGGCATTAACTCGGTTAACAACTGGAAAGAACCTCTCCCCTCGCATGATTCGATGGACTCTTAAGTTATCTAACTTTAATATAAACATTGAACACCGACCTGGTTCTGACAATATCGTAGCTGACGTTCTTTCACGTACTACTCAAACTCAAGAAAATAAGATTGAATCTAATTTTACGAATCAATCCTTTGCTTTAAATGAAAAGAATGATCAGTTAAATTCTACTGTTAAAGCCTCATATATTCATCATTCGCATTTAAAGGCTGAACCGGTTCAATCCGAAATATTAGCAGACGGGACTGAAACTCGTGTAAAGGAAATTGAAAGTGAACAAGTAAACCAATGTGCTTCTACAAATCTAGTACCTACCTTAAACAATAAATTCGTATCTGATCAGGAAAAAGTAGCTTTAGCGCTTATGCCAGCATCTGTGTTAAATTCGAGAGATCAATTAATCCAAGAACAAAAAAATGATCCCGAATTTGGATTAATCTATAAGTATTTAGAAGATCCTGAGTCAGTTTCATTAATTGAATCAGCCATTGCCTTAAACTGGTCCCAATCTTTTTCTTTAATCGATGGCTTGCTTTTTTATTCAAAATTATTATCATCTTATGGCGAATTACTAGTTGTAATTCCCCAATCTCTTCGTCAAGCCATCCTATTTGAGTTTCATGACTCTCCAATTTCGGGGCACTTTGGCATTAGGAAAACTTATAAAAAGCTCAAAGATGCCTGTTACTTTCCTAAAATGAGGAAGTTTGTTAATGAATATGTTTCGAGTTGTCGCTTGTGCCAGCAATATAATTATAAAAATGTAAAGCCGGCCGGTAAATTAATTCCTATTAAAGTTGATTTTCCAAATCAAATTCTTGGACTCGACTTAATCGGTCCTTACCCCCTCTCTAAACCAAATAGATTTCGTTATGTGTTAGTTATGGTGGATTATTTTAGTAAATGGGTTGAATTTGTGCCTTTACGTAAAGCCTCGGTGGCCACTGCCTTCTTTAATAATTATATTTCTCGTTACGGCGCCCCCTTCAAATTGTAACGGACCATGGTCCTCAATTTATAAGTAATGTTTTTAAGGCACTTTGCGATACACTCGAAATTAAACATGTCTTCACGGTTCCATATCGGCCGCAAGCTAATCAGGCCGAACGTGTCAATAGAACTTTAATTAATATGATTGCGACGTTCATTGGTCAAAATCATGAAAATTGGGAATAGTTTCTCTATCATTTTGGCTATGCAATTCGTACAACGGTAAGTGATGCAACAGGAAAAACTCCCGCTGAATTGTTTTTGGGCAGAAAGATTCTGACCCCCTTTCAAAAACTGGTATTAGTACAGCAAAACGCATCTCAATTTATTACGCGAAATATTGAAGAATTGCTACCAGAAGTTCAGAGAAATTTGAGAAAAGCTCAAGAGCAACAAGCTGTATATTATAACCTTAAACGTAGAATTTTAGAAGTAAAAGTGGGAGATAAAATACTCCTAGAATCACATTTTCTTAGCTCTAAAAAAGATTCTAAAGTAGCTAAATTTGGGCCAAAATTCATTGGGCCTTTCTCTATTTTAAAGATAGAAAATAATAATTTGACAATTGATTTTAACGGCACCCCAACGACCATTAGTGTTGATCAGATACGCATTTTTAAAGATTTTTTCACTCAATCATATGCTGAAACTCTTGATAGTGATAGCGTGCAGGGTTCAAACCCACCTGACGAACAGTCCGTCTTTACGCCTAACCTCACTTCCCAGCCTAGTGCTCCTGATTCTTGTACAGCTGATAAACTACCTACTCCTACAACACCCGAACAATCTGTTCAGGGCACTTCCACTGATCGATCTAGTGTTAGCAGACCCGTCGCACAAAAGCGAGCTCGTAGTGGGTCATCAAACCATTCTAATGTGAAATTTCCTAGGCAAACTGGTCGCAAACGCGACTATTCTTTTACTAATAGCTCTTTTATACCGCAGATTAAAAAGAAAAAAGCTTAGAATAAATATTTAAAAAGGCCACAAGCCCCGTCCTCAAAGTCCTCTGGAACACATCGCCCACAGAAGGTACTAGCAGTTCCAGATTCAGTGCACACCGACTCGTTCCGACCTAAGAGAAAAGCAAGGGTTCGGAATAGACCTCCACCCTCTTCATCAGCTAGCGGACGGCACATGGAGAAATTCCTAGCAGCTCCTGACTCGATCGGCAAAGACGAGTTCTCTTTACACCACCGATTCAATACCCGGCGTCAAGCCAGACTCCGACAACAGGCTCAGCCATATGAATCACCTGCCGAGCAAGCCTTTGTACAAGCCTTTTGGGATAGCCCTAGACCCCGGTCTGAAAGGTACCTTGTAGCCATCTCCTGCAGAAAGCTGGTAATATAAACTGTTTTTTTGGCCCCTTTGTAAATTTCCCCCCCTGTTTCTTTTGTCTTTCTATAAATGATGTACTTATAAACTGCATATTTGTATTTGTAAAACTTTTGAATATTTGTCTAAAAGTTTATCTGTATGTACTTTTAGAGGGAAAAAAAACTGTTTTTTTTTAGCTATAAGCATAAAAAGCGTGTTTAACCATATAACATTAAAAAGACTAACTGCTCAGTTTTTTTCCGCTTATGCTTTAGCTAAGGAGGGAGAAATATTTCTGTATGTAACCTATCTATTATGCTAATAGAGACGAACATGTCTCAGTTTCTTCCAGAGATGAATTCTAACTATTTTTTTTACTATGCATACTGTAAAAGTTTTTCCCATTTCAGACACACTCTGATGGACTATTCTCTTAATCTGATGTTAAAACTATTTTTATCGAAAGTGAAAGATCTCTTAATTTGATGTCAAAAAGTTCTTTTTCCTGGATGTGGACAGCCTGCACATTCCGCCGTCTGCTCTAGTATGAAGAAAGTTCATCCTATTCTTCGTTTAGTCATCTCCCTTGCAGACGTAAAGCTCCAGATACCAGTCCAGCCAGTACACTCCTACTAATAAAGATTTTATCATGTTTTTCTTTAAAAAGAACAATTATTCTTTGATTATAACAAACTTTAAATGTCGCATTTGTCCCAAGCGACTTACTATGTAAAGACACGCATGATCAAGTTTGAATTTAATATTTTGCCTCCCTGGCCTAACAGGGAGACGTGTGTACATCCTACTGTAAGCCTGGTTTTAGCTCAGTCAGAGTCCCGGAGTTCTCGGGGTAAATGTACGCCTTTTATTTAAAATTTTAAATTAATTTTTTTTGCGTCCCCGAGTTTTCGCTCAGGGACTTAGCAAAAATTTTTTTTTAAGTTTTTCTCACCCGGTTAAAATTTAAGTGACGGCTGCACTCACACTTCAGAGATTTGAGATAGTTAGAGATGGAATGAAGCTCTTTAAATTTACTCGTTCAAATCCGTTGGGGATTTTCCCGACTAAATTTTTTTTCTTGGAGGGGGTCTGTGAGGTTGAGACGTCAGAACGTCACCACAGTTGTTTTAATTAAGCTGGATCCAGCAAGGTAGGAAGTGGGGACGGTTAAAATCACTCCGTCGCCAGTGACTCGGTGACGGTTGAGGTCGGAGTAGTTTTGTGTCTGCAGGGTGCTGCATTAAAAGACTTAGATTTTGAATATTAGTTAAATTAGAAGTGATTTTTAAAAGTACGGATTGAAATGTAGTGAAAGGAGGGTATAGGAAGAAGTATAAAAATAGAGATGGTTTTAGTGGATGGTGTGGATGTTGGAGGATCGTATAGTGGATGTCGGAGGATATTATAGTGGTTGTGATGAATCTTAGTTTGACAGATATTGAAAAGTAGAGTAGTGGAGATTTAGTGGCGTGAAGTTAAGTAGTGTTGAGTGTTGGTGAGTGTCTACTAGTTTTCGGAAAGTTCAAGCTGGGACAGAAGGGAATCCTCTGTCCCATAGTGAAGCCGTAGTATTGGAGTACGAGTGCGACCGTCTCTACACCGTCGACTATCTGCTGTGGTGAGATATTTAAGATAACTAAATTGTTGATTTGTATATTTTTGATTTAGTAATACTCTGACTGAGCTAAGAGCTATTTTCCAGGCCGCCCTCCCATTAATCTGGTTCAATAAATTTTATTTGTTGTTCAATTAAAGTCTCTGGTTTTCTTAGTAATCTAAGTATTTAATTTAAGATGGCGTTTGCAGAAACGCAAACGCCACACAGTTGCACCAAGTGATCCATTATTACAATTTATACTTTTTTTTTATTTTACCATTATCATAATCATAATCATTTTCATAGCACTTATTATCGATCATATGGCATTGCACAGAGGAGTCAATTTTTTCGACGTCATTATCGCCACTACTTTCGGATTTACTGCTCGATTCATTTTGAGATTCTTCCTCATCTGAATTAGTCTCGGAATTTTCTTCCTTGAGTAATTCAATGTCATTTAGTTTTAATAACAATCTATAACGTATTTCTTCTTTCGTGCCGTCGAATGAAACACTTAACAAGTTACTAATAATAATTAATTCATTCAACGAGAAATTTTCGTCGATGAATTTTTGTTTCTTAAAATAGTTTTCGTCATCTACGGCAAACGCGAATCCTAAAAACTTTCTTATTCTGCATCGGTTTTTTCTGTCACATGTATCGTTAAATAAAAAGCGATGCAGAATTTTAATCTTACTATAGCCTTCAGTCCTCAGTGCAGCGCCAATCTTGGGTATATCCCCAAGCGAAACCATTTTATAACAACAAAACAAAATCACACGTACCTTTGTAGAACCAAAATAGCAGCCGATGCTTGATTATCCTAAATCTCTTATTGAAACTTCCATCCAAATGATCCGTGGCTGTTCGCAGAATTCGCAGATACTTCGTTGCTTACTATGACCTGTCACTTATCCAGCTTGAAATTTTGGTTTAATCCACATAGTTGTAGAATGCCATATCATAACTAATTCGGCACTCATTTGTAGAAACAAACACAAGTATTTGAATCACGGTTTTAAGAATAAAAAGTTCAGTTTATCAGTTTATATTTTAAAAAAGTAAAAAATAGTTCTATTCTTTATCGCGTTCAATCCAAAATTTAAGTCAAATAAAAACTCACAGTTTATTCTCGATCCTAATCAATTACGAGCGATGTTAATTAAAAATTAACGTTCAATCCCACTTTCTTTATCCCACTTCTGAGATGTAATATCCAACTTGTGTGGGCCTTCAAAAAACAAACTACTAATTCAATTAATTACTTAATCATTTAAAATTTAATAAAGAATTAATAGTATTTACAATTATTTACAGGTAACGTTGGTATGAATTCTAATAGTTCTGCTGATCCAATGTTCATTTAATATTTCGTCTAAAATAATTCAGTTCGTTGCATAAACAATTTACTTATTACTTTGCTTTTAGCTATTTCGAAACACAAAGTACGCTGTCTCGTACTTTACCCCGGCACGGCCAAACATATCGTCCAAAAAAGAAGAGCGATGCATCCGTCAGCTATGCATGCCTTGTAATCCGTTCGTCGACTGTTCTCTCTGCGTCAGAGCTCTCCGCTCTACGATGAAAACGGTTGCTCCGGAAGTGACGTCGTCTCTTGTCACAAGTACGAACTTCCGCTTATATTCTGTTCTCTCCGTCGAAACTCAGCTGCTTTGGGATTCCAGGTAGCGGCAAGCAAGGTTAGGGGAAGAAACAGGATGCCGATCCACTACATATATATATATATATATATGAAGACTGCCTTGAATTGCTTATCCTTACATGTGTGCTTTTTGGGATTATTGCTTGTGATTAAGTCTTTTTTTAACCAAAATTTAAGTTTAAGATTAATTATTATAGGTTTATCATTATTAAGGTCAACTAATTTAGTTTAATTATTTTAGGTTTAACGTTATCGAGATCCACTAATTAAAAATCTAATCAATTAAATGGCGCCACATATTCTTTAAAATCATGAACTTAAAACTTCTTTAAAATATTCACCTTAACGCAATGGTTTGTTTGAACCTGCAATAGTTTAATTGACTTATTGTTTATCTAGCTAAACGCTAGATGGCGCTTGCTCACTGCTGCCTTAACGTTTTTCTATCATTAATTTCTTTTCTATGAAAGTTTTAATGTTAATTGATTTACGTACAGATTAAGGTATAATTTAACTAACTTAAAATTATAATTTAACTAACTCAATAAATAATTACTCAGTGAATTTTATCGTTAATGAAAATGCTCAGACGTTAATTCTTTATCGTTTAATCGTTGTTTGCAATGCTTTTATTTCATTAACTTGTTGACATCTTCCTATTCTCCAGTTTGTGTAAAAGTTTTACATGTGGCTACTCTGTTTTTTCTTGTTTCCACTCTGTATTCCTTGATGATTTGATTTAATAAATTATTTATTTTCTCATTCAAAATGCTTTTGTTGCCTTGATCGGGGCTGAAACAATATAAATTGCTAGGATTAGCTGTATTGTTTTACGAAATCGATGCAGCTCTCTCGGCTTTATGAATTACATGCCCCTTGAAGCGTTTATACTTCAATTTTTAAGCATTTGTATCCAATTGTTATTTCTGTGGTACTTTATTTACTTTCTCCGTCGTTAAGTTTAATGGTCCTTTATTATTATTATTATTCATTTCGGCGTAGGTAATTTAAATTGTTTTTGTCTCATCATGGTTCTTAATCTGTATCGCAACATTTTTGTGTCAGTCTTAGCTATATGTTACAACCAGTTCTATTTTTATTGTGTTGGTATTGTTTTGTATCTATTAATTGCTAAATATTAAGGCTAAATTTTATTACGACAACTATCATTTACATTTGTATTCAAATTCCATCCGCTGCTTATAAGCAATAAATTTAAATGTATTTTGTTTAACATAAATAGTTTTTTCATTAAATTTAAAATGTTGTTTATGTTCTATTTATAATTATATATATACATAACTTTGCCAATTTGGCTTTACCAGTAATTTTTAAAAGTGTACATGCACTTTTGTTACAACTGCAATTGCGCTTATTCTTATGTGTATTATTTCATTTTTTAACCATTTACCTTATTTGGCTATTTGTGGATCTACGCTTTTACCAGCTCTTTGATGTAGAATTGTTTCATCGATTTTAAGTATTGGGATATTTCTTTAGTGGTATGAATATGCATAATTGAGTCTTGACTTTTATCATCAAATTTAAAAGTTTTTTTAGTGTTTCATGCACAATATTCTGAACAACTAAGATTAAATGACTTCTAATGTTTCATGTGGTTAAATTCTGACATTATGAGCATTAATTTTTCACACTGTCCAATATAGATTTCCAATGGTTATTTTATTCAATTTCAGTTTCTGTAACTTTTGGTTGTAAGCTTTATAATCATTTTGCTTTGGGATGAGTTATACTTTGGATTGGAAAATTATGTAAATATTATATATAGTGTATATATATATATAAATATATAAATATATAATATATTTTGGTGCATATATATATATATATATATATATATAAATATATGCAACAAAACTTCATTTCCTGAGACTCTGAACAATTTATTTTATATTAATATTTTAGACCGACAATAAAAGCATTCTTACAATTCTTATAAGAATATTTTTCTTTGTTGTTTTTTATTTCCAATTTTTTTTTTTATTGTAATTAAATTAATTTTTTTAGATAGAACTTAAGTCATAAGCACTGAAAAGATTCAAATTTATGATCCCGTGCTATCAGTTTAGCAAACAATGTCATATACAGCAAAATTTTATCTTCTAAAGATGATACGTAGTGTATCTCAGAAAAATGGAAATAAATTATCTCATAAAAATTATTTCGATGTAGTTTGGTAGAATTTTCAGGATATTTATTGAGTATGTGATAAATTGAAAAAAAAAAAAAAAAAAACGACTTTATGGAAAAATCAATTGTTTAAATTCTATGAAGTTCGAAGTTATTTATATAACTTAAATACGCAATCACTTCTTTGGAAATCAGACAATTTAATCACACTTTTTTTTGAACAAAAATTGCCTGTACTACACTTAAAATGTCATTTCAATACATGTCACACTGTTTAACCTTATAGCTATACAGAACATATTTCAATTATAAAGTTTTAAAAAGTTGGATTTAACTGTTATTTTCCAATTTAATAATTTTCGAAAAACGAAAAATAAATTGTTATAGGTGTTTTTGAGATTAAACGTGTTACATTACACAACTGTTTTTCGAAGAGATTCTAACAAGATATATCCATTTTACTGTGTTTTAACAACAAAAATACTGCGCCAGTTTCAGTTACCGTACTATAACAATTAATATACATTTCCGTTTTAACTGAAGTGTGAGACAAAAAAAAAAAAAAAAAAAAAAAAAAAAAAGGATGGGATACAGAAAACTGTACTTAAATAAAAGGCATTCTACAAATGAAATTGTCAATTTTTATATTTCATTTTTTATTTATTTATTTTGTAGATCTTTTTCTACATCTAACTATATTTATCTATCTATCGATATATATATATAATGGAAATCCAATTAGAATGGAAGGTCTAATAAAATAGAGAAATGGAAGATCTAAATTTAAAAAGAGATAAAACAAAATCCACGAGTGAAAGCCTACATGAAATCAGTACTTCTTCAGGAGTACTGACTAAGTATGCAAATAATAGGTTAATTTCTGCATGAATGTAAGCCTAAAGCCAAAATAATTTGCAGTTATCAAAGCCCTATTCACCTAAACATGATGCAACTGACATGAGAGCAAGGTAAATCAAATACAGTAAATATATGGCGGGAAAGAGAAACTTGAAAAAATACTCACAATCTTACATGAAAAAATAAAAATAAAATTATAATAAAATATTAAGAAACAAACAAATAAATAAATAAATAAACTGTGGAAGGCGAACGCTTCTTACAGAAAGCGTTTTTAAACAAAAATATTATCCAAAGTTTTGTAACTTTATAAAGTTGTATAAATTAGTTATGAACAAAAATTATCAAACTTCGAAAGGAAAAACTTTCTTCGAAAAATTAAAAAAAGAAAAACAAAATGTTTTATTAAATCAACACTATTATAAATAGACTTTCAAAAGAAAATTTTTCTGCAAAATAAATTAAACTATATTATTTAGCAAGATAAACCAAAAACAGAAAATTTAATTAAACCCATAAATCATAATAAAAATGTGAAACATTTTCGTTTATCATAACAACAGAAGAAAAGTACATAAAGTTATTTTTACATTTATTATGTTAGTAAATGTTATTTTTAATACGTAATTGTAGCATTTTTTTTTTTTTAAATGTATTATGTTTTTGAGTATTTCTGCATAGCATAGCGTATCTCTTCTTTGTTTTATTTTAAATGAGAGTGTATCACTTTTCATTCATAGTTTATTAAAAAATAATATTGTTCGAAGAAATATTAAAAGCTAAATTATTTTAAATATTAAAAAATATATACATTTACTCTGCGGGTATATGTTCATGAAAATGATAATTATTTATTAAAAAATTAAATAGAACATCATTTAAGATTTTGCATACCGTAATTCAAATTATTAGTTATGTTAAAATTCGCAGCAGTACCAAATTTAATTATAAACATATATTTACATTGAATTACAATAATAGTTTTAAAGAAAGATCATTTCTTTTTAGTATTGGAAGGAAACAAAATCCTCAAAAATTACAGAAGATTGATAAATGTTCTTTTCATAAGATTAATACTGTTGTTACGAGACTTTTCGAAGCAATTTAGTTACTAGTACGGTAGTACGAAAGCTGAAAGTTATATTTTGTCAGAACAATCCACTATTCTGCATTATGTTCTTACAAAGATTAGATTCTCATATGAAGCCAGCTAGAAATGCTATTCCTTCAGTTTGAATTTCTCTGGGATTTTCTTCTTACATAGAAAGCATTAGTTCTACTAATTCTCTTATTTGTTTCTGTGTATTATTTAAAATGCAATCACGTTTATTAGAATAATTTAAAGAGGATAGCTTATAGTTTAAAATGCTTTTCTGTGAAATATTTTTTCAGTTCAGAAATGGTATTCATTAATCTTATTATTTAATAAATAAGTGTATTTTTGTATTATAATATGAGAATTTGTATTTAAAATTTATTTCCGTAGATTAAATATTAAAACGTATTATTTTAAAAATATTGATGAAAATGTTTGTATGTTAGTTTTAGAAACTTCGTTTACATTTTACTATAATTTTGCTATGCACAAGAAATTTTCGACATTTTTTAGTTGAAAATATTTTTTTTTCCTCATAGAAAAAAAAAAAAAAACCCTATTATTAATAATAATTGTGCAATTCATAAATATGTATATTTGTTCCAGCAATAAAATAAAATAAGAAAAAATAAAATAAATATAAAATTAAAAAATATAAATATAAAATAAATTGTTACGTATTGTATTATGGAAATGATTAAAAAGAAATTCAGTGTTTTATTAGATACATTTTATGAAATATTATAAACATTCAAAATATGCTAACGAGGATTTAATTGAAAGAAAAATCTGAACATTGAAAACTGTCGTTGAATAATTAAAAACACATTATAAATACATACCTGAAAAAAATATTTTAAATAACCAGTCTTTACAACTTATAAAGTAGAGTTTGTAGGTAAATAAACACAACATTTCTGGCCAATGCCAATCTCAAATCAAGCTCGGCCGTTTTTAATAAGAACTGATGAATCAAAAATATATATAAGTACTATACATATGTTATAGATTTGAAAATCATTCTCAAAACAGTTAATTACTTGTGCAAACATTTAATACATCTATAGGTTAATTTTAAAGATTAAATTAATTTTCTAAATTTGTTACATTGTATAGAATTAATTTCATAAGTACAATTAGGAATTAATATCTTTAGTAAATTAAAACCGCTGCTTCTTTATTTTTTAAATATTTTTAATGACAATTAAAAAAAATATTTCGGAGTATAGTTGAATGTGAAAAACAATCCTCTAAATTAGTGTTATATTTGGAAAAAGAAAACAAAAAAAGCTAATATATATATATATATATATATATATATATATATATATATATATATATATATATATATTAAGTTTACGTATTTTTAAACGACATGGAGATTTGAAACACCAGTTTAACAGAATTCATTGTTGTAGGCGTTATCGCTATAATTACGACTAAATATCGAGTTCCAAACAAATTGGTAGGAAACAATTGTGAACAAATCACAGACATATTTAAGTGGATACATACACATATTTCTTTGCTTTCAAGTATATTTAATGATGCTCGTAATCTAATTATAGATATAGTTATGCAATTAAATATTGGTTATGCTTTATTGGGCACTCTAATCTTGTGTCAGTTTAAAGGCAAAATGATTCTTTAAATTTATGTATATGTATATTTCTGCACTTAAATTTTGGATGTGTTTTATATTAGTCGTATGTTTTTAAGTTTCCAAACCGAACTCCATTTTCAAATCCTTATTTATCTTCTTTATCATTTTGCCTCTTTTTTTTTTTTATAATTTTTATTAAAAAAGAATATACAAAACATAAAGCTATCTTTCAAATTATTTTAGGGAATAGCATTACGTAAAATCTATATTTTAGGTAAACTGGTGCACAATGGACCTGGAGGCACAGTGGAACACCACTATTTCAGTATATTAATATGTAGTCCGTATATACAACTGTTTTGGTTAAAATGAGCACTTATGGAGGACATGATGGCTGCATAAAGCCATATCACACTTGGAAAAAACTGTAGTGCACCGTAAGTGAAACTTTATAATGCATATTTTCTAGTAATATATTACGTAATGTTCTTATTTTAAAGGCTGTAACTGTAACCAGTGTCCGATACCTCAATTAAAGCTTTCAACACCTGATTGTACTGCTACAAATGCTAATTGAATTATATATATATATAAATATATACACTCCTTCTCATATTTATAAGGACACTTTATATTTTGAAATAACCATTGTAAAAATAATTGTGAACAAGATTATACTAAGTGCACTTAATATATCTAGTATTCTAAAAACCAAAACTGCTCTAATTTTTTTAATATGAAACAAAATTAATAAAAAATAATGCAAAATATATTTTTCTTCACGTTTTTAGATGTTCATAATTATAGGGACAATCAAGATTTTTTCGTTTTATTTAACTTACTAGCTAATAAATTGCAGTTGATATGCGAATTTGTTAACTACTGGGCTAGATTAATTCATATATAAGACTTCAATTTTTCTTGGACGGACATTACTGATAATTCCTCGAAAAAAAGAACGTTCATGTAGTGAAGTACGATAAATGTGTTTTTTAAGTGGAAGGATAATTTCAATCCACCGAGTTTCTAATGAAATTCGAAAATCTAAAATTGCTGAAGGAAATGTGATCAAACGTTGAACTGCTGGCTCGATAGGAGAGCGATCTGATGCAAAATCTTAGTTGTTTTACAGAGATCGAAGACTCATAATTCCTCTTACTGTTCTACTCATAATGACTGCTGCTGAATTTGCTCGTAATTTTTAACGAAAGGTTGGGGTTCACATTTATGCATGCTTAAAATATTTAATAATATGTTAAAATGAATAAAAAACCTGTAATAATCAATAAGCATTTAATGGGGGAAAGAACGTCTGTGTTAAATTTGAATAAAGACAATATTAAATGGTAAAATGTTGCATTTTCGGATGAAAAACATTTTATTCTTGATTAATCAAATGGTTTTAACAGTTACTGGCACGATCTGAAGATAGCGAAAGACAGAGCAGTTTTTTTTAAAGGCAGGTATGAATCGGGCATTTTAAAGGTGGATCTATGGTACTCTGGGAAACTGTTTCTACTGAAGTCAAAATGAATTTAGTAATTTTTTCTGTTATTATGAACATCAAGAGAATATCCGCAAATTTTAAACTTGGAATTCTCAGATTTTTGTTAGATTTTGGGGACTAATAACATTTTTGTCAACAAGACTTACATTTTTGCTCTACTTGAAACTGAATATTGAAGAAAATATATATATATGTACCAGAGAGAAAGTCTGAATGTTTCAACCTAAAAAGAGACCCCCCAAAAATATTAATTTAAAGACTAATTGAAAAAAAAAGATACTAAGATTCGAGCTGTCCTTATAATTGTGAACACCTGAAAAATGACCGTATTTAAAGTTTTTTAAGATAGAAGAACGATAAAACTTTTTAAATATCGTCTATTAATGAAATTCAAATTAATAAAAAATATTTTTGTTTAAATAATAGTGTTCAGTGTTTAGTTAATGTAGAAAAACGGGTGTCCTTATAATTATGAGAAGGAGTGTATATATTTATTTATTTATTTATTTATTTATTTATTTTTTTTTTTTTTTGAGAAATTATTTTTGCCTAGAATTTAAAATGCGCCAGTAGTGAACACGTATTTTGTTCCAGAAGCAGACACGTTTGTTTTTTTACCATGTTTTTATTAACTTCGATTCTTGTTTGTTTGTTTGTGGGTTTCGATTGTGGTTCGGTTGTGGGCAATCGATTTTTAACTAACTTCCCGACTAGCTAGATATTTGAAATTTTCAGGACAGCTCACAACACGGTGAGAATACATTTTTCTAATAATTTTAGTCAGCTATTTCAAGTCCCGCTGCCTTCGGCAGCGCTTATATGATTCAACAGAAAATTTATTTAACTAACTTCCCGACTAGCTAGACATTTGAAACTTTCAGAATAGTTCAGAACACGGCGAAAATGCAATTTTTAAATATTCTTAACCAACTGCTTCGGGTTCCTGCTGCCTTCGACAGCGTTACCAGTACAAAGCTTGCAATCGATTTTTTCACTAACTTCCCGACTAGCTAGACATTTGAAACTTTCAGGATTGTTCAGAACACGGTGAAAATACATTTGTTTAATACCTTTAGCCAACTGTTTCGGGTTCCTGCTGCCTTCAGCAGCGTTATCAGTACAAGGTTTGCAATCGATTTTTCACTAACTTCCCGACTAGCTAGACATTTGAAACTTTCAGGCTAGCTCATAACACGGTGACAATACTTTTTTTAAAAACTTTTAGTCAACTGCTTCAGGTCCCTACTGCCTTCGGCAGCGTTTATATGATTCAACAGAAATTTTATTTAACTAACTTCCTGACAAGCTAGACATTTGAAACTTTCACAATAGTTCAGAACACGGTGAAAATGCATTTTTTAATACTTTTAGCCAACTGTTTCGGGTTTATGCCGCCTTCGGCAGCGTTACCAGTACAAAGCTTGCAATCGATTTTTCACTAAATTCCCGACTAGCTGGATATTTGAAACTTTCAGGATAGCTCAGAACACGGGGGCAACACATTTTTTTTTAATACTTTTAGTCAACTGTTTCAGGTCCCTACTGTATTCGGCAGCGTTCATATGATTCAACAGAAAATTTATTTAACTAACTTCCCGAGTAGCTAGACATTTGAAACTTTCGGAATAGTCCAGAATACGGTAAAAATGCTTTTTAAAAATATTTTTATCCAATTGCTTCGGGAGCCTGTTGCCTTCGGCAGCGTTTCTAGTACAAAGCTTGCAATCAACTTTTAACTAACTTCCCGGCTAGATAGCCATTTGAAACTTTTCTAATAGCTCAAAAGACGATAGCAAGGAATTGTTTTAATACTTTTATCCAATTGCTGGGGTTCCGGCTGCCTTCAGTATCGTTCTTATGATTCAACAGAAAATTTAAAAACATGGTTTATAAAATTTTTTTTATCTTATAATTATTTTTAATGCAGAATAAAATAATAACTGAAACAAAATGTTAACTTATATAAAATATGTATATGAAGTTTTCTTAATGCATAGAAAGAACGAAAAAAATCCGTAACATCTTGTATCATAAACAGAAAATAAATCGTCACAAAAAAATTTGACAGTTTTAATAAAAAATATACTTTTATGTTTTTATGTTTTATTAAAATGAATCTTAATCTTTAAATAATGTATTAATCGCTCCTTTTTACGGTAATCTTATAAATACCCAAACACGTCAGTCTTCCTTTCAGATATTTGTTGGGATTCTATGTGTAATTTTTAAAAAGGCAAATTTCTAGCAAAAATTTGGGAGAAATTACATTATGAAGCTTTCATTTTGAAGTATGCCGATCTAATTTTGAGTGAAATGAATTAACATTCAGTTCTATATTCCGAATTTGAAGTAACTCTAAGCTAAGTTCACAATTAGATCTCACATTAAAAGTAAAATGAGATATAAAATTCTACAGAAATTATTTCGAAACTTTAGGAGTATAAAGATCATGTTACATCATATATTTTAGCAAAAGTTTTTTCATTAAAAAGGAAAGAAGACCTGTAAAAAATTATAGAAATATCAAAATGTTTCTTGATCGCCCTGTAAAAAGTTAAGCTTGAAATGCGATTTGGTTGTAGCATATGATTATGAGGATTCTTCTAATTATCCGTATAATTTTTATATGAGGCTACTACATATATTCATGGAGATATAACGGCTTTCTTAAAAAATTGCAAAAAATAGCCAGTTTTTATATTGTAACACATAGTGTATTAGTCCCGGTCAAAAACCATTTTCTGGAAACTTGGCATACAGCAATTAGAATACAAAAATGTTAAATATTATACGAAATATGAGCATTTTTACTAAAGAATTTTTAACTACGTATGCGCAAGCTTTCAAAGACTCCCATTTGCATAATTTAATAGCCAAAAGTATTGAGCTACTTATACGAAAGCCCTAGACAAATATTGTGTATATTCAAAAGGTTATGAGAGATAGAATGAACAAATCAGATCCTCTCAAAATAAAAGCTAAACTGTAAGGGATTTTACTCTCATTTTTATTTTCATTGTCTAATGGCAATACAGTGTTCGCTGATTGAAAACAAATTTTGATGAAAACCCTATCATATATATACAGACCTGCCAACCCATCTTATTATGAACCATACAATTTTTAGTACCCGGTTTTTTTTTCACACCAATTATTTTTTAGAGTAATTTTATTCTTATTTAATTGCAACAACATTTGGAGCGAATTACTCTGAAAATGAACTGGTGTGAAAAAAGGGGTGTTTCCTCAAGGGGCGTTAAAAATTGTACGGTTATTAATGAGATGGTTGGCAAGTATATATATATATATATATTTAAAGGAACTGAAAATCTGTTCATTCTTTAGCTGATAACTTTTTGAATTTACACAATATTTCTTTGGCGTTTTTATATAAGTAGATCGATACTTCTGTTTATGATATTTTGTACATGAAATCTTTTAAAAACTTGCACATTCTAAAAGCTTGCACAAATTATTTAATAAAATATCTCATGTTTCGTAAGATATTTAACATTTTTACACTTTTGCTGTGTCTTGGGTCTAGTACCCCATACGTAAAAATTAAAAAAGTTTTTTTTTTTTTTTTTTTTTTTGGTAATTTTTTTAAAGAAACCGTTATATATCAATGAATAAATGAGGTAGACTCATACAAAATTATACAGATAATTAGAATTATCATCATAATCACATGCTTTAATAAAAACACATTTGAAGCATTACTTTTTACTTTTTACAGGGTGTTCCAAAATATTTTGACTGTTGTTTAATTTTTACTGGTCCTCTTTTTTTTTTCAAAACTGAAATATATGAGGTATAACATATTCTTTATACTCTCAAAGTTCCAAGTTATTTCCTCAATAATTTTTCTAAGTATTTGATAAAACACATTTATTCTTGTAAATATATTAGTTTCTTTAAAATGTTACAAAAAAAAAAAAAAAAAAAAAACCTTTTTTAATTATAACGCATCAAGACACAGCAAAAGTAATCTAAGACACTGCATAACTGCGAAAAAATGGAAGATGATAAGGGATTTTATCAATATTTATTTACAGTTAGTGAACACTGTATTACCAGTGGACATTGATTGAATGAAAATAAAATGTGAGTAAAATCCCTTACAGTGTAGCCTTTATTTGGCGAGAACTGAAATTCTATTCATACTATTTCTCATTAAATTTGAATTTACATAATATTTGTTTGGGATTTTCATATAATTTTCTCAATACTTTTGGTTATTAAATTATGCAAATGATTTTTTTCAAAAGGAAACGCGAGCGTAGCTAAAAATCATTTAGTAAAAATGCTCATATTTTGTAAGATAAACATTTTTGCATTCTAATTGCAGCATGCTGTGTCTAATATAGCATGGCAAGTTTTCTAAAAATGTCTTTGCAGTGGGTCTAATACCCTACATGTTATAATTTAAAAAGTTTATTTATTATTATTTTTTTTTTTCGATTAAAACCGTTATATCTCCATGAATATATGTAGTCAATTCGAAAGTGTCCAAATACTTATTGATAGATAGTATATATATATTAAAGTCACCCTTATTATATAAGTCACATACTAGGCGAGACGTATTAATCCCGGACGATATATTTAATGCCCCAGCCCGCCCGTTCCCGTTCTTCGATGTCTTTTTCTAGTCAATTTTGTCCTTTTATTGCTTCCGGTGTAAGCCTTTTTTTTTTTAACACACTTGACATTGTGAGTTTTTTTGGTTTTCGTCCCATGCTATTTCTATGGGTTTTTTAGCTTCTTTTCCCCTCTTTTTCTACATTCTAGAGTGGCTTATTATTAAAGCCCGCCCGTTCCTGCTGTCCAATGTATTTTTCTAGTCAATTTTGTCCTTTTATTACTTCCGGTGTGAGCCCTTTTTTTTTTTTTTTTAACACACTTGACATCGTGAGGTTTTTTGGTTTTCGTCCCATGCTATTTCTATGGGGTTTTTTAGCTTCTTTTCCCCTCTCTTTCTACATTCTAGAGTGGCTTATTATTAAAGCCCGCCCGTTCCCGTTGTCCAATGTCTTTTTCTAGTCAATTTTGTCTTTTTATTACTTCCGGTGTGAACAGTTTTTTTTTTTTTTTTTTTTTTTTTTTTTTTTTTTAAACACACTTGACATTGTGAGTTTTTTTCGTTTTCGTCCCATGCTATTTCTATGGGTTTTTTGCTCCCCCCCCCTCTTTTTCTACATTCTAAAGTGCGGTGGTTTAGCACTTCAGAATGTAGAAAAAATTGGGGGGGTGGAGCTAAAAACCCATAGAAATAGCATGGGGCGAAAACAAAAAAAAAAAAAACGGCTCACACCGGAAGTAATAAAAGGACAAAATTGACTAGAAAAAGACATCGAAGAGCGGGAACGGGCGGGCTGGGGTATATGCTCAATGCGCGTGCTATTTAGGTATAAATGAACATAGATAATTAGATTGATCCATATAATCGCATTCCTCAATTACATTTCCTTTCAAGAAAAATTTAACATTATGTTAATAAAGCATTATGTTAATAAAGGTACTACTACTACTACTAATAATAATAATAATAATAATAATAAAACGACGTAATATTGTAAATGAATTATTTTTTATTTCTATCATTAATAAAAAAAATAAAAAAAAAACTACAATAAGAATAGATAAGGATAAAAGACTAGAATATATTTTTACAACTATATGTGCGATCATTTTAACTGAATATGGTGACACTATAATTTGTTGATGTATGATCATAAAAAGGCAATTACGTATTTCTGTTGGGATTTTTGTGATATAAATGCCGATAATATGTTATTACAGCTTTTTATGAAACTGTTTATTTTAAAAATAATAGCCAATTAGCGATAAAAATGTAATGATATTAAAAAATTACTTCTTTAAAAATGTTTTATTATTAAAAAAAAAAAAAAAAAAAAAAAAAAAAAAAATCTCCTTCTCTCTTTATTTTATAATTATAATAATAGAAATTTTTATTAATATAAAATTTTTATATAATATTTTATAATTATAAAATGCAAAATAATATCGTTTGTCGCAATGAAATATTTTAGATCGAGTCTGCCTAAATTTTAATTATTGTTTTAATAAAGTTAAATTTTGTATTTTCTACGCGTGCAATTTTTCAGCCAGTGAATTCACAAGATTGTATAAATAATTCCTTAATCATCCACATTGGTACACTGGTATTGGTAAAAGATGTTCCTAGAGAAAAAAAAAAAAAAATGAAATTTTATACATTTGAAAACGGGGATAAACGTTAAGCTTGAAGCATATTTAAAAATCGTTTTCTCTATTTATGTTAAAAATAACGTGAATTGTATATTACTAAAGGAATTTTAAATTTTGAAATGTTAATCTAACATTCGTTTTTAGATTTTAATGAGCAGTTAAAAAACTATTATTAATATGACTAATTTTTAACAATTTTATTCATAATATACCTACAACTTGATTATTTAAATGTACGTAAATAAATTTGATTATTTTCTTGTCTCATTTATTTATTTTTGCAACTGCCTGTGCGATCTGTGTATTTATCTTAATAAATAAATATTAAAACAAATATTTTTCACGCATAGAATTTAATTCATAGCGATAAACCACAGCGAAATTACTCTAGTCGAATTCTATCGAAAGCAGTTTTTATAAATGCATATCTATACATAAAAAAGAGTACTTCCACTCACTCACTCACTGACTCATCAACGTACAGCAAAATCTACTGGAGCCACTGACTCGAAACTGGGTCAGATTATAGAACATATAGTGTAAGCACCCCCTAAGAAGCGATTTTGCGAAATTCGCCCCCCAAGGGGGTGTAGGGGGCAAAGTGTGTTTTCACAAAAACCTTCATATCTCAAAGAAAAAAACAGATATCCGTAAAATTTTTGCTTTAAAATATAGCTAATTTAATTATCTAAAAACTAATTTCTGGAATTTTAGAAGTTCGGTCCCCAAGGGGGGAAAGGGGGCAAAACGTGATTTCACATGCGCAAAACGTGGTTTCACATACTCCTATATATCTCAAACAGAAAAACAGATATATGTGAAATTTTTGCTCTAATATATAGTTAATATAGATACCTAAAAAGTAATTTCTAGAATTTTTGAAATTCAGCCCCCAAGGAGGGAAGGAGAGGGGGCAAAACGTGATTTGAAATAATCCTTTATGTTGCAAACAGAAAAAAATATATCTGTAAGATATTTTTGCTCTAAACTCTAGCTCCCATAAATGCATAAAAACTAATTTCTTTAATTTTAGAAATTCGTCCCAGGTGGGGCGGGAAAGGGGGGGCTATGGGGTAAAGAAATAGAAATATAGTTAGACCGTTCAAAATTGGTACAGATAGGTTTTACAGACCTGCAAATCAAATGGGAATATTTTTGAAAGTGTAAAGTGATTAGGAGGGTCAGAATGGTGTGTGTGGGGTGGCAAGGGGGGGCGGAGGGGTAAAAAAATAAAAATAGAGTTAGACTGCTCAAAATTGGTACATAAAGGTTTTTGATACTTACAAATCAATTGCGGATATTTTCGAATTTGTAAAGTTATTAGGAGGGGCGTGAGGAGGGGACGGAGGGACTAAAAATAAAAATAGAGTTAGGTCGTTCAAAATTGGTACATAGAGGTTTTTCATACTTACAAATCGATTGCGGATATTTTCGAATTTGTAAAGTTATTAAATTGGTACATGGAGATTTTTGATACCTACAAATCGATTGCGTATATTTTCGAATTTGTAAAATTATTAGGATAGACGGGAAAAGGAGGTGAAAGGGAAAAAATATATAAATAAGAGTTAGAGCGCTGAAAATTAGTGTTGTTAGGTTTTGAGGCCCGATAAATCGATTGCGGATATTTTCGAAAGTACAGAATTATTACGAAGGGCGGGAAGGGATCGGGCGCAGGGGTAAAAATAAAGAAATTCAGATAAAATGCTGGAAATTAGTATTATTAGGTTTAAAAGCCCGAGAGAACGACTGCGAGTATTTTTTAAAGTCTAAAATAATTAGGAAGGGCGGGGACGGTAGGAGAAGGGACATGCGAGCCTTGCGCGCCTGTGTGCGCTGACGCAGGCAGTGGTGGCCCGAACCGATTAGTCCACTGATGGAAGATTTTTTTTTTATGTTCTTCCCTTACGGTAATAAAGTGATTCATTAAGAGTGTTGAACATAAATGCGCGCGCGCAGCGCACAATTGCCTACGCTGCCAAGGGCAGTGGGGACCCGTTGCGATATTTTTTCCAATCACATTTTTTTTCTCTCTCTCTCTTTTTTTTTTTTTTTTTTCTCGCATGATAAAAATTGATGCAATTTTGAGAATTCATTAACTATAGTGATTCATTTAAAAATAGTGACCAGCGAAGCGGGCGTAGCCTGCTAGTTTTATAATAAAATTATAAATAAAATCATATTAGTATACAATACTTTTACTGACAAAATGCTGTAACTACAATTACAATTTCATTTTTATTTCGTTCAACTATTTGAATTACTTTTACGCCACTGTTAATGACATGCTGGGAAGAAATTCGGGGGATGAAATCTTGTGGCGAATTATCAGTAAACTGTTCCATATTTTCCATAAATGTTTCTTTCAGAATATATGTATGTTATAAATATTTTCGTTTGAAAATAGCATGTGTATAATAATATGAATTATAGGAATGCTTCATCAATAAAAAATAAAATAAAATAAAATATTATAAATTTATAAAGGAAAGAGGAAAGTGGAAAAGTAAAGACTACGGAATAATATAAAGGGTATTAATAATTATCAGTAAGCAGGAAAAAAAAATAGAGGCTTGTAAACTCATGCAGAAGAATGTACAGTAAGAAAACCTTTTACTAGAATTTCTTTAGACAGACCTCTCTTTAGATATTCACGGCGTTAATGCAATGTCTGATAGAAATTTGCTGTGATATCAAAATCATATTGAAGACACTGAAACTAGTCCAAATGAAAAAGTAATTGGTAAGTGCCTGAATACAGCGGGCAATCCGAATCGTATTTATCATGCTAATATTCTAGATTTGTCATTCAGCTCAAGTGTTAATTATCAGTTTAAATGATAACATGTACTCGGTAGGATGCATAAAGATAACTGGTGCACTTATTGGAGAAGATCCTACAGTAATGATGCCTTTTAGTTCAGGAAATCAGATACAATAAATCATCACATATTAAGCCCTTATTTAGAAAATATCAGTCAAATCAAAAAATGCCTCGACAATAAATCATTTATCGAGTTTTTTTCTCGATAAATGATTCATTATATCGTTCAAATTATTAGATAATTATAGATTAAAACTAATGAAAAATAATTATTTTACTTTTTTTGCATATTTGATTTTATTTTCTAATATATATATATATATATATATTACCTTCTGGCTTATAAGAAGATGGACAGTACACTGTAAATATATTCTGTTTAAGTTTGCAACGCAGTGTATAGATAAAAGTATTGACTACTCACTGTGCTGACTTTTTACAGAGTGCGGTAGAATAAATTTGCAGTACATTTTACAGAATGGTTTACCTACAATTTATAGCTACCTTTTCTACTTTTGAAACGTATACATTTATGTTGCTGATTTCTTTAAATAGATCTTTATATGAAAACAATCAATACATTAAATAAGTTTAAATCTAATTTTTCCCCTTTTACCTTGATTATTTCTGACTATTGTAATGATAATGATAATAATAATTATATATATATATATATATATATATATATAATAATAATTATATATATATATATATATATATATATATATATATAATGTGTACACGTTAGTGTATCTTAACAACAACAAAAAAATAATAAAAGACAATAAAAAAGTGGCGGTTGGGTGGGATTGTGAAATTAAATTTTTAAAAAAAAGAAAAAAGCAGGCGGCTTGTTGCATTTACTTTGTATTAATATGCAATCTTTCTTCTTCCATTAAATTTTCAGTTTTTTTATTGTTGAGTTGTCAATTATTCTTAAAGTTCTAATCATACCAATAAACAGATACTAATCAATAATTTTCATTGTTGCTTCATAGTTTCATTATTCTCCATCAGCTATGAAATTTTTGCTTTTTTTAATCCATATGACTCATTTTCTGGATTTGGCAGGCTGGGGGAGTGTTGCCGGTGTGAAACTGGTTTAACCCCACAGACAAGTCACAAATCTAGCCGCCTGCCTTCTTTCTTCCTTTGTTAAGTTTTTTAAATTATTTTTTCATAAATTTCGTTTCAGTTTAAGTTTTTCTGTTAAGATTTTGTTCAGTTAGCTTATTATTTCGTTTGCTTTGCAGGCTGTTAATTAATAAATTTGGTTTCTTTAAATATGTGCATTTCATCCCCTGATAAATTTTTTTCACCTTTCTGAGCTTCTCTTACATATATTTTTTTTCATTCTTATAGGTCTTTGTGGTTTCAGTGATCTTCTATATGTTGCTTGGCTTTTACTACGCTTAATAAATCATTATACTATATATATATATATATATATATATATATATAATTACGCTTAAAGGCTAGTTTTTTCATGTTTATTTTAACCCTTATTTATTATAAGGAACGAATTTTATTGATAATTTTTAACAGCAACTGAAATTCACCCAGAAGGACGGTGTTACTTTGAACCTGGCTAATTTTCCTATTTTGTACTTATGCTAGAAATATTTTTAAACTTCAAAAAGTTTAAATAACAGTTGAGATCTTATACTTTCTTTTAACCCTTTCAGGGGCACTAAGTAAAAATGATTGAATTTCCTTTTAAATATATATACATCATAAAGTAAACATCCCCTACAAGTCATATTTGATGAAGAAAAAAATTCAGCATGTGGGGATTTTTTTGTGGGTGGTGGCTAGACGTTCTAGCCACTGCGCACATACGTCATGTACCTTAATTTTCGTATGGAAATAAATATTTATATATTTAAGGAATAAAATTGAAACTGTGCCTTGAAAATGTAATTATAATAATACAATGTAACAATAATTAATTATTACTTAAATTATAATGCTTCTTTATCCTTTTTTAATGATTTATTATATATATACACACACATATATGGGCTGTTTAAAATTTGTTTAGAAACCTCTATGCATTAGTAATAAGAAAAAATTATTCACTATTTAAGGAATAAAAATTATAGTTATTCAATTATATTGTAAGTGCAATAAATTTTGAAATTGATTCAGTACATAAACTAAAAGACATAATTTCTTACCTTCATATTGTAATGAAATAATCAATTCACAAATTGCATACACAGAAATATGAAAACTTTAAAAATATTAATGTTCTTTAAAATTTGTTTGTTCCTGATCCAGATACTGCAGAATCTTCATCTGAGGGTAGCTCTTCAAACAGAGCAATAGCTTCATCCAAAGATAAGCCTTTTCTAGGCATTATTGTGATAAAAATTAAGATATATAAATTTAATTTAAGATTATTTAGAGAAATTAACTAAATTTAAAAGCTGTGGAAATAAAAATTTATTTTTAAAAATCACGATATAAGAGCAATAGAAAAAAGCAGCCTCTTTCTATACTGTAAACAGAAATACTGAATTGTAAAGTAAATTTGTAAGAACCCTCCCACGCTTGTTTACATCTGTATTTACATTCTGCTATCCCTTACTATTTATATTTATCACAGTTCACTAACCCCAAAAGACCCTCTTTGTTTATCTCAAAGGAAAAGAAATTGAGATTCTTTTCCCCAGCAGAACCTGCCTTATGTGCGCGGTGGCTAGAGGGTCTATCCACCTAAAAGATGCTCCTAAAAATCAAACTAAAATTAATGATCTAAGATAATATGTAAGTCTGTTGTATTTAAAAGGTGCATTACAGTATATTTACACTACCAAATACTTTTGAATAAAAAATTATTTTTCATAAAAATATATAAAAGAAACTTCAAAAAATTTTCCCGAAACTTGTCCATTTAAAAATGTCATAGGCACATCCTGCTTAAAGTTACTGTAGTGCTGCCGTCTCTATTTCAATTTTAGAAGTATACATTAACTTTTCATAAAAGTGGATAGAAAAAGTAGCTACTGCACACCTAGAGAAAAATTTCTAAAGTAGGTGGATAGACCCTCTAGCCACCGCCCCTGAAAGGGTTAAAGCCATCAACCTTGAAAATATCAAGAGAACACATGTGAAAATTTATTCACTGCGATAATTTCTGAAATGGTTATCAAAACTGCCCTGCTTGAGTCTGCAGATTTGTTTTCTCATGTGTCAGTAAATTTACTATCATTCTTTTTATTTCAGAATAATCTAATGCATGCATTAAAAATGTTAGAATGACTTTTTTTTTTTTTTTTTTTAATTCAGCGTCACCTCTTTTTATGTGGCAAATGACTCAATTATTAATTAATAAGTTAGACAAGGAGTATCCATCAATATTTTTTTGTACGTTTTGTATATTAATAAAGTAAAAGATAATATACTCCAGTTTGGATGTACGATAACTGATCGACTTTAGAAAAAACCTTTTATTGAAATTTAAGTGATATCACGCTTTAATGAATATGTCAGTTACAGGAGAATGTATTTTAATCGTTTTTTTTTTTTTTTTCATAAAATATATAGAGGTAGACAGTTGTATACATAACGTAAGCGTATTAAAATTAACACGTGATTAAAAATTTTCATTGTATTTAATTTAATCGCTATTGCACTTACATACAATATTTTCTAGAAAAAATAGTTTTCATTTTTTGCTCAATAAATGAATTTATTCATTTATTCACTAATGTTTTATACTCTCTAAAAACCAAAAACAAATGCCACATATTTAACATACATGCAATTTATTGTACAGACAAAAAGATAGCCCCCCCAACTAATTTTGCCGAAAATCGCTTTATAAATATGCGGCTGTGCAAATCGATTAGTAATAATGGATAGTTTGTAATGGTATAGTTATATTTTGCTTATGGGGTCGTCTACATATTAAAACTGTAATCAACTTCCCTTATTTTTGACAATTTTTTTCTATTATTTGGATCAAATGAGCTCAGGAAATGATATAGTTTATATCTTTCTCTGAATTTTTCATAAAGTTATAATTTGTCAGAGTATGGGGATGATAATGCTAAACGAATGTGTCAAACATTAACATATCTTCCCGAAAATTATTATATTCAAATGTCGTTTTTTATGCGTTAGAATGAAGTGACCCAAACATATTCCATGCATATTTTTTATTAAATATGTATTCCAAATTAAGTAAATTATTAATAAATTCATATTTATTAATAAATTATAGGTTTTTTTTCCCTACGATTAGAAGAAAAATCGCTGCATATCTGATTATTGTTTTGAATTACTTTACGAGTATAAATTCCCTGATTCTCTCTAAATCATTATAAAAATCTATATAACTGTACGAAACAAAATACCTAATAAATAGTGAATAACTAAAATGAACTAACCTAAATATTTATAAAATTGAACTGAATAATAAAAAACCGTAAATAAATGGAAATAAAAACAAAATGCAAAAAAGGAAAATTTACGTAAATTTTATTGAATTTGAGATTAACAACTCAATCGGAGATTTTAGATGTAATTTTCATGCACCAAAAGGGAAATAATCTACTTAAAAAATTAAATTTTGTTTTTCTTCACTATCTCACTAAATATTATTCTTAAATATATGATTTTTGTATAACTGAATTTCCAAAGATATAACTTCATTTAACTAACTTGGAATTTTCGCATACAGATTCACCATAAACTGATTTTTTTTCTATTTTATTTGAATATATGGCCACTTATAAATAAATAGCTTGCATAAAGTGTAACTATATGTCATCTGAAATATTTTTGTAATCGGGTGTATCATGTTAATAGTTTAAAATCAGTTCATATCATCAACCAAATTTAAACTCTCATTGTACGGAAATATATTGTTTGATTATGTGGAAGAGCAGTGATTTCTGACAAAATAAGGAACAGTAGTATCGTAATGTGATTGGTGATATGACTATAATGAACATTATTTAACTGATAGCTTTAAAGAACAAGAGTGAAAAATCATGCGGTAAGCATTAACACTTTCCAACTCTAAGTACTTCTTGTATTACATAACTTTCAATGTTCTTTGCATACGTTGTCACACAGCAGACAGACAAAAGGAGTGAAAGGCATGCAAATAGACTATTTGCATACATAATTACTGTTAAACATTCTTAGAAAGTGTTAAAAAGGCCTAACGAAAAAAAAAAAGAAAAAAAAATCAGCCCTTCATGTATTTGAATATTTTAGTGAAGCCCTGTAAATCTAAAGGTTAACCATATCATATTCTGTAATATATATATTAGCATAGTAACAATAAATGTCAATTTCTTAATGATTTTTATAGTAGAAAGTTATTTAAATGGGATTTATATATAATAGTACACAGTACTTTAGAATAATTTCGGGTGTCTCTGTACACAACCAGTAGAGGTATTAAAATATCAATGAATTACAGACACATTTACGGGAGTAAGAGCACGGACAGGCATACAGAGAGATAGATGGAAAGACTAACAGGCAAACTGAAGACATTAACAATTTTCAACCACGTTGAAAAGTGTTAAAAAGGAAAAAATAAAACCAAATTGATCCGAGTCTAAGTTTGAAATAAGTGCTATAAAAACACATGAAATAAGTAATTGTTATTATTTTATAATCAAATGTTTCATTTTATTTTGTCTCTTTAACACTTTCCAACAAGGTTGAAAAGTGTTAATGACTTCGGTTTGTCTGTCTGTGCTCTAACTCTCGTAAATATTTATGGAATTTCTTCAAACTGATATATGTTATTCAAGTTTACTATCGGATGTTTCCTATTGAAAATGGAGTGGGCACCTCTACTGATTTGTGTACAGAGACACCCGAAAGTATTCCAAAGCATTGTGTCCTATAGGAGGTATTTCTATAAACCATATTTTAATACCTTTACTGTATACACAATGAAATTGAAATATGTTGTTCAAGATCACTATCGGATATTTCTTATGTAAAATGGAGTAAATACCATCACTGGTTTGTGTATATGGACACTCGAAAGTATTCTAAAGCATTGCGTTCTATGAGAGGCATTTCTATAAACCAAATTTTAATAACTTTACTTTGCACAGAGCTAAATGAAATTGAAACATGTTATTCGTTTGCGCATAAGAATGCTTTCTTTAAAATGTAGTATGATTAGCATTATATTAACAGGACCACACAAAAATATCCAGTTACTTTAAGAGATATTAATAAAAATTTGCTGGAATTGCACTTTCGTTTATATAAGTGATTTAACACTTTCTAACAATAAGTGTAAATATGGTTTCAATATGTGCATCCGTCTGTCTGTGTGCCTGTCCGCGCTCTGACTCTCGTAAATAATAATGGAATTTCTTTAAACTAATACAGTAGGTGCCGCTTAATGTGATCTCTTTGGGACAGATACTATTTGATAACAATAACCGATTGATAACAATAAACGAAAAGTATCAGGAATACAAAATTTTAATTTCACTACGTACAACACATTTATTTTTGGAACTACAAATAAAAGACAATGATCCATTTAAACGCTATGTTGAACAAATCGTTAAAATAGGTCAATTAAAAAAAGTCTTCCAAAGTTGTCTGCCTTGTTTTTTGTGTCAGCAAATTATTGATAAAACTTTCATACCTGAAATGTCCCTGAAAGTCTTCAGAAGTGTCTCTGTGTTGCACTCCGAGTCCCAAGACATGGAGAGCCTGTCTCATTTCAGTAGCAGTTGGAGGATTCTCAACAATGTTTTCAACATCGTCATCCTCTTCTTCTGATGCTTTTTCACTGTTTTTTTTTCCCCCGATAGAACAAGAGACAGTCCGGCATACATTCCGGTCATTCCTCGGAAATCCATTTTTCTGCAGCTGAAAAATCAGCATATTTTTCTTCTCCGTGGGTACGTTTGAACACAATATTCTCTCTTTTTCGCCAACGATTAAATCACCGTCTGTTGCGGTTCCTTTCCCATTTTAGAAGCACGATCTTCAGCTTTCTGCCGCATTAAAGGACAGTTTATGCGCGCATCATTTTGCCTAACATTGGCAAACCTCAGTTTCCAAGCAGATTCAACTTCTCCATCTTTTCCAGCACGTCTTCGCTTGCAGTTAAAATTTGCGTTCATCTTCGCTTTATTGTCAATCTCGTCGCGATTCTTTATCATATTTTACAGAGTAATGGCTGAGAAATTTTTAGTGCAGCAGCAGCTTTCTCTGACTCATCTTGGGGAAATTATTAAAGCGTTTCAAAATGTCAATTTTGTCCTTAAGAGTTAAATCCTTGTGTATGCAAATGGGCAGAGAGAAAAAATTCAGAGAAGCCTTCTATTCTTTCGGGGATTCTCCCTTTGATTTTATAGTTTGCAATTTTTGTTGACTGAATGAAAAAAAAAAAAAAAAAAAAAAAAAGAAATCGAAAATGATAACAATAAACGAAGGCGCTGATTACAAAAACCGATTTTTTTAACATGTGTTAATATACAAGCGTTTGGGACTACGTGATTCTGATAACATTAAACGAATGATAACATTATCCGTGATCACATTAAGCGGCACCTACTGTATATGTTATTCTAGTTCGTTACTGGATGTGCCCTATTGAAAATGGATGGAATACCTCTGCTTGTTTGTGTACGAAGACACCCGAAAGTATTCCAAAGCATTGTGTCCAATGGGAGGTATTTCTATAAACCATATTTTAATACCTTTACAAATCTTAATGAAATTGAAATATGTTATTCAAGTTCACTATCGGATTTTCCTATGTAAAATATTTAAATAATATAACTGGTTTGTGTACAGAAACACCAAAAAGTATTTCAAAGCACTGGGTTCTATGAGAATATTTCTATAAACCAAATTTTAAAAACTTTACTTTGCACAAAGCTTAATGCAATTGAAATATGTTATTCATATGCACAAAACAATAATTTCTATATAATATAGTATAATTAGCAATTTATTTACAGGGCCCCGTAAAAATATTCAGTTACATTGAGAGATATTAATAAATATTTTCTGGAATTGTTCTTTCGTTTACATTAAGCGTTTTTAACACTTTCTGACAAATTTTAAGTGTGAATATGATTTCAATTTGTGTGTCTGTCTGTCCGATTGTCTATCTTTCTATCTGTCTGTCTCTCGCCTCCAGCGTCCGTAAATCTTTTCAGAATTTTTAAAAAATGTTATATATTAGTCAAGTTCACTATGGAATTTTCTCTGTTTAAAATGACTTTAAGTCCTGTACAACTAATCTGTGTAGTGGGACAACCTAAAAAAAATATGGCAATACAGTGCGTATTAGGACAGACATTTTTAAAAATCACATTTAAATAACTCTCTACTGTAAAAATGATTAACCTTCAGATTTACAGGGCAACACTAAAGTATTTAGATATTGTTGCGTACTTGGGGGTTCGTGAGTTGTCCGAGAATGAAAGGCCAAACGTACAAAAAATCAGTAATTTATTCACAGAAAGTTCCAGAAAAATGCAGGTCTATAAACCAAGTATCAGCTTCAATTCAACTAGTAAACACAGCTTATACAACAACTGTCAATAGCAAATCCACAGTACAAACTGTATAGCAATAACACTTAAAGCAAGTCTCTTTCAAAGAGGCTCAAACAATACAGGCATTAGCGAAGCTGGCCGAGATCTGAACTGAACTGACTGCCTTGGCGAGGAAGCGCTCCTTATATGCTGTTCCATGGAACCCAGATTTTTCGAGAAAAGTCTAGAAAGTGGTCAACCAATCAACTTACAGCTTCCATATTTGGTATATCCCATATAAGGATTTTCTCGCCAAGGTCGCCAAAAAAATCGCCAAGGTAGGAAAAAGTCGCCAAATTTGGCGCCAAATCCATTACCTGCATTACTGGGGCTTTTTAATGCGTTTTTAAGGGAAAATAAGGCTATTTCAACGCTAAAACGACTAGAAATGCACAAAATTAGCACTTTATCAACTTACTAAGCCTCTTTGAAAGAATTTATACAAAAATAAACACAATTATTTACAATTTTGTAACACTGCCCCCCTCCCAAGGACTGCACGTCCCGGGCAGTGCAACCCTTGGTCAAGAGGCGAAACTAAACAAATTTACACAATCTAAAACACAAAAACTAAGTTGCATATAACGATAAAATAGAAATACAAATCAAGTGAGAAATATTTACAAAATTCACAAATATGTTCAAATACTTATATACAAATATTTACAAAATTCACAAATATGTACAAATATTTATATACAAATATTTACATTACGCATGCGCAAATTTTACCAGTATTTACATTTTTAATTTTTAATATTACCGTTACTTGTGGTACTTGGCTAGCCTATTATAGTGCACCACCTTCGGTTTTGATGAAGGTGTTTTAGTGATCCGCACCACTACATCATTCAGCCTTTTTTTAGACTGTGTACGGTCCGTCCCAGTTGCACTGTAACTTGGGAGAGAGTCCTTTGCGTCGAACAGGATTCCACAACCAGACCTTCTCTCCTTCCTGAAACTCATGTTGCGTAGCCTTTAGATCGTACCTTGTCTTCATTTTCTCCGATGCAATGTGAATTCGCTCCCGAGCAAAGTCGTGAACGTCCTCAAATCGTGCCTGGAGATCTTGGATGTACTCCTCGGGCGATGAAGGCGCATCGGGTGGACAACCAAACAGGAGATCACAAGGGAGACGAAGTTCACGTCCAAACAGCATCTGGGCTGGAGTATAGCCGGTGGTTTCATGGACAGCACTTCGATAAGCCAGCAGGAACAATGGCAACTTCAAGTCCCAATCTTGCTGGTTCCTTGATACTAGAAGGGAGAGGTTATTCAGGATGGTACGATTGAACCTCTCGACCATGCCGTCCGACTGGGGATGTAAGGGTGTTGTCCGGGTTTTGTCTATGCCGAGTAGTTCACACAGTCCTTTGAAAACATCAGAGGTAAAGTTCCTACCTTGGTCGGTATGAAGTTGTAGGGGCGTGCCGTACCTTGACACCCATTGCTGCACTAGGACTTCTGCGACTGTGCATGCCTCTTGATTGGGAATGGGATATGCCTCAGGCCACTTGGTGAAAGAGTTCATCATGACGAGAATGTATTTATTTCCACTGGAGGTCCGTGGCAAAGGACCCAAGATGTCGATTGCAATCCGTTCAAATGGTGCTCCCACGTTATACCGTTGCAGTCTTCCTCGACTTCGTTTCTGCGGGCCTTTACGTGCCGCACAAGCATCACAGGATTTACACCATTTCTCCACATCCTCCTTTGCCTTGCACCAGTAGAAGAGTTCCCGAACTTTCTGCAGAGTCTTCATTACCCCAAAATGGCCTCCGGTAGAGCTACTATGCAGTTGTTCTAAAACAGCTGGAATTTTTGATCTTGGTAATACAATCTGCCATCTGAAGCTTTCATCAGATTCCCACTTTCTGTATAATACGCCGTTTCTGATATGAAGAGAGTCCCAAAATGCCCAATAACTTTTCGTAATGGGACTAAATCTGGAAATGTCCTGCCAGATAGGTCTGTTGCTGGTCGTCTCCTTCAGCTGTAATATTGGCTTTATGTCAGGATCTTCCAATTGGACTTGTCTAAGTTCTTTGTCACTCCATGGATCGGGATCTTGTTCTGATGGTGTTGAGACAGTAACTTGGCGAGCAACTGGCTGTATTCTTTGGGGTCTATCATCGGTTTTACAGCTGTATTTATGATCTTCATATGGAGGCTTCCGCAAGAAGGCATCTGGATTTTCCCGAAGAGCTCCTCCTGGGTGGCATACTTCAGAGACATTCTTGGCTGCGTCTCTAGGTGTTCTTACTGGGAAGCTTCGTTTGATATGCCCGTCTTTTCCACAGCCCCAGCATTTAGTTGTTGGAGTCTTCCCTTCTTTCTTCCTCTCAAGAATGCGCAGTCTTCTATTAATTTCTGAAATCATTTCCTGAATCTCTTTAAGATCATCTTGAGAGCCGTTCACTTTGTCTGCTGTGCTGTTATGGCGATGTTTACAGGAGGCTTGTTGGGCTGTCTCGAGCTTTAGGGCATACACCAAGGCTGACTCCACATCCTTCACGCCGGAGAGTCTGAGGGCTTTTTGAATATCTGGATCTCCGACAGCATCAATGAAATATTCTAAAGCCAGATCATTGCGTGTCTCAGTATGACAGTCTGAGAAAGCCAAATGTGAAAGCCTCTGGATGTTTGATGCCAGTTCTTGTAAGCTTTCCCCTGGTCTCTGACGACGGGACCTTAGCTGGAGTCGACTATATTCTTTGGACCATTTCGCTCCAAAACGTAGCTCTAGTGCTCTGGTTACAGCTTCGAAGTCATATCGCTGTTCCTTCGAAAGGGTCTCCAGAATATCTGCGGCGTCGCCCCGCAACGACCTTACAAGATGAGCCGTCTTTGCAACAGAGTCCCAGCCGTTAGCTTCAGCTACGATGGAAAACTGCGTTTTATATACACGCCAGGAGGAACTGCCGTCATAGGTAGATAGCTTAATAAATTCGTGATTCTGGCTTCTTCTCTCTTTCTTTTCAGTTTCCTGGGGCATGGATTCTAACTTTTCTTCCACTTTTCTCTCCAGATCTTCTTCTATTCTCTTCAGTTTACCTTCTATCTCTGAAAACCTTCTTTTCAGTTCCTGATCAAAATTTTCTTTAACTTTCTCCTCAAAATTCTCTTCTATCTTCGTAAATCTCTCTTTAAAATTTCTTTCTACTTTCATAACCTTCTCTTCTATTCCATCCATTCTATTTTCCATCACCATTAATTTACCCTCTATTGATTCTTTCGCCGATGAAAGCTCTCTCTTCATCTCATCTTGATTAGATTTAATTTCTTCGGTCAAACTGGCTTCCATCTTTTCCTGAACTGCTTTCATTTCCTTTATTTCTTCAGTCAAGCCGTCTTTCATTTCTCTTTGCGATGTTTCCATTTTCTCTTGTGCTGCCTTCATTTCTTTCATCTCTTGACTCAGGCTATCTTTCATCTCTCTTTGTCCTTCCTTCATTTCTCTTTGCCCTTCTTTCATTTCATTCATCTGGGTAGCTAAGCTTTCTAGAAGTTTCTTCATCTGTTCCTCCATAGCTCTAGTTATAACCATTCACAGACAACCCCGCTTCTGACACCAGAAATGTTGCGTACTTGGGGGTTCGTGAGTTGTCCGAGAATGAAAGGCCAAACGTACAAAAAATAAGTCAGTAATTTATTCACAGAAAGTTCCAGAAAAATGCAGGTCTATAAACCAAGTATCAGCTTCAATTCAACTAGTAAACACAGCTTATACAACTGTCAACAGCAAATCCACAGTACAAACTGTATAGCAATAACACTTAAAGCAAGTCTCTTTCAAAGAGGCTCAAACAATACAGGCATTAGGGAAGCTGGCCGAGATCTGAACTGAACTGACTGCCTTGGCGAGGAAACGCTCCTTATATGCTGTTCCATGGAACCCAGATTTTTCGAGAAAACTCTAGAAAGTGGTCAACCAATCAACTTACAGCTTCCATATTTGGTATATCCCATATAAGGATTTTCTCGCCAAGGTCGCCAAAAAAATCGCCAAGGTGGGAAAAAGTCGCCAAATTTGGCGCCAAATCCATTACCTGCATTACTGGGGCTTTTTAATGCGTTTTTAAGGGAAAATAAGGCTATTTCAACGCTAAAACGACTAGAAATGCACAAAATTAGCACTTTATCAACTTACTAAGCCTCTTTGAAAGAATTTATACAAAAATAAACACAATTATTTACAATTTCGTAACAATATATTAAAGGTTGTAATCTATTAAAGGTTTATAATCTAACGGCTGCATTTTCTTTAGCGTTAAGCCTTTTTAACACTTTCCGACAATGTCTAAGAGTGATTTTAAATTCGATTAGTCTATCTATATACTTTTCAGTGCTTCTCTTTGTCTATTGTGTAATAACATAGGCAAATAATATTGAAAGTTATATGGTACATCAAGTACGTACTGCTGGAAAGTGTTAATAATTAATGCGTACTGCATGATTTTTCTTTTCTTTTTTTCATTTAATTGGGAAAGAAAATTTATTTATTTTATTTTATTTTTATTTGTTTATTTATTGCATTGAAAATGAATTGTTAAATATTGTACATTTCTAATTGTGTAATAACCTCATTTTCCGACTTTATTAATTTTCTCGAAGTCTTTACTTTTGAAAATACAAATAAAACATAGTTAATATATGTTTTTAGGTGAAATAAATAATTTATTTTTTTCTTTTTTTTTTAACAATTTACACAGTTTGTATGGATTGAAGATAATAAAATAATATTATGTGTATGCTGACTGATCAAACTTGAGATCTCTGATTTATATATAATAAATAAATAGATTTAGTGATTTAAAGGTGATATAAATATAACAACTATATTTTATACGTTTCTTTTAATTCAAGTGAAAAGCTAATAAAAAATTAAATGTATTTCTACATTTCTAAAAATAACATAAACAAATAGAATGATATATACTTTTTAATTGTAAAAAAATTTACGTATTCTTTTTCTTAATTATTATAATTATTATAATTATAATTATTTATTTATTTATTTACTTTTTTTTTTTTTTTTTTTTTTTTTACTGGAATAAATTAAATATCAAAATGCATCATCAAACTTTAAATGGAAATAATGTTTTATTATTTATTGAATTATGAAATGAATAGTTTTTTTTTTTTTTTTTTTTTTTTAAATAATATCAGCTGCTTTTTAGAGGCTTTGTATTTTCTTGAGTGTCTCAGCTCTTAATTAGTAGACTAACAAAATATCATCTGGATGACACAATTTTAAACATTGGAGAGTGATGAAGTATAAACGAAAATAATAATTATATTAAAGATCAAGCAAGCGTGACTCCATGCAATTATTAAAATTTTAATTAAAAGTTAGTGGGTCTATTTCATAATATTTTTATTTCCTGAGAAAAATAAAGTATTCAAAATATTTTGAAATTAAATATTTTCTTAAACAAAATATATTAAACGAATTTTTTAATTATAATAATAATCCATGTAAATTCAAAGTAATTAAATCTTTATTCGATATTCATAAAATTTTTACATTTATGGTAGTTTTTAGGCCATCATTTATTAAATTCTGCTATATATATATATATATATATATTCTGGTTTACAGATAGCATCCTCTTGCCATTAGTTGCAGGTAGCCACATGTAACTGAGCATTGGACTGTTTATTTAATTATCTTCCGTTGATTTAAACATCCCTACCCAAATAGCACCGAAACGTTCTCTAAATGTTCTAAGAACTGTCCATCTTGAATACGTCGAATAGTATGGTACAGAGAACGTTCAATGCACGTTTAACTTTCACCATTGGTTCTAGAGAAACGTTCTGAGAACGTTTTAAATATACGTTCTCAGAATATATCTACGGTCTATACATGCGTTGTATATATACTTTCTCACAACGTTTTAAAAAACGTTCATTGAACGTTCTAATCCCACAAGATGGAAGTAGCTCGAGTTTGTTAGCTGACTTATATCATTAGCATTATGAACAAAGTTTGTGCATTGATAATGTCATTTTCTACAGATACATTGCTTACATTACAATTTTTTATGTTAATAATTATACTCCATCTTCATTAAAATTTCAGTATCCCCTCATCTTACTTTAACTCAAAATTTTATTAACAATTACTGCATTAGTTTTTAGATATAAAAATTAAACTTATGGAGGCAAAATCTCTACTGATCTATATGATAAACGAAAAGATTTTTGTTTTAAAGTAAATTTATTTACACATTTTAATTCTTGTCTTCATTTATCTGTGTACAGAAATATCATTCTTAATCACCTATTTCGTATAAATAGACTTTGTTCATCTAAGTACAAAAACAAAAATATTAACCATTTAATTAAAACTGCTACTGGTATGGGTTATCGCAAGCGATTTATTTATTCTATTCTCTATCAATAAATGTCAGTCTAAAAAACAACAACAACAAAAACATGTATAATGTTTATAAAAAAATAATAATAAATGTGGAGGATGGAAGGGAAGATGTTTGATTGAGGAGGAAGGGTGGTGTGGTATGGCTGGCTGGTTGGAAGATTTGATGAATTTAATTTAAAAAAAATAGGAAGCGTAGTATTATTGAAAATGCAGGATACATCTCTTTTTTTTTCTGGTTGATATTATGAAAGCTTCAACTGTTCAAACTTAAAATTTGATTAATTATTCACACTTAAGATTTCATTCCATGCATAATCAAATTTGGTGGTTTCATTAATTTTAATAAAATCTAAAGATTAAATAAAAAATCTTTAAAAAAAAAAAAAATAAATAAAATAAATAATAATAATAATAATTAATTCACCAATACTCATAATGCCTAAATCATGACATGTTGGCCTTTGGATGAGATTGCTTAAGACTAAACATTAAACTAAACTACAGTAAACATTAGTTAAATCGTACATTTTCTGTATTTACTTAATAATAAATCACTTTTTTCACGTAAGATGGCGCTTGTTCACGTTGCGTTGAAAATTAAAAATAAACTGAAATTTAAATATTAACGTTAAAATTAAATAACCTTTTAAAATTCACCTTTTAATCAAGCTATTAGCTTTTAAAGATTGATAACTATCACTTAATGCATTCAGTTATAGCATTTCAGTAGCACCTAAATCGATCAATCGTTTCTTTACCTTTAATCTTTTCTTTTTACTAATGTTCGTTTAGCAACCTGTTTATTTCTACTATCTCCGTATGTATCATTTAACATGTGGATATCTTAAAAATACTTATTCCTTGTATAAATTTTGGTTTGTGTTATTGTTTAATCTAATTTCCTTTTTTTATTTTGTTTTGTTTCAAGATAGAGACTTCAGCTGTATATTGGCTTGAATTAGCTGTACAGTTTTCCGAAATCTTGCACTCTGCTGATAGAAATGCAAGTTTCCTGAATGGTGAACATTTCTATTTTTCAGCATTTAAAATTCCAATTTTCAGTTCATGAATTCTCTTTTTTTTTTTTTTTTCCTTTATCGGATCTTTTTGGTAATTTTATCCTTTTCTCTTTTCTATAAAATATTGACTGTTTCTATTACTTTAATGGTTTTTGCAAACCATTCTTTCATCGTTTATGTGTTATGTTTCTGTCATTTCTCTTCTGCGTAAGTACTTTAACTTGTTTTTACTAATCATTGGTACTCAAATTAAATTATCACCGTGACAATACTTTTATTCGAAATAAATCTCATTTAAAATGTAATTATATGTTGGTATTTTCATCTATCTTTTGTTTGCTGAGTGTTACAAAGGTATTAAATTATTCAAATTATATATATGTATATATATACATATTGTTGTATTATGTATCTGTATTATTTACACTTCCTACCAATAAGTATTCGGACATTTTCTAATTTAATCGTTTTCGTCAAATGTCTAAAAGAATTCTGTACGAATTATCTTGAAACTTTGGGAATATAAAGAACATGTTTTATCTCATATTTCAACAAAAATTTTGACCTGAAAAGGAAAAGAGAACCATTAAAAAATTTAAAAAGTGTAGATAAATGGTTAAATTTTAAATCATAGTCTCTGATCAAAAACCTTTAAAATAATACTTAAAAAATAAAAAATACAATATAGAATTAAATATTGGATGCTAGCATGTATATATCCACCAACACCTACATGATGAAACAAAAATTGCCTGCTTTGCAGACGACATAGCTATATGGCATACCTGCAATGATATTGATAAATCTGCCCTCGCTCTTAACCAATCACTGAAGAATGTCCTAACCTGGTCTCAGAATATAAAACTGAAATTTAATCCTCAGAAGTCGTTATTCACGGTGTTTTCAACGGATCGAAAACACAAAAACCAATTCAGACCTACCATCATGCTGAATGGCGTTCCCCTTACACAAACAGATAATCCAAAATACCTAGGAGTACAACTTGATCCCGAATTGCGATTTGGTGAACATATCAAGAATTGTGGAAACAAAGCTCTAAAGAGGCTAAAAATCCTAAAGAGCTTATGTGGCACTAACTGGGGAGCAAACCCTAAAACCCTTCGGACAACCTATACTGCCCTGGCAATACCACATCTTGAGTATGCCACCCCCATTTGGGCCCATACTTCAGCCACAACACTCCACTACTTGGACAGCATCCAGGCTAGAACAGCAAAATCATCTGCGGTGCAGTTTCCTCTACAAACAATGAAAAAGTGATACGAGAATGTGGCTTAGCATCACTCAATAACAGATTGAAGTACCAAACCATAAACTTTACTAACAAAATACGAAGTCGTGACTCAGACCACATCTCACGTAGAACCTTTGAAAATTGGTCCAAGAAAACCAGACTTAAAAGATCGTCCACTCTACAATTTGATTCCGATATAAGACGAGAGATCGGTCTCGAGCACAGCACCCTTGATTTCCTGGAAGAGCCTGCATTCTCCAAGTGCTTACCCAAAAATACCACTATCAACACCAATCTTGTTGTTCCATGCTCCAAAAAGGAATTAACATCAGTTATCTTTGAAAAGGGTATGCAGACAATCAATGCAATGTCGGAAAATAACCTTCTCCACGCATATACTGATGGCTCAGCTGACGAAACTTTTCAAAAAGGCGGTGCGGGTGTACACTTTGTACTACCCAACGGCAGAACTACGAACCATTCACTGGGCACTGGTTCCATTGCCTCAAATTTCACCAGTGAACTTAAAGCAATATACAATGCATTGCATGAATACATCTTACTCAACAACACTGACAAAGCTAACGGGCTAGTCATCTTTTGTGACTCCAAAGCTGCTTTAGAAGCATTAAATAAAGGTCAATCAAGGCTAACCCACACTATCCAACACCAATTAGAAGAAATTGACAAACTACACAAGATATGTATTTTACAGTGGATCCCCGCGCATGTCGGCATCCCTGGAAACGAAGAGGCAGATCAACTTGCCAAAAAAGGGAGAAATCTGAATAATGAAAATAACGCCAAGGTCACTATTGACGATGTTAATGCGATGGCAAGGTTCCGTTTGAGAGAAAACACCATTAAAAAAGACTCGCAGATTTGTGAAATAAACGCTAACAGAGACCTTACCAAAACTATCACCCGCCTTAGAACTGGTCATTATCGAGATATGAAGATCCTGAGAGATGGCAATAGAACCTACCGTCTCTGCAGCAACTGTGATGATGTTCCACTAACACTAAAACATATTTTTGACTGCCCAGCCATTTTAAGATCCCTGGCTCAGCTTGGGGAATTCTCCCCCTTTGACATCGAGAGTCTGTACTCCGATAACATCAAGGAGTTGGCCGGCTGTGTTTTGCACGCTCATGGTTTTCTATAGTTCTCCCCATGGACACGACACCAACCAACCATAGCATGTATAACTGGTAAAATTTAGTACACACAAAAGACCTTAAAATAAAATAAAATAAACAAAACAAAGATATAAATAAACCACTACTGGCCCACTAAAAGCAGAATATATAGGGCCGATAAAGGCTGCTATCAGTAATATAAAAACTGTATGTATGCCACTGCTGGCCCATCATTCGTCTATAAGATTATTTTTAGTTTTCTGCTAGCTGCCAGCAGTGGACCGTTGATTGTGGTCTACGACGGGCAGCGTAATAGATTATCTTCGGTATCATTAACTTTTGCCATCAGCGGACCAGAAGTGGCTGCTGTTGGCAGCTACAACTTTGTGTTCTATTGCCAATCATCTCAGATTTTGCTGAGTCCAGTCATTTATGGAAAGGTAGTGTTATTAACCACTATGGCACATTTTTTCTGAAAAACCAATTTATCAAAATGAGTTGGTGTGGCATCCGATTTAAAATTAGAAAAAAAAAATTCTCGAATAAAAAATGGAGCACCCAGTGAGTGAGCATTGCTACCTGTAACAGGTACAACACATCCAAGCCTTGTCCGGAATTTGAACCCGGGCCACATACATGGACCACCACACTTTAAGGAGGCGTATTAGTAAAATATTGAAAATTGATAAATAGTTCAAAAATGTGCTTCTCTACTAGCTTTTATTATTTCACACTGAGAGAAAAATATACGGCCTTCATCTAGAACGAATAAGTAGTCATTTTCTGATTCCTTTAACTAGATATATAGATTTTTGAGTTATGTGTATAAGGTAAATAGATAAACTAAGTAGACGAAATGGTCGAGAATTTCTAGTCCATATTTTCTAAATATTGAAACAGTATAATGAATATTATAACTATTATGAGTCCTTTGTATTGCGAGAAATTCATGCTTGAATTCCTAGAATTGGGTGATAAACAATAATAAACAATAAATATTGTTACTAAAACTCGCCTCTTCCGTTTGTATTTATTTCCAGAGACTTTTAAATCATTTTGACCACGTCATATAGGAAAAGGCTCTAGAATTCCAATAGGGGTTTCTAGAGCTTGTTAGAAAAAGAATTTATAAGGATGACATGGAACTATTTTTACTAGAGCGACAGTCTGTTTTCTAAATGTCAGCTACATATATATACATATATATATATATATATATATATATATATATATTCCAGTGCGGTGTTGAAATTACATTTTCTACATTTAAACAGGAAGAATAAGCTAGTTATAGTATGCGGAATATTTTAATATTGCGCTAATTGTTTACGCCGGTATTTCACAGAATTTTTCGGATCTGGGCCATAAATAGCTTATTAGTTTAATCGGGTTCGCTGTTTACCTGATATATATTTTTTCTTGTTATATTATATATTTTACAAATCATAATTTATTTAATATTAGATGTACCAAAAAAAAAAAAAAAAGAATACATAATAATTAATTATTTTCAAAATTAAATAAATGTATAAAGATATACTATGGATAGATATAATTTTGATGACATATTTCAGCACTCGTTTAAAATTAATTGAAAAAAAAAATGTCTTACTAATAAAAAGTTTCTAATAGCATATATATATATATATATATATATATATATATATATATATATTAGTTTGCTATTACGAAATATGAAGTATACGACTTCTCAGTGTTAATGCATTTTTTATAAAAATTTCTTTTAGTATATGCAATTCAAAAAACTGTGAATAAGCTTGTAAAAAGTAGGCACACACGTTTGAATGGAGTAATATAATCTTAAAAGATAATCCAACTTAGACACATTAACACAATGAAATAATTTTTATATGGTAAACTGAAAAATGTTACGCAAACATTCAAAAGTGCATTGTGAAATGCTTAAATATTTTTTATATGAACAAATGTAAAAATACAATTATAAAAAAAAATGCGTTTCTACAAATGCTTGCTGGCGGCGAAAGTAGGCAAAACCTGTTACAAACCTTTGGGGAATGTTCTGTTTCTATGAAAGTGGTTCACTGCTGTTACTTGAGGATAATCAAAAAGCCATGCAGCACCTAATCGTATTGGTGAATTAAGTGTATTCCTCTATGTTACATTTTTACTTCGAAGTTAACGGATACTTTGTGATCGATAATGCAACCATACATAGTGGCAGAATCGTCCGAGATTGGTTCAGTGAGCATCAATATGACTTCCAGCAGTTTCTCTAGATGCCGCAAATCCCGGATCTGAATCCAATAGAAAATGTTTGGGACATGTTGGAAAGGAGTATCCGTCAGCAATCTCCTCTTCCATCCAACTTACAGGTTCTTAAAGTCTATGTAGCCAATGTATGGTAAACTCTGGACATAAATGCACCCTAGAAGCTTGTAGAATCGCTGCCCACACGAATCCTGGCTGTTATTCATGCAAAAGGATGTCCAACGTGCAAAAGAAGGTCCAATAAAATATTAATTTAAAGATTCCTAATTCACTGGACAGTGTATGTTCAACATATTTTAATCGTGTTGATAGATTTTGGAACAATTTTAATTACCTACATAAAAAGAAATAATTGTAGTGTGTATTTAAATGTTTACAAGGAAATTATTTTTCTTTTTCTGACACTATTTTTGTATAACAATTTCTATCCCAGTAATCATTTATAGAAATAATTGTAGAATACAAGGTAACACCCCTTCATGTTTAAATGTTAATTTACATTAAAAAGTGTTTTTGAAACATGAATCGATTTTAATAGTATATTACTTCTTGAATGTTATGATGCATTTTTGAATGCAGATATTAAACACTGACTATTGAAAATTTGTTACATACGGAATATTTTTACAAAGAGTATTTAAGTTTAAATATATTCTTTTTATTTGAGAGTTGCATTTCCAATTTGTCAAATCGTTTAAATTTATATTATGGTTAATTGTTAACTTAGGATTTATTAACAAACAATTAAACAGTGCTTTTCCATTATCTTATGATAGCTGCTTATATATATATACATATATACTACATATAATTCTAAATAGAATGAAAAAATAACATCAACAAATAGAACTGAAGAGGAGCGAAAGTAAAAATGGAGACAAAAGTATCTAAATGGCAGGGGGGAGTTGTGACCACCCCTCTCCGGTTAAACATGTTTAACCGGAGTGGGGTGGTCTTAGAAAGTTTTTTAGAAAGCTTAGGAGTTTAAAATAACTTCTTTTGTATGCTTTAAGTTTATTTGGCGTCCGCAATTATATATATAGTAAGCTAGAGAGTTAAAATAACTTTCTTTTTGTACGCTTAAATAACATTTTGTGACATCTACGCGACAGGACGAAGTAAAACAATATGTTTCAAGTAATTAAAGGTTTTAGAAAAGCCGATCTGAAGTTTGTAGCGGAAGAGCTTGGCGAAATAATTCCTCCTGAATGTACTATTGCTACTTTAAAGGAAATTATATTGAATAGCAACGAATATAAAAATGATCCCACTTTTGTGCAAGAAATTTTATCAACGGCTGTTGTTGAGAGGCAAGAAAGAGAAAAATTGAAACTAGAGCAAGAAAAAGATCTACAGCAACAAAAACTTAAACTTGAACAAGAAGGAAAAATTCAATTAGAAAAGCTTAATCAAGAATTAGAGATAAAGAAGATGGAATTAGACCAACAGTTGGAATTGGCTAGAATGCAGTCCCAGACACACATTCAGGGGGAGTCAATTTTAACTGTTAGTGAAAATAATTCATCTAGAAGAAAAATTTCCTCACCCAAGTTACAATTCCGACAATTTGATGGGGATTTAAAAGAATGGCTACCATTCTGGAGTCAGTTTGAGCAGATAGATAAAGATAACGATATTCCTCCAGAAAACAAATTCCAGTACCTCATTCAAGCAACGGTCGCTGGTTCCAGAGCACGAGAAGTCGTAGACAGTTTTCCGCCAACTGGCGCCAACTATGCCAAAGTTATAGAGAGTCTAAAAGCTCGTTATGGAAGAGATGATCTTCTAGTTGAAGTGTACGTTAGAGAATTATTAAAATTAATTATAGTTGCTCATACAAATGAAAACTTTTCTCTTACTTCATTGTACGATAAACTTGAATCATATTTAAGGGCTCTTGAAACGTTGGGTGTCACTACTGATAAATGCGCTTCTATATTATATCCTATGGTAGAATCCTGTTTTCCAGCTGAATTTTTGAAAGCTTGGAATAGAAGTAACATTGTTTCTACTAGTTCTGATGCGAAAGAACGGTTGGACAATTTGATGCAATTTCTCAAATGTGAAGTTGAAGGAGATGAAAGAATAAATTTGGCGGTAGCCGGTTTTGGTCTGGCGAAGAAAAATGATGACCGAAATTATAGAAAAAGAAGGACTTATACTGATGTTGTTAAGCCTATACCCACTGCCTCTACTTTATTAACGACTTCTTTTAAACAGGATCTAAAGAAAAATTGCGTGTTTTGTAATGGAAAGCATATGAGTTCAGACTGTTTTACGGCACGAAAGATGAGTTTTAATGAGAAACAGAATGTTCTAAAGGATAAGAAGTGCTGTTTCCTCTGTTTGGGGTCAGGTCACACTACCAAACAGTGTAAAGCTGTCCTGAAGTGTTTTATCTGTGATAGAAAACATTCCACCGTGATGTGCCAAAGTCTTGATAAAGGCAAAACAAATGAACGAGAAGAGAAAGAAAAGTCAAATGAAAGTGAAGTAAATATGGCAAATTTCAATAAAAATCCAAGGGTATTTCTTCAAACTCTCAAAGCAAAAGTCGTCTCTGATAATAAAGAAAAGGCTATTCGTCTAATTTTGGATACTGGTTCACAAAGATCGTATATTTTGAAGAAATTAGCAGAAGAAATGAAATATGCAGCCATTAAAAAAGAAAAGGTTGTACATTCACTTTTTGGCGGAGTCTCAACCAAAGAATATGAACATAACTTTTATAAAATAAGATTAAGAGATTTGACAGGGAAATTCAGATGCAATTTTGTGGTTTTGGATCAAAATATTATATGTGAAAATGTTAAACCTGTGGGAAAAGGTTCTTGGCTGAAAGAATTGGCCGAGAAAGACATTGTTTTGACAGATGTTGGCGATGCAGATGAATCTATTCAAGTACTGATTGGAGCTGATATAATCGGTAAACTATTGACAGGTCGAAGAGAAGTGTTGTCCTCTGGGCTAGTTGCAATGGAAACACTTTTTGGCTGGACATTAATGGGAAAAGTTCCTCAAGAAAGTTCATCTAAAGAAAATTTAGCTCTATCAGTTACTTCCATGTTTGTAAAAGAAGCAGAAATTTCTGACTTATGGAGATTAGATTTACTTGGAATAAGTGATCCAATCGAAAAGCTATCTAAGATGGAAATAGATCGTCAAGTGAAAGAACACTTTCTACATACAGTAACTCGGAATAAAGACGGTCGTTATGAAATATCCTTGCCATGGGCTGAAGATAAACCACCTTTACCTGATAATTTGTGTTTAGCCAAGAAAAGGTTAACCAATGTCACACAAAAACTACTTGCGAGTAATATTTATGAAAAATATGAGGAAGTACTTTTAGGATGGCTTGGCGACAAAATTATTGAAGAGGTCCCTGAATGTGAAAGGTCCTTTTATGGACACTACTTACCTCATCGACCAGTTATAAAGGAGAATAGCACTACTCCAATTCGTCCAGTATTTGACGCATCAGCAAGAATCCAAAACCATCCATCTTTGAATCAATGTCTACACTGCGGTCCAAATCTCATTGAATTAATTCCTGACATACTTTTGCGATTTAGAGAAAATAAATTCGGTGTCTTAGCTGATATCAAGAAAGCGTTTTTGCAAATAAGCATCCGGAAAGAAGATCGGGATTTTTTACGTTTCCTCTGGTGGAGCAATCCAGAACAAAGTGAGCTGAGAATATTTCGTCATGCTAGAGTCGTTTTTGGAGTCAAGAGTTCACCTTTTTTGCTAGCTTCAGTAAAAGAATACCATATTAAAAATGATGAAGAATATGACCCAGAACTTAAGCAAAGATTGTTGAGAAGCTTCTATGTTGACAATGTTGTTACGAGTGTCCGTGCAGAAGAAGAGTTAAAGAGATTTATTACTTGCTCTAAAAACCTAATGTCTAAAGGCGCATTCGACCTAAGAGGATGGGAACATACAGAAGAGAGAAAGGACACGGAACACGGTAAAGAAGCTGTTGTACTTGGATTACACTGGAACAGATTTTCGGACATTTTAAAGGTCAATGTATCCTGGATGAAAGATGTAAATCTGGAGAAAATAACAAAACGTACTATGCTATCAGTGGCACATAAAGTTTTTGATCCAATTGGTTTTACTTCACCAGTCATGATTTGCCCCAAGATGATGTTACAGAAAACCTGGAAAATTGGTTTAACCTGGGATGAAGAAATTACCGGGGATCTAAAAAGCGAGTTTATCGGATGGTTTCGTGAATTAAATATATTGGAAGAAATTGAGATTCCGCGATACATTCAAGTCACTCCAGATAATTTAAAAAAATGTACTCTTCATACATTTTGTGATGCTAGTAATCAGGCTTATGCTGCTGTTGTATTTTTGAGAATAGAAAAAGCTGATCAAGTGAAATTATTCCTTCTGGCTGCCAAATCCCGCATCAGTCCTTTAAAGTGCCCAACTATACCTCGAATGGAGCTTTTAGCGGTTTTGATTGGTGCTAGATTATCGAAATCAGTAACAGATGCATTCAGTTGGGAAAATATGGAAAGATATTTTTGGAGTGATTCCACGACAGTTCTTGCATGGATAATCAGAGAAGAGAACTGGTCAGTTTTTGTCAGGAACCGAGTTCAAGAAATCAGGAGTTTGACTGATCCTGCTTTATGGAAATATATACCCAGTGAAATGAACCCATCGGATCTACCCTCTAGAGGTTGTAAAGCCAAACAACTTGCCTCTCTCAAATGGTGGGAGGGTCCATCGTGGCTTAAGAATCCAGATGAGTATAATAAACATATGGATTTCATCTGCCAGAATATAAATGAAGAAGACGTTGAAAGAGAAAAGTTAAAATCTACAAAATTACTGATAAATGTAGATGAAAATTCACAGAATACTTGGTACTATCACTATTTTTCATGTTATGAGAAAATCGTTCGCCTTGTGGGATGGATTCTCCGTTTTAAACACAATACTTGTAATCCAAAGGATAAAGTGAAAGGGGAATTGACAAGTCAGGAATTTCACAAAGCAGAAATGAAAATAGCTTGGATTATTCAGAAAGAAGCTTTTTCCTCTAAAGATTATGAGAAATTGAAAACTCTTGAGACTTTCAAAGATGAGGAAGATATAATACGCGTGAAAACTAAAATTTTGTATAGACAAGACAAGAAGGATTTTCTCACACCTATCGTTCTACCATCTAATCATGAAGTTGTTAAACGACTAATTTCATATTTTCATCGGAAAAATTGTCACGCAGGTCCTCAGATTCTTTTAAATTTGATTAGAGAAAAATATTGGACCGAATGTGGGAAGAAGCCAACAGACAGTTTCTGTGGGAGGCATTGTATTGGTGGGAGCAGACAATAAAAAAAGGATGCACTGGCCATTAGGACGCATCATAGAGCTTATTCATGGCAAAGATGGAAAAGTGCGCCTCGTAAAGTTACAAACATCTCATTCAGAGATACTTCGACCAATACAAAGAATGTATCCTCTAGAAGTATCATCTAGTGACGGTGCTGAAAATACGTTTCCTAATCCAGCTGTGAAGAAAGCTCAAATTGAAAAACCATTGGAGGATAAGTCCTGCATGGAAATTAGAAAGACTAGATCTGGAAGACTAATTAAAATGCCAGACAGACTGATTTTATGAAGTTTATGAAATCTTCTAGAGATGTCAAAATGTGGAGTTTTGATTATAAGATATAATCAAAAGGTGGGAGGATGTTAGATATTGTCCATGTTTTATTTATTTCTCTCATTTTTATATTTTAACTCACGTGATGTATTTTTATTGTAAAAAAAAAAGATTATTGAGATGATGCTCGTGAGCGTGCATCTAGTTTGTTTTTTCTGAGTATTCAAATTTTTCAATGGAATAAAAGCAGCAAGTAGATTTTGTTGTTAGAAATTATTATTTAGTTTTTTAGAAAGCTTAGGAGTTTAAAATAACTTCTTTTGTATGCTTTAAGTTTATTTGGCGTCCGCAATTATATATATAGTAAGCTAGAGAGTTAAAATAACTTTCTTTTTGTACGCTTAAATAACATATGTTTTGTGCATGCGCAGTAAAATAATATTTATTAAAATTACTCAAATTTCAACAAATATGACACCATTAATTTTTATGTTTCAGAATAATGTTTCTCTAACGTTTTGTCAATTTTTCAGCAAGTTTTGTATAATTTCATGGAAATATATTCTACTTATAAGAAAATACTTCTGAAAAAAATTAGTAATTTTTTTAAAAATAACTATATACGCCTAAATAACTGCGCATTTCCCGCACCAAAGCATACAGATATTATATTATGTGCAATAGTGTATTAAAGTAACATACCATTTGCAGCTTTTTATGATACAGGCGATTCAAGGTACTTTCGCTCTTCTTCAATTTGTAGTTAGTCCCCCAATTGCACTCTGGACTAAATCGATAGTGGAAACAATGACTTTTTGATTTTTTTAGAAAATCGAAAAAAAAAAGTCAGTAATAATAATAATAATAATAATAATAATAATAATAATAATAAAATATTAATTTGATTACACACTGTATACTTAAAATATAAATTGGAGTAATTAAAACATTAATTAAGTACATAAAATATAAATTGAAGTACACATTTTTTTTATAATTTATATACATTTTTCTTTGGTAATTACTTATTTAACTGTTTATTTTAATTTCCCCGTAAGACAGAAATTAAAAAAATGTGAATATATTTTGAAGATATATCTAATGAGGAAATTTGTGAATTTTAAATTAAAAAAAATATCAAAATCGATTTAATAATGTTTTACACAAAAGAAGTTTATGCGGATTTAAAAAAAAAAAATCTAATTTATTATAGTCTTAATTTCTTTAATCCCGGAAGAAATATTCATTTAAACATGATTATTTTTTAATATCTCTTACAAAATGCAAGAATGTTATTATTACTGTCTAGAATTTTTATTATTACTGTCTCGAAACATAATTACGAGTTATTACTGTCTGGAATTTATAAAATAATTAAAAATCTATTTAAGTTCACGCTGTGTAAAGTAAAATGAATAATTGCGAATCCTTAAATTTATTTCTTATTATTATGAAATAAATCAACTACATGCAATAATGGAAACTTTCTACATTAAATTATGTCACAAAGTAATGAATTTCGAGTGAAATACTGATATGTAATAATGAAAATATTCACGTGACAGAATATTTAAGCATCTCGGAGATCTCAGTGGAATGTAAACGTAAAGTAAATTTCATTTATCAATTAGTTTTATACAAACTGACACATTAGTAATATTTAATATCAAAAGATCCTCGAAAACGCATTATTTTAAATGCAGACTTATAAAATATGTATAATATTTGAACTAAATACCTAGAGAATCTAGGATAAAATAATTTAAATTTTATTTTATAAAATCATGTGATATTTGTTTCTGTGTTAAAAAAGGCACATTAACATGCCTAATTTAGAACACTTAATGTTCTTTTCTTTGGATGTTTAAATGAAAATGCATAGTATGTAAACAGCTTCATTTTACATTATTGTTTTATGCATAATTATTTTAACATTTAAAAGCAATTACAGAATCATTTATTGTATTATCTGATGTTTTCTTTTCACCAGTTCTTTAACCCTTTAACGCGCGCTGTCCTCGCTGCGAGGACGCAAAATCTAAGATCCAGCTGCAGAAATTCATCCCGGAAATTTTTTAGCAAGAATTTACGTTTATAACATATCAGAAAAGGCCGGTTTTTTTAACCTTAAAATTTAAAATTTCTTTTAGTTTAATTTAGTTCGTGAATTCCGGTGGCAGTATAATTTAAATGATCCAACTTGTCTTGCGCCGCAAAGGGTTAAAATTGTAACACAATTACTTATACAATAATAATTTCATTGAAATCTATTTTGTTTATTTATTTATTTTTATTTATTTTTATTTTTTTATAACAACATACACTTGCTTTTTTCTTTTCGATTAAATTTTGCCTTTTGTACAGTTATTATTATATTTTCTTCACTTTTCTGTGTTTTAAAATGAATGACACATTCGTAATTTAAAAATCACCACAAACTATTTAAGTTTCGTTTATTTTTTAAATATTTTAATTTATAAACCACTTTCTTTTGGACCTGAATTATTCCTCATAAACTTTTATCACTATTTTCGAGCACTAAACTTTTTTTAACTGTAACCTTTCTTTTTTATATACGAAATGCTATTCAAAATGAGTGAAAGAAGACTCAGGGGAAAAATGAAGATCGTACGATCACTTTTAAATCTAAACTACTATTATTAGCCTTCTACAAATATCCAATACCAAAGAATAAAATACCGTCTTTGAGCTTTACTGATCTACCAATATTTTTAATTTATCCCGTGACATTGCTAGTACACACTTTTTCAACTCACACTCCTTTTTGTGTTCTGACAAGGAAAATATTTCAAGTGATAATCGCCAGTTTTCTTGAAAAAATACAGAAATTGTTTCATGTTCTATTTATCTCATTAGTAAAAGTTATAGCTGCTGAACCGCAGTAGAAAAACTTCAAAAATTTGTCAAATTTTACGTTTTGAACACCAACTAAGGAAAGTTAAGTCATATCTAAATTACAAAAACCCTCGATCAACAATGCCAATAAGCTTAAGTATAAAAGTATAGAAGATTTTAACTCAGCAGTTTTACATTCAGCAAAACTAATGGTATATTTTTATATCCTATCTAATGTTATTTTTTATTTTATGTATATTTTTAATCTATACTAATATATAAACTAGAATTCGAAATTTCAGTATTTTAATTAAACACTCCATAAAAGACACGAAACAAATTAAATATTCTAAATAAAGCTGTTTCATCTGTAAATGTCATGGCTCAAAGGTAAAGCATCGGGCTTCGAATCCAGAGATTGTGAGTCAAGGGAAATTATTTAAAAACAGTATTTGTTTAAATCTAAATGGTTTACTTCTCATTCATTCATTATGTCATTATTTTGATTACGTTTATATTAATTATTCGGTTAACGCTATGTAATTTCTAGAGTTTTTGAATTCTAGAATATTTTGTTCTAGAAAATTCATCAATTGTATATAAACCGATCAAGAAAAGGAGCCTTAAAGTAAGACCAAAAAATGACTGAAAAAGCTATTAAGACACGTAAATGTCTAATACAGAACTTAGATATTATAGATAACTTAATTTAAGACAGTTTCGTGTCTTAATACAGTGGTGAAAATTAAGTAATAAAAAGTGTCTTAATTTAGTGATATGTCTTAAAATAAGACATTCAAGACAAACGTTCTAAATTTTAAAATATCTTAAAATAAGATATTTTGCATTTCGTCATTGGCCATTCGGAAAGACGGTGACGCTATCTATTGATTCCATTAAGTGAAATTATTTGTCTAATTTCACTTATTTTGTATAATTATAACTTTTAACATGTCACATTTAATAAATAAACTCAAGAAAATATTTTAGTTACTATCATTTAAATAAATATGCTATATATATTTATGATGATAATAAAATAAATTACGAACATTGCGTTGTTTTGAAATGTTTATTTATAGAATTTAAAATAATCTAAGTATAAAAAAAATTTAGATTTGACATAACATATGTGCATAAATGGTATGTTATGTGTACCTTATTTCATGAAATTATGTTTGAAATAATTAATAAAAAACATATTTAGACACGAAACTTATTGGGTTTAAAAAATATTACTTTTTTCAATGCTCTCTCATATAATTAAATGAATATATATATTAAGATGAAAGAAAAAATAACTTAAATTTATAGCTGAACAATCTTAAACAGTTTGAACATAGCTGTTTTTTTTTCCCCCGATTTGAATCTCTTTTTTTCCACATTTTTACATGCACTTCAATATCAAACAACATTTTTTTCTGATTTTTATGTTCATACAATTCTTTCAATCATCACTTTACAGAAAGAAATCGGTTTTCAAAACACATATTTTGCAAACTTTTAAACCTCTACGTATAAAATTTAATAGAATTAATACATATTAAGCTTTAAATATGATCTAGATAGTTTTAAGGTAAAAAATACCATTTATAATATAAAACTACAATTTGTTTCGCGAATACTACAGTATATTTTATCACACAAACCAAGTTGTTAAGCTGGCATGATCGGCAATAGCGCTCGTCTCTGAAATTGAACATAGAGGGTTCGGTTCTGAGGAATAGCAATGTATGTTATTCCTTTTTTTATTATTGATATCTTACCAGAAAATTTATAATCTATTTTTAACAGAAAAACAACACTACATGCCAATTTTATTTATTTATTAAAAAGCTTTATAAATGGCTGTGTATTTAAGCCTGAAGAAATTGGCGGTGTATTAAGATATTTGTAATGACTTATAACACCGCACCATAATTTCAAATGCAAAAAGATGTCTTAAGAAGTAAGACCTTTTTTCATTTCACATAAAATGGGAACATCCGCTTAAGCTACTTTTTAAACTAAATTTAAGATACTTGCGTTGAGAGTGCAAGTAAAATTATCAAATTAAAACTTTTCCAGATTTTTTTTTTTTTTTTTTTTTTTTTGAAACCTGTGTTAAAATTTCACTTTTTAATGCAATAGAATGAAGTGACGCAAACTTATTCCATGGATATTTTTGATTAAAAACATACTTTTAATTATAAATTTATTAATAATTTCATATTAAAATTTTTTTGAAGTATGACATTTTTTTTTTGCATGAATAGGACAGGCATAATAAAAAATATGTGTTTTCAAGTTTAAAGCTCATCTCCTTCATTATTTTTCGTGGTACCGTGATAATTATTATACAGCGTTATCATTTGTATCTTGCATATCTAGAACACTGCACTGTAAAAAATAGGTTCTTAAAAATAATATATATTGTCTCAAAATAGCCCCGAAACAGTATATACTTAAATTTGAAAACTCATGTACTCACTTTTGAGTATATTAACATGCTCAAAAATGGGGTTGACCAATAAGAATATCAATATCCCCCTGTTTGACATGTCAATGTACTCAACAATGAGTACATGGGTTTTCAAATTTAAGTATATATTGTTTCGGGGCTATTTTGAGACAATATATAGTTATTTTTAAGAACCTATTTTTTACAGTGTGGATACATAGGAATGAAAATATTTTTTCAAGTAAGTTTAGTTACACATATAATTTATTAATTAGCATGATTTTACTTTTTTTTATTTAAAATTGTTATTCTTCCATTTCCGATTATTGTATGAATATAATAATTTTCTGTAGGAGTTCTAAATTGAATTCTCTTTAATTTTAGGATGAATTCCTAATACTAATTCGTTTGTAACTCAATCGAGAATTCATTAAAAATATATAAACTATAACTTTTACCGAACTGTCTTGATCTCAGAAATTTGAATATGGAGTAAGAAATGGGTGCTACTATTTAAAAAATGAAGTTGATGTAAATTTTAATATAAAACTTATACCTCTTAAACAAATTTTAACTGAACGTTGATAATTGAATGTTATTATCATTTGATTCTCACCAGCCGGCCGCTTGTTTATTCGAATGGCGTCTTCATAGTTTCATACTTTTCCGAATTTCTCGAAAAATTACCTGTTTTTTTTTTTTCTTATTAGTACGTTTTAGTAACAGTTTTCCACTAATGATTGAAAAGTACTATTAGAAAATGTTTTCAGTTATTTTTTAAACATGATGACAAAAGTTTCCAAATATCCATTATTGTGGTGTTACTGCATTGGATTTTTCCTCTTCTTTTTCATTTAACAACATTGTAATTTTAATATCAGAACATTAATTGCAACAGTACAATCAATATATCATATCAAATAAAAAATCAAATAAATATGCATCTTTAATTCAAACAATCAAAATCGATACGTTAACTTATTTTCAGATACACCATCAATATCAAACTAATGCAGATTTATACTGTTATTAAGAATAGTTCCTAAATATTAACGTTTCTGATACATGTTCTCCATAATTAATTATTAATAAGTTTTACTTTTATTCTACAAAGATTACTTTGAAATATGACCTATATTTTTTTCCGTTTAGTCATAAATAGTAATTTCTCAGTTTTGTAAATGTTAAGTACTAATGTACCGCTTTATTCTAAACGAACTTATACGAGGAATTTACAATTCAATTCCATTCAGATTGTTTTTAGCCTGCAAAATATTTTGTCAAGTGGAATTTTTACTAAATGGATAATATTATTTTATGGAAAATCCGTGCTTTGTAACACAATTTATTTTAAAAATACACATCGCTGAATGCCGTTCAATTATTTGATAGTTATGGAGAAATGACTTTTGTATTCATCATCGTTATTTATTATATTTTACATCAAATTAGAAAAAAAAATAAGAATATATGTTAAAAGTTTCTTCTTGATGAAAGAAACCTATATGCATTTTATACTTTAAAATAAAATTATGTTTGATTTACTGTGATATTCCTGAGGAATGAAAAATACTTAAATTTATAATCGGATATAAGTACTGATACATATTTTAAAAAAAAAGCATTTATTCGCTCAAAAGTATTTAGCTAAAAATAACCTCAATTAGGGTTTTTATGTTATATTTATTTTAAATAAATTAATAGAACTTATTGAAATAAATATTTTTAATCATACTTTTAAACTTTCAATCATACTGCAGTTAGATTTTTTTTTTTTTTTAAAGATTTTTAACTACAATTTTTTTTATTTAATTATATAGTGATTATTAAAGCCAGTTTTATCTATTGAAATATCAGCAAGTTTTATAATTTTAATTAAATTTGGTTCTTTTTTCCTTTTCTTTTATTATTACAATATTATTATAGTTAAAATGTATGAGATGTATTTTCATTGCACTAGTAGTTAAAAATGTTCTTGTTTGTCTTAACAATAGAAAATAAATAATATACATGTTTAGCAATGGCATAAGTAAAAATTTAAAAACATTTCAATTAATTTCTAGAAATTGCCTTAGAATTTGAAGAACACTAAAATATATATTGCTATTTTTTAATAATACTACATAGTTTGGTGTTTATCAAAATGTTTAAGGTATTAGGATCATAAAATGTAGTGCTCGTTAATGTTTTTTTACATTAACAAACTATTTGCATTTTTCTTTTTGTTTCTCACTAATTTCCTAGAATGACCACATGCCATTTTAATACTTAAAAAATGTCAATTTCTAATGATAATGGCAACGATTAGGATTCGTTACTAGATTTGTATCGAATTATATTTATCCTCAATTCTCGAACAACTTTTACCGAGAAACAAATTTTCTATTAAGATAAATAACGTTGTTTTTTGACAAAAATTTCTATTTAAAACTAGTTTTAGAGAAAAATAACCACAATACTATGCTTGCTATATATGATAAAACTAAAAGCTTCTTCTTGACTTATAGGTAGCACTTGGTGTCAAATACTCAATAACGCAATAACGCAGTACTCAAATACTCAATATGGTGTCAATTATGGTGTCAAATACTCTTTATAATACAGTTTAAACTACGATTCAAATTCCCTATTCACTGACTAACCATACCGCACATTGATACATTTTACTTACACCAAATATTTAAATTCTCCCAGTATCATTCTGTTTTTGTACTTGTATGAATTGCTCTTTATTTTCAATTCTACTGTAAATAGCGTTAGCGGGAACTTCTGCTAGGGAGAGCGTTTATAAAACGTAAAATCTTAGAGAAATATTCAATTTTTATTTCCTAAATTAAGTTTACACCTTTCCTTGGTTTAAATGTTTTACTGAAGCAATGTCATTAGCTTAAAAGGCAAACTTAAGTAATGCAATTTAACAAAAATATCTTGCGTGTCAACACCTATAAACTCCTAAACTTTTACCGCGTAAAATTTGGTGTATAACCCGTGCAAGTTATTTAAAAATTAACCTTGCAACTTAGCATTAAGAATGAGGTACATTGCGATTCTGCAACTCGTTTGTTATTTTTCCATACATTAATTAATGTATTATTAGATTTATTTATTTATTTAAATATAATGATTTAATGGAAAACTAATGAGTCCATAAAAGAAAACATCACTTTGAATAGCTCTAAATGAGTTTATTGTATTTTTCAATTATTTTCCCTCGTAAAACAACAATGAGGCTTTTACATTTCACAGGTAAATCACCGAAGCTTTAATTTTATGAAAAAAAAAATTCTAAAACAAAAAAAATTAATTCTATTCCTTTCCTTATTTTGATTTAAATTATTTAAATATTCTTTTAATCTACATGGAAGGAAATAAATATAATTTTAGAAATCTTGTTTATGCAGCTGGATTGCTTTAAACGTTTTATTTACTTATTTCATCCTCGCGAAAAATGAAATATCTTGAAACTTTTTTATACGAAGCATTTAAAATCAAAATGTAATAAATTCTGAATTTTCATTTATATATTCTCTATTCCAAATGTAAATTAAATTTTATTAACACACAGGAGAGAAAAGTACACTCAAATTTCAAACTATTTCTTTTATCAAATTACAAATCTTAAGATAAGTATTTCATTAATAAAAGAGGTATTAGTACATACTTAATTCGAGTTTTGCTATAATTTAAAATTTATTATTTAACTTTAGAAAATGAAAAACGGCTATAGAATTAAGAATTTTTACTACAAAATAAATAAATGAAGAAAATGACATATGCCATAATTTCAAGAAAATAACAACAAAGACATCGGAATTTATAATTGTTATATATACATTCTCTTACATTATATAAAAGTGAACTAATGTTTTAAAGAAACTGTTTATCTTAAATCTGATACCTACTGTCTTCCGACAGACACAAAACTAAAATGTCGCATATAAACACTAAATCCACTGAAACATTTTGTCATTTTAATTTAATATCTTCAAGGACAGAGCTTTTTTTATTTATTTTTTTTTTTTAAGTAAAAAAAAAATATCGCATTGAGGAGTTAAAACTCGTGAACTCACACGTCACACTGGCATTCCATGCATTACTACAGTAAAACCTCTCTAAGTTGGATACCTATGGTTCTGGGAAAAAGTGTCCAACTTATAAGGGTGCTTACTTTTTTGATTTAATCAAACAGTATGTATGCATGCCTTTTACATTTTAATCACATCTAGATATAATACCATTAAGTATTCACGACTTATACACAAAAAATAATTAATTCGAAAATTAAAAATCTAAATTTACGCAGGCATGTTGTAGCCTTTATAATACTTTTTTTTTTCTATAAAACAATGCCCCCTACCAGTTTATATGCACGAAAATTTAATCAGTATAGCTTCTCACAGTACAAAAATTACATATGGATTTTAGTGCAATTTTATCCAATAGATGATTTAATAGATATTCATATGAAAAATCGGAGAATGTGAGTAAATGTCGCACCACCTGTCGGCTGATATACACCCAAATTAAGCGAGCATTCATTTTCATAATGACCATCTCACATATAAAGTTTGGTGAATTTATTCACTCTAGAAACTGAGATATAATTTTCCCGTGAACGGGGAAAACTGTAGCATAGCAGCAACAACTGTCGGTTGATATGCACCCAAATTGAATCAGGGCCGTTTTCGCTATAAATCTCTCACATGTTAAGTTTAGTGAAATTATACACTCAAGTTAAACTTGGTAGGAAACGAAAAAGAGACAAATGAAGAGGTACCCTAACAACCAAAATGTATTGTCTAATGTCTATTTTAAAATAGTCTACGTCAAAACATGCCTCTATAGACTCTCTGAGGAATATTTCTAGTACAAAATGTATATAAATCAATAAAAAGAAAGACTCTTGCATTATGCGCTAAAATTGCAGTAATATTTGAATGTTTCAACTGAAGAATATATATATATATATATATATATATATTTTTAAGTAAGACAGAGATGAATATATTGTGACACGAAAAATTGCTTTTTTAGATATTTACAGCTATTTCAATATACGATAAGTAATATTTCTAAAAAAAGTGAGAAAATGGAAGTTTTAATTCTTTTTTCCTGTCTCACCGGCATACCCTCCAACATACTAATTAATACACCCAAATTAAGCGAGCATTCATTTTCATAATGACCATCTCACATATGAAGTTTGGTGAATTTATTCACTCTAGAAACTGAGATGTAATTTTCCCGTGAACGGGGAAAACTGTAGCATAGCAGCAACACCTGTCGGTTGATATGCACCCAAATTGAATCAGGGCCGTTTTCGCTATAAATCTCTCACATGTTGAGTTTAGTGAAATTATACACTCAAGTTAAACTTGGTAGGAAACGTAAAAGAGACAAATGAAGAGGTACCCTAACAACCAAAATGTATTGTCTAATGCCTATTTTAAAATAGTCTACGTCAAAACATGCCTTTATAGACTCTCTGAGGAATATTTCTAGTACAAAATGTATATAAATCAATAAAAAGAAAGACTCTTGCATTATGCGCTAAAATTGCAGTAATATTTGAATGTTTCAACTGAAGAATATATATATATATATATATTTTTTTAAGTAAGACAGAGATGAATATATTGTGACACGAAAAATTGCTTTTTTAGATATTTACAGCTATTTCAATATACGATAAGTAATATTTCTAAAAAAAGTGAGAAAATGGAAGTTTTAATTCTTTTTTCCTGTCTCACCGGCATACCCTCCAACATACTAATTAATATTCCGTAGTATTGTTAGCCCCGCCTTCTTTTTCACACCAGTATATTTTTAGAGTATTTTTATTCTTACTTAATCGCAATTTCATTTGGAGAATATTACTCTAAAAAATTATTGGTAGGAGAAAAAGGGAGAGACTAACAATACTACGGAATATTAATTAGGATGTTGGAGGGTATGCTCATCGGGTAAATGTATCCAACTTAGGGTAATAAATGGATATCCAACTTCCAAGTTAAAGGGGTTTCCAACTTATAGAGGTTGGACATAATGTTAATCCTATGTATACATTCCGAGAAAAAGTGTCCAATTTGACAGGTTTCACTGTATTTGGAAAGCACGGTCTACCTTCTAAGCATAGCCGTGCAAAATCAAGCGTCATCAAAATCTGTGAATCACAGATTTTGTAGGGTTTGGTTTCAATAAAACCCCATGTTATTTCAAACATGTTTGTCTATATTTACCTTTCTTACATTATTCCAAGATTTATTGAATATTCAAATGTTAACGAACTTTTGGGTCACTCGGTATAATATAATAATGTTTACATAAGATGAAATTCAATTTTCAGTAAAAGTAATTCGAGAAAAAAAGTGGCTATTAAAAATGCTCTGGAATAAATTAAAAAGGTTGGTATAGCTGATAATATCTTAAAGAAATTTGTGAATTACGGTAATTTTAATAAATTCTGATGCAGTGTAATACATTTAATGATGATTTTAACAAGTGATATTATTAATTAATTCTTTCATTAAAGTGATAATTAAATGCGATACGATATAGCCAATTTTACTAAAAATGCATTTTTCTTTTTTTTCTTTTTCTTTTCTTTTTTTTTTTAATTAAATATTCCCTAACATTTATATATATGTATAAAGATGTAATTATATATATATATATATATATATATATATATAAACTATTTGTGATTTAATGTTTAATCTTGTTAATAAGATTAACAATTTAATCTTTCTAAGTAGAAATATGTTTGATAGAAGAACTGAATATTGATGAATTATTAAAAAAAAAGAGAGAGAGAGAGAATATATAAAGCATGCAAACTACGATTGTAAAAAACACTCCTGTGACTAAAAATGGTGCTTTCTTTTTCCTTAAAATTTTTTTCTTCTCCGAGGAAAAAAAAAAAAAAGTCAAATTCATTAGTGAAAAATAACAATAAGTTTTTAGACTCCCTAATATATTAAACTTCATTTAACGTGTGTTTTATTTTGTCTATATTTTTGAAAGAATTTAAATAATTTTCTATTTTTTAGAAAATTTCATGAAAAAAATTATATTAATGGGGTATTTACTGTCCATTGTCTTTAAACATTTCATGTTACTTCATATTATTTTTCGCAAAACGTTTTAAGAAAATTACACCAATTTATTGTATTTCCACATATTTCGTTCAAGGAAAGACTTTTAGAATATGTGCTTTTTCTCTTTTAGATCTTAGCCAAAAGCCTTAGAATATAAATAATTCGATTTTTAAAAGTTAATTTAATTTCTTTCTTTAATTCTACTTCAGCTAAGCAAATACTATTATTTGAAGTTTGAATTCTTTTTAAAATTTTCTTGAGAAACTTGAAATGAAATTAAATAAATTCCTAAAATGAAATGTGTTTAAGATTATATCTTTCTAATCATATCACGCATTCCCACATATATTTATAATTTGAATGTTGTTGGCATTAGCAAAATATCTCTAGAATGGTAAATATTATGGTGATTTACAATTCTAAACTTTATATATATGTGGGAAGTTCCTTGCACAACCAACACATGGCGCTGTCTCTGATGCTTGTCTTTGAACGAGATGACGGACGGGAGTGAGTTGAGATCTGGCTGCAGTGGAGATCGGTTGAGACCGTCAGCGCGAAGGCTGACAGGCTGATTTTCTCCTAATTTAAGCACAGAATGCTCATAATAAGTGTGTAGAGCCATGGAGGGCTCATTTCTTCATTTTTACTATTTGATAGCACGCGTAGGTGTTTTTGTGAATAAAAGTACGAGAAGGTGCTTAAATGCTATTTTGTCATGGTTATACTGATGAAGAAAGCTTGTTATGTGCTAAGCCTCGAAACCAGCAGTTGGTTAATGATAGGAAGTCTGCTGTTATATGTTAATCCTTATATTTAATCTGTTTTGTGTATGTTACGTAATAAATGTTTTCGTTATCTAAGTCGCATCTCATCATTACCCCACCCCTAGACACCCAGCCAAGATTCTACAAGTGGGGACTCTGCCGCGATATTACCACCAACAAGTTATAAAAGGTAACTGTTATTGTTATATATTTATCATTCTGTTTGATAGTGGATAATAATGATTAATGCATTGAGCAAAAAGAGTTTGAGTTACTATTTTGAATTAGAAATTAATGGTGAAATATTTTTTTAAAACACTTTTGGTTTCAATGTGTGATGAAATAAAATAAATATATTACTTGAGAAGAATGAATACAAATAAGAATTATGATTGAAAAAATATTCTGAATGATCATCTAGTATTTTGCTTATTACTCTTTGCAATAATATTTTAACAATATTATAACAATATTATTTTAAAACGAAAGTGATAACAATTATTAAATAGAGAACAATAATGATAATGGTGATATTATATGAAATATGTGTAATAATTAAGAAATATATAAGATGATCTAAATATTCTGTTGTATAATACAAATTGTTCTGCATGTGGTTATTTAAAAATCATGATAATTTTGATTTGAGAACAAAAACCATAGAATCATTTTTTGAGAAAATTGTTCTCATATTATTTTGTTTCTATTTAAGTATGATATTAATTTGGTAGAAATATTGAAATATTTTTTGGTATAAATAATTATTTAGAGTTATAATGGCCCAAAACGTGTTACAAGGCATTAGAAAAGCCGATTTAAGAACAATTGCTGAAGAATTAGGCCTAACTGTTCCGGTGGAAGCTAAGGTGGTTGAAATCAAAACTTTGATTGAGAGTTCTGATATTTATAAAAATGATTTAGAATTTGTTAGAGGTGTTATTAAAATGTTAGTAGAAGAACAAAAGTTGAAATCTGTAGAAGAACAAACCAAAATTGAGATAGAAAGAATTAAATTATCCCAGTTAGAAAAAGAAATAGAGTTACAGAATTTAAAGTTACAGGCTGCAGCAAATAATTCTAGTAATAATGTTGAGCAATCAAATTCAGAAACTACTTCACAATCATTAGAAAATTTAATTAGAAGTATTCGAACTTTAACCATTTCAGTACCTGAGAAACCGGAAGCTTTGCACTTATTTTTTGAATCCCTTGAAAAAGCATTCGTTTCTAAAAATGTACCGTCTAAATTTAAATCGGAAATATTGATTAATTTATTGGGAGATAAATGTAATCAGGTTCTTGCGTACGTAACCACCGAAGAAATTAACGATTATGAAAAAGTTAAGGAATTAATTTTAAGACAATTTCAACCAACGCCGCGTGAAATTTTAAGTAATTTTAAAAATGCGTTGCGTAATCCTTCAGAATCTCATGTCCAATTCGCTTCCCGTCTAAGCGCTTCTTTCGATTACTATTGTAGATTGAGAGGGGTTAACGACGTTAAGCAATTGTGTGATCTTATAGTTTCTGATAAATTATATGAAACGTTGGATTCTAGAACTAAGGAACATATTAGTGTTCGAGAAGGTCAAAATTGGTTTAAACCCAACGAATTAGGTCGGGAGTGTGATTTATTCTACTCTTCTAGAGGGAAATCGTTAATTGAAACTAATAATAATACGCGAAACGAAAGTTCAGAGAATAAGCGGTTTGTAAACAAAACTCCTTTTAGAAAGACACATTATAATAATAAAGATCCCATAATACGTAATTCGGTATCTAATCAAACTCACGAAAAGCATGAAAGAATGTGTTACATTTGTGGTGCAAAAGGGAAAACATTTCATTTCGCTAGAGTGTGTCCTAAACGTATTTCAGAGAAAAAAGAATTCCGTGAAAATCTTCCTACGAATTCAGTAGTTCAATCCGAAACAAGTCCGATTAACCTAATTGTTAATGAGCTCGAATATGTTGATATTTTAGTGGATGATATCCCACTTAAAGCGTTGAAAGATTCAGGTTCTTCGATTCTAATTGTAAATAAAAATAGCATTCCACAGACTAAAAATGTTATTTCTTCAACCACTCTAGTTAGCTGCTTTAATGAAAAGAAAGATGCAAATCTGACTGAATTTAAAATATCTTTACCTAATCATGATTCAGTAAACATAATCGGTGCTTTATGCAACAATTTGTCATGCGACGTAATTCTGCCTGGTAATATCTTTCATATTTTGAAACCACAAAATAGGGAGGAAACAGATGTTTCGAATTTCAGCGACGTAGTGGGGAAAGATAGTTTTCTGAGTTCGGGGGAAAGCAATTTCGATGAAGCAAAAGAGTGTTATTTTCCTGTATTCGATCGAAAGGAAAATGAAATAGATTCTTTTTTTTCAAATATGTCCAATTTTTCAGAAGAAGAAAAATTCGATGTCAGTTATATTTTAGATAAGTCGTTAAAAGAAAGATTAAGCGAGTTAATAAAAAGTTATAAGCCAGTTAAAACAAAAAGTACTGATTTAAAAATGTCCATTATTTTATCTGATGATACACCAGTGTGCTTACGCTCTCGCAGATTATCATTTGTAGAGAAATCAGAGGTGGATAGACAAATTGACCAGTGGTTAAAAGATGGTATAATTAGAGAAAGTACTTCGAATTATGCTTCGCCAATAGTGGTGTGTAGGAAAAAAGATGGAGGAATAAGGTTATGCTGTGATTATCGTGCTTTGAATAAAAAAATAATTAAAGATAAATACCCGTTGCCAAATATTGAAGATTTATTTGATAGATTAAGGGAGGGTAAAGTTTTTTCGACACTAGATTTAAAGAATGCGTTTTTACAAGTTGATGTAGAGGAAAAAAGTAGGAAATATACAGCTTTTGTGACCGATAATGCCTAGTATGAGTTTCTAAAAGTTCCCTATGGATTATGTAATAGTCCCTTAGTATTTCAAAGATATGTAAATTATGTGTTTAAAGACCTATTAAAAGAGGGTACTGTAATTATTTATTTAGATGATATAATTATTCCATCTAAAGATGAGAATGAAGGGTTAGATAAATTAAAACGTGTGTTAGAAACGGCATCAAAATTTGGTCTAGAGTTAAATTTAAAGAAATGTCAGTTTTTGAAACGAAAGATCGATTTCTTAGGTCACATAATTGAGAATGGCACGATTAAACCATCAGTAGAAAAAACTCTTGCAGTACAAATTTTCCCAGAACCCCGTAATGCTAGGGAAGTGCAGAGTTTCTTAGGTTTAACGGGTTACTTTAGAAAATTTATTCGTTCATATGCCAACATAGCAAGACCACTCAGTGACTTATTACGTGCTTCCACTCCATTTAAATTCGAGCAAGAGCAGAAATTAGCTTTTCAAAAGCTGAAAGACATTTTATCTAATACGCCTGTCTTACACCATTTTAAGCAAGGCTATAAGTTAGAAGTTCATACAGATGCATCTAAATTAGGATTCGGTGCAATCCTATTACAACAAGATGACGATGGACAGTACTATCCAATCCATTATATGAGTAAAAAGACCTCTGTACAAGAAGAAAAATACTGTAGTTATCAGTTAGAAGTATTAGCGATAGTAGAAGCCCTTGAAAAATTTAGGAACTATTTATTAGGTAGTAAATTTAAAATTTATACTGACTGTCAAGCGTTCACTAAAACTTTAGATAAAAGTGAATTGACACCTAAGGTAGCCAGGTGGTCTTTCCTGCTACAGGAATTCGACTACGAAGTAGAACATCGACCTGGTAAACAAATGCAGCATGTTGACGCGCTTAGCAGACACCCTGTAATGACTGTAACAACTGATACCCTTACTCATCGTATTGCTACTGCTCAAGAAAATGATGAGTTTATCAGCACTATGAAATCTCTTTTACAACAGAACCAAAATGACGAATATGTGTTAAAAAATAATGTTTTATATAAAGTGTTAAATGATAGGGATGTACTAATTGTCCCAGAGATCATGCAAATCGAGGTCGTAAAGAAATGTCATGCCTTAGGACATTTTTCGGCTAATAAAACTGGAGAGTTAGTTAAACGAGAATATTACTTTCCTAATATGAAAAAATGCATTGATAATGTTGTAAAAAGTTGTGTAGAATGTATACTTGTAAATAAGAAACAGGGAAAAGGAGAAGGTTTTTTGAACCCTATCCCTAAAGGAGATATACAATTATCCACGTATCACATCGATTTTGTGGGTCCATTACCATCCACTAACAAAAACTACAATCACATTTTCACCGTCATCGATGGATTTAGTAAATTTTCGTGGCTATATCCAGTCAAATCAACTTCTTCAGCAGACGCCTTGCAAAAATTAAAACAGCAAGCTGCTATTTTTGGTAATCCCGCAAGAATAATATCTGATCGTGGACCTGCGTTCATATCTAAGGAGTTTGCAGATTACTGTAAATCAGAGGGAATCGAACATGACACCATCACAACCGGAATCCCAAGAGGGAATGGTCAAATTGAGAGACTTCATCGAACAATCATTCCTGTATTATCCAAGTTATGTATAAATGACCCTAACAAGTGGTACAAGTTTGTTGAGGCTGTCCAGAGAACTATTAATTCCACCGTATCAAGAAGTACCAAAAGAACTCCGTTCGAATTACTCACTGGAGTAACAATGAGAAAGAAAGAATATAAGAGAATACTTGAACTCCTCGAAGAGGAAAGGATAAATTCCATGCTTGATCATCTTAACACCATTCGTGAAGAAGCAAGAAAAAACATTCTTAAGATTCAAGAAGAAAATCGCCGATGTTACAACAAGAAGAGAAAGAAAGCCCATGTATATAAAATTAATGATCTAGTTGCCATCCAGCGAACTCACTTTGGAACCGGCATGAAACTAAGACCAAAATTCTTAGGTCCTTATAAAGTTGTGCGAGTAAAGACCAAAGACAGATATGAAGTCGAGAAGATAGGTGATCACGAAGGACCTATACATACTAGTACTTCTGCAGACCATATGAAATTATGGTCCACTAACTGAACTGGAATCCACAAACTAGACTGATAAACTTCAAAGAAAAAGTTAACTGTGAATTTTTATGTACATAATTTTTTTTAATGTCTGTTTCTCTTTTTTGTTTTTTTCTCTTTTAATTGTATTTTGCAGATATCCTTTAGTATCCCAGGCTGGTTTACGGTGAGGTCACCACACATAAAAATGGCCGAGCGTTGTGGGAAGTTCCTTGCACAACCAACAGATGGCGCTGTCTCTGATGCTTGTCTTTGAACGAGATGACGGACGGGAGTGAGTTGAGATCTGGCTGCAGTGGAGATCGGTTGAGACCGTCAGCGCGAAGGCTGACAGGCTGATTTTCTCCTAATTTGAGCACAGAATGCTCATAATAAGTGTGTAGAGCCATGGAGGGCTCATTACTTCATTTTTACTATTTGATAGCACGCGTAGGTGTTTTTGTGAATAAAAGTACGAGAAGGTGCTTAAATGCTATTTTGTTATGGTTATACTGATGAAGAAAGCTTGTTATGTGCTAAGCCTCGAAACCAGCAGTTGGTTAATGATAGGAAGTCTGCTGTTATATGTTAATCCTTATATTTAATCTGTTTTGTGTATGTTACGTAATAAATGTTTTCGTTATCTAAGTCGCATCTCATCATTACCCCACCCCTAGACACCCAGCCAAGATTCTACATATATATATACGTTTGCAATGAATTATATTATTTTATTTGAAATTCTATTTTGTCTGTTATATAGGAAATTTATAAACATACAACTAAAATACAGAGATTTAGTTAATCAATGTATGTATTACATGCATGTATTACATTGTGTTGATTCATGATGAAAGCCTTTTTGCTCGTCAAGTGTACGTATAGAATGCATACGTGTGGTTTAATTTTTAATATTATTATTTAAAGTATATTTGCTGTTTTGTTTATTCATAGAAAATTTGCATAAATTTCTGTAATTCTTTTCCCTGGTAAAGAAAAAAAAATATATACTTTATTAAAATGATATATTATGGTGTACAAATTTGCAGATTATTTAAACCAATTAAATAAAATTACCATAGATTTTTTTTTCCTTTACAGTTTACAAAGTTTATATTTGCTTTGGAAAAAGCGCACAAGAGTGCTCAATTTCGATTTAGTAAATTTTTTTCCCGCAGTGGTTGCCGAAAATTACATTTTTAATATTTTACCGCGATTTTAAAAATAAAATAATGTTTAAATTCCTTAACATAGGAAAGTTATATCTAACTAATAACTTTCATAAATACTCGTTATAAAATCAATCTATCTTTGGCATATTATACCGGAATATATATATATATATATATTAAATCATGAAAATCGGTATTTTCGTTTTTTATTCTTAAAACATGACAAAGTGTTTCCTAGTGGTAAAGGTATGTTAATTCATCATTCTTCCCTAATGTTTTAACTCTTATATTTTTCAGTGTTACTTTTTTTTTAAATATAAGTTTAGATTTTTTGTTGACATCGAAATACGTATGTTTTAAATTGTAAAAATGAACCAACAAAATTTATATTTGAATATGATTTAAAGTATTAATATTATTTAGTGAATTTAGCTCTCTAATACAAGAGTTTAAGTTAACGACAACTTGCGTCTGTATGACAAATTACATTTCATTGAATGATTAACATCTTGTGTACAATGAGTTGAAATTCACTATCATTCATATCAAAATGAATAACTAATATTATCTGTGTACTATAAATGATTGTTCATTTCATGTGCTTGTTTGCATGAAAATGAGGGAAAACATTTTGTTTTTGGATATATGCATGTAAAATATATAAGGGAATATTTATTAATATTTAAGTTGAGGTAAAAGCAATATTTATCAAGGAATATTTATTATATTTATGTAAAGCTATAAGAGATTGTGCAGTTGGAAAGATTGCGGAAATAGAAGATCACCGGGAAGGAATAGAGTGGGCGCGCCGAGACTCCAGGTAATTGTACAACATCAATAGTGTAGTGCAAATTTGTATGTTCGTGTCGATTACTTCAAGTACCAAAGAATAAACGTGGTCATTTTGTCTATAACACTTCTTAGAAATTTCTATATAACGGTAGTATTACATAATAACTTTAAACGATATATCATGGATTTGTGTCTATGTGTTACTAGTGACAGGTGATTGCACGAAAAATGCACCGTTTGCAACAATAAGTGCAAAGATTGTGGACAAAGGCAGATTAGGTCAACAAACAAGAGACCATTCAAACTGAAAAAAAACTGTGCTAATTTTAAGTTAAACTGTAAATGTCATTTTCTAAGCATATATATATAAACATGAATGGTGGAAAAAATCTTTTAGGAAAACTACAAAGAAATGTATCATGGTTGATAAAATGAAATTTCTCAATAATTTGTAAATTTCTATCTTTGTAAAATACAAAATTATACGTTATTAAACAAACATTTACATTAAAAAATAAATGCATACGTATAAAATAATATAAATATAGTAATAAATTGCCTATTCCCTTGGCAAGCAAGTATAATAAAATATGTGTTATAAAGTTTGTTAGAGTGGGTTACATATCATTGCATTTTGTCCATCATTAACCCGTGTTTAAGCTCATTTAGGGCATGATGCATTGAGTCTGCAAGAGAAAGCCTATTTTTAGGCTTACAATAATTTTGTCAGATAAAAAACATTGTTAAATATTTTTCATGGAAATTTGTGTTTTTAAAAATAGATGCAGGCTAGAGAAAACAATAAACATTCCACCATTTTATTTTACAGATATATTAATAACTAAAAATTGTACTCAATTTTAGTTTAAGAAAGTTGAAAATTTTGTATTTTAGCAAATGTTATAAATAATTCAGATTCTGTTATTGGATGCGATTAATAAAAGCGAGATCGCAATCACCCAGTGTCATTATATCGTAAAGCAAGCTATTAAGTATACGATTCACACTATTTCAATTGCGATAGTAAAAGTTTCGTCTTTAGACGAGACTTTCCATCAACTATTTTTAATAATAATCTCATCTTATTTAATCACAAAATGTTGATTTAAAAATACAATAAATATTTCTAAATCAAAATAGTGGGGCCAAAAATGCTGAAATTTTCACCCCTGTCCTGCAATAAATATATTTTAACTTAACATTGCTACATCCATAAAATATTCATCTTAGTATGCTTAAAATATGCTGTCAAATTTCTATGCTGACGGAGAAATTGGAGCAGCCTCAATCTTTAATCGAATTTTTATAGTAATTTTCCGGTATCGTTTGCAGGATTTTTCTATTGAAAAATAAGAAAATTGCTTCAAGTAAATTTTAGTATTCAAAACAGAAACTATTCTATTCCGTGTAAATATTCAAAATAATCCTCTCGATATCAGCAACGAACGATAATGAATATCGTTCTCAGAAATAGTTGTGTATGACGAAGTTAAACTAACATACATAAAATATTACATAAACGATAAATCTTTGCTGTCTTGTTTTATCTTTTATAACTTCAGGCTTTGTATAAAAAAACTATTTCCCACTGGAAACTTATAATTTGATCAGATGTTGTATACAAACATTGAAAATGATCATAGGACCTATTCATGCCTCAATACATTAAAAAATCATACTTCAGTGAAATATAATGTAAATACTTCAGATGGGAACAAAACAATTATATAGTTTATATATATATTATTTAATAAATGCTATGACATCACTATTTCCGCGAGTTAAATACACAAAAAAACTAATATGTTGTAGTCACCACAAGACTTTCTTCTATATTTCCCTCTACAAATTCACTCAGTACAAGTAATTTATTAAAACTATTATTTATCAAAATTATTTACCACGATAAATGCAGATGATTTTGATCTTTCATCTTATAAAAAACTAACATTAAATACTGAAAAAAAAAAGTTTTATTCTCTTTAAATAACATCTTAAAAAGTCCTTTTTCATAATGATTATCTGACACGTATAGTTTTGTACAGTTATATGTCTCCAGTTTCTCGAGGAATATCGGAGTATAGCGGCATCACCTAGTGACGGATATGCATGTAACCTGGTTCAGCAAAACACCTTATAATAGCTTTCTCACATATAAATTTTTGTTTGATTATACACAATAGAACCTGAGATATAGCCTCCTCTTTTACAACGGAAATCGCTGTATAGCAGCGCCACCTTTTAACCCATTTCGTACTGACGTTGCGAAAACGCAACGTTTTCTTTATTATTTTTTCTGTGGAAAATTTAAAATTTTTTTGCTATAAAAATATTTTCCTATTAAAGTGGTGTCCAATACGCATAAAAGAAAAAAAAAAAAAACATTGGTCTACAGTTGCATTTAATATTCGTTATAAAATAATGAATAATCAATGTTTTCCATTATTTTTATTGATTACTTTCAAGTTTCAGCGGTAGATGGCAGCACATGTCAAAATTATAGGCTAAAGTTTGTTTTGCTTTCTTTGAACTCTTAAAAACAAAATGGCATCAACAAGTAAGTAAACATTTTTTTTTCTATACTCTAAATTTCATTTTTTAAATAATGTTGCGAAAACGCAACGTCAGTCTAATGTGTGTTAAAAGATTTAGAGGATGTTTTCGTTCATTTTATGATCGATTTTTTATTTTTTGCAGGTGATTCTCATAATTTACGAAAGGTACGACGTTGTTTAACGATAAATGAAGCTTTAGAATATATTCAAGCTTTTAGTGATGATTCCAGTTCCGAATCTGAAGAAGAAAATTATGAATTTGTCGTAATTCCACCTGACCCGGATGTTTTGACTGATGAAGAAACTATCAACGATAATGCTGTGGGTGAAAATATTCCATTTCCTAAAGATATCACAGGTGAGATCGATATTTTTTCTTCTAAAGTTAAGAAAAGTAAAAATAATACAGGTAAAAGAAAGAAAAATTTTACTTGGGAAAAATGTTCCCCCGCATATAATCAACAACCACAAGATGTAGAAAAACATTGCTATGATTCATTGAAACCTGAAAGAGTCAGTATCAAATCATTTGCAAGCTTTAGAACCTATAGATGTATTTTAAGAAGGAAGTTCGAGATGAAGCAGGATAGATGATGAAGAAGGATAGATGATGAAGAAGGTGAAGAAGGAAGAGGAAGAGATGAAGAAGGAAGTTCGTGGCACATATGATGTAGCATTCGATTCAAAGAATAATGTTACTGTCGCTAGGTGGAACGACAATGCTGTTGTCACCGTACTGACAAACTGAAATGATACTGAGCCAACAGCATGTGCAAAACGCTACTCGAGAACAGAAAAAAAAATGTCCAAGTAAAACAACCCAAAGTCATTGCTGATTATAACAAGCATATGGGTGGGGTGGACTTATTAGATAATTTTATATCAAATTACAGAATAAATATAAAAGGGAAAAATGGTGGTGGCCTATTTTAGTAAATTGCATTGATATTGCAAAAGTAAATGCTTGGAAACTTTATAGGGAATTTGTGGATTCCAAAACAACATTGCTAGACTTTCAAAGGGCAATTGCAGTGTCTTTATTAAAATCGGAAGTAGATATTTCATCAAATAAATCTAATTCATTTGATATGAAAAATGATATAAACCCTATTCCTGAAACCACATGTACTGGTCGGCCATCCGCAATACAAAATCACTTTTTACAGCAAAAACAAAAAGGATCGTACAGACCATATAATCACAAAAAATCCCGAAAATAAAAGAAGGAGGTGTAAAATGTGCAGTAGTCAGACAGTAACAATGTGTAAAAAATGTAATGTTGCTGTACATGCTAAATGTTTTGAAGATTTCCATGATTCCCAAAAATGATGCTTTATATACTGCTTTGGACTGACGTTGCGTTTTCGCAACATTCTGTATTTTAAAAAGTATTAAAGCTAATTTTCTGAAATTTTATTTTTGCCTTATTTTATGTCTCATTTGACAGGAAATCAACTTTTATGCGTATAGGATAACTGTAACCATGACCGGTACTGAATGGGTTAAGGGATTAGCACCAAAAGTTAATAGACATTACCTTATGTCAAGGTGCATCTACATATAAATTAATATGCAATTATCTGCAGTATTTCCTAAGATATAGAGTCCTCCATTAAATTGTGGAAATCACTACATAGCAGTGCCACCTGTTGTGCTATTGACACAAAAAGATAATAGGTACTAACTTATGTCATCGTGCTCTCAATATAAATTTATATGCAGTTTTATTAAGTAGTTCTTGAGATATAGCCCTTCCTTAAATTGTTGAAATCACTGTATAGCATTGCGATTGCCACCAAAAGTTGAAAAGCACTAATATAAGTCAAGGTGCATCTACATCGAAATTTATATGCAATTCTGTGTAGTAGTTCATGAGATTCCATTAAATTGTGGAATCCTCTGTATAGAAGGGCCCCCTGTTGAGCGATTGGCAGCAAAAGGTGACGGGCAATAATATAGGTGAACGTGCATCTACGCATATGCAATTCCATGCAGAAGGGTCTGAAATATAGTCCTCCCTTAGTTTGTGGAAATCGCTGTGTAGCATGATTGCTGTATCGATGTGCAAAAAATGCGCACTCAGTATCTGTGCGAGAATATCCAGCGAGGCTGTCCTGGTGCATGCATTTTTTAAACAGGCTTATGAAGAGGATAGAAGCAATGACAACTGTAGTTAAGCCTTTAAAGTAACTGAAAACTAAATCACTATAGAGAAATTTTTCTCCATTTCCAAGAGTTATATATATATATATATATGCAACGTTTTCATAAGTCTGGGTACACCAAAATATCTTACAAAGGAAAGCAAATTCGCTGAAAACATTGACTTCAAAAGTTTCGTGGATTTAAATGATCTATCACATGAGGTATCACAAGTGGGCCCCCGGGGGCCCCATATGACACAAAGTCCATTTTTTAAAATAGAAATTATACTTTTTCTTCTTAGAATCATGTTAAGCGAAAAACATCTGATTAAAACCATTTACTGCATTTTTATTTTACAGTGTAGGGATCCTCAGGGGCTCCTATTTTTTGTTGTAATAAAATTGAGGAAATCCCAAAATATCTCAAATAAATCCTGTGAATACATTGATTTTAAAAGTTTCGTGCATTCAAATGATCCATCACACGAAATATCACGAGTGGGATCCTGGGGCCCTTGTGGGGCCCATGTAACACAGATTCAATTTTTTAAAATATAAACAAATTTTTTCTTTATAAGAATCGCGTTAAGTGAAAAAAAATGTTTTAAATCATGTATTGCTTTTTTTTACTTTGAAGCGTAAGGGTCTCTGGGGCCCCGAATCTTATAATGTAAGAAAATATTGGAAACCCAAAAGTATCTTTATAAAAAAGCAATTTTGCTGACTACAATGGTTACAAAAGTGTCATTTATTCAAATGGTCTATTACATGAAGTAACATATGTGGGCCTCCAGGAGCCTGGGACCCCGCGTGACAAGAACTCCCTTTTTTGAAAGCAAAAATAGGCTTATCCTTCACAATATCGTATTAAGAAAAAGTATGGTTTAAAGAAATTTTATGGTTTATCGCATAGAAAAAGCATCGTACAGAAAAGTTTCCATTTGAAAAAATGAAGTTTTTGTTACGCGGGGCCCCTGGAGGCCACCTATGGTACCTCGTCTGATTGATTATTTGGATACACAACATTTTTGCAATCATTGGTTTTGAGCGAAATTGCTTTTTTATTGTGATATTGTGATATTTTGGGATTTTCAGATTTTTTTTTTTTTTTTACTACATAAAAATAGGGGTCCTGTAGACCGGCTACTGATTTAAGAAAAAGAAAAAGAAAAGAATACATTTTTTAATACAGAATTTTTCCCGCTTAACACGATTTTATTAAGAAAAAGGTTTCCCTTTAAAAAAAAATTAATTTTGTGCCATGTGTGCACCTGGGGACCTCAGGGTCCTGTTTATGGTACTTCATACGATATATCATTTGAATGCACAAACGTTTTGAAATGAATGTGCCCAGAGGAATCGCATTTTTCTTCAGATATTTTGGGGTATCCGGATTTATTCTTACAACACAAGATTCGGGGACCCGGGGGGCACATTCTCTGCAACACAAAAAAAGCAATAAAAAGCAATAAATGACTTAAAACAGATTTTTTTTCTGCTAAGCCCGATTTTGGGAAGAAATATTATGGTTTCTATTTGAAAAAAAAAAAGAATTTATGTCAAGTGGGGCCCTAAGAGCCCCCGGGTCCCACTCATGATACTTCATGTAATAGATCATTCGAATGCACGAAACTTTTGAAATGAATGTGTTCAGCGAATTTTTTTTTTTGTTTTGAGATATTTTGGGATTTCCAAGTTTTTTATTACAACATTAAACGAGGGACCCCGGGGCCCCCTACGTTGCACAATATAAAAGCAATACATGATTTTAAAGAGATTTTTTTTCTGCTTAACACGATTCTACGAGAATAAAGTATGGTTTCTATTTTTAAAAATGAAGTTTGTGTCACGTGGAGCCACCAGGGGTCCCGGGGACCCACTTGTGATACCTCATGTGATACCTCATTATTTAAATCCATGAAACTTTTTAAATCAATGTTTTCAGCGAATTTGCTTTCCTTTCGATATATTTTAGTGTACCCAGACTTATAAAACACTCTGTATAGGGGAGACCCGTGTACCTAGGGCCATCATGTACCTAGGTCCATCCCACTTTATTTGAATAATATTTAGTTTTAAGTTTTAATATTCAGTTGGGCGAGTAACAGCACCAGTTGCTACATTTAGAATCACTTTGAAACCAATCAGGAGAAAGTGTTTACAAGTTACATGTACAAAAAGAATTTACATGGTTTGAAGTAAAATTTTGCAGCTCATCTCTTTTGCTATTTTACAAAAGTCAGTCAAATAATTTTCTTTTATTTCTTGTGCATAATTTTTCTTGTTATATTGAGTAATAAATGAGATACTTAATTAGCCCTCTCTGTGTGTGGGTTTTTTAGTGGAATCAATTTTGAATGAAGTTACCGAAACTTGTACCTAGGGCCACATAGCTGAATTGTACCTAGGGACATCCATGGCCCTAGGTACAATTGCAATCTTATTCTTCATGTTGTTACAATTTAATTGAAAAACTTTTATAATTAAATGAAGGATAATGTTGTATGAGGGACATTGCTTCAACCCACCACCAGTCATAAGCTTCAACCGTTGGACAGAGGTGTGTTTGGACCTTATAAGACATACTACAGTACAGCCTGTTGTAACTGGATGCTGGCAAACCCTGGCAAGCCAATCACTATACATGACGTTGCTGAAAATGTTGGCAAGTCCTATCCGTCGGTCTTTACTCCTGTGAACATTCTGGTTTTCGTGTAACTGGCATATAGCCAGCGAATCACTGACCAGGAAACCATATTCACTGACCAGGAAACCATCCCATTCTGTAATCATAAAAGAAAAAAAGAAATCCAAACAAGCATTAATACAAAAAGCATATATAAATATGTTTCTTGACGTATAAAACATTAGCCCTTGTCAGCTTGTTTTTAAGTTATAAATTCTGAAAGTTCGCTAATAATCGGTGAAACCACACCTAAATTGATAACACCACGCCTTACTGAAATAATGAATGAAATCCAAAATAAGCAGAAATTGATAGGGCATAGTTAAACTTTGTTCTTTGATGCATTCATCAGTTGCCTATTTCAGCTTTGAGATATATTCAATTGAGATATAATTCCTAAAAATTCGCTAAAATAGAATCTAAATATTGATAAAAGTCATGGTTCTGGCAGATTTTGATGAGACTCCTCCCACTTCTTTCTCATAACTAAATTTTTACTCAAACTTAAATATAGATTTCGGGAACGGATTTATGAGGGGTAACAGTGTGTGCATCCAAAATCATGTTATTATTATGCCCTCTTGAATGAACATAATTTAATTTATTTCTATTATTACACTATTTTGATGGTTTCCTGGTGAGAGCGAATATTTAAATTCAAATGTGGTTGAGAGACAAGCTCCCTCCACAAATTTCCAAAAAAAAAAGATTTTCTTCAGAAAGAAAGTTAATCAACAATTATGGAACTGTATGTCTCTGTTTCATGTCCTGTTGAAATTTCGAAATCTTCATTATCTAACATATTTTCGTGCGTCATGCTTGAACAGGTACAACTTTTTCTGAAGCAAAACCTCGTATAAAAACTACTCAAAGAAAGGATGTGGCCGTAAAGCAGGAAGATCTAGAAATTTAAGAAACAGTCCAGAAAAAAAAATTGAAAAAAAAAATATATATATATATACGTGCTATTAGAATATATCCCAAAGAAAAAAAAGAGTGACAAATTCGGTTTTTCAAATTAAGGCAACATCATGATAATTATCATATGATAAATAAATGTGTTACTTGATATTGTTTCATTTATAAAATATATGTTTATATGTTTATTTTCTATTCTTTACAAAGTGAAATCTAATTTTAAGGGAATGGCCCTAGGTACACTGAGGCCCTAGGTACAATGAGGTCTGGCCCTAGGTACGTTGAGGTCTGGCCCTAGGTACAATGTGGTCTGACCCTAGATACAATAAGCGTGTTGTACCTAGGGCCATGTGTGAAATTTTTTTAAGAACTTTCTGTTTGTCGGAATTTATTCTTTTTAGTGTTTATATTAATCTCAATTAAAAGAAATTAGTCTAAAGATATGTACATATCAGTTTCATGATTTTTAGCAGGTCAGGGGCTCTGTTTTTGGGAAATGAAAAAAAGCGGCCCTAGGTAAAATGAGGTCTGGCCCTAGGTACAATGAGGGTGTTGTACCTAGGGCCATGAGTGAAGTTTATTTTAAAACCTTCTATTTGTCAGAATTTATTATTTTACGTATTTATATTAATTCTAATTGGAAGTAAATAATCCTAAAGATATATAAATATCAGTTTCATAATTTTAAACAAGTCAAGGGCTCTGTTTTCGGCCATTGAAAAAAAGCGGCCCTAGGTACACGGGTTTTCCCTATATACAGAGCCTGATTAAGGGGGAAGCACACATTATCTCCGCTCTCACCGGAATATTTTTTTTTTACTTCATGTCATAGAAATTCCACGCTTTGACGAGGAAATATTTTTTATAAAAAATGAACGGTGTAAAACAATCCAATTTACTCACCGTTATTAGACACCAGAATTCTTTTAAAATAATTTTTAATGAGAATTTTCTGTTTATCATAGGATGAAAGTATTTGTTAAAAAATAACGGTGTAAGTTTTAAATATGTGTGCTTCCCCCTTAATCAGGCTCTGCCTATATATTTAATTATTTGTCCTTATCACTCCATCCTGCCCCATGCCCGGCCAGAACGTGATAAGTGATTTAGTGCAATGTTTTTCAAAACAACAATATTGTTATTTTGTTTTTTTACAATATCATTTTACACTTATAATTTTTAAACTATAAGATGATCATAGAAACAATTGCAGTTCTACAAATTAACTCTTTTGAATTTTTAACACATATTTTCTTTTAAGTGTCCCGTTCTACCCCGTGTTTCCCTATATATGTATATATATATGTATATATATATATGTCTGTGTGTGGGTGTGTAAACGTTTTTTCAATACTGTAATTAACATCTTCTATAAACTCTATTGTTACAGAGCAGTATTGCCTAACAATAGCTTTTTAAAATTGTACTATATAATATTTTCCATTTTACAAGTCTTGCATACTTTTAAATGATTTTCTTTTAACGGCAGCTTAGAAAAGCATTCTTTATATATTATTAAAATGGAGCTTTTAAATTCAACGCACTTGACATTTAATAGATCTTGGGATTTTGAAAATAGAAGATATATAATTTTTTTTTCTTTAATGGCTCTTTCTTTCGTTTGTCATGGTGCGTTAAATGCTGTCACAGATACCTTATTGTGCTAGATTCCCATATGCCTGAACGTGAACATCATGTCAATATCTTAAAATATATTGTTTGTTTCTTTATTATTATTATTATTATTATTATTATTTTATATATATATATTACATGATAGGTTTTATTAACTTATGTAAGAAAGGCATTTTTTTGCATTTATTGTAAATTTAATTCCATATGGGAAAAATACATTTTGAAAGCAAAATGTTAAAGAAAGAATTATAATGTTTTTTGATAAAACGCTTTAATGTCATATTGTTTCCCTTTAATTTTTTTTATAACTGAATTAAGTGCTATTCTCTTAGAGCCACATTACATTTATTTTATATGGTAAGTGCTATTTGCAGTTTGTAAACAACAGTTTTAAATAATTATTTAATAGAACTAAAATATATATTAAAATTTTAAGTTATTAAAAAAAGTAGTAATAATAATACAAATCATATTAATATGTCTTTAATAACAGAATGTTTACGTTTAAATGAATATTGTTATTAAATCGAAGTCATTCATAAAATATTTAATACAAGATGTCTAAAATATTTAAATACTCGACCTGCTAACTATGTTAGTTTATCCGCAATGGTATTAAGCCCCGCCTTTTTTTCACACCAGAATATTTGTAGAGCAATAGTCTTCTTATTTAATCATGAGAATATATTGCTGAATATTACTCTACAACTATTCTGGTGTGAAAAAGGGTGGGGCCAATACCATTACGGATAAACTAGCATAGTTATCAGGTCTAAAATACAATATTTAAAGTAAACGGAATGGTTAAAAATATATTTAAACCGCACTTAATATTTTAAGAGACTATAAATCTTTAAAATCTAAATTTAAGATAAATTATGTAAAAATTGTTAATCTATTTAAATATATGATTCTTAATATATTTTATTAGGTGTTTAATGCTATTAAAAATATAACTTGAAATTTGTAAAATTGAAAAGAAAAAAATAAATTATATAGCACATTTAACTTAAATATGTGACTAAAATAATTTTAAATAATAGGAATAGTATAAATTTAAATGAATGTTAAGAGATATGATACTAAAAACAATACATCCATCATTAAAATATACATGCAGTCTAAATCTACAATTAAATATCGTTGTTAAATGCATGATTATACTTAATTTTCATTCAATTCAAATTTATTTATTCATTTATTTATTTTTATCTTTCTTACAACATATTGCTGTTTCAGAGCCGAAGTGAAATTTTGTATCTAAATGTAATGAAAAACGCCTTAAAGAAAATTATATAGATTATAAAATTGAAATATACTTTAATAGCGTTTTCATTTTGTATTTTAAAGAACATATTTCTAATGTAATTTATGCAAGTGGTTAGGTATAATTAATTAATTACATTTTTTTTAATAGGATATAATTGATCGAATTATTTTAAGAAATTATACTTCGTCGAAAAAAACTAGTATAACTGTAAATAAATAATTGCAAATGTACATAATCTCAGGGTCGTAGTCTCCGCTTTTTTTTTTTTTTTTTTTTTCAGGACACTTTGGGAAATCATCAATTTATGCTTTTTTTTTTTTGCTACCACTAATTTTATGCAATAATTTCTATACTACTTAATCACACTACATTATATTTAAAATACAATAACAATTTCTTTAAGAAAAAAGTGGTGGCAAAAGAGGCGAAAATTTTTCACTCTTGAAAGTGTCGTGAAAAAAAGGCGGAGAATACGACCCCTTTAACCCATTCATGGTCACGCCATTTTTAATTTTCTCGTTTCGAAGCCATTTTAGTGGGATGTGTTTTATATATTTTTAAGTCATTAAGTACTACTAATATTACAAATTTATCAGGAATACTGAGAAACTGATTGTTTTCTATTTAGCAAATTCGTAGCAATGAATAAATGCAGACCCTGATTAAGGGGAAAGCACACATAATTAAAACTTACACCGTTATTTTTTAACAAATACTTTCCTCCTATAATAAACAGAAAATTCTCATTAAAAACTATTTTAAAAGAATTCTGGTGTCTAATAACGGTGAATAAATTGGATTGTTTTACACCGTTCATTTTTTATAAAAAATATTTCCTCGTCAAAGCGTGGAATTTCTATGACATGAAGTAAAAAATAATTGTAAAAATATTCCGGTGAGAGCGGAGATAATGTGTGCTTCCCCCTTAATCAGGCTCTGAATAAATGATTCAGAAGTAAAAAACTCTGACCGCGTATACGTGTTCATGACCATGAAAGGGTTAATCTGAACACGTTTAAAAATGAATGTGGGCTGTTGATAAAAAAAAAAAAAAAAATGTGTTGTATTGTAAGAAAAAGAGTTCTGATAGTGCTGCATTAGATTATTTTAATTTTATTTTTTTGTCAAATGTATTATAGTCTTATTGTAATTTATTTTGAATGTGCCTAATAACAAAACGAAATGTTCTTTTCACATAAACTTCCTTTTCTTAATTTTTTGTTATTTTCCTGATTCGTATTTTTACAGAAATGTTAGATTTTAATATTAAAGTGACATTACGGTAGTTTTACAATGGTATAGATAAAAAACTTTGATGCATTTATATATTTACAAATATATATATATATATATATATATATATATATGCATATATGTTGACAAATAATAATATAATATCTGTAATTAAATGAAAGTAATTAATACTTCAAGGACGTCAATCAAAATTTAAAGATTTAAACTGTGTTTAAATTTATGTAAATTATATTAAGCTTTATAAAAATTAAATTTATTGTAGAAATTAAAGGAAAATATTTAACAAATTAAAATTTCTATTTTTATATTACAATTTTATTCACAATACTATATGTAACTCTTATGATTATATTTTTTTTTAATAACATATGTTTATGAATGTCTCCTTTTTCATAAAATTTATAGAGAATTCAGAAGCATTTAATTTTCTCTTATAATGCATTTAAGATATTGAAAAAATCTTTCTTTCTGAAAATTTCCTATTAAAATTATTGATATATTTTAATACTTTTATAATGACGCAAATTTACCTTCGAACGGGAAATTTAAAATTATATAACTTTTTGACATCATTAAAACTGTAACATGTTTAAATGTTGTACAAAGGAGCAACTGAGAAATTAAATTTTAACCAATTTGAAATTTTAATCAGATTTCTTTATATGCCGGCTTTATAAACTGAACTTGACAGAAATATAAGATTTCTCTTACTTCAATAATTCTAAATGCACTTCTAAGCAATTAAAAAATTATTATTAATAGTAAAAATAATATTTTTGATTCTAAATTTGTAATTTAGAATCAAAAATATTATATTATATTTTTATTTTTATCGATGAATTCGAGTATGATTTATGGAAATAAATTTTATGTTTCGTTTTATAATAACATAATAAAAAAATGCCATTTAATTTACATGAAAGTAAACATTGATAAATGTTTTGATGTAGAAGATAACGCTGATATAGTAATTCTGCATTATTGCAAAATCACTACTTTGTATGATTTAATTTTTTATTGTACAACAAACAAGGTTTTCAAACAAGGTTAATATTTTTTTTTACTTAAAAATGATATGAAACACGATTTCAGCAATTATTACATAAACAATTTGAGAAGATTTTGTTATAAAAAATCTCAGTCATCATATAACGTTTACCTTTGTAATCTAAACGAGTAAAAATATATATGAAAATGAAGCTTTTTAACGTCAGAGTAGCTGAATTTTATATAGTGTTTCAGACTGAATAATAAAAGATAAATCATATATATATATATATATCTATATATATATATATATATATATATATATATAACATGAATGGTAATAGACAACTAAGCAAATGGTTAATAAAAACCCTTTGTGTTACTGATTGGAACACTATAGACTTTTAAATGCGTTCTATGTTTCGAAAACTAGTAGACACTATCGACTCACGCATAGTTCAGTGGACCATATAAAATTAGCTATCTAAATAAATTATTTTAATTAAAATTTAAGTGTATTATATTAAAGCACATTATAAGGTACGAATTAATATCTGAAAAATTTTAAACTTATAATGGTAGTCAGTTGGGTGATATTATTCTCTGAAAATTATAAACACATATAACGATTGATTAAATAAAAATATTTTTAAATATTCGTTGTTCACGAAGTAGAATTGTATCATTTAGCCCAACACTTAACAACGGCATTACGTGAATATTTAGCTTTTTGACTAATTTCGAATAAGTATGGATATTATTTATATTTATAAAATAGTTATATGTAATATATATTACTACATATTACATAAAAAATATATATTTATTATTTAATAATTATACATTATATAGTAGATACAAAACTTTGAATGAACACCATAAACTGTAAGAGGTCGCAACAACTGTTTCGGGTCCAAAGAAGACACGACATTTCGTCAGGCGAACAAAGTAGGCACGAATGCATCAAACACGGCGGCAATGCACAAAACCGATTATGTAAAGAGCAAAAACAAATAAAATCGAATGTAAATATAAATACTAGTGTCACCAGAAATATAAAAGTGAAAGAAGAAAATAAATAAATAAATAAATCAAATTTAAAAATATAATAAAATCTAAAAAAATTCAAAACTAAACGAAAAAATGTGTTACGTGTATAACCTATTTAATTTAACTATACCATACCTATAAATTTTTTCACTGGTTTAGGTATGCTGATGACACTTTCATTCTTGTTCTTTTCAATATTTCCAGTTTGCTTTCTTTGGTCAATTCACTTGACACTTGCATTGAGTTCATTTATGATATTGGAGAGGATTGCTCCTTGCCTTTTCTTGACGTTTATGTGTCTAAAGATAAGGATAGGTTTTAAACCACTGTCTTTAGAAAACCCTTCTCTGTCTTTTTTTTTTTTTTTTTTTTTTTTTTTTTGTGTCCAGTCTAACACATTTTTTTCTGATCTAGTCTTTCGAAGGAAATTATTTTTTTTTTAATCTCTTGCTGTTTCTTGAGGTTATAATCCCCCTGTCTTCGATAAAAATGTATATACTTCTGTTTCCAAATTGAACGATCATGGTCTCATCCCAGTAAATTTACCTCTTTAGTCATCATTTTCTTTTAAAATTTCTAAACTCTTTCCTCGTCTGGTTTTAAAGTTATTTACAAACCCTTAAAAAAATTTAATTATCTTCTCTTAAAGATTTCATTCCTACTGAAAACTGATCTGGCATTTATTAAATCCTTTGTTCCTCGTGCAATTTCTCTTATATTGTCCAAACTAGGAGGCGTTTGAAATATACTAGAATAAATGAGCACCATTAGAATATTCATAATGAAAAGATTTCCAAATTTTCTATTGCTTCCCTCTTCTAGGCTCAAGGCCGTTATTTGGATTTTTCTAAAACTAACGTAATTTCTTTTCCTATCACCTCCTCCTAATTTGATATCCATCAGGATTTTTACATAGTTTTTTAGTTTTATTGATTAATTAATTTATTTTCTTTTTTCAATTTCATAATTATGGTCACACCAGTACTGATATTTACATTCGATTTTTTTTGTTTTTGCACTTCACAAATATTGTGTGCGTTGCGGCACTCGTGCCTACTTTGTTCGCCTGACGAAAGGTTGTGTGTCCTTTCAACCCGAAACAGTTGTTGCGAATTCTTGCATGTTATGGCGTTTGTTCAAAGTTTTTACTTATTAATTTAAATGTCAGTTCTGTGGTGCTTTTTTATTATTGTATAATGTAGGCACGTAAGGAGATTGAATAATCTGGAGTGTCACTCACACGACTTTCTCTTACCGTAAAATTTAATACTATAAATACAGGTTGGAGATTAAGAGGTAAAAACAGGATGTTATGTAAACCTATGTTAAACAATTCAAATTAGGCTTCGGAAGAGCTTTATATGATAATTAATTCTGTGTGAGGGGGGCTACCGCCCCCCTCAACCTCCCGTTTCATTAATGCACCTACATTTATATAGAATTTAATTCGGTTACTAAAAAATAATTTATTAAAATTATTATTTAAAAAAATTATCTTTTATGATAATGCAGACGATTTCCATATTAGAGAAGTAGTATAACACTAAATATCCAAAAAAAGTCCATTTTATTCTCAATATAAAAAAAAAAAAAAAAAAAAAATAATAATAAAAAAAAAACGAAGGCGAGGCTCCTACATACACACACACACACAAAAAAAAAAAAAAAAAAAAAAAAAAAATCCCAGTTGACTATCTCTATTACAAAAAATATATATTCGTTTCATTTGGTTTAATGCAGTCTATAGACGTTAAACTCTACTTACCTGCAATTTCCTCCCATACACGTAATGTATTACAATTCTCTTGATTGTCCCTGTACACGAACCATTTGCTTGATCTTAACGAAAAGCTTACTGTAGCATCCTTATATGATACACATTTAGAATACCAAGTTTGGAATGTCTGCTACTATTTGTTCTTGAGATATGCTGATAACAGACACACACATAAACAGACACACCGATAAAAACATGATTTTCGTATTCAAGTGACCTCAAAACGTGTAAATATTACAAATTCCACTTTCGAAAATTTGACCCAAAAACAATACTTTCACTACCTTATCGGTAAGAGAAAGTAAATAATCTCGTGTGTCACTCACACGACTTTCTCTTACCCTGAAATTTAATACTATATATACAGGTTGGGGATTAAGAGGTAAGATAACGATGTTATGTAAACCTATGTTAACTGTTTGAATGCTGAAGCACTTACTGAAATACATTCTTAAATTGCTATCGTTGTTTCAGGCCTCAATAAAAGTTTTTCCGGTGTAAATATTTAATTTTAGCTTTTTAAAAAATTCGAAACCCAATCATACCAACTGAAAAACCACGCCTTGCAGTAAAAAAAAAAAAAAAAAAAAAAAAAAAAAAAATCCAAGTAAGCAGCAATCGAAATGGCATATATAAATATGTATTTTTATGCGTAAATCATTTACCCTCGATCACTCTTTCTACAGAAATAACATACGAAATTCTCTAATGAGCACACACTATAACATAAAGACACACCTAATTAATGAAAACCACGCCTTACTGTAGCTATTGTAAAAGGCCAATTTAAGTATCATTATAGGATGAATAAAAAAAAAAACGCGTTTTATCATTAATAATTGTTCACACACAACGTTTTACGAAAATTTAACGTGGAAAAAATCCAATTTTAATATAGTTTTCCAAATATGCAATTCAGCATAGTGAAGAGGTGTGTATTCTGATAAAATTTTATGGAGACTCCGCCCTTTTTTTTTTTTTTTTTTTTCATATTATTTCAAAATATAAAGATATATATTTTAAAAATAGTGAAACGAGCGTCGTAATATTTTATGCGTCGAAAATCACGTTAGATATTTATCTTTCGAAAGAACTACATTTAATTAATTTCAATGATTAGACTATTGACGTCGTCTTATGCTGATATTTTTTGAGCGTTAAAAAAAAAAAAAAAAAAATCTGTTGTTAAATAAAACCCAATCATTCATACAATTATCGGTTAATTTATTAATTCTTTTTTGAGTTTTGCGAATAAATAATGAAAGAAAAGAACTTTATAAAATAAATAAACAAATATATATATTTTTTTACTTCTTGTTAAAGAAAATGTAAAAGTAAAATAATGAAAACATGAGGTTAAACAATTGTGTTTTGATGCACAAAAGCCATGTAGTTTTTTCTTACAGCGAGCGCAAATGGGGTTGGAACTTTATAGAAAAATTCCCTCTAATATATAACTTCGATAAAATAAGTCAAAATTACTTTTAATAAATAAGCGGTACGAAATAAAGGCGGGGCTAAAAATACTCAGGAAAACATTTAAACATTGGCATCTATGTAGGACTTGCTATTAACTGATTGATTTTGTTTATGTTAAAAAAAAAAAAAAAAAAAAAAAATTAAATTTAAATTCCGGTGATATCTGAATTGTACCTCTCGTAGCGCGATAGCGCTGCTTCGTAGTTTTCGAGACTAAACATCGCAGCGCTATCGCGCTGCTTAGTAGTCAAACGGTTAAACAATTCAAATTGGGCTTCGGGAGAGTTTTATATAATAATTAGTTCTGTGTGAGGGGGGCTACCGCCCCCCTCAAACACCCGTTTCATTAATGCACCTACATTTATATAGAATTTAATTCGGTCTTTAAAAAATAATTCTGTTTGTAAAAAATAATTTATTTAAATTATTATTTTAAAAAATTATCTTTTATGATAATGTAGACGAATTCCATATTAGAGAAGTAGTATAACACCAAATATCCAAAAAAAAAGTCCATTTTATTCTCAATATTAAAAAAAAAAAAATTCTAAGGTTTTTTTTTTTTTTTTTTTTTTTTTTTTTTTTTTAAGTAAAAAAAATCGATAACTTTGTTTTAAATTATCGCAGATCGATTCCTCAGACATTCATTTTAAAGGTATTGGCGAGCTCTTTTGAAAGATACCCATCATGAAAATTTACACCCCTTGAGGGGAGACTTTCCCCCAGGGGGGGGAGTCGAGGCTCCTACATACACAATTTTTTTTTCCCAGTTGACTATATGTATTACAAATATATATATATATTCGCTTCATTTGGTTTAGTGCAGTCTGTAGACGTTAAACTCTACTTACCAGCAATTTCACCCATAGACGTAATGTATTAGAATTCTCTTGATTGTCCCTGTACACGAACCATTTGCTTGATCTTGACGAAAAGGTTACTGTAGCATCGCTATATGATACACATTTAGAATACCAAGTTTGGAATGTCTGCTACTATTTGTTCTTGAGATATGCTGATAACAGGCAGACACACACACATACACACACACACACATACACACACAGAGACCAACCGCTAAAAACTTTATTTTCGTATTCAGGAGACCTCAAATCGTGTAAATATAACAAAATCTCTACCTTACACTTTCTCTACCTTATGAGTAAGAGAAAGTAAAAAGAGAAAAAAAAGTGAATATTTTACGATGTTTATGTAATAAAGAAGAGAGGATTTTTTTATTTATTTTTTTTTTCAATAAAATTTCTTTTCAGCATTTTAGTATTTCTCGACGTTACAATTTATCAGGTTCAATAGTATTATGTGGCCTAGCGGTTTGTTCGTTGTAATTTTGTAAAAACATTTTAATACTTTTTAGTTCAATCTAAAAATTTATCTTCCTTATTAACTCTACATATCTAATATTTCCTTTTCTTGTTGTTCATTTTATCTGCACTTGGTACACTGAGTTATCTTACAATTTTATTTTTTCCTTAGAAAATACTTAGGGTTGAATTTTTTTTTTTTAGAGTACTATCTAGTGTTCATTTGAAATTACTTGATGTTTCCCGTCTCACTACCCTAATTGACCCACCTTTATATTTTTATAAATTTCGTTGCAATATTTTTCCTTAAATTCAGTTTTTAATTATACAGATTATTCAAAACACTATGACATCGGCTTTAATTTTACAAATGTTGTTCCCAGTCATACATAACAAGTTGCAAAGATGTGTTAAAAAAGCACCAGTAAAAGTATAAAATCAAAATATTCAGACATTTCATTTCAAGAAGTACAAAATTTAAATTTCTGTTTGGCCCTCATTCCAAAATGTTTAGCGAATAAATTGTACATACTCATAAGCAGATCCTACGCACCTTGATTAAGTCATGTAGGAAAGAGGAATTTTGGACAAAATCGTCGATGGAGGCAAGGATTTTGCAGCTAGGATCTGTTGATAAGTAAATCTATGGGTGTTGATTAATAGTATATATATATAATCACAGCTGCCAGTTTTTTAATTTATTCCGGAATGTTGTTAGACCCGCCGTTTTTTCACACTGTAATCTTTGTAGAAAAAATTTATTCAATATATAATTACGATTAAATATGAAGACAGTTACTCTAAAAATACTACGGTACGAAAAAGGAGCGGGACTAACAACATTACAGAATAAATTAAAAAACTTGGCATCAATGTATATATATATATATATATATATATGTTGAAATATAATTTAAATGTATTATTTATCAATAGTTTTTAATTTATGCAATTTTTAAACTGAAAAACTTAAATGGTCAATTACAAATATATTTATGGTTATTCACTGAATATAAGTATTCAATTCCAATCAAAATCTCACTTCGAAAATATTATTTAGAATATTCTAAATTTTAGAAAATAGGACAAAAAAAAAAGAATCTCAGTTACTGATCTTTATATATTGATATATATTTTTAAAAAATTCAAAAAATTATGTTAATGAGTATATTAGAAAGTAAGATAAAACTTTAATAAATGTCCACAGTATTGCCAATTACTGGTTCGTCCACGTTAATATATAAACTTTTCCACTTAAATTATTCATTTATTTTAGTTATAACCTAAAAATACTGTTTCTTTCCATTTCCCCCCCCCCCCCCCAGATTAAATATATATAGAGAAAAACTGATCCAGCCGAGTTTCTAGTACAGCACCTACCGCGCACACAAATAAAATGCTTTACATTAACGCCACGCGTTCACACTAGCAAGTTTTTATTTTTATTTTTTTAAAACAGCTAAAACTTTGTTATTTTGATTTATGGGATGTTGTTGAGTAAACTTTACACTCTAACTTGTGCATTTGACAGTGCTCTTTCATTGAAGTTTAGTTTCGTTTAGGTAAACACTTAACTGATTCATACTTCCTTCGTAAGTTCACGACTTTTTATGAATGGTTAAGGTTTGGATGTGATTCAATCAATGCGCAGCCACCCTATTTTACAACTAAAATTTTCAGTTGAGTAAATATCAGTGAAAAACCAGCCCCTGCTTTCAGTGAGAAATAAGAAAAAAAAAAAAAAGAGAGGATACGAATGATAAACTCAACACAGGGTAAACATTTTTTTTTTTTTTTTTTTTTTTTTTTTTTTAAGGCATCCGAATCTAGACACTTCAGAGAATCTACAGGCAATTTTTTCATATTGAATTCGTCCTTCTTTTCTCTCAAAACAAGTAGAAAAAGGTACCGTTTAAGTTGACATCACCGTGATGGAAAACTTATTACACGCGTTTTTCTAGCAACCACGTTTACTTGAGTTTGTCCTTCTTATCAGCAGTGCTTCATTTCTAAGAGAAAATTTATCTCAAAACTGGCAGACTGGATTTAATTCTCGAGCAATTTTTTGGCTTTTTGTTAGAGATCATGGGATAGTTACTGGATTTGTTAGAAGTGTTGCCAGATTGGGGACTTTTTTAATTCAACTATCACCAATAATTTTGAGAAGTGATGTTTGATACACATAATAGACGATTTATCTTCGAAGTCACTAGGCAATCGATACAATTAAAATTTATTGGTGGATATTGAATAAAAATCATCCCTAATCTGGCAACACTGCTTATTAGTGAAACACTTTCAAGTGCTAATCGCTGATTTACCTGAAAAAATTCTGGAAAAAGATTTAATTAAGTATATTACTTTTAAAAGCATTAGTTGCTGAGTCACAGTAGCAAAACTAGAAACAGTTACTGAACATGCATTTATGTCTTCTATATCTAAAAATAAGCGCCCTATTGGAAATTTTAGGATTAACGATTTTAGGATTTGCGATTTAAGGATTTTTCCTCTGCTAGTGTTAGGAGAATTTGTAAATTTTTTAATGTTAATTTAACTTAATTAAATATTCTATTATGACTTCATTTTATTTTTATTGCGTGCAAACTAATTTAATATGCCGAATAAATAATATGCCGAATAAATTTATCATAATGTAAATATATTGTGAAGTAAAATAATGTAAATGTTAATCAAAAATTTTATTGGAATTATTTAAAATATACGCATTGCTAAAGTTTCATAAAATAAATGAAAATATTTGATAAAATATAAAAGCATGACATAATCAAAGTTGTTGGAATTATTTAAGTTCATTGGCATTAATGAAAGAAGGTCAATGAAATCTAGTCTTTTATATATATAGAGAGAGAGAAAACTTAAAATTTAATATATATATATATATATTTCTTTTTTCTTTTGCTATTCAGATTCTTAAACTTTAAAATTAAGTGCAATATAAACTAATTTATGTTTTTTTTTTTTTTTTTTTTTTCTGAATCACAGTTTAAATAATAACTTGAAAAAATTCCCTTCTCAGAATTTATCACTATCATTATTGAGGTTACCTTAAATGAATTATTCAAAAGAAGTTGAAATATGGCTTACAAGCATGCAGATTAAATGTATTTAAATATAGTCTTCTCCGCATGACTGAGGTTTGCATTTGTTTACATAAATAAAACTTGCATTCAATTTTTAAACCCGAAAATTTTCTTATGACCATTTCTGGAAAATTTTCTGCACTTTATTTAAACACAGAATTTTCAGTAATAAAGATTATATTTCTATTAGAAATTATTAGTATTCAAAACGTCGGAAACCCAGTATACAAAATGCAATATAAAGTTCAAGAAGACTATTCCAACGCGAAGTTAGCTAATGATATTATATATAGATTTACGTTTTTAAAACATCGATATTTTCGTTACGTAATGTATGTAGACTGCAATTTTTAAAATGCTTTACTCATCAAAGTTAATCTAAAAATCAGCGAGAGGAACCACTTTATACCTTCCTGATATTGATTTATCTGAAAATGCTCTGCGTTTTAAATGGTCGTACTTTTAAAATGTGAAAAAGCTATGATATTTGAGAGAAGTTTTAAGAAATGGAAAAAATAAGCAAAGATAGACAGGAAATCGCAGTTTATCAAATGAACTTCTAAATCAGCATTTTTAGAATAGTTAAAATATCTACGATAATAATATTCACCATTTTTAAACGTTATACGGCCCTCACGCTTACTGATAAAATTTATGTTGATAAAGTTATTTAGGTACATTTTATCAAAATTGAAACTTTAAGAGAGAAGTTCTTCAAAACTTATTGATAATAATTTACTTAATATATATTATAATTGGTCGATAAGTGCATTTAATATTATCTTTATAGTTCTTTCTATGCGGAATTTTAAATCGTGTCTCTTATTCACAATTTTATGCATATAATCTATTAAAAAATTAGGTATAATTATTTCAATAATCGTTATTCAGATTTTATAGGTGCTTTAATTATGAAGTATGACCATAGGAAAGTTTAATGCACAAAATTATTTACTGTAATTTTCAATGAAGAATTAAATTTTTGTTGTAGTACATGGTTATCAAAAAATGAATGAATAATTTGATAGAAGGTATAAATTATGAATTTTTAGGACGCATTACAATCAGCATGTGCTGTTAAAAAAAAAAAAAAAAAAAAAAAAAAAAAAACGAGTCAGATACCTTAGACAGGTCTCGCACCGTTCCTAAAATTTCAAGTTCATTTTATTATAATATCACTACCATTTTATATCCATATTTTGTTACCTAATATTTCAGCATCAAAATATTGAAAAATATTCCAGAAACATTTTTCATTAAGGAGAGTGGTGACAATATAATAAAATATTAGTAAAATTTTTAGGAACATTGCGAGGTCTTCTTATATGATGCCCTGAAATTATCGATAATATTCAATTTTATTATTGCATATTATTTGCAAGAATATATATATATATATATATATATACTAACCTAACAACAAAAAAACGTTTTCTGGAAATTGTGTCACAAGTTTTATGCAGATTTGACACACTGATTCGAAGAATGTAACTTGCAACCAGGGTTGCCAGATTGGACTTTTTTTTATTCAACAGTCACCAATAATTTTTATTTGTAACGTTTCCCTAATCACTTCGAATATTGACAGTCTATTATGTATATCAAATGTCACTTCTCAAAATTATTGGAGGCTATTGAGTAAAAAAAAGGCCATATCTGGCAACGCTGCTTGCAACAGTTCTATTTCAATACATTTTTATTTTAAATAAATATTATTAAACAATTATTTAGAATATATTTATTTTCTATATTTCTGAAGACTCAAACATAAATCACTTTCGCGCTTAAGATAGCAAAACGTAAATCTGCAAATACACATTTTCCTTTTTTTTCTTTACTTACACACATAGTTACCAACATTTTAACATATTCCGGAAACTTTTGTAGCCCCACCTCTAAACCGCACCATTTTATTTATAAGATATTTTTCTCCAATATTTAGGTACAATAAAATATTAAAAAAAATATTCTTCAGAAAAAAGTGGTATGAAATAGAGGTGGGGCTAAAAATGCTCCGCAATAAATTAAAATGTTGGCATCTCTGCTTACATGTAACATCAGTAAATAATAAGAAGTAAAATAAAGGGTGCATTGATAATTTAGCTACTGATAAAATCGAAATCATAGGTTCAAACTTCTTGCAAAGTAATTTAGATCTGCTACATTTATTAATAAATTACTTTGAATGTCTAGATGAAGATTCAGAGAGGAAAGGGTATTGCAGGATAAGCATATGAAAACTGCACCAGCGTCGAATGAAGAGTTCTTGCCTGCTATTTATTGTTCTTTATCTGAAACATCTTTTGCACACAATTTTAGACTTCTACCCTCAACGATTAGGGAGTAATGGGGGTGACAACCTAAAACGTTAAATTTAATTAAAAAAAAAACTATTCAAGATATATTAACGAGGTTGAAACTATTTATAAATGTTTATGAAGTACATAATATATATTTTTTTCAGAATTTTCACTCGATTTTAAACGGTAGAAAATGATAAGTATATTTTTGATGGGCGATTTTTTATACTTTCCACCAAAGTGACACCTACCAAAAAAATACAGTTTATTTCTCTATTAGTTAGCTATTATATATAAAAATTACAGAAGGGTCAAATTGGTAGAACGTAGTGAAAAAAAATAATAATCACTTAACAATAATACTTGTGTGCAAGTGTTACATTCTTAAAATAAAAGACTGACACCAGCACTTTTTCTCATTTTTGCTACCTATATTTTTATACACTAGTCTCTCTCTATCCTATTTAATCACGACATATTGCTATGAAAATACTGATATAAAGATTTCTGTATGAAAATAGCATAGATGCCAACATTTTAATTTATTTCGGGGTATTTTTAGCGCCGCCTTTTTTCCATACCACTTATTTTTTTAAGAAAAATGGAAGATTTATATTGGAGAAAATTTTTCTAAAAATAAAGTGGTTCGAATTAGAATATCTTATCGAGATTGAAACTGGTTATGAATGTTTGTAAATTATATTATATATATATATATATATATATATATTTTTTTTTTTTTTTCAAAATTTTTGCTCGATTTAAATCTGAAAAAAAACGACAAGTATATTTAGGTGGATGATGTTTTATACTATAAATCCGCCGAAGTGACACCTACCAAAAATTAAAGTTTACTTCTTTATTAGGTTGCTATTACATACAAAAATTACAAAAGTGTAGAATAAGTAGACGATAGTTTAAAAAATTAAATCCAATACAGGTATCCGTATAAAGTAATTTATGTTTATAGAATCAATTATAAAAAAGCAAAGATAAATTACAAATAAGAATCATTTACAATCAAGATTTAATCATCATCACTATTTTCTTCAATAGTGATAGTTACACTAGTTTTATCAAATATTGAAGTCAATATCTCAGCTGGCTTTACAATTTTTGATTTGTATCGACCATGGGACAAATAGTAAATTATTGCCGCTACATGGGCACAACAGCCGATGGTTCTATTTCCATTTGCACAACCACACACATATCTTTTAATACCTTTATAACTATCCAAGTTTGGTTCGTACTCAATATAGCAATGATATGTTTTTCTATTAATGTTTCTTGATTGCACTCTTACTCTTATAATGTTTTCGCATTCTTTCAAATATTCAAGATTTAAATCTTCATCATTTACTATTTCTGCAAGATAACATATTGCTTGAGACAATTGATAAGTTCCAGTAAATAATATTTTAAGATCATTTTCTGTGAGTTCTGGAAAATCCATTAAACTTGTTGCAGATAATGTGATAAAAGGTTTTTTGCTTCGACTGAAGTTGCGATTGTCAACTAATTCTTGCATGGTATTTTGCTGATTTCGACGCTCCTTCATGTAAACAATTATTGCATCAGCTAGTTCATTATCAGAGTTTAATCTTTTTCCGAAAGTGTTGTTTAAAAAACCAACTATTTTACACAAGGATTTTACCACGGGCAAAAGTTTGTTATCTAAGGTATTATGTAATAGATGATATTTTTGACCAATATTGCCATGTATAGCTTCTACAACCCAACGTATTTTAGTTACAAATCGTGATGCATTTGCTTCTTCTGTTGTTAGTTGGGCTCTATTAGCCTTTAAAGCTGGCATAAGAACATAGTAACCTTGACTCTGTATATAGTTCGCCACATCACGAAAACCGCGATCAACAATGCAGAAGTCACCTTGTTGTAGAAGTGATCTTAATCCATTGGGTTCTTCTAGTAAGTTTTTCATTATAGATGCATCGTTCAAGGTTGCGTTGAAAGGCCCTGCTATATCAACTATATACCCATTTGTTGTGCAAATAGTGAAAGGTTTGCAAAGTGGTTTTTTCTTTTGTCCACTGTAAGATTTCCTTTGGTACACATTATTTATACTCTTTTGATGGCTTATGTACGTACCGTCAAAGATTAAACCTAAAGTAGAATCTCCAAAATCAAGAAGACTTTTAGCAATATAAGAAGTTTCATTAGTAATTAAATCTTCTCTACTTTTTACATGTATACCAAAGTAAAATGGCAAAATGTCCATTTCAAAAGCTTCGATAACTTGATGAAAGTAATTTGATACTTGTTGATGATATGTCAAGCCGAATATTTTCTGTATTTCCTCGTTAGAATTACCAGTTTTTAGCTTAAATAGAAATACTACCAATGCTTGTATTACTGATCTCCCTCCGGTATCTCTCATACTAATAAGCATTTCTTGCAATTGAATTATATTTTCCCATTTCAGACCGGTGTAGGTGAATATTTCTTCCTCAGAAAAATTACCAATTCTATTAAATAGTATTGAATCCACATTAACTGCCAAAAGATTTAAAAACTGAGAGACTTCTTCTTTTTCTATCAAACTGTAATTAAAAAAAACACGCAGAAGTTGTAATTCATCATTAAAAAACCGTTTTTTGATCAAATGGCTAGTGCAACATCTGTTTCCTTTTGGAATAAAAATTCTTCGTTTTGTAAATGCTTGAAAGCGAGCCTCTAGAGGCACGATAGTTAGATCTTTATTAGATTGACACAATGTACAGTAAATATGTGTCACTCTAACTCTTTTAATTTGTAGTTCAACATATTCTTTACGTGAAGCACTGTGGCAAAACATTTTAAAATCCGGATCATCGAAATCATTGCCGTGATTGTCATCTTCAATATTATCGTCATTGCTAGTAGATGCTGTAGGTTGCGGATTTCTATATATTATTAATCTACATTTACCACAAAATACAGACCCTATTTGTACAATATTTTTACAGTGATCTTGATACATATTTACTTCTTCATCTGTAACCATTCGTTTCAATTTACCATCTATTTTCACGATAAATAACTTACAATTAACACATCTTTCCTCTGCGTCATCTTCATAACAAACATCACTGCTAGTATATGCCGCAGGTTTAGGATTTCTGTATATTATCAATCTACATTTATGACAAAATACAGATCCAATTTTTACATTATTTTTACAATGAGCTTGGTATCTTTTTACGTCTTCGTTAGTAACCATTCGTTTTAATCTTCCACCTATTTTCCTGATAATTAATTTACAATTAACACATCTGTCCTCTTCCTTACTCACAATTGTTTTCTCCATTACTATGGACCTCGGCTCTTAACAGAACTAAAAAAAATGGCACTTTACATATAATCGAGCTTTACATAAAATAATTACTAAAACACTTACTACTCACACATAACAGTGCAGCCGACCATCCGGATTACTTCATAGCACAACGTTAGAGAATTTTTGTCAATAGATTAATAGAAAAAACGTATAGAAATAGTGGTATGAAATAATACGGAGAATTACTGTAGTTTTTGCATATAGAAATAAAATCTGTTTCGTAAGGATCAATAAATTCAAAACCCACGCTATTATTTTATCCACCCGTATACATACGACGAGTTAGGGTCGTCATTCACTTCATGTGCAGATTTTCATGTATCTGTCAAGAGCTGTTTCTCTATTCATAGTTCCTAATGGACACGCCTTTTTTCAAGAATTCTACCACCAGTACTTTTATGGAATAGTTTTCCTTTTAAATTTTAAGACATTTTAAATATAAAAAATTGCTAAATATTAATAGTGGTGCAGAAAATTAAGAAGTTTCAAGGAATGTACGAACTATGTCATGTTTGATGGGCGGAGCTAGGTGAAAGATTTATAAAGGATGTTATGTCAGTTGTACCTGATTACGTTAAACAATAGTAGATGATTTATAAAAATCACACCCGTAAATAAATAAATAAATGAATAAAACATTATGCATGTAGAATAAATGAATTGGTAGACCTTTATCAAAGTATTATTATTTAAAAGAACGGAAAAGCTTATAAATATACTTTAGCCAAATTAAATAGTACTTTTCAGACGTATAAAATTCTATGTTGTATGTCAAGGGGTTCATTCTCTAGCAAAGTTGTTACAACTTATCTATCGAAGTAAGCGCAAAAAGATTTAAAAACTGAGAGACTTCTAATTCATTCTTTAACATTATCAGTAACTGCCTAACAATGTTACGAATTAAAATAAAAATGTTGGTAGCTATATTTACAGCTAATTATATGGCTCGTATTCCGTGCCCCCTTTTACACGTTCGGAGATGGAAAAAACACCCGCCTTTTTTTTTTTTTTTTTTTTTTTTTTTTTTTTTTTTGCTACTGCTATTTTTATAGATGCCAATATTTTTATTTATTCCGGAGTACTTTTAGCCCCGCCTTTATTTATAGAAAAATTTTATGAAATATATAACTTCCATAAAATCAGGCAATTGTATCCTTAAAAAATAAGTGGTATGGAAAAAAGGCGGTGCTAAAAAGTACTGCGGAATAAATAAAATTTTGACATCTATGCTATTTTCATATAGGAATTTTTATATCAGTATTTTTGAAGTGTTGTGACGTGATTAAACAGGATGGAGACTATTATGTAAAAATAAAGGTAGCAAAAATTACGGAAATTTCTCATCCTTAAAAGTGTCTTGAAAAAAGGGCGATATGTAAGATCCCTGATAATAAATAAATATAATTTTTTTTAATTATTATTATTGCTAATTGTTACGTTTTAATAACAAATGTTAATAGAGCATTTTTATATTTGCTTTCATTGTTTATTTATTGATATTAAGTAGTTTTTAAAAATAAATATAATATCATTGGTATTATTATTAAGTGATTATTATTTTTTTCACTACGTTCTACCAATTTGACCCTTCTGTAATTTTTATATGTAATAGCTAACTAATAGAGAAATAAACTGTATTTTTTTGGTAGGTGTCACTCTGGTGGAAAGTATAAAAAATCGCCCATCAAAAATATATTTATCATTTACTACCGTTTAAAATCGAGTGAAAATTCTGAAAAAAATATATATTATGTACTTCATAAACATTTATAAATAGTTTCAACCTCATTAAGATATCTTGAATAGTTTTTTTTTTAAATTAAATTTAACGTTTTAGGTTGCCACCCCCATTACTCCCTAATCATTGAGGGTAGAAGTCTAAAATTGTGTGCAAAAGATGTTTCAGATAAAGAACAATAAATAGCAGGCAAGAACTCTTCATTCGACGCAGGTGCAGTTTTCATATGCTTATCCTGCAATACCCTTTATGTTGAATAGCTCTTTTATTCATGCTATCATCAATATAGCACTTGTTTGTAGAGGCATATTGAACAACGTTTTTCTTTGTATTTTTTGTTTTGAGATTAAGGCGATTGACCCGCCTGAGTCCTAGGCTTAAGTAGAATTTTCTTCATGGTGGTATTATTAAGGTAAGCCAGGGATGGAACACGGGCGCAGAATTCATACCAATATCGATGTAAGAAAATTTTCTACTTCTTAAATCAACGATATCATAAGTAGAGAAATTTCGTAAACAGATTCCGGTATGAATTCTGCGCCCGTGTTCCATCCCTGGTAAGCCCATATTTACATGAATTTTTAAGAAAACCATAAAAATCTCTAAACGGTTAGACCAAAGATAAAAAGCTGTATTTGAACTCTACACCTCCCGACCAAGCTTGCAGAGCAGAACCTCTCGGCTACTTGTGGGACTGATATTCTTTGGAACAATTAGCAACATTTCTCGAGGTTTAAGCGTGGATTTTCAAGTCTCTGCTGTAAAAAGTGCAAGTTTTGAATAGATTGTAATGAAATAGATATGACCAAGCAATCAAATATACAGTAAAAGCAATCAAATATGCAGTTTTTTAGTTTTTTTTTTTTTTTTTTTTTTTTCTATAACTACGGTGAATAGAGTAAATTGTTGAGAACACTGGTAACACAAAAAAATTTGAATAAATTGTATTCGATTTTTAAATGTTAATATATATAGGGGAGACCCGTGTACCTAGGTACATCATGTACCTAGGGCCACCCCACTTTATTTGAATAATATTTAATTTTAAGTTTTAATATTCAAATTGACGAGTAACAACGCCAACTGCTACTTTTGCAACTACTTTAGAACTTTTGAGGAAAAAGTTTTGACAAGTTACATGTAGAAAACGAATTTACATGGTTTGAAGTAAAATTTTGCAGCTCATCTCTTTTGCTATTTTGCAAAGGAAAGCCAAATATTTTTCTTTTATTTCTAGTGTATAAATTTGCTTGTTATATTTAGTAATAAATGAGATATTTAATTAGTCCTCTCTGCATGTGGATTTTTTAGTGGAAAGCATTTTGAATGGAGTTACCAAAACTCGTACCTAGTGCCACATAGCTGCCTTGCACCTAGGGCCAGTGTGTTTGGATCTTTTAACACTTTCGCAGTCACATAATTTTGTCTTTTTGACAATAAGGTCCGCCTGTGGGGTTTTTTTCATACGTTACAATTTTTCAAAACAAAATTTTCCCTATTCACATTAATATTACAAATGGATATGCATTATGATCATGCTTTCTCTAATCAAAGTATTTGCATCCATAGTATACTGATTGTACAAATATGAATATTGTGTATATTTTTTAGAAACAAATAACATACAAATTACAAAAGAAACGCCCACTGGTGGAGTTTCATATTTTCAAATTACGTGAATCTACGTCTGTGGTCGCGAAAGTGTTAAGAAACACAGTACAGCCTATAGTAATTGGATGCTGGCAAACCCTGGTAAACCAATCACTATATATGACGTTGCTGAAAATGTTGGCAAGTCCTATCCGTCGGCCTTTACTCCTGTAAACAATTTATCAGGGTTTCGTGTATCCGGCACATGGCCAATGAATCAAAACACATTCACTGAGGATGAATATTTAAGTTCAAATGTGGCTGAAAGAAAGATCCCTCTATAAATAAAAAAAAATAAAAATAAAAATAAAAATAAAATCCTGGAAGAAAGTGAACCAACAATGATAGAACTGGATGTCTCTGTTTCGTGTCCTGTTGAAATTTCGAAACCTTCAACATCTAACATCTTTTCGTGTGTCATGTTTTAACAGGTATGAACCTAAGCAAAACCTTTACCTAAAGCAAAACATTCCACATCAAAGAAAAGATGTGACGGAAAACCAGACAGATCTAGAAATCCAGGAGACACTCCAGAAAAAAAAATTGAAGAAAGAATATCCCAAAGAAAAAAAAAGAAAGAAATTGTAGAAAGAATATCCCAAAGAAAAAAAAAGATAGAAAGAAAAAAGTGAAAATTTTCGTGTTTCAAATTAATTTTTACATGATAATTATTATACGATAAATAAATATATTACTTGATATTGTTTCTTTTATAAAATACATGTTCATATGCTTATTTTCTATTCATTACAAAGTGAAATCTAAATTTGAGAGAATGGCCCTAGGAACAATGAGGGTGTTGTACCTAGGGCCACGAGTGCAGTTTTTTAAAAAACCTTCCATTTGTCGGAATTTATTGTTTAGGTATTTATATTAATTCCAATTGGAAGTAATTATTCCTAAAGATATGTTCATATCAGTTTGATAATTTTAAACAGGTCAAGGGCTCTGTTTTTGGGCATTGAAAAAAAGCGGCCCTAGGTAGACGGGTCTCCCCTATATATATATATATATATATATATGAAATTTAATTATGATAAGTGAAGATATGAAAGCAGAATGTAAAAACAACAATAATAACTTTAACAATGTTAATAAACAAGAAAATAATATTATTATTTTCTTGTTTATTAACTCGCCAGTACAAGTGTTGGGTCAGTGAGACCTATTTTATTTACTAGAATGCAATGTAAGAGAAACATTTTATATATTCTGTGAAAAAAATTATAACAAACGTAAAATTTTATACTTCGTACTTTTATTGAGTGATTTTGTTTTGTGGGTGTTATATTGTAACCATTCAAATATTGAAAGAAAATTGTGTCTTTTCCCACCCGTGCACTGGCGGGTTAACATAGTTAAAGTTATTATTGTTGTTTTTACATTCTACTTTCATATCTTCGTTTATCATAATTTAAATTCATATTTTTATTTTTGTGTATAAATTTAGTGCTGCTTTAGCGCCTATTTTATGTAAATTAATAATATTTATCATTTATTTTGAAGTTAATATATATATTAAACCGTAATTTCTGGTAGGTAACACGCAGGTAAGATGTGTCATTTCTCCACCAGAAATTTTATTTAATAGAAAAATCTATGCATTTTCGAAGGAAGAGCTCGTACAAATATAAATTTATTTATCAATTGAAATTTCTGGTGCAAAGCTGGTTTATATAAACTGCGGGGTATCTACCAGAAATTACGATATATATATATATGGATTTTTTTTTTTTATCAATTTATTGTCCGAGTTATTTAAATTTAAAATAATATAAGAATTTCGAAAATTAATTCCATTCCGATAAACGATAGAACTTTTCCTGCACTTAGGAATTTATAGTATATTACATTTTTATGTAAAGGATTTCATATACATATATGTATATATAACATATATAAATATATATCATATCATATAATATATAATATTTTATAATCATAATATAATATAATATATAATATATAATATAATCATATATATATATATAAGATAAAATTTAAATATAGAGGGAGTAAAACTTGAATTATAAAATAAATAGATCTAAAACAACGTTTTTATAAACCAATGCGCAAAAGCAGCAAAAGGAAATATAAAATATATAATAAATAAACAACATAATCAAAACCAGATGAAAATTTAATCTCAAAACACATGAGGGCTTTCATCAGGGGAGCTCCCCCATGTAGGGAAAGGAATATGAGAAGTTTCTGACGATACGCTGGTAATTTAACCAAAAAACACGTTTCTAACCCCCAACTTCTCACAGATGGAAGCCCGACCATACAGCAAACGAATTTTAATTAATACATAAAAAGCAATTAAATTCAGAAATAAATCACAAAATATAATAAATCAAATATAAAATTCAAGAAATATAATATATCAAATATAAAATACAAGTAATTAAATAAAACGAGAATATATAAATACATACTTGGACAAACTGGAAAAGTCAGAAAATGGAAAATTGAAAACCACCCCCCTTTATAAACATAGAACCCTTTTCAGCTAGTAGGGTCACTTACCAGCACTTAAATGTCGCCCAAAATGGAACAACAAACCTTAAGTGGGATTGTCATCAAGAATACTGAAATGTTTATTGATTAAAATAACAGGATAGCGGTTAACAGTTAGTATGTTTTTAAGATTTTTCATAGCCAGATTCAGGTCTAAATTGTTATTGCAAATCATTTTAATTCTATTTATTTGGGTGAACATAATATTTTTTAAAACTTTATGACTAATACAGGCGAACCAATTTGTTAAATTACAAACTTTAAAGTTAAAATCTTGTATTTTATCATAAATCCCAATTAACCAGTTATTATCTATTTTTTTCATTTTTAAATCCAGAAAAGAAGTTTGGTCTTCAGGGTCAGTACAGTTTAAGACAAGATCGGAGGGATAGATTTCAGCTCCATATTTCGCAAAATCTACACAGTTTATTGTAATTACGTCATCAATATATCTATAAAACTTAATATCTTTGAATTTTCTTTTCAAAGAACATTAAAAAACTCGTATTTTAAACTATCGATTTAGGCACGTGTGTAATTGGGGGACCAATGACAAATTGAAGAAAATCACAAACTTTTTTTTATTACTCTGTATCATAAACTGCTACAAATGACTTGAAAATTTAATGCATGGTTTCATATACGATGAGCAACATTTGTATGCTTTTTGTGGATTGATTAGACTTTTAGGTGAAAGAGGCATGTACGAGTATAAATATGCTAGAAGCAAATTTGTTACTTTTGTACTTAAAAAGTGGAGATTGTAAATTCATGAAACAATGCTTGAAATATCAGCGAGAATAAGTTTTTGTATTTAAAAAAAAAAAAAAAAAAAAAAAAAAAAAAACATGCAATTAATTTTAATAAGGTTTAGCAGTTATATCAAATTTTACGAATTTAACTTTTAGAAAGACTGTAATACCGGTATTGAAAATGAAACAAATGCCTGGAATTATGTAAATTACCCGAACGCAATAGACCCTGAAGTAATTAAATGTTTTATTTTAAAAGAAACAGCATATATCAAATACAACTCTAAATCTGTATTTATTTACCATCTTAACTATTTGTATGAGTTATTGCCTAAAGTAATTCTATAAAAATTTAACTATTCCTAATGAAATATCTGATGCGCACGGAGACATTCAATATTGAAATAAATCATAGATATTCGATTTTTTCTTCCTGATTTGATTGGGTGCAGAAATCTTACTATAATTCAATAATAGGGGGATTTTTTTTTTTTTTTTTGTCTTGATAAATCATCAACTATTCAGAAAGAAGTAAATATATTAGGTGTACCGGAAAGTTCTGTCGTTTTGAATTAAAATATTTGCATCGGAAATTTACCCTGGATAAAATTTAAGATATTCTTAGGTAACTTAGAAGATGGTTATTTGTAAAGTGCCATTTGTAAACACTATTAAACAAAAATTTCCGGTTTCATTTTATTAATTCAAAACGACATAACTTTCCGGTACACCTAATATTTTCCTAATGTATTTGTTAGAATTATATCATAGGTTCTATACCTGTTTCATAGTTATCACAAAATGTTTATATTTTACTGTTTTGCTTTTGCAAATTCCCAATATCTTGGGCATTACAGAGTTTGTATGGAAATATTACAAGGTTCGTACGTATAATAAAATTTTACTTAATATTATACGCTTATTTTAGGATAGAAGTTGCGATATAATTTTACTGATGCCGGAAAAATAGGGATTGAAAGAATCCTATATTAAAGGTTCTGTAACTTTTTAAAAAATACTTCTGCTTACTTTTAACACACTTTTGTCTCATAGTTTTAAAAGCTCTTTTTCATTTTTTAGTTTAATTAGTAGTGTATTGCTCTAATTTTGGTGGGTCATTTTTTTTCTTTTTCAGAGAGGAGATTTCCACTTATATTGGCTTTTTCTTTTTCCAAACCACAATCTTATTGTAATTTTGAAGATTTTTTTTTTCTTTTTGATTAAATTTAATAGAGAATTCAGTAGTACTACTCCCTGATTTAACATTTTTATATTTTCTAAAATATAAGTAAATAAATAAAGTTTTGTGCTATAACTTATTTTTTATGATATCGTATTAAAATAAAACTATCTATATACGGAAATTTAAGTTGCTGTGATTTAAATCTTTCTTTTATTTCAAAAAATAAATAAATACAATTTTAAATATAAAGTTTTTATCAGATATACTATTATTTTAGAATCTTTATTATTTCTATATTCATATTCTGTTGACATTGAAAAAAAATAAATAAATAAAAATAAATAAATAAATAAATTTAATATCTTCCTTAAAATGTTCAAAATAATTAGTTCATAATAACCTTCATTGAAAAAGTATTCAAAAGCTTTCAAAGTAGATAAATAAATAAATAAATGCAAATATTGCGGACTATTGCTAATGATAATTAATATCTGATTCAGAGCTGATACAGGGTTGTTACGAACCCGTGCATTTTCCATTTCTTTTCTAACAATATAATCATATACTATTTCTTTTTTTCTTTTTTTTTTATCTTAAATGATCTTGGAAATGTATAACAAATAAATAAATTGCTATAAAAGTAGTTCTGGTTCTCAAAAACTCAAGTCGTATCAACTCTGTGATAATTTTTCTGTTTAAAAATATTACTTGAAGAATTCATTTTGCCCATTGCTTTAAACTCTATTAAAAATAAATTATTATGAATATTTAAACAAACCAACTATTAATTTACTTAAAAATAGAATTTTAAAGAATTTTAATAATCTATGTGCATTTATTAATGTTGCTGTATTTTAAAGACCTTGTTCTCCATGTTTGATAGACCGCTAAATTTTATTCAGTATTTCAAATTTAAATTTATGTTTAACATTATACACAGTTTTGATTTCTTTTATTTTAAAAATGTAATGCAAAAGCCACGGATACAATCCTTATCTAGGTTTAAAACCTTGGAAATATGAAAGTAAGATGAATATACTGTATATATACTTAAAGATTTACTTTCATACAACATTTCTAAGAGTAAACCGTGTATTTCTTTTAGTAAATTCTTTACTTTAAATATGTATTGAAATAAATCCCTTTTTGTGCTAGAAAAAGTTCTTATAAGTGATGTAGATCGAAGTATAAAGTATATGCAGACTATAATACACTATACCTATGGAATGGAAGACTTTTTGCTACATTTTATCTCTTATAATCTAGCATTTACTTGAAACAGCTTTCCACATTTTAAGTTAAGTTTTTGGGAGGCTTTTATTTTTTAAATCTTGTCTCATACCTGTTTTTAAAAAATATAAGCAGTAGAAATTTTTAATAATGTAAAAGTTAAAAATCTAATAATTTGATGGGATATATAATTATTTATTTTTAAAGTACAATCCAATAAACTGTTATTTGATTTTATAATAAAACCTTTCACATGAAATCTATGAATCAGAACTGTGTGATACTTTTATTTTCATAATGGTATTACCACACACTGTAATGAATAACAATTCGGGATAAAAGAATTTATTTTAAAAAAATATCTGTACATTTTACGTTTTTCTAACCTAATTTAATTAATTAGAATTTAATTCTTATTTAATTGATTTTTTCTTTGTTTTTTTCTTTGTTTTTTTCTTTTTTCTTTTTCTTTTCTTTTTTTGTTGTTGTTGGTGGTGGTGGTGGTGTTGTGAAATCAAATCTGTAACCAAAATTTTAAAATATTTTTATTAAAAATTGCCGATACCCAAAAAGCGTAAAATTTTTCAGCTGTATAAATATATTATTCACATATATAAATTACTTTGTCGTCAGTTTTTTTTTTAGCAAAAATTGAAATTACTCACATATGCAAAGTATCAAAATATGATAAAAATAAATAAAATTTGTTTAAAAATGTGATGAAATATGCAAAGAAAATATGTTTTATTAATATATGTCGTAAACAAAGATATTTAATAATGATGGTCACACACTGAAATATATATATATATATATATATATATATATACACTGTCTTCATCTAGAACGAATAATTAGTCCTTTCCTAAATCCCTAAACTAGAAATATAGATTTCCGAGCTATGCGTGTATATAGTAAGCAAATAACATAGATAGACAAAATTATCGAGAATTTCTAGTCCATACTTTTCTAGATCGTGAAACAATATTATGAATAATATGAATAATCCTTTGTACACTATCTATCAATAAGTATTTGGACACTTTCGAATATAGACATTTTGTCAAATATCTAGAAAAGTTATTTAGGAATCATCTTGAAACTTTGGTAGAGTAAATGACACGTTATACCTCTTTTTTTTTCAGCAAAAGTTGTGTCCTGAAAAGGAAAGGGAAATCAGTAAAAAATTAAACAAAAATGAAAATGTTTTGGACTACCCTGTAAAAAATAATGCTTCAAATGCATTTTAGCTGTAGCTTGTGATTATGAAGATTTTTTTCATTAAGTATACAAAATTTTACGAGGCTACATGAAGGTATAACAATTTCTCTTGTGAGTTTTTCTGTTATGAGTTTAGCTGTTATTTTGTGAGAACTGAAATTCTGTCTATATGTTGTAAAGTTTTAAATTTACTCGATTTTTTTTTTTTTTTTTTTTTTTTTTTGGGGGGGGGGGGAATATTCATATAAATTGCTCAGTACCTTTGGCTGTTAAATTAAGCAAATGAAATTATTATAAAGCTTTCACATTTGTAGTTAAAAATTATTTAGTAAAAGTGTCGTATTCCGTAAGATATTTAACATTTTTGCATTCTGATTGCTCTATGCTGTTTCTAATTTAGTATGTCATATTTCCTAAAAATGGCTTGCACTGGGTCTAATACCCTAAGTGTTATAATTTAAAAAGTGGGAATTATTTTTGCAATTTTTTAATGAAACCGTTATATATCCATGAATATATGTGGTAGCCTAATAAAATTTTATGCAGATAATGAAAAAGATCCTTTTAATCACATGCTACAGTCAAAACGGATTTAAAGCATTACCTTTAACAGGGTGATCCAAAACATTTTGATATTTGTTTAACTTTTTACCGGTCCCCTTTTCCTTTTCAAGACAAAACTTTTGCTGAAAATGTGAGGTATAACATGTTCATTACACTGCCCATGCTATAAGATGATTCATAAAGAACCTTTCTAGATATTTGACATCTAAATTCGAAAGTGTCCAAATAATTGGTAGATAGTTTATTGCGAGAAATTCTCACTTGATTTCCTAAAATTGGGTTATAAATCGAAATTATAGTTGCTAAAATTCGCCCCCTGTGTTTCCATTTATTTTCAGAGATTTTTAAATAAGATTGGCTACGATAATATAGTCAAAATCTCTAAGATTCTAATACAGGTTTATAGAACTCACTAGCAATGGAACTAGAATTTGTAAGGACGACATGGAATTATTTTCACTGGAGCCACAGTTTAATTTCTAGATATAATTCACAGAATTTTTTTCAGTGCGAAAGTCTTGACCTGTCAAATATTCTACGATTTAAATTTCATTAAAATGTAAAATAATTTCTTAATTTCAGAACCATTCGTAAGTAAATTTGACATATTTATAATTAATTGTCCTAATATATTATATTAAAGATTTTGAAACGGCAATGTATTATAGACGCAGTTTTTTGCTTTTAATCGAATGTTAAAAATCGAGGAGAATAAAAACTGCTTTAAATAAGCTTAATTTTTAAATGTTCGTTAATATTATGGTAAAATATAAGGTTTGTGTGTGGAAAGCAAAAGTTTCTATCTAATTAATCAAGAAGTGCTTAAAACTAACAAACAACAACAACAAAAAGAAATGTACAAAGTATTAGAATTTGGTTGATTCTATGCGATTTTACGAAAAATCTACTAATATCTAAAAGTTTCATCTAACCATTTTTTTTTTTTTTTCTTTTTTTTTTTTGCTATAATTATTTATACGCATATTTTGCCAATATGATTCATTTAATGCTTCACAGCAGAAGGATTTTCTTTTACACCTAGAAAACATGATATGGCAAAATGAGTAAAGACATTATACTTTTTTTTTTTTTTTTAGTTTGAAGAATTTCAACAAATGCTTAAAAATATTTTATCAGGCATATTTAAATAACACAAAGTAAAAATAATATTTTTTAATGAAATATGGAATCTATTTTAGCTCAATAATCTAATTTAAAATTGCATACTGTTCAAAATCACCTAACGTGAATGGGTTTTCGATGATTTAAAAAGGGGAAAAACAGTTACACTACTATTATATGGAGTGTAAAATCATTCGTAAAAAATAGAAGCACGTCAAAAGAAAAAAAACACACAAAGCACACATTTTGTTTGCATTATTCTCCATTTTTTTATGCAACTTGTTTTTATTTTACGCATAATCAATATTTTATTTTTTCAGAAAGTCGCTTTGAATGAGCTGCTTAAACTTTCAGACGGCTTAAATTAATTTAAGTTTAATATATCTGTTTGTGTTATTCGTTAAAAAGAAAAAATAAAAAATAAAAAAACATTATTAAATTTGTGAATTACACCTCTGAGATATTTTGGCGTTTAATTTTATAAAAGTTTAATTTTGTAGTTAATGATAATGTCAGTTACACAGGAGGAATGCCTTTTTTTTTTTTTTCTACCACTATTAAAATACTGAAATATTTTATAGATACGACAGTTTTTTGGTTTAATCTTTCCAACACCGATATATATACATATATATATGTATAATAATGATTATCTATTAAGCATAGTAGAAGCCAAGCAACAGATACAAGATCACTAAAACACCAATGACCAATAAGAATAAAAATTTCTTTGAGAAGTTCAAAAAAATGAATTTTATATACATATATATATATATGTATATATATATTCTGAGAAACAATAAAATGAGTATTAAATAAATTCTCTGAATATCCTTCATTCAATAGACGGTGAATTTCCTCAGATGACAAACCTATTCATGATAGTTACAGGTTACAGGTCTAAAAGACTGAAACAGAAAATCTTCAGAAAAGAGTTTCATTTTATATTTTAAACTGGTGTTGGGATACATGTGTTCCAATGGTAGAGAAAGAGTTAAAGCAGTGTTGCCAGATTGGGGACTTTTTTTATTCAATATCCACTACTAAATTTAAATTGTAACAGTTGCCTACTCACTTCGAAGATAAATCGTCTGTTATGTATATCAAAGATCACTTCCCAAAATTTTTTGTGGTAGTTGAATAAAAAAAAAAATCCCCAATCTGGCAGCACTGGGTCAAAGGGACTTAAATCCACTGGAGGTTTCATATAAAAGATTATATTCCCATTTACTATTTATAAATTAAACTATATTAAGTTTGCTCGCTAAAATTTATATTCAGGCAACAATTCTTATTCGATTAATATATTTTTTACAGATTTGAAATTTTAAATTGGATTTTCTCAATTTGCATTTTGTGTGTGTGCGTGTGTGTGTGTGTGTGTGTGTGTGTGTGTGTGTGTGTGTGTGTGTGTGTGTGTGTGTTTTCATGATCTTCAAAATGCTAAAACTTCTACAGATATTTACGAAAAGTCTTAGTATTTTTTTTTTTTTTTATTTGATATTTAATGGAACTGACTTAAAAGAATTAGGGGCGGATTTTGAAATTTAGTATTAGTTTTTGGAAAAATAATTGAAAAACGCCTGTCTGTGTAAAATATGAAAAGGAGACAAAAGAAAAAGAAAAGATTTCTGTTATATTTTTATTTCTAATATTTTTTCTTTTAAAGATATTGCAAAATCCATCCGTAATTCTTTTAAGTAGATTCTCTTAAACATCCAAAAGAAACATTAAGTCTTCTATTAAATATTTTTTTAAAAGTTGTAGCATTTTGAAATCATGAATTCATGAAAAAAAAAATACAGTCTAAGAAAAAGCAATTTAAAGATTTCAAATCTGTTAAAAACAAATAAAAAAAAAACATAAGAATTGTTGTTTGAAATTCTTATCTGCATTATTTCGTCTCCTCCCTCGGTTATTTGTTTTTCGACTGCCATTTTGGAGCAAGACGCCCTTTTTGTCAGGCCCGTGGATAGAGATTAACTTGCAGCAATGGTGAAGCAAGTGAAATTCATTAATTTGGGTTCCTCTTCTAACATGTACAGAAAAAAATTCATATTTTAGAAATATATCATATGCATCAATTTCAAAAGGCAGGCAGCTGATTTGCAAGTCCTCTTATAGATTGGTGCGGCTTTCGAATTAGTGAAAAAGGAATCTGCAGTTTGGCCTATCATCCACTTACCAAATTTTTGGAAGGCGTCATTAATTCTGCTTTATTTTAACGGAACGTTACCTTTTCCTTTTTCTATTTATTAATTCCAAACAAACCCCTTTTGTTAAACAAGAAATGGCACCGCCGAAAAATTTCGAAAACCTTTTGAAAACAAAAACTTGCTTAACGACTGTGACTGTCCTCAAACTGCTAAAAAACAAAAATAATAAGATGAAGTGCAATTAAAATTCAGCTTAATAAAATCAATAGAATTTAATGAAATTGTATAAAGGTAAAACAAAAAGAAAAGTAATAAACTTAAAAACTTAACAAAAGGTTTATAAAATAATAAGAATATTTAAGAATATTTATTAAAAATTTACAGTTTTTTTTACATTGTCACTAAAATTTACAATTTTAGTGACAATGTTTAAATTTTGATTGCGAAGTCTCCAAATTAATTTGAAGAACAATATGAAAAGTTTCAATGTACTGGATTTTATGTGTATTAATCAACAGTTTTCTATAGGAAACAATTACGGTATTTTTCTAATGTATATATACATTTGTAATAATTTCATACATTTGAGGTCATTTTACTTTTTTGAGGGCACTGAGCATTTTTTTTTTTTTTTTTTTTTTTTTTTTTTGAATCATTGGGAAAAATGAAAAAATAAAATCCTATTTTTTTTTAAATGTAATTTCTTAGATTTAAATTTTGAAAAAGAATCAATTAAGAAAAATCTTTATTTTTTACAGTTACTCGTTAATTTATATTTCATTTTTGTCTCAACATTGATATTCTGCAAAAATTTATAATTTCAAAGTAACAATACGTTTGTCCAAAATTTTAGATTCTGTTGCGTTTTACAAAAAAAAACAACAAAAGAATGAATGAAAGAATGAATGAATAGAAATAAAAATAAAAAAATAAAATAAAATAAAATAATGTCCCTTGGTTTTAAAATTTTAAGGTTAAAGACGTTTAAAAAGTTTAATTAGATGAGAGGAGGGTATTATTCAATACCATTTACATTTCTTAAAATAAATTTACTTGTTTTTAATAAAAATCCCCAAAATCATGATGAGTACAAAACTTACCTGCAAAAACTTTTAAAAATCACAAAACGTACTTTGTTCTGTAGAGAATGGTACGACAGAAACGAGCGGTTGCTTCTTACTGTATTGCTTCATGGGAATCCTACTTGAATAATTCATAGTATTTTGAAGAGATAGCAGCACTAATCAGAGCCGAAACCTCGGTATTCCATATTTCCCGACTATTCCATAATATCCTCCTCTCCTCTACTGCTAATATTACTTTTTTACAGATTTTTTATACTTCAGAAAAAAATAACTGTTAATAATTAATTTTCGTATAAATTTATCATACAAATAACCTAATGTAAAATATGATTTAAGTCGTCTAATGTCTATTTTTGTTTATAAGAGCCTGATTTAAGCCGGGGCACTCTCTCACCGGAATATTTTAAAAATTATTTTTTACTACATATCATAGAAAAGCCACGTTTTGACTAGGAAATTATTTTTATAGAAAATGAACGGTGTAAAACAATCGAATTTATTCATGGTTATTAGACACCAGAATTCTCTTAAAATAATTTTTAATGAGAATTTTTCGTTTATTATAAGAGGAAAGTATTGCTTAAAAAATAATGGTGTAAGTGTAAAAAATGTGTGCCCCGGTCTAAATCAGTCCCTGTTGTTTATTACTAGCTGCCATCGGCAACCAGCTAATCCGTAATCATTGAAAAATCTTACCTTATTAAACTCTCGTTCGGTGATACCATCTCCCTGTTTCAGGCTACAACAGCCTATTTGCTCACAGCGCAAATAACTTTAAAAATTCTACCTGTAGCAAATTACCTCTGGGTGGCGTCATCGACGCCCTTTCCCCGTTTCATGCTCTGAAGCAGCTTATATTTTTAATCCAGTGCAAACAACCTTTGAAAATTCAGGCCGTAGCAAGCTTCAGCCTGGCAGCGCTTGCTCCGACTTCATGGATCTCCCCTCAAGGCAGGTTTCCACTGCGAGTTCTAGACGAAGGTTTAAAAAGTCATTAATCACGCTTCGGACACAAAGAGCCAAATGTCTTGTCATCAGTTGTAGCCCTTTTTTATCAGATTGCTCAGTTACTTCAAAGGAAAGCATGCAAAATTGACAAAGATATCTGCCTCTGGCCCCTCAATTATCTCAGCTGGGGGTTAGAACCAGGGGCTCTCCTTTTTCGGACCAACCCGTAGACCCAGGTCCAACCGCTTGATCACATCAAAGGATTCTGAATAGCGCCGCTCGAAACATTTCCAACCGACCCTCAGTGGAAACTGCACTTTACGATTTCTTACGATTTCCCCTTCTCAAGTCATCAAATCCCATGTAAGACTACGGCGAATTTTTTTTATAGAATTGCTCATTACCTAATTGGTATTCTTAAATTCCGTTTTCACATTCAAAAAATTCACAACCATTAAATAAGTACCCGTTTTCCAAAAATTGATTTTTTTTTTTTTTTTTTTTTTTTTTTTTTCAGCTCAAAAATGAGAAAAATGCATTTAGTGAAAATTCGCATTTTAAAACTAAAAATTCAAATAATAAAAATAAATTAATAAATAAATTTTTGGAAAACGAGTACTCATTTAATGGTTGCGTATTTTCAGAATATGAAAACAGAATTTGAAAATAATAATTAGGTAATGTGTAATTATATAAACAAATTTCGCCACAGAATAACATGGGCTTTGGGTGACTTTGACGATCGGTGATGTACTCCCTTAAAACAGCCGGTCTATTTACTTGAAAAATGACTTTTGAAAAGTCACCGTAGTCCCATCCATTGGCACATGCGGCTCCTTCATATGCCTCCTCTCTAATAATTACACATTTTCATAAATATGGGCAATCGAATCATAATCCCCACAAACATTAGCTCTACGATTTTATTTAATATTTTCGCCTCCCCCCTCCCCCCCCCTCCCCAACGTATATACCATACATATTTATGATATGTAGTGCTGCCCATCGCTACCTAATATTTTAATTACTTTGAAAGTAGACGTAATCAATTTTTTACTCCCTAAAACCATATACACGGTTTTTTCATGGCTCTAGGTATACTTGCCAACATCCTAATTATGAATCGAAAGATTTTTAGTACTTGCCCCTATTTTCACACCAGTATATTTTTAGATTAAATTTCTCCAAATTTAATTACGAATAGATAAGAAGAGACACACTCTAAAAACATACTGGTGCGGAAAAAGGGGCGCGTACTAAACATTTGCAGGTTCATAATTAGGATGTTGGCAAGTATGGCTTTAGGTCTATTTAAAAATTTAAAAGTTTATATCATCCAACAGATGGTGATATTGTGCTGCAATTTTACTTTTGGGTGCATATCGGCTGAAATGTGGTTATGCATTCTGTAATTGCTTGCATTTTTGAACGTATACACATTCCCCACTCGCCACTTTATCATGAATTTTCAAGGCCATAGCTCCCTATTAAAATTTTATAGTATTTTCTTCTCCCTATTCAATCCCCTAATATTTTACACTTTCAAAAGTATTAGCCATCAATTCCTTGACCTAAAAAAACTTAAAACATAAATTTTAAAGGATGTATAGACTAATTTTCAAATATTAATTTTTTATTGCATCCGCCCACCTGACACACATTCCCTCCAAAATATTTAACATTTGAAAGTATGCATAATCAATTTCACACGACCAAAACCTTAATACTCAAATTAATATACAAAATACACGAATATCTTTAATTTCTAAGGAATTAACTTTCCTTGTGTCCCAAGGAATCAGATTCTTGTTAACGAAATGTCGTAGAACCATTATTAAGAGAAGCATCACCATCCGTTTTTATTGCCTGCTACCACTTAGATAACGTTCAATTTTTAGACAGCGGTTTTACTTGGCCGACAACAGGGGCAGGCTATGTAAAAGACTTCAGAAACTGGCAATTTAGGCATTCGGGTTGGAATATTGGAAGGAATGGTGTAAAAGGCGCTTCAAATATGAGAAAGAAAAACACAAGTTTTTTTTTTTTTTTTTTTTTTTTTTTGAATAAATAAAAAAAAAATAAATTAAATTAAAAAAAAAAAATAAATAAATAAATAAAAAGTTAATCTAAACTTTCAAACATATATCTAAAGTCAAAAATATCTAAACAATACTAATAACTTCAAAACGAAAAATGTTAATTTTTAATTTTTTTTTTTTTTTTTTTTTTTTTTTTTTACAACTAACTAAAAAAGATTATATTTGGTGTAAGTATATATTGTTTTTTGACGCATCTGATTTTTAATTATTCACTTTTTATTACAAAAAGGTATGCTAATTAACCTTCTTGTTTTGTTAATCCCTGTAATTAATTATTCACATAACTGACGCCTTATCTTTTGCAATAAAGCTTTAATTCTTTCTTAAAGAAATTATTTCATAAATCCTCTGTTTCTTCTTCCGTGACATTTTTTTTATCTTTTCGTCATTCGGAGTTATTTTTCTCAGCACTATATTTCATGGTTAAAATTTATCTATTTAATCCTTTAAAATGCTTTCTAAATAAATTTTAGCTTCTGGAAATAATTATACCTTTTTTATGTTTAAAAAAAAAAAAAAAAAAGATATATATATATATTAGATAATTTATTTATTTATGCCAATATTAGTTAACATTAAGATATTGTCACGAAATGTAATCTTATAACAATTCGTTAGTAATATAAACTCCATAGTGAATGATTTTAACTGTTAATTTAAACTATATAATATTTTCAAATATGTATTTAAAAATGTATTTTCCACTTGATTTTGCATCGAGTTAAAAGCCAACAATGTTAAAATTTTCCATGAAATATCTATATAATAGCATAAAAAATATTTTAAGGTATATCTGTCTATCTGTCTGTGATTCTATCTCTATATACATCTATGTATATATGTATTACATAAGTAATTATATACAATTCTACAGATGATTAACTTTATAAAACGTAGATCTTTACATTTACGAATATTTAGACGACACATTTTGGCGAATAAATTGCACCATAACTTTTGTTTTTTGTAATAATTTTCTGCTACTAAATAAAAGGAAAATCACTTTTCATAAATAGTGGTTCAAAAAATGAGACAGACTGCGATGCCTTACATAACTTCATTTTAATTATATGTACTAAACTTTAAAAAGCTTATCTCCGATTCAATTTTCTTGTTCAAAAATAACGAATAATTAGTTCAACAAGTATCGGAGTTTACAGCTTTAAGTTTAATAAAAATTTATCACTGTTCAAACATCTCTTTAAAAATTTCTGGAATTTTCAAAATGTGAGAATTTAGTAAATGTTTCGCTTAGAAAGATGGATTTATTTTTATTTTTTCTTCTTAGACCAAGAACATTAATTTTCTAAATTTAATTCATATTAAAGCAGGGACCGTATAAAAAATTAAATTTAGTATTTTAATATTTATACTACTTCACGTGCAAAAAAATGCCATATCTAAAATCTACTCTTGATTTGAACCAATTTTGTAATTTGAAATATGTTTCTATGACTGTTAGTTAAGAAATAATTACCGTAATGTTATATTTGGAATTATCCGGTATGTATGATGCGTGTGATAATAGTATTAGTAATAATTAAAATTGTTAACAAGGAAACCAAAAGGTACATTTGATATAAAAATACGTCATCAAAAATAATTTACGATTTTATATATTCATGCCACTTCTTAAAAAATCCTTGAGTAGGACTCATATCCAGGTTCTCCAAGTGGGGCAAACCAATTAAAAAATATATAAAAAAATAATTATTTATTTTGTAACATAATCATTTTTAAAGTAATTACATAAAATTGCGGTACATTTCAGGTCTCTGGTAATTTGCGATTTGTGTTTGTAATCATCCTAACGAGTTGAACTGAGCACCTTATGAAATTGGTATAATTTGAAGCTCAAAGTTTAATATTAGCCACGTTATTAGTTAGCGACGTTGTTGAGGCATGAATACCTTATATTTTTTAGTTAAGACGGTTTTTTTAAAAGGCTAAAATATTGACACAATTCCGTTTACTGTACTACACGTGTTAGGTAGCATTTGACTCTAATTCAAATATGTTATTAAAAGATAAACTAAAAGATAAATGAAGTAAGTAATGTCGAGTGAGAATTCGATCCAAAAGCGACCAAACCATTTTCAGTCACCAGCATGTCACATAATAGTTCCGCAAATAAATGTAGTTATTTCAAAATAGATTATAAATAAAATATGCATATAAATAATTATTATTGTATATAATTATTTTTTATTCTCATAACATTGAAGTAGCAAGCCTTAGCGATGATTCTTACGCACAACATCTAACATTTATGTTCTTCGATGTCTTTCAATAGACTATTTTACGTGCATATTTGACTGGTATCAATAAATTTCCTTGTTTTTTTTTTTTTTCCCACTGTTCGAGATTTTTCTTAATTTTTGTTTCTTTCCTGAATTTTTCCCCTACAAACCGTTTGAACATGTAAAATAATCTCAAAAGAAAAAAAAAAAAAAAGCTCCATTTATCAATGTAATTACTAAAAGGTGTAATGCAATGGTAGCTAACATGATATTTTTAGGATAAATAAATAAATATATACATATATACTGGTTGCCCGAAATTAGACTGACGATTTTCGAAAATTTACAACATGAAACCTGTTAAGGTTACAAAATCAATTGTTGCATAAAATTCATGTAAAAGGACATAAACGTTTCCTCCGGGAGTTCCTGATTTTAGTTTATAAAAAATTACGACAGATGACGCTGTAAATATTCAATCTCTAACTGAAAGAAAAATAATCGAAATTCTCCTCAAAAGTTTTCGATTTTTTTAATATATGAAATCTACATTACAATAGTTTTGAAATGTCTACCATCATCTGCAATTACATGTCGTAATCAGAGGACAAAATTAGCAGAAAATTTCAGTAAAGTGGCTAATAGAAAGGCAGCACATTTGTCACCGATTATTTTTGAAGTGTTTGGGGATTTTAACGGTTCACAGCATCCTTCATGTGACCTATAAGTAAGAAATCGATTAGATTCAAATCTGCTGAATACGGTAGCCGCTCTATTTTCTTTGCTGAGAAGCAGGGTATTTAAAGTAAATAAACCAGTGTTGCCAGACCGGGGACTTTTTTTATTCAATATCCACCACTAAATTTTAATTCTAACGGTTGCCTAATCACTTCGACGATTATTCGATCATTATGTACATCAAATACTACTTCTCAAAATTATTGGTAATAGTTGAATAAAAAATCTGGCAATACTGAAATAAACGGTTATGAAAACATTCGTCAACGAAACAGAAAACTTCAGCAGTCTGTTGAGGCCAGAATGCTAGGGATGATTCGCTCAAAATATTTTCAATGGCCACAAAATCGTAAAAATTATGAAAAAATTATTTTGAAATCACTACGTCATGTGTAAAAATGGTCTAGCTGAAACTCTTCTAGAAAGAGCTAACCTTACAATAAATGTTTGAGAACAGAGTTATTTTGAAACTCACTCACAAGTGCTCTCAGTTCCACAAATTTGCCAATTTAATGCTCTGTTTTATTTTTGTTCTGTAACATGGCCACGCACTTACGAAATATATTACGTGTCGCTGATATTCTCAATTGACATACTTCAGCAGTTTTTCGGATTGCTTTTCTGGGTGAACGTGGTTTCCTCAAAGACCTGCGCATTCGCGTTTGTTATCTTTGGCCAATGTCGTCCAATATATCTGACTTTTTCATTTGAAATACTATCTATTAGTCTGAATTTCTCGTACCTTTTTAGTGCATTCGGCTGCGGAACATTAGTGACTTTGCGTATGAACTGTAAGCTTCTTCTTGTTCCAGTTATACTCTACTCTATTCGGTGAATGAAAATCCTTTCACCCAACGAATGTTTTATTTTTCATACTTTCCTACAGAATCAGTTTTTCTGCTCTCTACTGCTCCTCCAACACTCTTTTTAAGCCAAAGCATCAACTTCTTTTGTGACTGCAAATTTTGATTATTTGCATACATCAAAACTGGAAAGAACCGTAGAAAGGTAGAAGGGACTTGCAGCAGCATCTGACGGGCAATTTTTAAATTAAAACTAGAGAAACTGTTGGAGGAAAAAAAAAATCTCGTGTCATATGAATTCGCTGCAAGAAACACTTGGTAGGTATATTAAATGTAGGAGATTCAGATCTGTTAAAACATTTACATTCATTCTGAACCAAAAAAGATCGGTTGTTTAGGCAAAAGAGAGGTCAGGATATGGAAAATTCATATCGGGACGAAATTGCGCAAAATTGTAGTATACTATAAATGTAAAAAATATTAAAGCTGTAGCGTGCACTAGCTAAACAACCTTGAAAAAAAAAAAATTTAATGTTACAATAATTACTTAAGTACAAGTTATTTGTGCAAAGTGTAAACGCTCCCGTGGCGTGCTTCTTACGGGAGTTGCCTGGAAGCCCCGGTTTGATACTACCATAGGCGCCAAGTCTCCCGTTCTTCAAGGGAGAATTCAAAACGTTAAATTTTTAAAGCTGTTATCGGTAAAATTAATCGTCGAAAATATATATATCATATTCCATTAAACATTACTGGTGTCAATTATGATTTAAAAATTGAAAATTTTGACAGCTCTGTATTACCTAAATGAAACTTTTTAAAATCAATAATTATTTATCCAAATATTTCTTTTTTTATTTTTAATTTAAAACAATGCTAATCTTTGTTTTTAAAATTATAGAAAATTAAAACCATATTACAGAGAAATAATGATTTTAATGGTATAATATAGATATTTAACTACTATTCAAACACATTAAATAATTACTTCTCCATACCTGCCAATATTTTAATTTATTCCGGAATAATTTTAGCCGCGCCTCTAATTCATACCACTTATTTTTTTAAGTAATTTTTTCTTATTTTATCGAAGTTACGTATTGAAGAAAATTTTTCTATAAATAAAGTGGTACGAAATAAAGGCGGGGCTAAAAGTACTCCGGAATAAATTAAAATATTGGCAGCTATGCTTCTCTAATCAATACAGCTACTTGCAAGATTATAGTACGGGATTCCTTTGTTTTTTTTTTAGAAATATTTCGTGCAAGAAAATGTTCGAAATATACAGAAATATCTTTAAATATCTAGATTTAAATAATAAACAAACTTTTTTCTTCGATATTTACTTTTTTTTTATATTTCCTGCACGAAATAAAATTTCAGCTGCAATAAAATAAACATATTAAAACAGAAGGCACAAACAAAGATTTAAGTACACCTTCTAACTATTTTTCACTTCGGTCTATTTTTTATTTATTTATTTATGCATTGTCTGATTTATCTTTATTTCTATATTTGATATTCAGTGTTTCGTTGATTTTCTTTATTTCTTTCTTTAAAGTTGTTGTTGAACGATTGTAGGGATGGATGATTATAAAATTTTATCTTTTGAATAATTAAACATAAAATTTGAAAATCTAATAAATAAGAATTATTTAATTTTTGTAAGCTATATATATATATATATATATGTAGGTTTTATAGCCATGTTTTTCTGTTTGTAATATTTGTACCCTAACAGCACAAAATGTTCCAGAAGCGTGACAATCATATAACAATAAAACGTTAAAAATATTTCAGAAACATTTGAAAACGCTCAATTTGCTTTCCGATTAGTTTAAAAAACGAAGACATGTCCGCGATCGTAACAAAAAATCGGATACGTAACAGAAACCTTTCAATCATCTAACTGATAGAATATCGAAATGGACGAATGTTTCAGAAAGGTATCAGAGAGCATATTTAAATGCGCTAAGTTTTTGAAAGATTGTAAGCTTTTTGCAACATAACTGAAACATTTTGGGCTGTATGGGTAATTGACTATAACTTAAAAAAAATCAACTTTCTTTTAAATGTAAAATAAAATTTTAAAAAATAAATGCTTTTATTTTATAATTAAAATAAAGCTAACATTTATTTTTTAAGTTATAGAAAATTATATATATTACAAATAGAAAAATATAACTATAAAACCTAAATATTTTTAATTCACAAAAATTAAATAATTATTATTTATTAAGTTTGAAATTTTGAATTTAATCATAAAATAAAGTAAAAACAAAATGTTTAGAAATATATATATATATATATATATATATATATATATATATATATATATATATATATATATATATATTTTTTTTTAGATGAAGCTTCTTTTGGGTAACACCGAACTGGGGACCTCCGTGTCGCAGCCATTGGCGCTATCAAGCACGCCACTGGAGCGTCGACACATCACCGAAATAACTTAAGTAAATACTGAAACTTTTAGACTTTTTTCTGAAAATAGTTCGGCTTGCTTCAGCTTTAATACTTTGTTACATTCATAGTATACTACAATTCTGCACAATTTCATTCTTATCTGAATGTTCCATGTTGTTATTTCTAATTACTTTTACGACCTGTATTAAAATGAATTTAGTCCGCAGCTCAAGCATATATAAAATATATCAGGAAGACTACAAAGCTTTATTACCACTCGGTACAATCTTGCATAATTTTTCCCTGAAGGTAAAGGGTAATTAATTTCAAGTCAAAACAGTTTTTATTTTATTGCTCTACAATATAATGATTTTTATATGCAAAATTCTTTTTATCATATCTTTATGTGTGTAACCTTATATCTCGATAAAATGCATTAATACAATGTCTATTACATGCAAGTGCTCCATATACTTTGAGTATTGTCCTTTTTTATTAAAGCTTTTTTGTTAATAAATGGGGATACATTTTAAATTTTTTAGACTTTATTTCAAAGTTTTTGTTTCAAAACTATAATTGCATTTCATAACATTATAATTCTTTCATCATTGTAAAACGTTTTACACTTTTAAACAAACTGTTGCGTATTACAGGCTAAATACGCTTTTTAATGTTTTATATACCATTTATCGAAATGGTTAGCACTGTACGTCTTCATTTTTAGGTGTCAGATTAAAATCCTGGATGTGTGTTAGTTCTTCTTCCGAACCATTTTTAAGTCACGATTTCAAGTCTAATGAACATTAATGTGAAGGAAACAACCACAGAGCTATAACACAAGCTCTTAACGGATTCTGTAATGTTATATAGTTATTCTAATATTTTACTATAGATTCACAATAAATAATATTTAGTTATAAAATTAATTCTAAAACGTACAGATTTTTTATGGTCTGTGCTTTATTATTATTACTTAATTGGCATACAATCAAAATTTCTATTAAATTACTCTATTAAATCTTATTACAAACTTACTTTATTTTTAAATTTTTGCTTATTTGTTCAAAGAAACTTCGCTATAAAATTATAGTCACACACCTCGAAATCTTATTAACGATTTTTGTGAAAATGTTAGAACAATAAATGAGAATCCCAGTTAACTTTAGCTTTTCGAAAAACAACTGTCAGACGAAGAAAATAAAGATTGATTAAGATAAATTGAGCGTAATGAATTAAAAAAAAAAAATAATAATCCTGAAAAGGAAAAAAAAAAATATATATAAATAACAATAAAATGTAGATTATAAAAGCAAACTAATATAGCTTTCCAATTGGATTTTTCATATGGCTATATATATATATATATATATATATATATATATATATATATATATTTAAAAAAATCATATCGCATAGCCAGAGCCTGATTAAGGGGGAAGCACACATTATTTATACTTACACCGTTATTTTTTAACAAATACTTTCCTCCTATAATAAACAGAAAATTCTCATTAAAAATTATTTTAAAAGAATTCTGGTGTCTCATAACGGTGAGTAAATTTGGACTGTTTTACACCGTTCATTTTTTATAAAAAATATTTCCTCGTCAAAGCGTGGAATTTCTATGACATGAAGTAAAAAATAATTGTAAAAATATTCCGGTGAGAGCGGAGATATTGTGTGCTTCCCCCTTAATCAGGCTCTGCGCATAGCTTTGTTTTATGATATGCAGAGCCTGATTAAGGGGGAAGCACACATTATCTCCGCTCTCACCGGAATATTTTTACAATTATTTTTTACTTCATGTCATAGAAATTCCACGCTTTGACGAGGAAATATTTTTTATAAAAAATGAACGGTGTAAAACAATCCAATTTACTCACCGTTATTAGACACCAGAATTCTTTTAAAATAATTTTTAATGAGGATTTTCTGTTTATTATAGGAGGAAAGTATTTGTTAAAAAATAACGGTGTAAGTATAAATAATGTGTGCTTCCCCCTTAATCAGGCTCTGATGATATGCATTACCATGTGCATTCACAAAATATTTTGAAAAATATAATAAATACGTTTATACTTTTCTTAGATTTTTCTACCCACAAGAAACGAAAATTTCTAAATATACAGCGAAAATATATTTTTTTTTTCTTTGTTAAAGGAAAATTCAAATACCTTACTTCTTAAAATATATTCTTATATACCAAGAAGTAGCATTGTGTCTTAGTGTGCGAAGAAAATTATATATTGTGTAGGCAAAGCATTTTGCATTATATTCAGCGTCGGTAAAGATTTAATTTTTTTCTATTTGGAATAAAGTAATAAATATATCACTGAACATATGTATATATATTAGGTGTACAAATTAATTCGGTCCGTTTTCGAAAGATGGCACTAGCTGCCACAAATGCTAGGCTATGACAGCTGTTTTCGGTGGTTTTAGAGAGGTTATATATTTGTTAAGAATCTTCAGTGTACAACTCTTTCGCTTGCTTGAAATAGCCTGATCAGCATTGCATTAAACATGTCAGGTTTTGAAGTCAATAAGCAGCATTTGCGGGAAGTGTTGATTTTTTTCTTTCATTGGAAGAAAAGTGCCGCCGAAGCGCATCGAACGCTCGTAGAAGTATACTGCGATAGTGCTCCGACTGACAAAACATGCAGGAAATGGTTTCGACGATTTAAAGATGGAGATTTTAGCGTTGATGACAGTCGTCGCTCTGGACAACCGAAAAAATTTGAAGATAACGAATTAGAGGAATTACTGAATGAAGATCCGACTCAAACACAAGAACAGCTTGCAGAACAACTGGAAGTGACTCAGCAAGCAATATCGGTGAGACTAAAAACGATGGGAATGATCCAAAAAGAAGGAACATGGGTTCCTTATGAACTGAAACCCAGAGACGCAAGGCCTCATGTCGCTAACCCGTTGAAACAATACTTGGAGACGCTAAAGTGGGACGTCCTACCGCACCCGCCGTATTCTCCGGACATCGCCCCTTCCGACTACTGGTTGTTCCGACAAATGCAGAATGATCTGACCGGTCAGCGGTTCACTTCTTACGAAGAAATACAAAAATGGCTCGAAACATGGATGAGCGAAAGAGATGAGTTGTTTTATCGAGATGGAATCAGACGATTGCCGGAGAGATGGGAAAAAATAGTAGAAAATAATGGACAATACTTTGAATAATGTATTTTTTGTTTTGTTTTAATAATAAATACTTTTTTTATTGCTAAAAAACGGACTGAATTAATTTGTACACCTAATATATATAAATGATAGATATCGTAATAAAATTTAATCTTAAAATTTAGCAATTAATAGATACAAAACAATACCAACACAAAATAATAGAACTGATTTTAACTAATAGGAAAGACTGACACAAAATTGTTGCGATACAGACTAAGAACCAAAAGAGACAAAAACAATTTAAATTACATGAATGCTAATAATAAAAGGCCCATTAAACTTAATGACAGAGAAAACAATAGATGACCACAGAAATAATTGGATTAAAATGCTTAAAATTAGAAGTAAATACTCATCAGGGGGCATGTACTTCATAAAGCTGTGAAAGCTGCATCGATTTCGTAAAACAATATAGCTAATCATAGCAATTTATACTGTTCCAGCCCCGATCGAAACAGCAAAACCATATTGAATGAGAAATTAATTAAAAAATTAAATAAATCTACATGGCATCCAGAGAGAAAACTAAAAAAAATGCATAGTAGCCACATTTAAAACTTTTAACACAAACTGGAGAATAGGATGATGCCAACAAAAAAAAAAAAAAAAAAAAAAAAAAAAAAAAAAAAATGAAATTAAAAATAAAAGCTTTGCCAACATCGATTAATCAATAAAGAATGAGCGACAGAGCATTTTCATTAACGATAAAATACACAAAGTAATTATTTATTGATTAGTGAAAATATTTTAAAGTTAATTAATGTTTAAGCTAGTTAATTGTTAATTTAAATTGTACGTAGATCAAGAAACATTAAACTTTTCAAAGAAAGGATTAAAGAAAGAAGACATAGACATTATGTCAGCAGTGAGCAAGCGCCATCTAGCGTTTAGATAGATAAACAATGAGTCAGTTAAATTTTTTCAGGATCAAACAAACTAATGTGCTAAGGAGTGTATAAGAAGTTTTAACTGCATGATTAAGAAAAAATGTGGCACCAATTAAATAAACAGAGTTATGATTAGTGGATCTTTTTAATGTTAAACTAAAAATAATTAAACTAATAGTTGATCTTAATTTTATTAAACCTAAAATAATTAAACTCAAAGTCAAAGTATTCAGAAGAATTAAATGTTAAGTTAAAAGACTCAATCACAAGCAATAATCCCAAAAAGCGCACATGTAAGGATAAGCAATACAAGTCAGTCTTCAATAATTAAAGTTATTATTTTAAATGTGATGATTTATATATACAGAGCCTGATTAAGGGGGAAGCACACATTATTTATACTTACACCGTTATTTTTTAACAAATACTTTCCTCCTATAATAAACAGAAAATTCTCATTAAAAATTATTTTAAAAGAATTCTGGTGTCTAATAACGGTGAGTAAATTGGATTGTTTTACACCGTTCATTTTTTATAAAAAATATTTCCTCGTCAAAGCGTGGGATTTCTATGACATGAAGTAAAAAATAATTGTAAAAATATTCCGGTGAGAGCGGAGATTAATGTGTGCTTCCCCCTTAATCAGGCTCTGTATATATACATATATATATATTATATATAGAGAGAAACAGAACGTTCAGTAGTAATATAATATTATCAGTGCAAACATTTGAAATTTAAAGATTATCTAATTTCAGTATTCAAACAATTATTCTGATCAAAAACGAAGACCACCCAAACGAAACCAAAAAAGAAATAAAGTAGAATCTAAATGAATTATAGCAAATTGGAATGAGAAAAAAGCATATATATATATGTGCAGAGCCTTATTAAGGGGGAAGCACACATTATTTATACTTACACCGTTATTTTTTAACAAATACTTTCCTCCTATAATAAACAGAAAATTCTCATTAAAAATTATTTTAAAAGAATTCTGGTGTCCAATAACGGTGAGTAAATTGGATTGTTTTACACCGTTCATTTTTTAGAAAAAAATATTTCCTCGTCAAAGCGTGGAATTTCTATGACATGAAGTAAAAAATAATTGTAAAAATATTCCGGTGAGAGCGGAGATAATGTCTGCTTCCCCCTTAATCATGCTCTGTATATATGATAAAGCTAGGAGAGATCGCCCAAAAGGAAAGCTTGCGCACATACGGGATTGGCCAAAAAAATTGTGTGGATGAGTTGCAATTTCAACTTCTTGTAGAAAATCAATAGTGAAGTGCCGGCTTGAATGTGCAAGTTGATTGCTTCAAGAGTCTAAGACAAAACGTGGTTAATTTGTCTTGTTTTCAAAAAGAAATGCTTGAATTTTCATAACTCTTCCTAGAAATTTCAATACAATCGTATTAGTACAAAGCATTTTTAATTTAAATAGTTTCTCATACGCTATAAACAAGACTAACGTTCCGTGCACCCCGATTTTATCTAAAAGCGAATAATTATTTAATAACAGACTGCGCAATCTCTCCTACCAAAATGGAAGAGTTCGCGCTTTTGCCATCTAGGAGAGATTAAGCATTGGTTTTTATAAAATTCTATACCAATAGAGATTTCTCACCTTATTGGTAATCACAAGACAATGAGGAAGAGTTTGTTGAATGTCTATAACTGTATAAGGAAATAATTTCGACAAATGACTGGACTAGTTCAACCGATTCGAGACGGCGCATCTTTTTGGAAACTGTCCCCAGATTCTTAAATTGGGCCTTATTCAGGAATGGCATTATCGACAAAAGCCACACCTCTGGTGGGATTTACCTCTCGAATGCTAATGATTAACAGCCAACCATCTCATTAATAAAACGAAGATTTTTCGTACCTCCTTTCTTTTTTTTCTTTTTTCCACATTAGTCTTTTATTAGAGTAATTTTATACTTATTTAATCGTAACCATACTTGCAAACATACTAATTAATATTTCGTAGTATTGTTAGACTCACTTTCTTTTTCACACCAATATCTTTTTAGAATATTTTTTCTTCTTAATTAATCGTAATTGCATTAGGAAAATATTACTCTAAAAATTTACTAGTTTGAAAAAAGGGTGGGACTAACAACACTAAGAAATATTAATTAGGATATTGGCAAGTATGCAATTTATAGAATACTTGAAAAACATAATTGGTAAAAATTTATTAGAAGCTATTATCGGAAATGAAAATTATCAAAAATTAGAAGATTCTGCTTGTTTTTGGGAAGTGTGTTTTAACAGTGTACTGAAGGTTTCATGTAAAAGATTATACATTTTTATTTATTATTTATTAATTGAACTATATTAGATTTGTTCAATAAAATATATATTCAGGCAACAATTCTTATGATTTTTGATATATTTTTTTAAAGATCTGGAAACTTTAAATTACGTTTTCTCAGTTTGCACTTTTTCACAAATTCACGATCATCAAAATGGTAAACATTCTGTAGCTATATAAGAAAAAAAGTTAATATAACTTATTTAAAGCATTTAAGGATGGAATTTGAAATTTATTAATTAGTTTTTGAGACAAAAATTAAAAAGTACATGTCCAAGCAAATCTAAAAAAAAAAAAAAAAAAAAAAAAAAAGAAGAACAAAAAAAAAAGAAAAACATGATTTTTATTATATTTTCTTTTAAAGGTATTGGAAAATGCATCCGTAATTCTTTTAAGTAGGTTCTATTAAGCATGAAATAAATATGAAGTCTTTTCTGAAATATCTGTAGAAATTTTTGCATTTTGCTAATCATGAATTTATGAAAAATGCACACTGAGAAAAATGCAATTTAAAGATTTCAAATCTGTTAAAAAAATATATCAAAACCTTAAGAATTATTGCCTGAATATATATTTTACACTGAACAAACCACATATAATTCAATTTATAAATAATAAATAGAAATATAATCTTTTATATGAAAACTTCAGTGGTTCCAAGTCCCCTTAAGTAATTAATAATTTAAAACCCCCTTTTCTCTTAAACAACTTAAGTAATTTTTTTTTCAAAATTTATTTTATTATAGAAAAAATAAATAATGTAACAATGTATCAAATTATTAAAGCAACTTAAATATTCCTGAGTTTTATTTCAGAAATCATCCAAATACAATGTTCGATTAACAATTCAAAATTCATTTATAATGATTTCATGCAAATAACCAATCTAACATTTTCTCTGAATAAGAACAGATTTTACTTTCATAGGAAATGTTTGTTGCAGCAATGCGGGTTGATTAATTAAGTATTATGCATACGATTCAACTGACAAACAGCAGAAAAATGTTTCCATTGGAGAATATCTTTTTCTGAAAAGTATATTTCTAATTGAGTGAATATGCAGTAGTTTTTATCAGACAAAGTAAGTTCTTTTTGGTTTCTAGAATACCTGATAATTTATTCATAATTTATAACTGAAATATTGTTCGGATAATTTTGTGATCAACAGATAATTAGTTTTCTTATATATCTCACAATTTAATACCTCGATATTTTATTAATGTACTTAGTAACAAATGTATTTACACTGTAGAAAAAAGCATGTTATATTAAAGAAAATTCATAACAGCAAATTTGCCACAAAATATTCGTATGCTGTATATATATATATATATTAAATTAAAAATCAAATACAAATTTAATTTGTATAAAATAGGCGCATACAGCAGCACTAAATTTATATAAAAAAATATATATATTAAAATCAAATTATGATAATAAAAATGAAAGCTGAATTTATAAACAACCAAAACAAATTCTTTTTACAGTGTTAATAAAAAAGAAAAGGATTAATTTCAAAACTATTCAAGCCAAAATTTCAATAATGCTGTGTTTTCTTCGTCGGCAGGTGGAACCACAGCCATTAAAAAACTGTGTAATCCTAATAGGTTTCTGAAGATATGCCAAGCTAGCATACTCCAAATTATAATTCAAATTACAAATTAGTATAACAAACATTATTTTATAACAACTGAAATATGATTTATTTGATAAACATTACTGTATATTTAAATTTGAATGTCAATAACAGATTAAAAATATTTTATATTGAGAATTTTTTAAAGTATTTACTTTTTAATTATTTTTATAAACTCATAAAATGACATAGCAAAGGCATACCCACAGTACCTGTTGAATGAAAAAAAAAGTGAAAAACTCACCACCTACTTAAGTCGAAGTTGGTAAAATTGGAGTCCCGGTTTGAAAACTTTATAAAAATTGAAAACTCTTGAATGCTCATTCCATGTCCTTGGATGCCCAGATTAATTCCAGGTCTGGCAGTACGTCATATATCTTCAAACATCAGTTATATAGCCTTCCTAAAAATTAGGCTTTAAGCTGTCAACATCAAATAGGATATCTACATAGTCTACCCAATGAATGCGAAGAATAGCTGTCAAGTTTTTTAATTTATTCCGGAAGGCTGTTAGTCCCACCCCTTTTACACACCGCAATATTTTTAGAGTAATTCTTTGAATATTTAACAGTAATTATATAGAGAAGAAATTTTTTTACAAGGATTACGGTGTGAAAAAAGGACGGGGCTAACAACATTCCGGAATAAATTTAAAAACTTGGCTGCTATGGCAAAGCCCAAAACTGCGGAGCTGTCACATAGATTAAATTAAAAACTTGCATTACTAGCATGATATGAAATAAATCTTAAAGGATATACATTTTTATAACACAAAAGTGCTTGAAAATTATATATTTGTTTATTGAAATTAAAATTAGAACTGCACAATCTCTTAATTCTTAAAAGTTGATTAATTATTATTATATTTATGTAAATTGTATGGCTCAAATTAGAATGCTAGAGCGGCATACAGTTAGTGTTGAAGTTATTTTTTTTCTTTTATCATGTAAATCAGTGCATAAAATATTATTTTTTAAAACAAAAGAAATATCTAAGAAATAAGCTTCAAAATTATTTGTATTAGATTTATTTAATTTTTAAATATCTGGATATATTAAATTAAAAATATTATTGAAATATCTTTAAAATATTTAAAAATCATTACGTCTCGTAGTTAAACTAAATTTTAATCACATTAAAAACTGAGACAGACAATATACACTAAAAATATACAATTTAAAACATTAAAAACACAAAACATAAACTTAAACGTTTCGAGCTTTTTACAGGCTCCTCATCAGTAAAAACATCAAATGTAAATGCTGAGAAGAACAACAGACTTTCATTAAGAAAGTACAACGTATAGGGGAGACCGGGGCTAGTAGTGACGTTTTCGACATTCTTGATATTATCTCTAAGATATAAACTGAAGTGAAACATTTAATATATCATAGCATAGAGTAAACCTTGTGTAACATATTTATAAAACTATCATTAATATTATTAACGTTTTTCATACCATAAAATTAATTCTGCGTAGCGTCGAAATTTGTCACAACTTGAACAGTAGCGGGGCTCGTAGTGACATGCTTGGGGAACATATTGACATACAAATTACACGTACAAACACGTTGTAAAATATACAAATTATGTGAAACAGATTATAAAATGAGATATTTTAAATCAACAACGAAATTTTTATTCTTTTATTTCGTTCTTATTACAATAAAAACACTTTACTATTTTTAATAACTCTGTAAGCCAAATGAAAAAAGAGTTAAATTACTAACACTTGTAAACTCTCAGTCTTTTATAAAACTACATTTAGAGACACTTAGCAATAGAAATAAAAGAAAAAAAATATGTGTTTATCAGGAAAGAATTAAGAAGTAGGCTAACAAAAATGTTTGGCCATATTAATATTTGACTCGGTTGCTTACTACTGTAATAAATGTGTGAAACTGTGTATGCAACAGATAACTGTAACCGTGAATTAACTGTTGTCACCTGGAGAACGTCCTTTGGCAGCATGGGCTATCGCTGTGTTATTTTAAATAAAGATGTTTTTTTAAGTTTTAATGCGACTCATTAATTGAGTTATGTACTTAATAATAATTTAATTAAGAAGAACAAAGGTTCCTCTACATTTTAAGTATAATATAAAACTAAACAACTACAACGTGTAGGTGTATATCCTATAGGCCTGACTATATTTTTAATCATTCATCGTCATCGCTTGTTTCACCGTCAGATTTGCAGTTTGCAGTTAATATAAATGTAATAAGATTAATTTTCGATACATTTGACATGAGCCCATCTTTTATATGTCATACATTGCACTCAGTTTTCTCCAGATCTAGAAAATTTGTTTTGCTCCTATCAAACTAGACATAAGCAATTTTCGATATCTTCAGAGGTATATGATTCCTGCTACTTAATTTTATTTAATAACGTAGTTTTTTTTTTTTTTTTTTTTTTTTTTTTTTTGTGTGTGTGTGTATGTGTGTGGGATGCATTGTTTGAACTTTCCTATAGTGTGAATATTACATGTGGTTTTTTTTAGATCCCATTTCAATATTTTCTTCCACATTAGTACTCTTCCTTTTATTCATATATCTAAGAACTGACATTCTGTTTACACGAAACAGTTCTTGGGTTTTCCTTAAACTGCATCTTCCAGAATATACTTCTATTGCAGCCCTCTCACAGTCTTCTAAAGTAGCTTTAGCTCTTTCAGTAAGCCTTTTGTAATTTAACATAATTTTTCCTGAAATATAAAAACCTGCATTAAAAATCATTCCGGAGCAAGTAGAGACACTGTCACAACATGCCTCCTACACTTCGTCACAACTAGCCCCGCGTTACGCCGTTTTTAAATTTATTCATTAGTTTACGAAAAATTGTTATCCTTAACAAATAAAATACATAGAATTATAGCTCGAAATATAAATATTCAAATAATGTTAAGGAAGTTTACATACCTCACGATCCCTTGTGGCAATGACGATTCTAACGTAGGTCACAAAATTTACTTTTGCAATAGAAAACAAGATAAATAATTTTACCTCGAAAACAATGCAACCCTATACTTCCAAACATACACAGCCCATTACAATAATCAACCTGTTCACTCATATGACGCGACAGGTTCTGAAACCTACCGGTTCAATCAGGAAGCCCTATGGCACTACTTGACCCCTGGCACAACTAACCCCGGTCTCCCCTACACAAATCAACATTTTTCACCACTTAATGAGGCATGCGCAGTTCCCGCTGAATACGTTGTACTCTTTTAATGAAAGTCTGCTGTTCTTCTCAGCATTTACATTTGATGTTTTTACCTATGAGGAGCCTGTAAAAGGCTCGAAACGTTTAAATTTATGTTTTGTGTTTTTAATGTTTTAAATTGTATATTTTTAGTGTATATTGTCTGTCTCAGTTTTTAATGTGATTAAAATTTATTGAAATCTGTATTAAAAACAATCACGTCATCAATGTAACGATAAGCATGTAAACTAATATTATGAAGAAGAATAAGTAAAGGTTAGTTCACTGGAAGAATAATTTGTCACCATGCCAATAACATGTGACAGTTTAAAAATCTTGTTTTGCAAAACAATATAATTTAAACAAAAATCACATAAACTGAGAAACAAATTTTTAGGAATATTTAATTCATCTTCAATTTAAAAATTATCAAAGATCTTTTTAATGATATCATAAAGTTGATGTATATGAATATTACAAAATAAATTTTTAAAATCGAAGATTTGAACTGATGAAAGAGTAAAAGTAATTCTATTAATTAAATCAGTACTACTTTAAATGGACCAAAAATAACTTGTATTTCTATATTTGAATTTAAAAAAATCATTTACCAATACTATTAGTAGTACAACATATAAACCAGAATTTAACTGGATTTTTATGAAATTTAGGTGTCAAAAATAAAAATGTAATATTACTTTCACTAGAAATTTTAAAATGATAAGAAAAAAGAGATTTTACATGTTTTGTATAAGTAGTAAAACTTTTTAAAAACTATTTTAGAGTTACATTTAATTTAGTATAATAAAATTCATTATTCAGTTCTTCCAAAGTTCTTTAAAAATAATTTTTTTTACATATAGTATCATATACATTTGCAGCCTTGTCTACAGGAACCAAAACAAAATTCTATTTAATTCTAAATATAAAGATATTTTTAATTCAAAAAATAAAGATAAATTTAAATTAATATGTCTAGATATTTTAAAATTAATAAAAACTAATACAAATACTTTTGAAGCTGATTTCTTAGATATTTCTTTTGTTTTAAAATATAATATATATTTGCAGCCTTGTCTACAGAAACAAAAACAAAATCCTTTTAAATTAATTCTAAATATAAAGATACTTTAATTCTAATTATAAAGATAGATTTAGATTTAATATGTCCAGATATTTCAAATTTAATAAAAGCTAATACAAATAATTTTGAAGCTGATTTCTTTTGTTTAAAAAAATATTTTATGCCCTGATTTTCATTACAAAAGAAGAAAAATAACTTCAGCACTAACTGCATACCGCACTGGCATTCTAATTCGAGTCATAAAATTTACATAAATATAGTAATTAATCAATTTTTAGGAATTAAAAGATTGTGCAGTTCTAATTTTAATTTCAATAAAAAAATATGCATTTTTCAAGCACTTTTATTTTATAAAAATTTAAAGTACAATATGAAATAAATAAGTAAACTTATAGAAAATAAACTAAGTTTATTTCCTTTAAAGTTTATTTCATATTATACTAGTAATGCAAGTTTTTAGTTTACTCTATGTGACAGCTCCGCAGCTTTGGACTTTGCATTGATTGGGTAGTCTTTGAAGATGTCCTGTTTGATGTTGACAGCTTAAAGCCTAATTTTTATGAATGCTGTATATCTGATGTTTGGAGATATATGAAGTACTGCCGGATCTGGAACTGAACTAGGCATCCTGGACATAAAATACGCATTCAAGAGTTTTCAGTCTGTATAGTTTTCAACCCGGGACTCCAATTTTGCCAACTTCAATTTAAGCAGGTGGAGAGTTTTTCACTATTTTATCTTTCAACAGGTACAGGTGGGAGTATGTCCTTGTTAGTATGTCATTTTATGAATTTATAAAAATTAAAATAATAATAAATAATTACTTAAAATTCTCAATGTAAAATATTTTTTATCTGTTATTGAAACTCAAATTTAAATATACAATAATGTTTATCAAATAAGTTGTTATAATATGAAGTGTGTTATACTAATTTGTTGTTTGAATAATGTGGAATATGCTAGCTTGGAATATCTTCAGAAGCCGGTTAAGATTACATAGTTTTTTAATGGCTGTGTTCCCACCTGCTGACGAAGTCACAACTTTATTGAAATTTCGGCTTGAATAGTTTTGTAATTAATTTCTTGCTTATTAACACGGTTAAAACAATTTGTTTGGGTTGTTTATGCATTCCACTTCCATTTTCACATATGATAATATAAATTTAATAATATATATATGTATTAAATAAAAGAAAAGAATCATGATTGAACAACAGTACACCCATAGTCGGTTAAAATATTACCGGAAGAAAATATTGTACTTTTACTCAGCCCTTCCGAATCTTGCTTTTATACAATGCATGCTCTTCGTATGCAAAACCGAAATAAGTATGTAACTAACATACAAAAACTGTGTTGATGGTTGCAGATTTTATCTGGATACGGAAAAAGTGTCTCTTTTGACAGATTCAAGTGTAATTTTACACAAATTTCTGTATTTTTAGAAAACAAAAATTTTCCGTGAAATAGATACAAATAATTTTTAGTTTTTAACAGATTTTCTATAATTTTTTACAGAGTATATTATTTAAATATATTTTTTCATGACAATTACAATGATTAATTACTTCTTTTTAATTTATAAAAGTAAAACTTTTAATGTTTGAACTTTATAAATAATAAATCTTTCTTAGTGCGACTATTTTAAATAAAAATATTCTATTTCAATTTTGTAAAAGGAATTTACCTTACTTGGAAAGCATTTCACGCACAGATTAAAAAAAATATATATATACGAAGCAAATTTTGTAAATAGAACTATAATAAAAGTAAATTGAAACGTGACTAACGAAATTAGTCATTTAGGAGTACTTGTGTTCCAAATTTTTTACAACTGCAATTTTTCAAAAGTAATATTTTGTTAGTTTTCTGTTATTTTTCAGTAATTAATTAGAAATAAAATTACAGTTCGCAGTTTATAGTAAAGAAAAAATCCGAAACACAAACACCACTAGACAGCAATCAGATTAGATCACGAGGTCAATGTGATCTACCCATCTTCTTACGTTACATATTTCCTCATTTTTCCACAGTCATATTCCCCTTCCTATAATAAGCTCTAATGGAGGCTTTTGGAACTTTTTTGTACCAGATAAAATCCCCATCATCTGATTGCGATATTACCAAATTTTGATGAAATTCTACGGCATAGTTTTTAATACAGAGTTCGCTAAAATTTCAATTTTAATTATAGACACCCTGCATATAAAATACACTCAAAAGTGATAATAAAATAAAATAAAACATTTCATATATTTATTTTTAAACATCACAAAAAAGCCTTTAAATCTTAAATCTGAACATAATGATAATTTTATTACATAGGAAAAAGTCTTTTAAAGTACACTAAAAAAAAAAAAAAAAAAGCTTTTTGTATTAATAGTAGAAATATACTATTTATCTGTAAAAAAATAAATATTTCCTTATTAAAGTGAAGAGCACGCTTCGCCTTAGGCAACATTTTATTAAAATGATAAAATATTTTGTACTTAAAAGAACATAAAGAATATTTCTTGCTTCATGGCGTACTTATTTTATCCCTTTTTGTGAATATATATTTTACTTTTCACCTCATTCAATTTAATAATTGCAGAAATTTATTTTGTTCACAGTTTTTAAGCATGATTATTTTCACAAAGAATTATTTTCGTAATATTTTATTGAGGTACAATCGAAATAAACTCGGCATACTTATGGTAATATTTGTATCTACAAATATAGCAAGCATTATTTCTATATTTCTCGAATTCATTCGATTACATTTACAATTAATTAATATTCGTTTATTTAAATCTTTTTTTTAACTTTTGCGAAAAAAATTCTGTTAAACAAATTTCTGCTATGTTTTTAAGAAATTTTTATTATAATTAATGTCAAATGCTTTTGTTTAAAGAAAAAGACAATAAAAAAAAACAAAAAAACAAAAAAAACCTATAGTATTAAAGAACTCCAAAATATTAATAAATATTTTCAAAATTATTAAAATGAATACCAAAAGAAAAAAAAAAGAAAGAAAGACAAATATATAATGAATACATTTCTAATAAAAGTGTCTTTAGCATATTTTCTGAAACTCATAATTTGAAGAAAATTTGTGATCGTAAAAAAAAATTATACACTACTAAAAAAGAACACCAAGAAGTAATTAGCCGATGATCATGAAATTTGCATATGTTAATTGTATAAACTACACGTAAGTGGAATTTTAATTTCAGGGCTAATATTTCGCCTCTTCCACAACAGCTCGGAATAGTACGTAAACTATAGTCAGTAAAATTTAAGGTTGAACCACCATTTATTGCGAATTCTGACATGGAGTATGTCATATAAATGCTGAAAAACCTTTTAGGAATTTTAATTTTAATCATCCTCATTTTGGATTTGTAACTCTAGAACGGCCGATGCTGGCCATGGTGGTCGCAAATCCTGCCGCCACTTTATAGCGCAGACTTATTTAATGGGAGACAATCTCGTGAATGTGAATCGGGAATCGTCTTACACCTCAAAGAGCATATTTTGTTGAAAGTTCGGTATATAGGAGTTCATTATACTGTTGTAAAACTTTCTTATTAACCGACGTCACAAGTGGTACAACAACCGGTTGAATGATATTATTGGCGTACCAAGTGTTGTATAACAGACCCAGCACAAATACTGTGCACTGGAATGATAACTGATATCTTCCTCATCAAAAAACAGGTGTAAGCGCTGTTTCACGCTGATGGATGTAAGAAGGGAGGAGACGCTCTGCCCTTCCCATTCAAACGCGTATACAGCCGGGTAGCGGCTGAAATAATAGGTACACATGCCAGACACACACTGTAAAAAATATGTCCTATTTACTTCCAGAAATTTTCTGTAATTTGAGAAAATACGTTTTGATATCGTAATTTTTTCGTACGTTACGCATATGTTTTCAAATTACAGGCAATTTCTTGCAGCAAATACAACATATTTTTTACAGTTTAGTCTTGTTTACAGAAAACGGTTCCAAATTGTATGGAAAGTCACCTCATGTGCAACAGAAGCTCCAATTTGGAAAAGTTGAAGAGTGAATGCTAATTTTTGAGAAAATAAGTATAATCAGATGGATTTCTAATCTAAAAAAAAAAAAAAACTCTTTAACGCTGTGTCCATCAAAATCATTACATGAATTTACGAGAAAACCACGTTCCTGTCACACTTTGCAATGAGCGGTGTTGGAATTGACAGTGAACGCCAATTTTCCTCTACATAAATCAGATACTTTTGTGAACTGAAAATAAGCTTAACACTTAGTTTTTAACAAATTTGTTATATCCATTTCTGTATAATCTCAGTTTGTGATATATGTTTCAATCCGCAAAGAGTTAACAGTGAACGCTAATTTTCATGAAGATGAGGATCAGTCAAATGAATTACCACCTAAAAACTCTTAATCCTTTTTTATCAAAATCGTTAGAGCCATTTTTCAGGTAACCACGCTTCTACCATATTTTGTAACGGGGTGAGTAATGGTTAACAACGAACGCTAAGTTCCTTCAAGATGAAGAAAAATGAAACGGGCTTGTCATCTAAAAAGAAAACATTTACCCTAAGTACCGTCAAAAGTTTAGCAAGTTTTTAGTTTTTAGTAAATGTTTTTAGCAAATGCTTTTAGCAAAGTTTAGGAAGTACCGTCCAAAGTTCAGCAAGTTTTTAGTTTTTAGCAAAAGTTTCTACCAAATGTTTAACAAGTCCTGTAAATTACACAGTTTTACGATTAACATAGTTTATTTTTTATTTTGACTCCTGCTTGTACATACATGAAGTTTTAATTGCGATGCTGACTTCGTGGATAAAACTTCATTGGTGCAGATGTTTTCCTTCAGGTAAGAACCACCGATAGAAGCTTGAGTTAGCGGTTTTCTAACTCGTTTAAAATTTGAATGTGCAAACTGTGGTGATGGCGGACACATAGTGTAGAATTTATATGCCTGTAAATATTTGTATGCAAATATAGTTTTAAAGGAATTCCTTAATTTGCTCTCGTGCAGCGCCCTCTACCGACGAAAATTTTAACTATTATTTTTTTTCTTTACAAAAACAATCCTCCAACACTAGAATAACTTTTTCGCAAACCCCGTTCAATTCTACCAATTCCTTCAATATTTATGAATTTTTAAAATGTTTATAGACTTATGTTACCCAGTATTTCTATTTTAAAATATTGATCTATTTAAAATATTGTGTATTTCTATTTTAAAATATAAATCCTTATGAATGCATAAACAACACAGTGCTATGCTTAAAAACATGTAATAAATAGTATTTAAAAACATTTGCTTCTTTTCTTTATTATAACTTTTTTATTCTGTTGTTTTGTTTTAGCAAAATCTATCAGTATTTTCACTTCAATCTGTGTCGAAATACAGCTGTAATGAAAAAACACAGCAAGAAATAATAGTAATATTAAATTTAAAATACTTCTGCTTAATACTCTGGAACCATAATCAATAATAAATGCAACATAAAATATTTTCTGTATAACATATGCTGTTATCAATCTCAATACTATATTAAAAATTTGAGTCAAACGAAAAATTCTTATGAAAGAAAAAAGAACGACAAACAAAGAAATCACAGTAATATCCATATTTCTTCTGTGTTGAAATGTATTAAAAAGAATGTTTATTCTTGTGAAAATTATTTTTAATATATCCCAGATGGGATATAATTGAATCATAAAATGCTTTCATGAATTTAAAGAAACAACGTTTTAATGAAGAAAAAAGTGCAATATTTAAAGCAGATACAAAACGAGATTAACTTTTCGCTTGAGATAACACGGTTTTAAGAATTTGGTAATTTTGAACATGATTTCGAACGATAGGATAACTTTCGCATGTACATATCTTTTTTATATTTGCTAAGAACAGAATGATTTTTATTTGCTAACATGTTCATTTTCTGCTTCAGATCCTGTTTTTATTTATGCTATCTCTCTCTCTCTCTCTCTCTCTCTCTCTTTTTTTTTTTTTTTTTTTTTGTAAAATCTAGAAATATTTGTTAAAGCAGCAGTTTAAATAAATGTAAATTGTTTCTTTTTTAATTCCTTCTGTTTTTCCTTTATTAATAATTTTATCAATAATATATTTTTCGGGACTACGTCCCGTTCTTCAGAATATCAAAGAACAAACGTGGTTTGAAACTAAAAAATGCAAATATATATATATATATACTTTTTTTTTTTTTACATGGCATTAAAATGTGCATTTAATTATGAAGACAATTAGAATATGTTGATCTTCATATAAAAATGTACGTCAAAAGTATAGAGCTAATGACAATAAAATTTTTTAAACCATCATAATCAACACACTGTATGCTGATGTTGGCAGCCATATTACATTAGTGTATTAAAATCAATTATTGTATAAGTTTTATCGATTACACAGAGACACACACACACATATATATATCGGGTTGTTCATAAAGTAATTCCGATTTTTTGCAATAGAAGAATTAATTGTATTCTTTCACATCGACTTTGCAATTAAGTCGCATTGTCAATATATATTTTGACAACTGATATAGCAAGGCTTTTTTTTTTTTTTTTTTTGAAAACTTTTGTTTCATTCTGCACATAGTTTTGTCCGATGTCCCAGTAAATATGGCAAGTCGAAAGCAGCATATTCGACATATTTTGCTTTTTTATTACCGAAAAGGCAAAAATGCTGTTCAAGCAAGGAAACATTTATCCGATGTATATGAAGAAGATGTATTAATAGGACCATTTCCTAAACAAATGTCAGATGTGGAAGGCCATTTGAAGCTAGTGAAGATAAAAGCGATGACTGTTGCAAGCCAAACCACTGAATAGCAACCCGTGAAATCACTGAGATATAAAATTCTTCGTTTTCGACCGTTTATAATCATTCTAAATACCTTGGGTTTTTTTTTTCTTCTAAACTCCACATATGGGTACCACACGTTTTTGTAAAAAGCTGCTTGCCCGTTGCATTAACGTCTGTGATTTGCTTCTCAAAAAAAAAAAAAAAAAAAAAAAAAAAAAAAAAATCAATTTTTGAAACGAATTAATCGGATGGGAAATGAGCTGTCTGCAACAATTTTAAACGCAACAGATCCAGAAGTAAAGAAGATTAACCGGTTCAAAACACTTCGAAAACCTATATTCATTTTAAAAAGTGATGCTGTCTGTTTGGTGATATTTCAAAGGAATTGTTTTATTTTTATTTATTTATTTATTTATTGAGCTTCTACGGAAAATACCACGATGAATTCCGAAGTATATTGTCATTAACTGGAAAAATTGAATGATTCACTCAAACAGAGAAGAGTTTGTTGGGTAAGTGGGATTTACGTTGCACTAGTGCCACACTACGCGCAATTATCAGTGGTCTGAGACACATCCCGAAAGGTTTCCCGGATATATATCATCCAAATTTGCATCCTCCACGGACATAATTTGGATGGGAACATAGAGGGGATCAAACAGAGAAGAGCAGAACTCATAAAATTTTAAATCGTTCGATAGGCACAATTTAAAATTAGGTGCAAGACTAAACTTCTGCCAAATGTTATTCATTTCCATCCATCCGATTTTACCTGATTCCCTCACGAATATACCGTTACAAACATATACACACAGAAACACACACACAGAACATTTCTTGAAGAAATTTTCGATTATTCTGATGCCTGAAACGGGAAATAAATCAAAAAATATTTTAATTCTGATTATTTTATAGAGAAAAGGTTTATTTTATTTATGTGGATTCAAATACAGATAACTCTACACTCGATAGCAAAATTATTGAAGCTCTAGCAATAATTCCTATCTGAAAGACGTGCACATAATAATGTTTTGTTAAGCAAATATTTGTCGATCGTAGTCTTTGTGCTGTTTATAAAAAAGTAAGTTGATGATAAAAATTAGCAATAAATAAATAAATAAATATATATATATATGTATATACTTACACATGAAAAATGTGGATGAAGAATAAATTAAATATTGAATAATAAATATATATATATGTATATACTTCAATAATTTTGCTGCTGACTGTATTATATTGTGCAACAGCTTTTCACGCAAGATATCAAGTTGACCGACAGGCTGGGACAGGCGAAACGTTTTTATCCTGTGTCAACTTATCGTTTATTTCAACTCAGCCACAATAGTTCTCAAACCTATTTTAACAGTGAAGTAGTTGAATCAGCACATGTGCAGAGGCTTCCGTGGCCTCAAGAAACGTGACCGAACAACAAATTGAACAGATATATATGCAGTCGGCAGCAAAAGTGTCCGAGCACTAGCAAAAATTCCTATGTAAAAAAAGTACACTTAATCCTGTTTTGTTAAAAAAATCCTTGTCGAATCAGGTTCTTAGTCAGTCTACGAACATAATTCGACAAGGATTTTTTTTTTTTTTTTTTTTTTTTTTTTTTTTTTTTTTTACACTTAATGCTGTTTTGTAAAAAAAATACAAAACAGCATTAAGTGTATTTTTTTTATATAGGAATTTTTGCTAGTACTATTGCTGCCGACTGTATATAAAGCAAGTGTGTGTACGTATGCAATGTACGCAAAATTATTCTCTCAACATTTTGCATAATATATAGTAAATTTAAAACACTTGAAAGATTATATGTTACTTGATTTCGCATTCATGTATTAAACACTTTTATAATCATATGATTCTGACAACCCAAAGCATTTTTTCTTAATTTTTATCTTATAATAAAAACAATAATTTAGATATGCGTTACTAAAAGTTTAAGATAATACTTGTCAAAACATTGATTTACTTTTTTTTTTTTTTTTTTTTTTTTTTAGTTTTGATATATTTAAGTCAAAAACACCTGGCAGTTTCTCATTTACTATAAAGTATATTGTGACAGCGTAAAATCTAAATTTTTTGATTAATGAAGAAGTTTATAGTTTATTACAAGTACGTTTTCCCAAACTTTTGCATTGTGTATTATTGAAATATAAATATAACCATAAATAACTTTTGTCTGATTGAAAATTTGTTTTTATGCATAAAGGCATTTAATTCTTTCTTTTTAAAATACTAGAAATATTACTGCATATCCATGCAAAAAATAGCTGTATTAAGTAAATATGTTAGGCTATTTTATTTTAATCAAAAATGCTTTTATTTTATTTATACAAGAAATAATATATTTTACGGAACATGTAAAATTTTTGTAGGCAATAAATTCAAGAACTTACCTCTAATGACATTAAAATTATACAATTTTCTAACTTTTTTTTTTTTTTTTTAGTTTTTTTTTTTTTTTTTAGAAATTTGCATTTTTTGAAACGAGCATCGTAATAATTTATGCGTCGAAAATCACGTTACATATTTCTCTTTCGAAAGAACTACATTTAATTGATATCAATGATCAGACTACTAACGTCGTCTTCTGTTGATATTTTTTGAGTATTAAAAAAAAAAAAAAAATGTAATTAAATAAAACCCAATCACTCATACAATTATCAGTTACTTTATTAATTATTTTTGTGTTTTACAAAGAAATAATGGAAGAAAAGAACTTTATAAAATAAATGTTTTTTTTTTTTTTTTTTACTTTCTGTAAAAGAAAATATAAAAGAAAAATAATGAAAAGATGATATTAACAATTGTATTTTCCTGCACAAAGGCCATGTATCCTTTTTTTTTTTTTTTTTTTTTTTTTTTTACATGGGGTTGGAACGCTTTATCTCACTCTGCTTGTTACTGCAGACCACACATTGTTGTAAATTTCGTCACTTTTTTCATTATTTGCTTCCAATGTCTCATTCTCCTTCGTACCATTATGCACCGAATCATCGTCCAAAATAATGCTGCGACGTAACATATGATAACCAACTGCTTCACATTATTTAGAAGTTCCGATTGACTAATTGATTATTTGTAAGTAAAAATTAAATTAAAATCCCGGTGTGATCTGATGTATATCTCTCGAAGCGCGATAGCGCTGCTTCGCAGTTTTTGAGACTAAACATTGCAGCGCTATCGCGCTGCTTACCAGTCAAACGGTTAAATAAAGATTTTTTTTTTTTCGTGTTTGGAGTAATTTGTGAACCAGTTATATATTTTTCATATTATTATTATTTGTTTTAATATCAAGCTTGCTTTTATTTATTTGAAGAAAAAAATTAATTAATTAATTAATATTTCATGTCAGTCATTTATTTTCAAATAATTTATCACTTTTTATTTTCTTTTCATTAAAAAAACTCTGTTATAAAGTAACTCGCAGTTGATACATTGCATTTAATTTTAATTTAGTCATTTCAAATATTTATGTGTATTTATATATTTATATACTTATTATATTATATTTATATTATATTTATATTATTATTATATATTTATAATAATATATAATGCATAATGCATAATGAATGTATATGAATGTAAAGCATAATGAAATGCAGAGATTTCTTTTTCAGTTTACGGATTTATTCTCGGTATTATTATTTTCTTCACTGCAAATAAACCAAACACTTTTCTCTGTTACTTATAAAAATAAAGATTATAATTATTTCAGGCATGTTGCTTTTTATTTTATACTGTCAAATATAGAGAATACTATGGTTGTACATTACGATAGTTGTTATATAAGCATGATCTCCGACATTTTAAATTATTCCGGAGAATTTTCAGCCCCGCCTTTATTTCGCACCACTTTATTTATAGAACATTTTTTTCCAATATATAATTACGAAACCATAATAAAATAATTCTCTTACGAAAAAAAAAAAAGTGGTATGTAATAAAGGCGGTGCTAAAAATACACCGGAATTAATTAAAATATTGGCAACTCTGTATAAATAAAGGAGCTATTTGGATTAGCAAAAAATTATTCTATGTGCGATAACTATAATGTAGAATCTGCACTGTTAAAAATTTCATCAGAAAACTACTGGTAGTAATTTATCTTAAGTCTTTTGTAAAATTATAAATAAATAATTAAATAAACAGCGATATTAAAAAATTATATTTTATAAATGCATTTTAAAGACTAATATTAAATTTATTAATTATAAGTCAGAACGCATTTGTGACTCAGCATGTTTTTTCTAAATTAGATACATTAATTTTTATTATTTATTGAGAAATTAAACAATAAAAATTGATAAATATAGAGAATCTCGAATATTTACTTTAAAATAAGAATTATTGCAACTTTAGAGAGACTCTGGATAAACATTTCATTAAATTTCCAGAAAACCTTTACAGTGTGGAATTTGAAAGGAGATATACGAATTTACCTGAACAAGTAGTTTATCGTATGATGAAACGATTCAAAACTACCGGTTCATTTCATCTAAGACCTGACTCTACAAGAAATCGCTCGTACTTTGAAGGCCAAGAAACTAACATTATCGCGTATTTTTCTGCAACCCACATACCAGGATTAGGAAAGATAGCATAGTTATGAGACTACGTAGGACGCCAATTTCATGCTTGCCTACATAGTAATTAATATTCCGTGGTATTATGAGCCCCGCCTTCTTTTTTACAACAGTATCATTTTAGAGTAGTTTTCTTCTTAATTAATCGTAATTGCATTTGGAAAATATTACTCTAAAAATTTACTTGTGTGAAAAAAAGGGCGGGACTAACAACACTACGGAATATTAATTAGGATGTTAGACTTGCTAACTATGCTAGTTTACCCGTAATGATATTAGGCTCCGCCTTTTTTTCACACCAGAATAGTTGTAAAGTAATATTCAACAATATGTTCTCATGATTAAATAAGAAGACTATTGCTCCACAAATATTCTGGTGTGAAAAAAAGGCGGGGCTTAATACCATTACGGATAAACTAGCGTAGTTAGCAGGTCTAGGATGTTGGCAAATATGCAATTTATAGAGTACCGATATACCGGCGTACAACGCGCAGGTCACATAAATGAGTAACACACCAAAATACTTAATTTACAAATAAAGCTATATTTGTAAGAAATAAAAGCTTGTAAAAAAGTATCTATTACTGTAAACTTAATTTCCGGTGTACTCAATACAGTAGATGTAATAATAAAAAAATCGCTATGTTCGAAAGTTCAGTGTAAAACACAGCAAGTCTTTTATGCAGGCATATGTCAAAATATGGTATTATTGTTAAAATCTGTATTGTATATTAAATATTTATTACGTAAGTATCATTTTTGAATAATGTTAATATTTCAGTATTGAAGGATTTTACTGATAATTTAGTGATTGTAATTTTAAATGTCTTTATTATAAATGAAATGTTTAAATACATGTAAATATTAATACAATAAAACATAATTATAACAAAACGAAACTTACATAACAACGTTAACTTAACTTAAAGACTTTCAAGACTTTCATTTTTCTTGTGAGATATAACTTTTGCTTTTATTAATATAAAATATTTTAGATAAAGTTCTTAAATTAAAATGCTTAAAAATACTTTTTAGATAATATGCTGAATTCGAAATATATTATATTATAAATGTATATTCTGTATATTTTTAACTTTAATTTTAACTTTAATTTTAACTTTAATTTTAATTTATTTTACTTTATTTTGTATGAGACTTTAAAAACAATCACGATTTTTTTAATAAAATACGTTTTATGAAATATCTATCTATTTTTAAGCTTTTTTTTTTAATTTTGTCTCAGTGTTAAAATAAAACTGAGGGTTGAACATGGCCAGAAGTTAATATTGGCAATACACTGTATATCTCTTTTTATTAAGACTTTATTTCAGTGTATTTAGCAGATTTTGACACAAATTATCAAAATTCTCGTTATCACAAATCTGACCTAAATGTTTTTATTATCTATTCTTAAATATTCCCTGTTTTTCACCAAACAAAGTCTTGTTAGTGGTAAGGAGAAATTGCATAAGACATATATTTTTTTTCTTTATTATAACATAGTTCCTTTTAAAGATAGTGGTTATTTTTTTATTATATAGTCTTGTTGGAAGGAAAATAAAATTTTCTATTTAACAATAATTTTTAGATGACTCTAATAAAAATTTTAACAGTAAAAACTCTTTGAAAAGAAGCGGACAGCTATTTTTATTAACATGATCGTATTTCCTACTTTGTTTTGAACACTTTTGCAATTTACAATTCCCACTTACTTTTAATAGATGAAGAGTTAAATCGCGTTTCAATTTACTAGGGACATTTCGTGTATACATATCTATACACACACGCACATTGAATTTTCAAGATTTTTCCAATGACTGTCTCAATAAAAAAATAAAAAAAAAAAGAAAGGAAGGAAGAAAAGTAAAGAAAAGTAAAGTAAAGAATAAGGAAAATTATTATTCGAAGTTTTCTAAATTTATAAAGATGCATGAAGTAGTTAAAGAGCAAAAGTTATTTAACTTTGAAAAAACTACATTCGACGACAAGATTAAAAAATAATAATAATAATTTATTTTATCAAGGTCACATCGTTATTAACAAACTTTCAAAAGAAACTTTTTGTGCATAATAAATTAAATTAAATTATTTTATCTGTAGAAAGTGAAAATAGAATATTTAAACATATCCATAAATTATACTAAAAATGTAAAGTATTTTCGCCCCTTTTTGGATATTTTATAAAGAAAAAACATAGTACATAAAGTCAAAACATTTATTTTATTTGTTTATGTTATTTTTAATAATTTACTTTTGTAATATATATATATATATATATATATATATATATATTAGAGTTTCTCCTTAGATTAGCTATATATATACTTTATGTGAAGTGTGCCATTTTTTATTATAAGTGATGTTTATATGGATAATTTATTTAATTTATTATTCATATAAATTTAACCGTTAATCTAATAATATAAGTATGTATAATTACTGTTGGATATTATTAATGGGTAATAGTATTCGAAAATAACACTTTTTTAGAAAAAAAAAATTAAAAATAAAATACTTTTTCAAAAGTTAAATATAATGTCATTAAATTATTTCGAAAGAAGCAATTCTACTTATTAATTATGTTAATATTCCAAGTAAATATAAATCCAATTATACACTCATATTTACATTAAAATATGTAATAAAACCGATTTTTTTTTTCAGAATTTACCGAAAGTATAATCCTAAAAATTAGAGAAGATTGATAGAATTTCTATCCTCGAGATTAATACTGTTGTTACGAGACTTTTCGAAGCAATTTAGCTTCTAGTACGAGAGTAGGAAAGCTGGAAGTTATCTTTTGTCAGAACAATCCACTACTCCGGATTATGTTCTTACAAAGATTAGCTACTCATATGAAGCCAACTAGAAATGCTATTCCTTCAGTTTGGATTTCTTTGGTATTTTCTTCTTACATAGAAAGTATTAGTTCTAGTAATTCTCTTATTTGCGTCTATGTCTTATTTAAAATGCAATCACTTATACTAGAATAATCTGAAAATAATAGTTTATCATTTGAAATGCTTCTCTATGAAGTATTTTTTAGTTTATCCATGACATTCATTCGTTCTACTTTTTAATAAATAAGGGTATTTTAGTGTAATAAAATGAAGTTTTTTTTTTTTTTTTACAAATTATTCACTGAAATTTCCTTCCTAGTTTATAGAATAAAACATCAATATTTTAAAGAAAAAGGCTATAAGTTATTTTTAGAAACTTCGTGTACAATTTATATATATTTATGTTATTTGCATGAAAGTTTCAACATGTTTTCATTGAGAAAGATTTGTTTTTAAAATTCTCATACTTTTTTCACTTTTTTAAATTAATAAATACATTTTATTTTTGTTGATAATTTTACATGCATGTTTTCTTCCACAAGAAATAATTTATGACGTATAATGTGGGGGAAAAAAATCCACAATTTAAGACATACATTTTATGAATTATTACAAACTTAGAAAGACAACATTGCTAATGAGGTTTTAAAAGATTCTTTTCCTACAATAAGGCAGAGTTTGTCGGCAAACCAGCAGAACAATTCTAATCATCACCATTCTTGAATGAAGGTAAAACAATTTTAATAAGAACTGATGAATTGAAAAATAAAATAAATAAATAAATAAATACTATATACCTGTTTTATGTAAGGAAAATAACTTTGAAAATTGTTAGGTTTTGTGTAAACTTTTTATATAGAAATAAGATAGATTTAAAAGTATTACTTTAGTAAATTTCTCAACGCAAGACTCAAAGAGGATTTATAGATTTTAATCCTTAAACAAATTCAAGAAACATACAAAAACACAGTCTTATATTAAATAAGAATCAATAGCTTTCTAAAAAACAAACAAAAAAATAATAATTACTGAGAATTTTTAATTTACAGTGTATAAATTCATTATTCCATAAATTATTGAAATAGTGATATTTTAAGGAAAGTATAATGTGATACGTTAGTAGCGTGTAGTTAAGCTACCCAGTAACTCTAACGCTAAGCTTCTTACTGCTGTTCGAGTGTTCTCCAGTTAGATTTCGATGACAGTACAATAGCAGAGTTGCCAACAATTTAATTTATTCTGGACCATTTTAAGCACCGCCTTTATTTCACACGACTTTATTTATAGATAAATTTTCTGCAATACGTAATTACGATAAAATACACTACTTAAAAAAAGTACACTACTTAGAAAACACTACTTAAAGAAAGTGAAATGAAACAATGGCGGGGTAAAAATGCTCCGGATTAACTAAAAATATTGGCAACAGTGACAACAGCCTTTTAATGCAGAAACATATATATATATATATATTTCATTTTAAAGAAATAATTGCATGAGTCAGATAATGAAGTAATATAGAGGATGACCCAAAAACATCTACTATAGTTTAAATCTGAATAAAAAAAGAAATTGCAGAAGAGACCTGTTCCTTGAAAAATATACATACTTGCCAACCATCTCATTATGAACCGTACAATTTTTAGTACCCGCTTTTTTTCACACCAGTCACTTTTTAGAGTAATTTTATTCTTATTTAATCGTATCAACATTTGGAGAAAATTACTCTAAAAATAAAGTGGTGTGAAAGAAGGGGCGTTTTTTCAAAGGGTGTTAACAATTGTACGGTTATTAATGAGGTGATTGGCAAGTAAGAATATATAATGAATATGACAATTGTTTGCAACAGACCTCAAATTTTAAAATATTAGAATAGACTCGGGACCTATTTTGTGTCCCTTTGCAAGTAGTACCCGCAGCGTAGTAGATTCCCCTCCCCCTGCTAAGCTTGTGTTTGTTTAATGTTTCAAATTATCAGTTGCAACTTCATTTTGTTTAGTTACCATGTGGCAGGTGAATATTTTCAAATGAATTATTACAGTATGCAGTGTTGCCAGACTTTGCAATTTTTTTATTCAATAGTTATCAATAATTTTGAGAAGCAGAGCCTGATTAAGGGGGAAGCACACATTATTTATACTTACACCGTTATTTTTTAACAAATACTTTCCTCCTATAATAAACAGAAAATTCTCATTAAAAATTATTTTAAAAGAATTCTGGTGTCTAATAACGGTGAGTAAATTGGATTGTTTTACACCGTTCATTTTTTATAAAAAATATTTCATCGTCAAAGCGTGGAATTTCTATGACATGAAGTAAAAAATAATTGTAAAAATATTCCGGTGACAGCGGAGATAATGTGTGCTTCCCCCTTAATCAGGCTCTGTTGAGAAGTGGTATTTGATATACATAATAGAAGAATCGAATCAAAGAATCATCCGTTATGCATATCATATATGAGTTCTCAAGATTATTGGTGACTGTCGCAAAGTCTGGTAACACTGACAGAATGTGAATTTAAAAGCAAATTCTTTTTGAAGCGAATACCGTATTTTCCGGTGTATAAGTCGACTTTCAAAACTCAAAAATGACTCAAAAATCAACAGTCGACTTATATACAGAATTTTAAAAAAAGGACGGCTGTTTAACGGTGCTATTTCAGTTATAGAAATCAAAGATATGTTAGATCACACGAAATTCCAATCAGACTTACTATCCACCGCAAATCGGATGGGACTTCCGAGCGACTACATTTAATATTGTCAATTATAAACAATCGTAGAAACCTACTTTTTTTCTAAAATTTTTCATTGCGACATAGCTATGAAATCGACGATCTGTTTACATTTCGCATTCACATTTGTCTTAAAGTAATGAAAGTAGTCAATATAGTAATAAGAAAAATGAATTCAAATTAAACGTATAAATACACAAAAATCTCGAATATTTCCTGATTGTATATTTTCACAAAAAAAAAAAAAAAAAAAAAAAAAAAAAAACAGAAATTTAATGGACAGTATTGATATGTTATCATAGTGTTCCACTGGCGGTCAACGAAATATAATACAACGAACGATAATAAAAATTATGTTCCCAAAGAAACGTAACTAAATCAAACATTTCTTTAAGGGACTCTACTTACTATTCCATTTGAAAAATAAAAAAAGAAACATTGATATCACAATCCGTTCCAAGAATACAAATTTAGAAATGAAGGCAAGAAACTCTTCTTAAAAGATGAAATAAAGAAAAAATAATATCACAATTTTAAAATTGAGAGGGGGGGAGTGTAATTTTAATTTTAACACTTTCGCGACCGCTGGCGTAGATTCACGTCATTTGAAAATCTGTAACTCCACCAGTGGGCGTTTCTTTCGCAAATCGTATGTTATTTATTTCGTAAGAATGTACCCAATATTCATATCTGTACAATCAATATACTATGGATGCAAATATTTTGATTAGAAAGTGTATAATTAACATGTATATCCATTTGTAATATAAATGTGAAGACAGAAATTTTGTCTTGAAATGTTGTAACTTTGGTGAAAAACGCCCACAGGCGGGTCTTATTGTGAAAAAGACAAAAGCATGCGGCCTCGAAAGTGTTAATTACGAATAGAAAGGTTAGACATTAATGTTTCAGTTAGTAAACTTTAAAATTAGTTACAGTTAATTTAAGTTAGAAATTAATAACATAAATATATTTTCAAAAACAGTTAAATTTACTCGATAACTTTTGATTTAATATTATTATATATTATTTATTAAAGTTTGCACAAATTACTATAATAATTATGATAAAGTATTTTTTTCAAACATAGTAGGTGTTTTCACTTAATTTTAAAGCTAAATAAAATATTTGTTTCAACTTATTGTTGTTTTACTACTTCCGTTCATCAATAGGCTATTAAGAACAAACGACTCTTCTGAGGACAATTTTTTTCTGGATACCCAACAAAATTATATCAAATATTGCATATTTATTGCAAATACTTGACAGCTTCTCCGATTACGATCTAGTATTTGAAGACTGTAAGAGTTGACCTCAGTGAACCATTATATTCGTCGATATACTTTTAATAGTTTAATTGCAGTAAACGACCTCAGGTTACAATGGTATCTGCTAATTTATCTAGTTGGTAAAGGAGTCTCGTATATCTGTACGGGAATTCTTAAAGTGTCGACAATTTTTTTTTAATGGTCTTGTTTTAAATGTATTATTTTCAAACCTGCGTCAATGCAACAAAAAACGAATTATTTTCTCAGAACAAAAATTACATAATCTTCCCTAATACAACATTCGGTAAAAGTTAAAACGCACAATTTATTGAAATTTCAAAATGTTTTCTAGTCGATATTATAATTCCGTGCTTTAAACATACTTCCGACCTCTCTTAAGGGCCCTCTTCACTCACCGCCGCCGGCAGCCGAGCTAATGTTATTCTATGAGAAATTTTTCTTTACAAATAACTTATTAACTAATACTTATATTTAAATTCTGTTTTCACATTCGGAAAATTCTCAGCTGTTAAATTTACGGACCTTTTTTAAAAAATTATTTTTTTAATTTTTTTATATTTTATTTTGAAACTGCAAAATACGAATTTTCAATATATGATTTTTTTTCATTTTTCAATTTCAAAATAAAATATTAAAAATTAAAAAAAAATGCATTTTTAAAGAAAGTCCGTCAATTTAACAGTTGGGAATTTTCTGAATGTGAAAACAGAATTTAAAAATATGTATTAGTTAATAAGTTATTTGTAAAGAAAGTTTTCCCATAGAATAACATTGGCTCGAGCTTCCGGCGACCGGTAAGTGAAGAGGGCCGTTAAAGTTTGACTGTTCACTATACGTTACAACCACACACGTTTAAAGATATTTTTTTACAGACTATAATTTGTTCACACACTGTATTAAAAAAAAAAAAAAAAAAAAAAAAAAAAGATTAAAATACAGCAAAACATGCTGTAAATACATTTTTCTTGCCCTCAATAACCAAATTTCCAGCACATTAGCAAAACAGGCTGTTAAAAGTTAAAAGTTATTTTGTGAATTTAATACATGTTTTCTGTACCACTAACATGAAAGTTTCGTAGGAACGACATTTTTTATTGGAATTTCAAACAAAATAATGGAATTATTTTTTTTTAAATAATTATATTAGATATAAAGGTAAAGCATACAATGCAGATATTTATTTCATGAATTAATTACAATCTGCAGGTATGTTTTATTTTTAATGTAATCATTAAAACTTAATACGTAAAAGTTTTTTTAAAGTTAGCTAAATTACTCTAAACTAAAGATTTCACAACATGTTTTATTAAAAAAAAAAAAAAAAAAAAAAAAAAGAAAAAAAACTATTTTTCTAAACATATTAATTTGCGTAGAATTCAGTTGTTCTGAAGTGCTTCAATATTTGCAGCATTCATTGTAATACATATTTATTTATCGAAAAAAGTAATCCTATATCACACGCTTTTAGATAAATAAATATAGGTAAATAATAAGATTCATCTCATTTGGAAATGATGAAAAATGTGTAAAGATCAGTCTATATTTATCTAAAAGACGTTTTTGTGGTGAAATCATTGCTCAGCTGGTAGCGTAAAATCCTTCTACTGAATCGGTTCAAGCCCAGCTGCGTTATTTTTATTGCCAAAAAACTTGCAGCAATTTTATAACCTTGCAGCTCAAACAATTTACAGAAGCATCCACTTAGATTTTTTTTTTTTTTTTTTTTTACGTTAGTAAAGTATTTAAGTAGTTTTACGTAAGTATTTAAGTAGTTTTAATGCATAATTTTTACTAAGCATAATTTTGACTACAAAATTAACTAAAAATACTCATTTTATTTAAATGTAAGTTTATACTGTATGAATGAGTACAATGTGAAATTTAGGTGAATTACGTCTTCACCTATTTTCGGTCCACTGGTATCCCCTACTTGTTTCTCACAAAAGAATATATGTTTTTACGTCTATGTAAACTAATACAAAAAGGATTCTCTACATGTGATCTCAAAATTTTATTTATTTTGACATTCTACTCAGGGACTGATTTAGACCGGGGCACACATTATTTACACTTACACCATTATTTTTTAAGCAATACTTTCCTCTTATAATAAACGAAAAATTCTCATTAAAAATTATTTTAAGAGAATTCTGGTGTCTAATAACCATGAATAAATTCGATTGTTTTACACCGTTCATTTTTTATAAAAATAATTTCCTAGTCAAAACGTGGCTTTTCTATGATATGTAGTAAAAAATAATTTTTAAAATATTCCGGTGAGAGAGTGCCCCGGCTTAAATCAGGCTCTGATTCTACTTTCCATTTTTCATAGTAAAAATTTTCTATACACTCGCACGCTTTTATATAACTGATTAATTAATTAAAAATTAAAAATTAAAAATAATAATAATGTATTAATTTAATTTAATTTAATTTTTATTGACTTCATGATGTACTTTTATTAGTTTTATCGCATTTTAAACGCAAATATTTTACGCAAATGTTATGAATATATATAAACAATTACATTATAAATAAAATAGCATAATTAAAAATAATTTAACTTTAATTCAGATTATGTGGAAAAGTTTATATTTCAAGCTATGACGTTCGTTATAATAGCTTTTTTCTGTGCTATTATAATCTGTATTTGCATTAACATTTCAATATGATCTGCTTGGAACTATTTATTTTATTCTGAAATTATTGAACAGATCAGGAAAACTTCCATGTATGTGCCTCATCCCTTTCCTGTAGTGATTTATAATTGAAAGTTAAAAGAAGCGAGTGGTCGCTAAGGGTACTGAAGCTAAAGAGCGACTTTTGTAGCACTCTATCATGATTAATATTTTAAAACTAAGTTCCCTGATGAAGTAAATTTAAACACACGCTATACATAAATATACTGTTCGAATATACATGAGATCATATGTTTATCAAGAAATTATAAAAAGGATTCCTGATTTTATTGGTGAAATGTCATTAATGACAATTTAAAAAAATTATACTTGTTTAATAAAAAAGATTTAAAACAGTGAAATCCAAAATTAAGTTTTAAATAAATATTGTAAATGAACATGAAATAAATTATTATTATAATTTCAAAGAGTATTATTATATATTCAAAGAGTATTATTATAAATACAAAGAGTTTATTTTATTTTCGTCTATTTTTGAAAGGAGGGAGAAAAACGATTTTTTGTGTTTACTTTGTAATAAACGAATTAAAATTGTACATTTTTGCATTTGGAATTCACTATGTTTCTAACCTGGTATATTATTCTGAAATCAGTTTTTGCCACATTTGAGAAGTTTTTTTTTATTCAACAATCACCATTAATTTTGAAGAGTAATATTTGACCTAATAGACGACTAGTCTTCGAAATGATTAGGCAGCCGTTACAATTAAAAGTTAGTGATGGATATTGAATAAAAATGGCCTTTAATTTGGCAACGCTGTTCGAAATCCGTTATCTTCAAAAAACAAATAAATTACAAATAAAACATTTTTATGCATTGTTTCTAGGGAAAATAAGTAATTAAAAAAAAAATTATTTCAACTCAATTTTTATAAGGTTTAATGATAATAATTAAAAAATTATATTATGCGTAAAATTTTTGGCTACGCTTAAGACTTCAAATTTATATTAGAGAAACAAGTAGAATTCTTGATTTAAAGTTAATATAACAATAACAGTATTATATAATTTGCAATATAAAATGAAACATTACAAGTAATTAGATGTGTTTCTAAGTTCATAAAATACTAAAAATATAAGATAGGTAAATAATGATTATTATTTAATCGTGGAATTTTTTACTTCAGTTTTTTTTTTCTTTGTTTGTTTGTTTGAGTGTATAAGTGTTTTTTGTTTCGTTTTTGGAACTGGTATATAATAAATATCAGAACTTTTGAATTAAACTTTAAATGTGAAGGAGATTTAATTATTAATTTGATTAAAAGAAAATTAAAATAATAATAATAAATAAATAAATAAATAAATAATGTCTATTGATTTTAGATGCTCTGTAATTTCTCAAGTGTCTCAGATGCTAATTAATTGACTAACGAAACTTCACCAAGATTGTACATATTTTAAATATTGAAGAGTTATGATGTATAAACGAAAAAAAAAAATAATAATAACAATAAAGATAAAACAAGCTCGACTTGATACGATTATTAATTTTTTAATTAAAAGTTTGTAGATATTTTTTTTTCTTGAGAATAATAAAGTAAAGAAAATATTTTGAAATTAAATATTTTATCAAACAAAATATGGTAAAAGTATTTTTACTTCCGTGTACAAAGTAGAAGAAAGTGTAATAATCCCGATTTGCGAAATCGATTTTTTATTTTGCATAGCTCAAAAACGAATGATCGTAGAATGTTGCAAATTTATATGTGTGACTTTCATGATGTCTAATTGTACATTTGGAACTTTGGTTCTAATACAAGCTCCCGTTTCAGAGATTTTAACGACTTTACATGAATTTTCTTGACGTCTATATGTAAGTATGTGAGTGTGTGTGTGAGTGTCTCGCATAACTCAAAAACGAATGGACGTAGAACTTTTCAAATTGGTATATAAGTTTGTTATAAGATCTAGTTGTGCACCTCCCTTTTTTGACTTTCTATGACTAACCAATTTGCAGATATTTAGGGAAATTATAGTCATAATGACCAAAAATACAAAGGTTTTGGCCATTATATCTAACCTTCCATCATAGAGATTTCAAAAGAAGCTGATGATAGAACCAGTAATGATATTGTTGTGAAAGTTGAAGGCATTTTTGCGTGTAGAAAGTTATGATTAAAGACAAAATCAGTTTCTAGTAGGCGAATGAATTTTATTTAATGAATATTCAGCCCGTAGCATTTTTGCGTGTAGAAAGTTATGATTAAAGACAAAAGCAGTTTCTAGTAGGCGAATGAATTTTATTTAATGAATATTCAGCCCGTAGATAGAGCTCGTAATGATATTGCTATGAAAGTTTCGACATTTTAGCGTGTAGAAATTAATTCTTTAAGACAGAACCAGGTTCTAGTCCACGAATGCACTTCGTTTAATGAGTATTCAGACCGTAGATAGATATTGTAATGATTGCGATTAAAAGAAAATGTTTTCGACATATTAGCGTGTAGAAAGTAATTCTTAAAGACGTGTGCAGGTTCTAGTCGACGAATGCACTTCATTTAATAAATATTCAGCCCGTAGGTAGATATTGATAAAAATTATATTGATAAAAAACGTTGTCAACATTTTAGAGTGTAAAAAGTAATTCTTAAAAAAAAAAAAAAAGTTCTAGTCGACAAATGCACTTTATTTAATTAAAATTCATAATAAATCTATTTTTCGTGTTTCACAAATCAATTATCAATTGATATTCTTGAAACAATCGAATGAAATGGTCACTTTTATTAAAGAAATTAAATAAACATTGTTAAATACACTACAGAGCATACATTTCATTAAATCATGAACAACCGTATATTTCGAAGTCTGAATGGAATTTGTATTCATAGAGAGTATTGTCAGTTGTTTATGGAATTTTCAAGGTAGTTCTGCACGAGAAACCAATGCATTATTACAAAATTTCCAGAACTAGACTCCTATTGAGGTTAGAGTTTCACATTTTGTGAATTACGTACTACCACTTTTTATTACCTAATTTGAGTTTAAGTCAATGCCCACTTTTGTGGAAATAAAAAAAATTTCATCTGTTTCCAGTTTTACTACGTATAGAAAGTAGCACATAAAGATATAGGCAAATTCTAGTCTACAATCGTCAACAATATATTTTTTTAATAGTTTTTATGAGTCATTTATAGGACTATCGCAAAATTTAGTTCTGCGCTATAAACCAAAGAATTTTTCTGGAAAACTCCAGAACTCTGTTTTTATTGAAGTTAGAGCTTTCAAACCTTGGCAAACCTAAACTAAAAATTTTTGCCAAATTCGACGCCGAATCGCAAAATTCGATGTCTAGACCAAAAATCTACTCTGGCTACTAACTGGCGGCTTGGCGAGATTAGCGATAAAATTTTGTGGCAAATATTGTTTCAGGATAGCCAGAAACGCTTTTTCAATTTTAACTGAATTGTTTAACTTAATTGTTTTGTTGAAGTTTTGCCAGTGAGAGATTCTGCAATAAGCCGTGAAGTATACTATTCCTGAAAAACTACTATATCTGTCTCGGCGGTATAAATCATTGTATTATCGTGATTTTTTTCGGTTGGAGTAGCAGTTTTTTTTTTTTTTTTTTTATCTGTTTTTGTTTTAAGGGATGATCTTGAACTGGAATATGCCTGTTTATTTAAGAATCGTTTGCCTCACACAAAAATGTCAATGTTTTCATAACAATATGCATTTTCCTTTGATTGTATAAGGAAGTCATGTGGTGTCCACATCAGATTTTTTTAATATGTTTTGGGAATAAATATGATTTTTTTTTTTTCGCGTAAATATATGCATGCATATTATTTAGTAAACAAGATTTTTATTAGTCAAAAATTTATTATCAATTTTTTTCTGGCACCGCTGAATTTTGTAGCACTGATATTTACACTTCCTTATGAAGCATAAATTTCACTAATTTAAAATTGCGCATTACACAAATTGGACATGTGCTAAGTCATTAAGAGATGAAATTAATCCTTATTTTGGAAACTAGACTTACAAATTGCAAAGTAATTCCCACTGAACATTGGTGCGGTTGTCAGAATCCGAGAAAGTTGTTAATTTACTGAAATCTGGAGATAAGCATTTCTTGTTTCCCTATAGAACTATAAGCTCTACACTTATAAAAAGGATATATTTAGCATTGCTTTGCGAAAGTCAGGACCTCAGATCCGCCGGCCACCTAGGTGGGCGCAGTTTGGCCATTATATGTATATATGTATCTAAAAAAATAGAAAAAATCTGTAAATTGCCTTTAAAAAATTTATGATTTCTAAAACTGCTAAAAATTCAGTTTAAAATTATACCTCGATCTGACAAAACTTTTTTTTTTCTTATGTACTACGTAGATAAAATCCGTAACCATTGATACAGAGTTCATCTGGTGGTTAGAATTTTTTCTGTTTTACATACGTATAATTGGTACCAAAGCAGGACTGAAAAGAGTGAAGTAATAAAAAGAAATTTTGCATCCGTAGCTGAAAGTTAATGTTGACGTCTACATTACGAGGACTTTGATTCGATCCTGGCTGGCAGAAAGGAAAAAAAAATTAAATCGAGATTTTTTAAAGTGTACCCTACGTAATATATCTCTTGTGTATGAATATTCTCTGTCTTGTTCTGCTGCAAAAAACTTTTGTTAACTTATTTTTTGCATAGCATACGGTCATTTTATGGCAATTTTCCTGACAGGAATATTCTGTAATAGATCAGGATTTTACTTTCATTGTATATATATATATATACGTATATAGGTGTTGGACAAAATGATGGAAAAACTTTTGCTTTTATATGTTTTGTCGCATATCTTGAAAAATACTTAATATGTTGCCTTGAATTTTGGAAATAAGGAAAACATATGTTTCATTATATTTTCGTGCAAGGATTTCATCCAGAAGGCCTTTCAGGGATGCCCAATAAATTCAATAAAATAAAAAGTACTTGTAATTACCCTGTATCTGGAAAAACATCGATTAATATCATAATTTGAGATATGATTACATATGTTATATTTTATACCTGTGTAGATTTTTGTGAGGGTAGTCCGAATATTTAAACAGTTATTAATATTTTATTAAAAAATTCAAACGTTTTTCGCAAGTTTTTACTTTATAACTCCAAAGATTTTTCTGCAAATTTCTTGAAACTTTCGGAAAGCATGGCAACCTTTGCCTAAATCATTATACTATAGTTTAAAACAAATATATTTAATATTCAAACAGATATGGACAGCTATAGTAAATAATTATTACTGCGCATGTTCGGACTGTAGCAAAAAAACTTTGACATAGTTTAATACTCAGCAGTTTAGAACACCTTATAAAAAAATCCAGTTGAATATCATAAAAATTCATAGAGATATCATTGATTTAATGAGCTGTTTTTCAGATGTTTTCTAAAAAGGTCTTTACGATAAGGGGTAATTCACAAATGAAAATCTGTATCAGCAAAAAAAATATTTTTTCTTTTCAAACAATTATTATTATTTTTATTAGGTTTTATTTATTTATTTTTATTATTATTTTTTCTTTACTTTCTCTTACCCATACATATATTAGTGAAAGTATTGTTTTGTGTCAAATTTTCGAAATTGAGTTTTTGTTATATTTACACGTCTTGAGGTTCCCTGAATCCGAAAAACACGTTTTTAGCTGTTGATCTGTGTGTCTGTGTGTGTCTGTCTGTTATCAGCATATCTCAAGAACAAATTATAGCATAAATTCCAAACTTGGTATTCTAAATGTGCATCATATAGGGATATATAGGGATGTTAAACGTTCCATTGAGATCAAGCAAATGGTTTGTGTATCTAAAAACTCTAGTGTAATAACTTGTACTTCTTATATCAGAGAAAATACATATTCTTTGAAAAGTTCATGAATACTTATCAGGTAATTGTTGCTCTTATATATCAGGTATATTCTTGGTTTTTATAAGTTCGTAACAGGTTCCTAAAAATAAACGGTTTATATCCATAAAATGTTCCTGGTTTCAGGAACTTATTAGCATTTTAATGATACATTTTATGGCTATTGTTGTATTATAGAAAAAATTTTAATATATTACGCTATCTACCGATAAGTATTTATACACTTCTCGTGAAATTCTCGTGGAATTATCTTGAAACTTTAGGCATATAAAGAATATTTTATGCTTCATATATTGCAGTAAAATTTTTGTCCAGAAGGCGGTCAGTAAAAAATTAAACAAAAGTAAAAATGTTTTGGATCACCCTGCAAAAATAAATGCTTCAAATGCGTTTTCGCTGTAGCATGCAATGTTGGAGATTATTCCAATTATTTAAATAAACTTTTATGAAGCTACTACATATATTCATGGAGATATAACGATTTCTATAAAAAATTGCAAAAAATAATTTCACTTATTTTATTATAATACGTAGGGTATTAGACCAATTGCAAAGCCATTTTTTAGGAAACTTGGCATATTATATTAGGCGCAGCATACAACAATCAAAATGCAAAAATGTTAAATATCTTACGAAATATCATTATTTCACTAAATATTTTTTTACCACGCAGGTACAAGCTTTAGAAAAATTTCATTTGCATAATTTAATATCTAAATGTATTGAGCTACTTATATGAAAACCTCAAACAAATAACGTGTATATTTAAAAAGTTATGAGTTATAGAATGAACAGAATTTCAGTTTTTTCTCAAAAAAAAAAAAAAAACGGAAAATGATAGGGTTTTTTATCAATATTTATTTATAATCAGCGGACACTGTATTAGCATTTGGCAGTGACTGAGTCAAAATAAAAATGTGAGTAAAACTCCTTATATTTTAGCTTTTGTTTTGAGAGGAACTGAAATTCTGTTCATTCTGTCTATCATAACTTTTTGAATTCACGCGATATTTATTTGGGGCTTTCGCTTTCATACAAATAGCTCAGTACAATTGGCTAGTAAATCATGCAAATGAAATTTCGTTAAAGCTTGCGCATGCGCAGTTAAAAATTATTTAGTGAAAATGGTCATATTTCGTAAGATATTTAACATTTTTACATTCTGATTGCAGTATTCTGTGTCTAACGTAGTACTATGTTTCTTAAAAATCGCTTTGCCCTGGGTCTAATACCTTACGTTTTATGACTTTTTTTTTTTTTTTAAGAAACCGATATATCTCCATAAATATATGTGGTAGCCCCATAAAATATTATACATATAATTAAAACACTTTTCAAAATGACATGCTACAGCAAAAATGCATTTCAAGCGTTACTTTTTACAAGGGGATCCAAAACGTTTTGACTTTTGTTTAATTTTTTGCTGGTCCCCTTTCTTTCTATTGGACAACATTTTTGCTGAAATATATGAAGCATAACATGTTCTTTATACTCCAAAAGTTTCAAGATAATTCCCCACGAACTTTTCTAGGTATTAGACAAAACGTCTAAATTCGAAAGTTTCCAAATACTTATTGGTAGATAGTGTATATTGAACACAATAGATACCCAAAATTTCCCAGGGAAAGAAAAGTATGAATATGCATAAGGTAACTCTGGGGAAGACGCAATTTTGCTCCTAGCACTTATATATGTCAAAAGATGGTAATACTGACCAGCATGTGTGAAGAGTCCTGTGCCAGTGAGCACGGATTGCGAACTCATGTTAATTTATTGCCTTTATCAGTGTTATTTTGGATCTCATGAGCATTTAACCTTGTGAGTAAAGCCCTTATGGTATTCGGTTGCTCATTTTTTAAGTTTATAAATGCATTTTTTATTTAAATACGATATTATCATTAGAAGTGAGTTCCTTATTCTATCACACACACAAGGCAAGTAGAAGCGGCCTTAACGTTGCAGCTATACGTAAAAAAAAAAAAAAAAAAAAAAAAAAAAAAACATGTGTAGCATCTTCAAACTATAAACGGAAAGATATGCAACGTGGTTCAGCAATAAATTAAATAACCTTTAAATTTTAAGTTTTATTTTACATACTATATGTTATAGGGTAAAATATAAATGTAATTAATAATTACAATTATAATTTTAAAATAATTACCATTTTTACAATATTATTTAAATAGTTAATTATTCAGGACTTCAGTTTGGATCTCTTTGAATACAGCTTGGAACAAGGCATATATAGTTAGAAATGGAACTTCTGGGTTTTCAACTATTGATATGTAGCCTCATAACCCACAAGCAATCCCCGATCGTGCGTTTGTTACCTCTGATGGTTCCAGCAATGATACAACTGCTGCTTCTACGAACGACGCACGTGGTAATAGACATACAGCAACAACTGCTTCCACCAACAGGTCATGTAGGCCTACACCTTTAGTTGCTTCCAACACCAGAGGGGGAGACATTTGACTCTCACTAGCAGACTCTACTACCACAAAAAAAAAAAAAAAAAAAAAAAAACGGAATGTCTAGAAGAAATCAGCCGAATTCCTCAGGTCAGAAAATTTAAACAATCCAGGCGTAAGGAAAAAAAAAAAAAAAAAAAAAAAAACAGCAGTGGTCCTAAACTGTGCGGGTAAAGACGAGGAAATTGGAAAAGAGGCCGCAAAAAGCAAAATAAATAAAAAGAAACCAATGTTTCAATGTTTGTCTTATTTTTCTTCCTTACCGCTGCACTTGTATCTTATCTTATAACTGGTGGCATCTTCCCCGTATAAATGGGGAAGATGCCACAATTTTTAACGAGTTTTTTTTAACATTTAATTTCTGAATCGTGTACATACTCGGAAAGGAATTAATAAGCATGTATAATTATTTAAACATTGAAAAGTATGGTGTATTTTTTTTTTTTTTTTTCATTATCATATTTCAATTTTTGACTGTACTATGCAAAACATCCTTATATATGACGTCTTTCCCGTATTTATTATATACATACATATATATATATATTACAGTGTTACCGCAAGGAGATCGTCCCAAAATCTTTAAATTTTTATCTAAAAATAAAAGTGACATATTTGGTACATTTTATATTAATAAAAATACTTATACTTTGAAACATTTATGAATATTTGTCAGCTAATTACTATTTTATTTATTTATTTGTATTTTCTCGTAAAACCAAAATTAAATACTTTAAATATTGTTGAAAATTATCTCTAATAAAAAGCTGTAATATATTTTTCAAAAACGAAATATTAAAATGGTTTTAATAATATTTAATGTAAAAGAATTTTATTGTGAATTTAAAAAAAAATGTCATACACAACAATTTTCTTTCAATTTACCTCTAGAAAACCGGTTTTGAACTACTAAAGTGTGTTATTTTATTTAATAAATTTTCTAATAAATTTTTATTTTTTAGTTTAAAGAGGATTATATTTTAATATGTCCTTATAAAATGTGAAAATGTTATTACTATTATTATCTGGAATGTTATAATTATGTTTACAAAAATATATTTACGTTAACGCCGTGCAAAATAAAATTAATAAGTGTGAATTTTTAAATTTATTTCTTATTAATATAAAATTAAACAACTATATACAATGATGCCAGCTCTCTCCATTAAATTGTATCGTAAAGTAATGAATTTCTTGTGAAATTCTGTTATGTAAAAACAAAATTGTCACTTGACAGAATATTTAAACATCGCAGTGGTCTCGGTGGAATCTAAGCGTAAAATAACTTTTAATTTATCAATTAGTTTTGAACAAAGTATAACATCAATAATACTTAATATTAAAAGACCTTCGAAAACACATTACTTTAAATGCATACTGAATTAAATATGTATCATATTGGAATTAAATACACAGAGAATCTAGGATAAAATATTTCCAAACTAATTTTACAAATTCGTGGGAGAATTTTTCTTTGTCTAAGAAGTCACATTATCTTAATTATTTCAGAATACCTAATGGTATTTTCTGTTTTAAGCGAAAAATTCATATTATTAAACATATTCATTTAACATTATTATGTTATGTATATTTTTTCGAATCTTTAAAGGCAATGTCAGAACACTTTTTTTTTTTTTCATCATTTGATAATATATATATATATATATATATATATATATATATATATTCATAATTTCTTTAAAAGAGTACTACAGTTATTTATGCACAAATCCATTTTTGTTCCTTTATTTTATTTTACTATTATTATTTTTTTTTTTTTTTTTTTTTACTATGTCATATATTTATAATTTTCTTACGTTAAGAAATTTCTTTTTTCTTTTTTTTTTCTTTTCATAATTTTTCTTTTTATATTTTTTCTTTAATGTTCCGTGTTTCGATGTAAATGTTTTTTTTTTAATATAAAGAAAATGATACAACCTATTTTAATTTGTTTCATTCTACCATTTTAATTTATAAACTGCGTTTGTGTGGTCCCGAGATTTTTTTTCCCTCCATATTTTCCCCACTATTCTCGTAAACAGTAAAACTGTTTTAAAATAATATTTTTTTTCTTTCTTTTCCTTAAAGATAAATTTGTTATTCCAAATTAATGGAAGATGACTCGGGGAAAAAATTATTTTTGTACGATCTCTGATATACATGTTAACTACTACAATTAGTATCATTTTGAATATTTTCAATACTTCAAAAAAAAACTATAAGAAATAAAACTAAAGACTATCAAAATTAATCAAATGAAAATCATCTAATAATTGAATAAATTGTCTTAAACTAAACGAAAAATAAATAATATCTGATAACAAATTGTGAAAAATAACGATTTTGTTTACAGTGCTGTCAAAATTTTTCCAATTTATCTTTAAAGGCCAACTTTTCTACGGAGCTGCTTTTTTCCGCCAATCTTACACCACTATATTCATAATTTTTCTTTTTTTTTTTTAATTACTCGTGAAACATGTGACTGAAAAATTGTCTATAAGAACACTAAAAAACAACGAAACTATGAGAGATTTGTAGACACAGTATTTATACTGTCTTTATTTTCTAGAGCTAGGGATTTTTTATTGAATAATGGGACGATTTTCCCTAAAACATTTACAAGTACGACGACTAGATAAAAAAAAAAAAAAATATGAATGCAGTAACCACTACAAAAGTAGAATTTTAGGGAAGAAAAACGGCTAATAAAAATTTACCGCTTTCTAAACCAAATATTTCCAAGGTACGCTGTAAAAAAAAAAAAAAAAAAAAAAAAAAAAAATGGAAAATAAAAAGAAACTGTAGATTTACTGCAGAATGTGCTGGCAATATGGGTTCAAGTGAAAAAAATTAAAATTAAGTAATTTGCAGAACAAACAACCATAAAAGAGTCTCTCTTTACAGATGTTTCCTCTGTAAATTCCCTTGTTTAACAGCAGAATGTACTGGCAATATGGGTGCCAGCATATTTTGTTATATATATATATATATATATATATATATATATATATTTTTTTTTTTTTTTTTTTTTTTTTTTTTTTTTTACAGTGCATAAGAAAATAAATCGTGACTAGGAATATAAATCAGTTAAAAAAAAAAATTAAGAAGGCTCTAGTTTTCGGCAGCATATGTTCTTTTATCTAGGTATTAAAGGAAGTATACAAAAGAATTATCAATATTATATAGCTATCATTTATTTATAAATATTATAAAATAACTTCTAACGCAAAATATTCTATTGAATATTGAAATATTGAAACTAAAAATGATTTGTGTGATATTTTGAACAAAATGTGCTTAATCATGTGCTTTATTTCTTACAGATATTAAATAGTTTTATTCATACATTTTTTAAAGGGAAAGAAAAAAAAATCTCTTATAAGAATTATATATTTTTTATTTATCCCAGGCATATGTCGAAAAAAAAGTAGAAATTTAATTTAACATTTTTCTTAAAGGTTTTTACAGTAGCTGAGATTGATTTTAGTTCATAAAAAATATAGAACTGATAGAAATAAATGTAAAAAATAAAAAAGTGGCAATCGACAGCCGTAGAAAATTTTAATTAAAGGATTAAATAAGTAATGCAGATTTAATTTTGAAAAAATAAATCTTTCTCTTTTTTTTATTTAACTCTCTAGGATTCTTTTTTCGTTGCAACTTCCTGTCTGTGGAAGTTCTATTAAAGCTGTACAAGTTTCTTTTCTTTTCATTTCTTTTTTTTTTTTTTTTTTTTTTTTCTAAAGGAAGGGCTGACTTCAATATCAGCTTAGGAAAATGCTTTAAATCAAAACCTGTAGTTACTTAATGAATGATATGAATGATTTTTAAGACCAAATATATTTTTATTATTTTAATTTAGCTTTTTATGAACTTTAAGAGCTACTTATTTAACAATAAACTTTCGTTATTATTAATCAACCGATTTTCAACTTATAAAACATTCCTGCCAACTATCTCATTATGAAGCGCAAAAATTTTAGTACCCGCCTTTTTTTTTCACCTCAGTCAATTTTTAGAGTAATTTTTTTCTTATTTAATCGTAGCAACATTTTAGAGAATTACTCTAAAAATAAAGTAGTGTGAAAGAAGAAGCAATATTTCAAAGGGTGTTAATAATTTTACTTTTATTAATGAGATAATTGGCAGCTGTACATAAAATATTCTTTGTAAACAAAGTTTTCTTACGCCCCGTATTTCTCATTTACCAGTTGTCATTTTTCTACACTCCACTTTTACAAAAATAAATTAATTTTTCAGTTTTTATATTTATCTATTTATATGTTTAAAATAACATAGCTGCCAATATTTTAATTTATTCCGGTGTACTTTTAGCCCAGCCTTTATTCCGCACAACTTTATATATAGAAAAACTTGACAACAAGCGGTAGACAGCGCCACTTGGTACAGATTGCGCAACTTTTTCATTCAACTGTCAGCAAGAATTTTAAGAAGTCATATATGATATATATAATCGACATTTCTTCGATTCTATTCGCCTTTTATGTACATCAAATCCCACTTTTAAAAATTTTTGGTGGCTGCTGAATAAAAAAGTTGCGCAATCTGTATCAGGTGGCGCTGTCTATCGCTTGAACTGTTACCGAGTTTCCGAGCCATGCGACAGGCATCTAGTTTAGGAGGCTAGGCTATAACATGCTTTCCAACATACTAATTAATATTCCGTAGTATTACAAGCCCCGCCTTCTTTTTCACACCATCATCTTTTTAGAGTATTTTTCTTCTTACTTAATCGTAATTGCATTTGGAGAATATTACTCTAAAAGTTTACTGGTGTGAATAAAAGGGCGGGACTAACAACACTACGAAATATTAATTAGGATGTTTGTAAGTATGATATAAGTTCACAAACATATAATACAGACTTTTCTGTTGTAATATTAGGAAGAAACCTTGTGCGACAATGGTATCAATGACGTCTTCTTATCATATTCAAAGTGTTCAGTGGGCAATCACATAAAACAATAAATTATTTTAATTCGTTTTCATTATATACCTTTTTAAATTTAAATGTCTGTATTACTCCTCTGAATGTAAGAAATTTGGTTGCAAGACTCCCAAAATATATCATCACACATTGCATCATCACACTTAATTTCAATAACCTGACAACATATTAAAAAATCTGGAGTGACTCCACTCGACTTTCCGAACATTGAGTAATTAACAGTTTTGTAGATAAAGTAAAGAAAGAGGAGTTGTAAAAAAAAAAAAAAAAAAAAAAAAAAAAAAAAAAAAAACAGATAAAACCATAATAAAGTGTTTGAGTATTTTTCTCCATATATTACACGATGTTTTATTTAACGCTACTGAACTTTGAGCCCATAGATCATAATGATAAAGAATTTTCGTTGTGTCCCTGTAAAAAACCTATAAATGCTAGATTAACCAAAATGCTTATAGCTAGAGCAACAGTGACTTATAATATTCATATAAATTTTCAGCTCAATTGAATAAGGCGTTTAGATGCTATCGCACTTTTAACTAGTATGTTGTGGCCACCACATGAATTTCTTCTATATTTTCATATACAAATTCACTCAGAAAAATTATTTATTAATAATATTATTTCAAAAAATTATCTTCCATGACAATGCAGATGATTTCCATATTAGAGAAGTAGTATAACACTAAATATCCAAAAATGTCAATTTTATTGTCAATATTACATTTAAATATATATATATATATATATTTGTTAAAATAGAAAAAAAAAAATCGATAACTTCATTTTAAATTATCGCAGATCTATAGTTCAACCATTCGTTTTAAAGGTACTGGTGAGCTCTTTTGAAAGATACCCATCATGAAAATTTACTCCCCTCGAGGGGGGTATTCCCCCCCCCAAGGATGGGGGAGAAGACGAGGCTCCTATACATACAAAAATTTCGTAAATTATTCGTAATTTACGATTTTACCAACATGGCGAAATTGCAAATTTTTCATATAAATATGAATTTTGAGGATTATTGCATTGGAAATAGTAGCATGAAAACTAAACAACGAAATTGACCCTGATGAAATAAATTAATAGATTATAATAAGTGAAATATATCGAAGTGATAGCCCATTAGGCGGGGATTTCATTCTGTCACTGTATCAAGCTTTGGTCAAATTCTTTTTTTTTTAACATGATTATAATATATCTCGCACTAGAAATTTATGAGAACATAAATATGATGGGGAACTGAGCAGAGTCCACCTATGCCAACTAGTTTTTTTTAGTTTGATCGCTAATTTTTATCATCAACTTAACTTTTTATAAACAAAGACTAGGATCATGACTCGGCAAATATTTACTTAACAAAACAGTACTGCGTGCATATCTTTTAAATACGAATTATTGCTAGCGCTTCAATAATTTTTCTGCCGTCTGTATATATGATTTCGCTTTTTTTCCCGACTCCTTCATCACTATATTTATATTGTAATCCGCTATAGTATGTTTTCAAGATCCGTTAAGGTGAAAATTGCTATATAAACGTTGTGGTCACTTAAAAATGCGAAACCGTAGATGTATGACGATATCACTTTTATTTTTCTTTTGCTTAAAAAAGTTTACAATTGAATATAAAAATTATATCATATCAAAAAAAAAAAAAAAAAAAAAAAAAAAAAAGTGTAACTTTTAAAACGAAGATATAAATCTTAAAAGTATTATAAACTAATAAGGGCCGTGGTAACTCAGATAGCAGAGTTTCTATCTAATAATCGGAAAATTCTAGTTCCAATTCCTGAGCCGATCAAAGCCATTAAGCACATTCCATGGCACATAGATACAGAGCCTGATTAAGGGGGAAACACACATTATCTCCGCTCTCACCGGAATATTTTTACAATTATTTTTTACTTCATGTCATAGAAATTCCACGCTTTGACGAGGAAATATTTTTTATAAAAAATGAACGGTGTAAAACAATCCAATTTACTCACCGTTATTAGACACCAGAATTCTTTTAAAATAATTTTTAATGAGAATTTTCTGTTTATTATAGGAGGAAAGTATTTGTTAAAAAATAACGGTGTAAGTAAAAATAATGTGTGCTTCCCCCTTAATCAGGCTCTGCATAGATAATGTGAGTCACATAGAAGGTTAAAAGATTCGCACCAGTGTTACAGTAAAGAAATATTCATCGTATTTTTATAGCAATATTTTTTGATTAAAGAGAATAGCAATTATTGTCAGAAAATACTAGTAAAAGTAGAAATATTATCGTTTGTTAATCACACTACATTTTGCGTGAAATTAATCATATAATGCTGAACTCGCAGCATTCCTAAAATTTTACTCACGTTTAATTATGTTGTCACCACTGTCGTCAGAGAGAAATTTTTCTTGTGTATTTTAATGCTAAAATGTTATGTAAAAAAGTACGGTTTTAAAATAACGGTGACTATGAAATAAACACATAACAAATGTGTTGGACAAAATAATGAACTGTCATTTTTTTATGTTTTGTCGAATATCTTGAAAAAAAACTTTATGTGTGGTTCTTGAAGTTTGAGTTAAGAAAATTATGTCTTTCCTCCTATTTTTCAGCAATGATTTTGTCATGAACGTCCTTAGGGACGAACAACAAATCCAATAAAATAAAAAATATTTGTGATTACCCTACACTTGGAAGTTCGTCGATTCATTTGTAAATTTTAGATATGGTTATAAATATTATACTTTATATGTGTGTAGAATTTTGTAAAGATAGCTTGAATATTTATAGAGCTACAAATATTGTTTTTAAAAATGCAAAACATTTTCGTAAGTTTTTACTTTATAACTGTAAACGTTTATAAAACTTACAGAAAACATGACTAAATCATTAGACTGTAGTTAAAGACAAATACGTTTCATTTTGAAAGAGATATCGATAATTGTAGTAAATTTATTACTGTGCTTGCACGAACTGTAGCAAAGAAACTTTGAAGTAGTTTAATATTCAACTGTGTATGAAATATAAAAAATAAATATAAATATTTAAAAAAATCTACTTGTATATCATGAAAATTCATAGCGATATCGGTGATTAAATAAGCTGTTTTTAAGCTGTTTTCTAAAAATGTCGTTACGATAAGGGGTCATACACAAATGGAAATTTGTATTAAAAAAATTATAATAATAATTTATTTTTCAAACAATTTACTTTTTGTTATAGGTATGTAGTACATACCTAATAAAAAAAAATGAAAAATCAAACAAAAATACTGCAATAAGTTTTCTTGTATAACATATAGTTTTTTCTGATAAAAATTTTTTATTTATGAATGACACCTTATCGTAAAGACCTTTTTTAAAACATTTGAAAAAAAGCTCATTTAATGAATTTTTATGATATTCAAATGGATTTTTTTTTTTTGGGGGGGGGAGGGGGGGTTACAGTTCGCGCATGAGCAGTAATAAATTATTTACTCCAACTATCCATATTTCTTTCAATATACAATGTATTTGTTTAAACTACAGTATGATGATTTAGGCATATGTTGTCATGTTTTCTTAAAGTTTTATGAAATTTGGAAAAAGAAATCTTTTAGAATTATAAATTAAAAACTTGTGAAAAATTTTTACATTTTTTAATAAAATATCTATAACTCATTAAAGATTCGGGCAATCCTCACAAAACTCTACACACATATAAAACATAACATTTATAACCATGTCTAAAATTTACAGATGAATCGACGTATTGCCAGATACAGTATATAATTTTTACTTTCCGAACTCTATAGTGAGGAAAGTATTGTAATCATGTCAAAAATCCGAATTCGAGATTTTGATGTTTCTATACGTTTCGAGGTCCAACGAGTCCGTTTTCACTATTTTTACGATGATGTATGTATGTGTGTGTGTATGTATGTGTGTATGTATGTGTGTATGTATGTGTGTATGTCTGTGAGTGAACACGCTAGCGTCTAAACGCTTTGTTCGAATAAGTTGAAAGTTGGTACGTATATTGTAAGTCACCATAGTACGAACCCTATAGATTTTGGTGAATCTAGCACTTATAGTTTTTTTACAGGGACACAAAGAAAAATTCTTTATCATTATGGTCAAGGGACCAAAATTTTAAAAGTGCGATAGCATCTAAACGCCTTATTCAATTGAGCAAAAACTTTATACACATATTATAGGTCACAGATACTCAATCTGTATAGATTTTGGAGAATCTAGCACTTATAGTTTTTTTACAGGGACACAAAGAAAAATTCTTTGCCAAATTTTTAAAAGTGCGATAGCATCTAAACGCCTTATTCAATTGAGCAAAAACTTTATACACATATTATAGGTCACAGATACTCAATCTGTATAGATTTTGGTGAATCTAGCACTTACAGTTTTTTTACAGGGAGACAATGAAAAATTCTTTATCTTTATGGCCTATGAGACCAGCGATAGCATCTAAACGCCTTATTCAATTGAGCTGAAAATTTGTATGAATATTATAAATCACTGTTGCACTAACTATAAGCATTTTGGTGAATCTAGCATTTATAGATTTTTACAGGAACACAACGAAAAATTCTTTATCCTTATGATCTAAGGGCTCAAAGTTCAGTAGCGTTAAATAAAACCTCGTGTGATATATGGAGAAAAATACTCAAATACTCTGTTATGGTTCTCTCTTTTTTGTTTGTTTAGCAACTCCTCTTTCTTTATTTTATCTACAAAACTGTTAGTTACTCAATGTTCGGAAAGTCGAGTGGAGTCACTCCAGATTTTTTATTTTATTTCATTTGCTGTTCGTCCTCTAATCGCCTTCGTGATATAATCTTTGCCGAAAAATATGAGGAAAGACATTTTTATTAATTTGTTACCGGCCCTCTAAGTGCTGTATTAAACCAATCTTCACTCAAAAATATGATGAAGACCTAGTTATTTAAATATCCAATGTTTGAAAAGATTTCATTGAGAAATAAGTTTTTCATTTGAAAAAAAAAAAAAAAAAAAAAAAAAAAAACTGATCGTTTGCAAATCTAAACTTTTAAACAGGAGTGTATATTATAAAGAAAGGAAGATGTAATTTTATATGCTTTTGAAGTTTCAGAAGGCTGCAAATGATTATTTTTATATTTTAAATCATTTCGTGGGAGATTTATTATTTTAGTTTACTATTTTAATTTAGTACGGATAATTCGTAGTTTTCTTATTCCATAAATGTGTAACTATTAGCTGAATAATCGGAAAATATACATTTTTTATTTTTATTTTTATTATTATTATTATTATTATTGTCACGATGCACTTTTGATAATTTAAAATTTTTGAGCATACTAATAATAAGATCTGTGGATATATACTCTATACTATCATACTGCGTTTATGAAAATTCGCATTTTTGACACACTTGCAGTATCTCGGAGCACAGGTTTTTGATCAACGGTCTTTAACAAATCATTTAACTATATAGAGAAAAAACTAATAGAAACTTTAAGGTGTTACAGAATAACCCAATATATTTATTTACAAATACAAGGCTATTACATAATCATAACTTATTTATATTTTATTGATTTAATTAACATTAATTAAATACATAAATGTCTTTCAACTCGAGCTCAAAAATTCATATAAATTGCTAATTACTCTAGTTCTTTTCACCAAAGAAATTATAGTTTTACGTAAATTTCAAAATCGATTTTTCGTATACGTAATCAGTGATATAAGTACAAGACTTATAAAAATAAGTAAAAAACGTTTTTATAATAATCAGATTTCTTTTTCATTTCGAAATGTTAAACTATAAATTAAAAAAAGTCTTTAAAAATTTATGTGATTAACAAACAAATTAATTATAAAAAGCATTGCTGTTTCTTAACTTCAAAACAAATCTTTTATATATTCGAAATTTTTAATTTATATTTACTTCTAAGTATTTGCCAAGAGTGAAATCTTTTTTTCCAAAAATATACTTTTGAAAAAATGTATATTTACAAGGATAATTTGGAATACATATTTAAATTGAAATTTTTCTTTTTTATTGTAACGTACGAAAATTTTCTTAGATTATAAAATTCACTCTAATATTTCACTTGTTTTCTACTTCATATTTTTAGTCTTCTTATATACATCCCCCCCCCTTAAATTACAATTTTATTTCTTCTTCCCTTCCAGATCTCCATAAATATTTTGCTTTTGTATTCAATCCCATTAAATATTAAATGCAAATACATTTCATCTTACATTTTCTCTGCATTTTGATTAAAATAAAACGTTTCACATTTATTTGAAAACTAAGCTAAACATGCATATTTTACGTAGGAGAATCTCCGCTGCACAAAAGCTTTTCGATATATTTTTTTGTTTTATTATAAATTGTTGTCCATTAGAAAAGAAAAAAAGAGGCATATGGGGGTGTATTTGAATAAATTTATATATGAGGAAAGACATGCTTTCCTTATTTCGAAAATTCAAAAACAACACATTAAGTAATTTTGAAGATATTTGACAAAACGTATAAAAAGATGAAAGTTTTCCCATTGTTTTGTCCAATAGACAAATTAATAATAGACTTGATTTTTTTTTAAATAAATGTAAACACTGTAATTGAACGGGGAGGTTGGGGGACGATAACACCATTTAAACAGAATTATTTGTCAAATAAGATGGTTCCTAATCCTATTATAGATTATTTTAAAAATAGATTGAACTTCATTATCTTACCTTATTGATCTTATGATTAAATCTGCAATCAATCTTTATAATGTTTAAATGAAGGATAAAAGAAATTCGTGTGTGTGGCTCTTTTTAGGTTGAAACAGTCAGACATTCTCTGTAGTATATATATACATTTATATATATATATATATATATATATATATATATATATATTCAGTTTCAATACCTTTTCATACAGCATAGATGATATTCTGAATACATTTAAACTATTTAAAATTACTTTACTTTTGCATGCACTTTTCTAATATGATAAATTAATGTTTTTTAAATGTTTAGGCCACGGAAAAGGCAATAATACAGAAGTTTCTTTCTTCAAACTATTTCCTATTGCTCTAGAAGTAGAGCAAAAATGTAAGTCTTGTTGAAAAAATTATTATTACCCCCCAAATCTAACAAAAATCTGAGAATTTCACTTTTAAAATTTGGGGATATTCTCTTGATGTTCATAACAATAATAAAAAAATTACTAAATTCATTCTGCCTTCAGTAGAAACAGCTCCCCAGAGCACCATAGATCAACCTTTAAAATGCCTGATTCATATCTACCTTTAAAAAATCTGCTCTGTCTTTCGCTATCTTCAGATCGTGCCAGTAATTGTTAAAACCATTTGGTTAATCAAGAATAAAATGTTTTTCTACCGAAAATACAACATTTTACCATTTGATATTGTCTTTATTCAACTTTAACACATCCGTTCTTTCCCCCATTAAATGCTTATTGATTATTACCGATTTTTTATTCATTTTAACAAATTATTAATTATTTTAAACATGCATAAATGTGAACCCCAACCTTTCGTTAAAAATTACGAGGAAATTCAGCAGCAGTCATTATGAGTAGAACAGTAAGAGGAATTATGAGTCTTCGATCTCTGTAAAAAAAACTCTGCTTTTGCATCAGATCTCTCTCGTATCGAACCAGCAGTTCAACGTTTGATCACATTTTCTTCAGCAATTTTAGATCGTCGAAGTTCATTAGAAATACGACGGATTGAAATTATCCCTCCACTTAAAAAACACATTTATCATACTTCACTACATGAACGATTTTTTTTTTTCGAGGAATTATCAGTAATGTCAATCCGAGAAAAATTGAAGGCATATATATGAATTAATCTAGCCCAGTAGTTAACAAATTCGCATGTCAACTTTAATTTATCCACTAGTAAGTTAAATAAAACAAAAAAAAATCTTGATTGTCCCTATAAATATGAACATCTAAAAACGTGGAGAAAAAAATATTTTGCATTATTTTTTATTAATTTTGTTTCATATTAAAAAATTATAGCAGATTTTTTTAGAATACTAGATATATTAAGTGCACTTAGTATAATCTTGTTTACAATTATTTTTGAATTAGTTATTTCAAAACATAAAGTGTCCTTATAAATATGTATAGGAGTGTATATTATAAGTATTACTAATTCATTATAAAGAAAGAAAAATGTAATTTTATATGCTTCTGAAATTTCAGAAGGCTGGAAATGATTATTTCTGTATTTTAAATCATTTCGTAGGAGATTTATTATTTTAGATTATTATTTTAGTACGAATAATTTGTCTATTTCTTATTCCATAAATGTGTAACTACTATCTGAATATACTTATAACGTAAACAAAAAGAGTAACCAGCGTAGGTAAATAATAATGATGTATAAGTGCAAAAGAGTCAAAAGTGTGATAATGTATAAAACACTAAAACAGTTATTCTCATGCATTTATTATTATTATTATTATTATTATTATTATTATTTTGTCCCGATACACTTTTGATAATTTAAAAATTTTGCGCGTACTAACAATAAGATCTATGGATATGTACTTTATACTATCATACTGCGTTTATGGATATTTGCCTTTTCGACACACTTCCGGTATCTCGGAGCACAGGGGTCTTGATCAACCGTCTTTAACAAATCATTTAACTATATAGAGAAAAAACTAGAAGAATATTTAAGATGTTACAGAATAACCCAATATATTTATTTACAAATACAAGGCTATTACATAAATCATAAGTTATTTATATTTTATTGTTTTAATTAATATGAATTAAATATATAAATTTTCTTCAGCTCGAGCTCAAAAATTCAAATAAATTGCTAATTGCTCTAGTTCTTTTCAACAAAGAAATTATAATTTTACGCAAGTTTCAAAATCGATTTTTCGTATACGTAATCAGTGATATAAGTACAAGACTTATAAAAATATATAAAAAACGTTTTTATAATAATCAGATTTCTTTTCATTTCGAAATGTTAAACTATAAATTAAAGCAAGACTTGAAAAAATTATGTGATTAACAAATAAATTAATTACAAAAAGCATTGGTGTTTCTTAGCTTCAAAACAAATTTTTTTTATATATTCGAAATTTTTAATTTATATTTACTTCTAAGTATTTGCCAACAGTAAAATCTTTTTTTCCAAAAATATACTTTTGAAAGAATGTATATTTACAAGGATAATTTGGAATACATATTTAATTTGAAATTTTTCTTTTTTATTGTAACGCACGAAAATTTTCTTAGATTATAAAATTCACTCTAATATTTCACTTCTTATTTTCTACTTCTGATTTTCCACTTCTTATTTTCTACTTCTTATTTTATAGCTTTCTTATATACATCCCCCCCCCCTTTAATTACAATCTTATTTCTTCTTCCCTTCCAGATCTCCCTAAATATTTTTCCTTTTGTATTCAATCCCATTGAATATTAAATGCAAATCACATTTCATCTTACATTTTCTCTGCATTTTGATTAAAATAAAACGTTTCACATTTATTTGAAAACTAAGCTAAACATGCATATTTTACGTAGAAGAATCTCCACTGCACAAAAGCTTTTCGATATATATTTTTTTGTTGTATTATAAATTGTTGTCCATTAGAAAAAGAAAAAAATAGACATATGGGGGTGTATTTGAATAAATTTATTAAAATACATTACATATATATATATGCAAATAAAAAATACTTTTTTTTTTCAACTAATAAATTTTATCACAGTAAGTTTAGTGGCATGATAACGTTAAATTTATCTAAAAATATATTTTTTTTTCACTAAATGAAAACTAACATTCGTGTAATATATATACATACCTGCCGATATCCCAATTATGAAAAATTTTTAGTACACACCCTTTTTTCCACACCACTATATTTTTAGAGTAATTATCTGCAAATGTAGTTGCGATTAAATAAATATAAAAAAACTCGACAAAAAAAAACACTGGTGTGAAAAGAAAAGGCGGGTACTAAAAACCTTCCGTTTACTAATGAGATGGTTGATAAGAATGTATGTATACTCTAAGACCAAAAAAAAAAAAAAAAAAAAAAAAAAAAGATGCACGAGAAGGGAGTTACCCGAATGGGACGAAAATTGGTAGATGTGATGCACATGTGGATAAAAACCAATTATTACAGTTCCAGAATATTTGGATGATTCAATCAAGAGAAAGAGCCTCACAAAATAAACAAGTCAATGACGCATTGGTCCACTTCTGGCCCTTATGTGAGCAGTTATTCGGTTTGACATTAATTGATAGAGTTGGCAGATGTGCTTCTGCGAGATATCGGGCCAAATTCTGTCCAATTGGTGCGTAGGATTGACAAATTCCCGAGCTGTTTGTAGAACCCCTTTTATGATATTCCAAACATCCTCAAAGGTAGAGAAAACCGGCAGCTTTGCTGACGAAATAATGTTCGACAAACAAGAAAACAAGCACTAGAATCTATCTCTGTGCGTGGGCTGGCATTATCAGACTGAAATATACGATCATGATTGCTTGATATGAATTGAAACACAGTGGGAGGTATAAATGTCGTCGACTTGCTGCTGTGCTGTAAATACGCCACGGATGACAACCAAAGGGGTTCTGCTATGATATGAAATGACACCTAGACCATTACTCCTGGCTGTCGGGCCGTATGTCTAGCGAGACTTAAGTTGGAATCCCCCCCCCCTTTTCTCGGGGCGTCTCTTTTCGCTGGTCATCGTGGCTCAAATCGGAGCGAGACTCGTCACTGAAGACAATTCTACTCCATTCAGTGATATTCCAGGTCGAAAGTGCCCGATATCAGTGCAAACGGTAGTATCAGTGCAAACTCGTCAGTATACAAAGTTTAATAGTAGTCTGCACAAGGGACTACGTGAGCTCAACCCCATTTCCCTGAGCCGCCTATTAATGGTCTTTGGAGTCCCTGAAGCACCAATTACACGTAGGATCGATGATAAGGATGCATGTGGGGCCTTGTGTACCACTCTGACGACAACTGATCGGTTCTCAGGTTCTGTCCTCTCTCTGGCTCGACCGCTTCCTCCCTGACGCTGTGTTTAGCCATGCTTCACCCATTCCTGTCAATATTATATAATAGTGGTATCGCTCCTGTCATATGTCAAACAATTCGCAGATTAGACCAACCGGCTTCTTTAAGCCCAATTACATACCTCTTTAAAATGCTGATATCCGCGCATACTTTTTGCACACCTGTAAGCGAGGTATAGTTACTGTCTATCTGAGTAGACGAAATAAAATTCTCGAAGAATTTATGACCTGGAATCAACATTTCTCCTCTTAAATATTCTGCCAATTGCGCAGTTAGATGCGCTGCAGCGTCACACGGCCATTCCATGGCATCCAAACTTTAAAAATTTGCATTTTCAATCGAAACCTGTATGCATGTCAATTTGTGTAATTTGCAATACTCCTTCTTAGTGCGTCGTTTTTTTCTTTCTTTCTTTTTTTTCTTTTTTTTTTTTTTTTTTTGTGTTCTATAGTGTATATATTTATAATATATTAATTTTAATACTTAAATTTAACAAAGCAAACTTTCTTTTCCTGATATACGCCATCAGTAGCCTAGAGGTTCAACTCTCACAGCTGAGCGGTAAGGATGAAGTTTCAAACCCAGGTCACCATCGCCGGCCTATCTGTTAGAAGATTTCCGTTCATTTCTTCGAAACTCACGTAAATACGGGTTAGAACCCCTTAGAAAGAGACCAATGGAAGGCACTCTCCAAAGCCTAGAAACCTTGCACTGTTAATTGGTTTTAGCCCTAGCACCACATATACGTACATATGTAAGTGTATAATTTTTTTCTCACACTTTAGATCTATCATAAATAAAGTGGCACTGCTAAAATAAGTACAAAATTTTTCTACATATCTCAAAAATTAAGAAAAAAGTGACATATATTTTGAAATGAATTACAGATTTTTTAAAAGTTTTTCCTTAATACTGATTTGATATTTAAATATGCTATTTAAAAACAAAGTATCCTAAAACATACTTTTAGAAGAGGTTTTTTTAGTTGACTTTTTAATTTTCTTTTAATAACTTCGACGAATAAAAAATGGTCAGGAGGCGGCAGTTCCGTGGTCAACATTAGGTACAATTTTAAATTGGGAATTAATAAATTCGGAACAACATTGTTAACGTAATATTAAGAATATTTATGTTTTGTGTTTATTTATGACATCGTATAATTAGATATATTTTATAGAATTTTGTTTATACGTTGAATTTAGATACATCATTATGTTAACTTAAAAATTAAAATGGCTTCTCCTGCTATTTGAAGTTTCTTCAGTGCTAAAAGACTATATAAAAATTTGTAAACTAATTCTAATTTTGTATCTTAACAGGAAAGTATTTTTACAAAATTTCTTTAAATACCTTTAAATACACAACCTTGCTTGGATTCACGTTAACGAGGTTCGATTGTATAAAGCAAAATGTAATCTTATATGCTTCTCAAGTTTCCGAAGGTTACAAATTATTATTTTTATATTTTAAATTATTTCATAGAAGATATATTATTTTAATTTAGTGCGAATAATTTACTGTCGTTTATATCAACTCATTGGTGGGTAATGAGCAAAAGTGATACTTCCCCTCACGCGTATTCGTGCACACATCCTCTGGGAGTACGATAATGGACATGGCACGTGAGAAAGGCAAGCTCATGGAGCAATTAAAGTTATGTTTGACTAAACGCCTTTGTGATACCGCCTCAGAATTCAGTGAGCACTGTCATGTTATTAAAATTAAAATATTTTTTAACGCGCAGGTGGATATCAATGATGACAAATATTTCATGAATAAAAATGTTGGACGGTGAAGTAAATTTTAATGAGTGTTTTTATTGAAACACTTGAAACACTCCGTATATTTATATTTTCAATATCAATAACCGGACGCTTTGGATTTTAGACCATTTGTCAAATATCTTAAAATATACTGGACGAATAATTCTTGAACTTCAGGGTTGTAAAGTGCGTGTTACATATAATATATCTCAATGAAAGTTTTGCCTTGAAAGAAAGAGTGGACCAATAAAAAATTAAAGAAAAATGAAAATGTTTAGGATCACCCTGTAAAAAGTAATGCGTTCTAGCTCTAGCATGTGATTATAAGAGTTTTTCTTAACCCTCTGTACCATACTGTAGACTGTAGGCAACATACCGTTCGATCGTGGTTCAAATTCAAAGAATCGGTTCTACAACGTAATCACGCACTGTAGCCTGTCGTATACACTCACAGTTAGAGAATCTAGTATCTATAAACACAACTGGATGGCGCCGTATGTCGTAAGTTGAAGTTCATTACTCGACAGTGGGTAACTAACGACAAGTGCGGACCGACTCTGATTCAAAAAATAATAAAAAATAGTTTTTCGTGTGTTTTGTGTTTTATATTGAAACAGTGAAGAGGTAAGTGTTTCAAATTCATTGTATAATATTGATTTTGACCCAATTTCACGTATTTTATAGGATTTTATGCTAAAAAGTGTTTGTTGCCTGTAGGTGTTTTTGTTTGTTTTTTCGAAATTTATGAGAAATAAAAAAAAAACCTGAAACACGTGTATTTTATTTTTTTCCAATTATTACGAAACAAATAAACACAAAAATATTAAGGGTCATGAGTTACAGAGGGTTAAAAAAATGTTTAAAAAAAAAGGGGGGACACTTTTTTACTATAACACGAATGAAATTAAAATCAGTTCTATGCAATTTTTTTTTAAAAAATTATATACTACATTAATCAGAGTATAGTGCAGTCAGGATGCAAAATTATTAAATATCTAATGAAACATGAACTTTTATATTTAAGTAAATTTTTATCTACACATTCGCAAGTTTTAAAGAAATTTCATTTGCATAATATAACATCCAATAGTATTCAGGTATTTATATGAAAACCCCGCAAAAATATCGTATAAATTCAAAAAGTTGTACGCGACAGAATGAACTGAACTTCAGTTCTTGCTGAAACTAATAAAAATGATAAGGGAATTTTATCAATATTTCTGTACAATCAACGAACACTATATAACCATTGATTGATATATAATAAAAATGTGAGCCAAACTACATTCGGGTACCCACTGCGTCTTTCCGACATTGGTCAACCTTACCCGAGCGCAGAAAGGGTCAAATTCGCATACGATCCTCAGTTAGCACCAGGACTATTTTCGGCAGTCTTCATCTTCCGCCCTGCATCGGATCTGGGATCCAACTGCTTGCGGTAATACCATACACGCGCTCTGTGCAGAGCCTGATTAAGGGGGAAGCACACATTATCTCCGCTCTCACCGGAATATTTTTAAAATTATTTTTTTACTTCATGTCATAGAAATTCCACGCTTTGACGAGGAAATATTTTTTATAAAAAATGAACAGTGTAAAACAATCCAATTTACTCACCGTTATTAGACACCAGAATCCTTTTAAAATAATTTTTAATGAGAATTTTGTGTTTATTATAGGAGAAAAGTATTTGTTAAAAAATAACGGTGTAAGTATAAATAATGTGTGCTTCCCCCTTAATCAGGCTCTGGCTCTGTGTGAGTCTCCTATCACTCATACTCAAATTTACAGCTTTGGAAGTATGCGCTATCGATACTTCTCCTTCAAAATGAAATAAATTGAAATTCAATTTAAATAGCTCCATATAGGATGAAAGAAACAAAATGGCGCTTTAAAATGAGACATTACTATGAGAATGGAGTAAGTGAAAACATTCAAAGAAATTTAAAGAATTTTATGTTCAAAAAGATGAAGGATATGCACTGCGGTAAATGAAATAAAACGACGGCTTGAAATAAATTGTAATTATGAAAAAGATGAGATGAGGAAATATGGTGAAAATTTGAAAACGATAGGTTTAGTTGGATGAACTTTGGACACAGAGGATGAATGAAAAAAAAAAAAAAAACCGGCTTAAAAGTAGACGATAATTAACTTTTTTACAATTCGACCCCTAACTTTTTTACAACTAGTCAGATCGATAATTTGAATAGATTTTCCCTTTCGCCAGAAAGAAAAGAAAACATGCTGTAATCTATTTAGTATTTTTTCCATCCAATAATCGAACGCTTACGGATATTTCCTTTTTTCTATATATATAATTCTTAACTTATGAATAATAGAAATATATATAGAGATAGGTAGATAAAATGAGAATGTACTTTAATTCTCAGCATATAGTTCTAAGGTCAGATAAATTAGATAAATCAGTTGCACACCAAAAATTTAATTATCGAGACAATATTAAACCACTCCAGGCATTAGTTTTGGCAAAGAAAAACAATACATATTACTTGAAGGTCTTTACTTATAATTATCATATAAAACGGATTTATTTGACGGTTTATACGGAGGAAAAGGGTAATTCAGACCTGCCAAAACATTTCTATTTTATTCCTTATACCACTAGTTTCGTATAGTAGTAGCCGTCTTTTTTTCACACCACTTTTTTGAAAATTTATTTTCTTCTTAATCTTAACTAGCTGGAACCCGTCGACTTCGACGGTCACTTTATTGACCGTAATGTTTCAAAAATCGTCGTATCATTATTTAAATGTATTTCAAGTTAAAACATCTAATATAATTTACAACATTTCACTTAAAAAAAAAAAAAGAAATTCGGAAAAATGGTTATAAATTGAAATACTATATATGACATCACTTTCTACAAAGTACTGTCAATGTGACGTCAAACTGACTCCAAATAAAACAGTTGCTATCTTTTATTTTCTGTTTCTTTTAATACTAAGGCTACATGTTAGCTGACCCGCCCGGCGTTGCCCGGACCCATGATAATAACCTTAATTGAACCTTAAATTTGTATGATTTTATATCTTTAACTCGATTTTGTTTGAATTTCTATTTTTAAATAAAGGCATCGCGAAAAAAATAATCAGCTGTAACAAAAAAATTACGTCGAACCGAACGAAACTCAGTCTTGTGACACCGGTGTCTGCGGCAGCACATACGTGAGCCGCTAATAACATAAAAAAAAAATCCCCAAAATTAACCTGCAACCGAAAGAACCTGCCTGGTGTTGGCCGGCCCATGATAATAACCTTAAATGCACCTTAAATTTGTATGGTTTTATATCTTTAACTCGATTTTGTTTGATTTTCTATTTTTAAATGAAAACATCACAAATAATAATAATAATAATATTCTGTAACAAAAAAAAAATTACTTCAAACGGAACGGAACTCGGATTCGTATCCCAGTGCCTGTGGCACGTATATGCAGGCCGTTATTAACATGAAAAAATTCTCAAAAATTAACCTTGAACCGAACGAACCTCTGACTCGTGTTACCGCTGCCTGCGGCTGCGGCACCGTATAGCAGTCATGCTACGCAAGCACTGCAAAATCCACTTTCCTCCAACAGGGAGCGCAGTATGTTGTATACGAACATCACCAATCACCTTGAATTTCCAAGATCTTTCAAATAAGGTGTCACAAGGTGGTGTCAACTGCAAAATCCTTTAGTTGCACTTTCCACCGCAAGGGGGCGCAGTTTGTTCTGTACGAACATCACCAACGGTGAGGAAATACCAAGACCATTAAAATAAGATATAACATGATAGGGTCTAGTACAGAATCACCTAGTTCCATTTTTCACCACCAGGGGGCGCACTATATTGTATACAAACATCCCCAATCACCTTGAATTTCCAAGACCTTTCAAATAAGGTGTCACATGGTGGTGTCAACTGCAAAATCTTTAGTTGCACTTTCCACCGCCAGGGGCGCAGTTTGTTCTGTACGAACATCACCAACGGTGAGGAAATACCAAGACCTTTAAAATAAGATATAACATGATAGGGTCTACTACAAAATCACCTAGTTCCATTTTTCACCACCAGGGGGCGCACTATATTGTATACAAACATCCCCAATCAACATGAAATTTCAAGACCTCTATCACCAATCGCCTTGGATTTCCAAGACCTTTTAAATAAGGTGTCACATGGTTTTGTCAACTGCCAAATCCTTTAGTTGCAGTTTCCACCGTCAGGGGGCGCACTGTGTTCTGTACGAACATCACCAACGGTCAGGAAATACCAAGACCTTTAAAATAAGATGTAACATGATAGGGTCTACAGCAAAATCACTTAGTTCCATTTTTCACCACCAGGGGTCGGACTATACTGTATACAAACATCCCCAATCGACATGAAATTTCAAGACCTTTAAAATGAGGTGCTACATGTGTGGGTCTAGAACGGATTTCCCTCTCAAACTAATTTCCCCCTTTTCCCCTCCCCTCCAAATCTACTTTCCCCCTTTTTTCCCCCTTTAAAATCGAAAATTCCAAATTCGCAGATATTGATTTTTTAGTATTCGACTCTAGTCCCCATATGTACAATTTCTTCCCCGTGAAGTAATTTGAAGCTTAGTTAAGCTCGTAAACGTGTTTTTAACCCGAAACGGTTTCCCACCCGTTTCCCCCCCTTCGACTTTTTTTCATTTTTCTCTTCTCATAGCACATCTACAGACCAAGACCTTTTTTTAGACACCTCAACCAAATTTTTACACCAAGTAGTTCTCTCAATATAGTGGAGACAGCAAAAACATGTTTCAAATTAATATATAGATTTTTTCATGTTGCCACACTGTAAAAAAGGATCAATAATTAAAAAATAAAGTGATAACACGTGAACTTTGTTTTTATAAGGCAATAAAAATTCAGATAAACTCGCTGTATTGTTGCATTTCCGAAAATGACGTCATTCGTTTTTAACCCAAACGGGTGGGAAACGGTTTCCCACCCGTTTCCTCCGGGGGGGAAACCATTCAACTTTTTTTTTTTTTTTTTTTCTCTTTTCATAGCACATCTACAGACCAAGACATTTCTTTAGACACCTCAACCGAATTTTTACACCTAGCCGTTCTCTCAATATAGTGGAGACAGACAAAAACATGTTTCAAATTAATATATAGATTACATATTGGACAAAAATACTCTACTAATAAATAAATAAATAAATAAACAAGCAAAGTAGTGTGGAAAGAAGAGAGTTACTAGCAATGGCATGGAATAAATTAGAAATGTTGTGAGGTGTCATAATTATTTTTTTTTATATTAGTGGCATCTGTATTGTTGTGTTAATTAAGTTCTTTAACACCACTATTTTCTAGAATGTATCGTTACCGAATTGAAACATTGAATTTCTGTCACAAATAAATCAAAATTTGTATTTAAAAATAATGATATTTTTGAGTCTCCGAGCTTAATTAAGTTCTGGGCGTAAATATTGTTGCCAACTTTTGCGCATTTTGAATGACACTATTTTGATATATTTCTTTCTCTTGAAAAATTTAAGAATTTTAATCTTTAAATAAATAAAAATATTCTTTAAAAAAATTGTGGTATTTAAAATGCGTAAAAGTTGGCATCTAAAGGTGTAACTCTGTTTAAATAAATTCGCATTACTTGTCGTTCGAAAGATAAATATAATCTTTTTGTAAAACCTTCTACGAATATTATCCCAATGCAATAATCAATTTTCTATTAGGTGATAAAACACGTTAATATTCTAATTTGGCAATTCAATGATAAAAGCGCTTTAAAGATTTAAAATCATTTTCTGTGATTTCTTGTCTGCAAAGAACATAATTTTTCTTTAATGTCAAATTAAAAAAACTAATTTTTTTAATAAATTGATGTTGTGTAGTTGTTCAATAATTCAATGCCGCCTAGTTCATTATTTTAACTATGCTCTATGTCACTGTTTGAGTTGTTTTCAATAATGATTCAAAATTAATTTATATGTATTTTACCGACTAAGTTGTGGACAACAAATTATCTTGTTAAGCCTAAAGAAAATAAAAAATAAAAAAAAAAAAACGCTTCATTTGAAATATATTCTTATTTTGGAATTTTATGTTGGATAATTGTTGAGATTTCTTTTTTGTGTGTGTGTTTGTGTGTGTGTTGTAATATTTGATAATGTTCTAGCTACAAGCTCTGCATTATGCTGCATTCAACAAAATGGAATTAAAATACATTACAAAGATGTATATAAGCATGTTTACTCTAAAAAAAAGTGATATGTATAGATTAAATGATTTATTTACGGGACCACACAAACGAATTCAGATGACATTCTGTAATCCTCCAAATGACGTCCAATTACATTGAAAAAATCCCTTTTCGGCAAGCTTAAAGGCAAAGGTAGATTCCTTTACGTTAATGTTACAATTGTAAAGAAATTTTACATATGCATTAATACCTAGCCAATGGCTTTGTTCCCACACATTGCATTATTTACGTCGCTATTCTGTGTTCAAGAAATTTAATTTTCAACTACAAAAGGGTTTTATTCATTCTACTTAAAATTTTAGGCTAAATTTATTGGTTTGTAAATGTTTCAATTTTTTAAATTTCAAGCTCATAATCATTCAACAAATAAAAACCTTAAAGATATACAATTCCAACAATGGTGAATCCCGGAGGGGGCAATTGGGCTACACCCCCCTCCCCACCCAAGCTTAGTGAAAATTATAATTTTTATTTAAAATACATATAACTGTTGTTCAATATCTTTCTTTAAAAAGAAAAAGTAATAGAAACGTGAAAATGCACTTGTGATCTTACTAGTTCTGGTAAGCCTGGCGTTGCTATGGTCAAGTCAAATACAGATAAGTGGTAGCGGTTTTTGGATAGATATTTCATTGTTTTTTTTATTGAATTATTGAAAGTTTTGTATTGTGTTTTTGTGATTCTTATTGTCAGATGAGTAAAAATTGTAAAGTGAAACTGTTTTGGTTCACATAAGCTGGAACATTAACATTAACATTAGTTAACATTTGACCATTTGGCACCGCTGAATTTCAATGTTAATTGTTATGAATTTAGTAAAATGTATGATTTGGCGAAATTTTGGTGACAAAACTTGCGACTTAGAAATGAAATTTGTGATTTGGCGGCAAAAGTTGATAGTTGACGACGAAATTTTTGACTTGGCGACAAAATTTGGCGAGCTTGGCGATGGAGAAAGGCAGCTTTGGCGCCATTATATTTTCTTTCCACGCGTAAACCTCATATCTCTTCACAGACCAATATCTTGTTTCGACAAGATAAAAAGTCAAAGGAAGCTGTAACGTATTACTCTCAATCGTAAATTTTAAATTCTTGCCTAAACTGACATTCTAAACTATTCACCACAAACGATATTTGTATTAAGATTGACGTATTATTTTAATTATATATTTTTAAATGATTAATTAAAGTGTTTAACAAGAATTTTAATTAACACACTTTTATTAACTTGATATGATGCAACTATTGATGTATGTAACGGAATTTTGCAATTCAATTTTCGGCAACTTCTTATCCTCCAAAGGACCAGAAATTTTGCACTCGACTTCATAATCAATGACAATACTAGATACAAGTGTTTCCAGGCACTTTTCCCATCAGGGGCAGGTTCCAAGGGCAAACAAAAAATCTATACTTATACAAAACTATCGTATGTGACACAGGATTTGGATGTATTTGTATAATGTCAAGTGGCAACAATTAATTATTTTTTTTTTTAATAAAGATTTAAAAGTATGTAATAGTTTTCTAAAACCTTTATTAGTTCATTTTTCAATAAAAGAGTGTTCTTTGTTTGATTGTTTTTTTTAATGGTATAATTTTATTTAGCAAAATAAGGGAATTCGAGTAATGAAATACTTTAATTTAAATTTAAATTTTCATGAAAATAAACTTCAACGGAAAATTCATTAAAATGTCCCTAGTTCATTTGTTAAAGGGATACCTAAATGTCCCCAAATTTATTACCTTTTCTACCATGCCAGTTTAATTCGTTTAGCATCGATTTTCAAGATTTTTTTTTTTTTAACGATGACATTTATCTTTTACATTATAGCATCTACGTCATAAAGCTAAGTCTAAATCTGCTTAGCCGTAAGATATGTTGATTTTATTTACTTATTTTTTTATTAACTTTTATTTTATTTGTTTAAAATCACGGATAAAATTTTATTTCATTTTTCTCAGTATATTGTTGTAATTGTGACGTCATATTTTCTGTTAAATTAAACTTTTTTTTTTTTTTTTTTTAATCAGATTATTATATTGTTTAAAAACATGATTAAAATTTTATTATATTCTCATTAATCTTTCATCTGCACGTGACATAAGCATCAGATTATAAATTTTTGCAATGAAAGCTATAGAAAATGTCGGCTTCATCACAAGAAAAATCACTTTTTAACTTGTAACTTTTAAGCAATTAAAGTTATCGAAAAAGTTTAAATACAAAAGTTGTTCTTTAGGGTAAGGCGGTAATTCGCCTGATTTGAAGTATTTTCCTATTTTCAATATTAAAGAAATTATGGGCAAATGAAAATTTCCACCCCCCACCATTTCCACCCCCTTTGAGCTGGATACCCCATCTACGAACTCGACCGAGATTTTTACTGTCCTGACAACATATCCCGAGCTGGTTAAATTTAAATAAAAATTACTCCAGTTATCGTGTTCACAACTTAACATGGGGAAAAAGCGTTATACATATATATATATACCTATATATATATATATATATATATATATATATATATATATATATATATATATATATATATATAAACTTTTGAATGGAGGGTGGTTTTGGGTTCTAGGGGTCATGATCGGTGAAGATATGAAGAAATTTTCCAGAAGTCGTGTCATGAGAACCATTGCAATAGGTAGATCTCCTATAAGGAATCTACCTAATATTAATGAGTTATAATTGATTAAATAGGTATATTCTTTTTTAGTGTATATGATTACAATGGCTCCTTTTCCGGGATGCATAAAAGAATTTCGTAGTATTACGATCTACAGTCGGTATTTCTTAAAAGTGTATTTTAACATGGTTACACTCCATTAATTGTAATGCAATTTTATTAGAATTTTAAAAGCTATTTTTCTGCGGGAAAGTGTGAGCATAGACTTAGAAATTAAGTTACATAGTTACACAAAATAATTCCGATATGTAATCATTATGCATGAAATTTGGTACAAGTATATATGAATTAAAGGGAATTAATGCAAGACTATCAGTTATTAGGAATATATATATAGATATATATACAGATAGTTATAGAAAGAGATATACAGCGGGGGGTTAAGGGGAAGCATCCCTCCCCAGAAACGTTTTTGTTTATGTGGGAAGTCAATCAAATCAATATATATATATATATGAATGATAAGGAATAAACAAAAATGATAATGCGTGATGCAAATATGATGCTGAGGCTCCTGATCTGCAGATCCACGATTTTACTTTATTTATTTATTTGTTTATTCTTTTTTTTTTTTTTTTTTTTTTTTTGCCATTTTGTCATTTTTACAGAAGTTATATGTCATTTTTATTTTTACTTTATTTTTATTTTTTATTTAAATATATCTACGTAGTAAAAATAAAATATATTTTTTTTAAAAAGGATAATTTAAAAGAAATATACTCTTATGTGCTTCGATTGTTTGAAGAAAAAAGTACAACCTCAAAAAACTCTTTCCTTTTTTTTTTTTTTTTTTTTTGTTTTTCCTTTATCAAAACCGAACCTGATGAACTGAAAATAATCCCTTACTCTTTTAAAGCTGATTAGAAAGGCTTCGCTCTGGTTTTTAGTGGGGAAAAAAGACCAGAAATTCCCTTCATTTACTTTTCGTCCGAATCTTAAAGGATTTTCTTTTAAAAGATAAAAAGTAAAAGGTATGTCTATAGTTATTTTTACAATGACCTATATTTGATGGAAAATTCCGTTACGGAAGAAAAATATCTATATTTCTTTATAATTTTATTGATGGAATAACATTAAAAAAGGTGTTTAAATACGATTTCCCAGAACATCTTTTATAATTGCAGCCATTAATTTACACTTTTTTTTTATAAATTCTTGAACTTATAACTTTTCATTATTATTATTATTATTATTTGCTATTTACAGAGCTTTATAGTTTTAACTTATCTGAAAACACTTCAAGTGCTATTTTACCATGTTTTTATTAACTTCTATTCTTGTTTGTTTGTTTGTATGTTTGTTTGTTTGTTTGTCCGGTACAAATCTTGCAATCGAATTTTAACTAACTTCCCTACTAGCTAGACATTTTAAACTTTCACAGTAGCTCAGAACCCGGTGACAACACAATACTTCGAATGCTGATTTTCGAATTTTTGATTAGTTTTCTCATAATTAATTAAAATATGAAAATAATAACATCCTAATAGCGTTAAATAAGCCATTAAAATATTAGCTATCATTTACTTGTTGCCAAAAAAAAAAAAAAAAAAAAAAATTACGAGTTCATTTTCTTTCGACATAAAAATAAATACATTTAATTATACGTGAATGTTAAAAAATTATAAAAAGTTGTGCTCTATGATTCTTCAGAAAATTTAAAACATGGTATTTAAAAAGTTTTTTTTCTCTTATAATTATTTAAAATTAAAACAAAAACTTTTGTTAACCAAATAATAATAATAATATATTCAGGAACATATATTCAAATATTACTGTTCTAAAGAAAGAATTGTGCAATCTGTTTAAATTGCGTTACGTCTATAAATACAGAGATGAGATATTATTCCGTAGTAGAAAATTTATCTATGCGATAAAAAATATTCGGTATCCGGACAGAATTTCGCGACGACAAACTAGATGGACGGGAAGGGGGGCAAAAAATTATAAATTCAGTTAGACCGTTCAAAATTGGTATGTATAGGTTTATCGGGCCTACAAGTCGAATGAGGATATTTTTCGAATGTGTAAAATTATTAGGGGACGATAAGGCGGGCAAAGGGGCAAAAAATTGAAATTCAGTTAGTCTGTTCAAAATTGATATGTGTAGGTTTATAGGGCCTACATGTCGAATGAGGATATTTTCGAAAGTGTAAAACTATCAGGGGGCGGGAAGGGGGCAAAGGTCGGGAGCAAAGAATTAGAAATTGAGTTAGACAGTTCAAAATTGGTATACATAGGTTTATAGGGCCTATAAGTCGAATAAGGATATTTTCGAAAGTGTAAAATTATCAGGGGGACGGGAAGGGAACAAGGGGGGTCAAAAAATTAGAAATTGAGTTAGACCGTATAAAATTGGCATATAGAGCTTTTGGGGGCCTACAAGTCGAATGAGCACATTTTCGAAAGTGTAAAATTATTCCGGGACGGGAAAGGGCAAGGGGGACAAAAATTAAAATTGGGTTAGGCCGTTCAAAATTGGCATATACAGGTTTTGGGGCCCTACCAGGCGACGAAGGATATTTTTTAAAGTGCAAAATTTTTAGCTTGGCAAAAAGTGGACAAAAAATTAGAAATTGAATTAGACCGTATAAAGTTAGTATTTAAAGGTTTGGGGGCATACAAGTCGAATTAGGATATTTTCGAAAGTGTAAAATTATTAGAAGGGGGCAAGAAGGGTGGTTGGTTGGCAAAAAAATAGAAATTGAGTTAGACCGTTCAAAATTGTATATATAGGTTTTTGGGGCCTACAAGTCGAATGAGGATATTTTCAAAAGTGTAACATTATTAGAGGGGCAAGAAGGGTGGCGGAGGCGGGCAAAATTTTATAAATTGTGTTAGAATGCTGAAAATTTGTATTACTAGGTATCAAGGCCCGATAAATCGATTGCGTACATATTAAAAAATGTAGAATTATTTGAAGGGACGGTAAGGGTGGGTGAAGGCATACGCGCGCGCAGCGCAGGTATGCCTTCATTCGTGCGCGCTTCGCACGCACGGGTCTGCGCTGCCAAAGGCAGTGGGGACCCGGCGCCTGTTTTTACCCCATCATAAATTATTATTATTAACATTGAGGGCGGTGGGGGGAAGGGCAAAAACACGCTTTTAAGAGAAACTCTGCGCAAAATTATCTCAAGACAGCGATTTTTTTATATGTTGATTGGTTATTCGTACTCATATCTTACACTGCAAAAGGATCTTGGAAAACTTCACCCTACCCCACTTGGGAGGCGCGCAAAAAAACTTTCCATGAGTAACTCTGCTCAAAATTATCTTAAAAAGGTGATTTTGCAAAATTTTCCTCTTTCCCCCCTTTTAAGGGGGGGGGACACGTTTTTAAGAGTAACTCTGCTCCAAATTATCCCAGGAATGCGATGTTTTGATATGTCGATTGGTTATGCCTACTGAACGCATTCATTACAAAGGAAATTTATGAAATTCCATACTATCATTCTTGTAGTTTGGGGGAGGGGTGTAAAAAGTATCTTTCCATGCGTAACTCTGCTTCAAATTATCATAGTAAGGCAACTTTTGATGCGTGAGCTCCTAAAGCGAACCCAACACACGCTACAAAAGGGATTTTGTGAAACTCCACCCTACCGCCTCTTGGAGGGTGGGGGTGGGGGATTTTTTTCCTTCGTGATTTTTCTACCGATAGTTCAATAAAATCATTTTATTTAAGTACAATTCTGTTTTGCATTTGCTTTACCGTGTTAGAGTTGGGATTTAGGCCAATAGCCTACATTAGAAACATTGGCCTAAGGAAGATGACCGTATTCAAGCGAGTTTCAGAGAAAACTCTGAAAAGCTAATTTGATGAGCGTGACCTGGGATTGAATCCAGCACATCTCGTTTTCCAGCTTCGAGAGCTGAAGTTCTCGGTAACTGGTGAGACCCGCAATTGATTTTAAGATTAAATCTTATTTTCTAAATAAGTGTCTGTTATGTATGTATATATATATATACTAGCAGGCAACGCCCGCTTCGCTGGTCCCTATTTTTAAATGAATCACTATAATGAATTCTCAAAATTGCATTAATTTTTATCACGTGAAAAAAAAAAAGAGAAACAAAATCTGAGTAGGAAAAATGTCGCACCGGGTTCTCACTGCCTTCGGAAAAAATTCACAAAATGCTCTAACCCTTATTTCTATTATTTTCCCACTTCGCCCCCCCCTCCTGTCTATTCTAATAATTTTACAAATTTGAAAATATCCGCAATCGATTTGTAAGTATCAAAAACCTCTATGCACCAGTTTTGAACGATATATCTCTATTTTTATTTTTTTGCCGCTCTACTCCCCCCGCCCTCCCAATAATTTTAAAAATTCGAAAATATCTGCAATCGATTTGTAGGTATTGGAAACCTCTATGTACCAATTTTGAATGATCTAACTCTATTTTCTTTTTCTTTGTCCCACTGCCCCCCCTTCCCGGCCCTCCTAATAACTTTACACTTTCGAAAATATCCCCATTCGACTTGCAGGCCTCTAAAACCTATCTGTACCAATTTTGAACGGCCTAACTGTATTTCTATTTGTTTTTGACCATAGCCCCCCCCCTTCCCGCCCCACCTAATAATTTAAAAAATTCGAAAATATCCGCAATCGATTTGTAAGTATCGAAAACATCTATATACCAATTTTGAACGATCTAACTCTATTTTTATTTTTTTGCCCCCCCTCTCCCCTCCTCCTTTCCCGGCGCTCCTAATAAATTTACACTTTCGAATATATCCCCATTCGACTTGCAGGCATATAAAACCTATCTGTACCAATTTTGAACGGCCTAACTGTATTTCTATTTGTTTTTGCCCCATAGCCCCACCCTTGCCGCCCCACCCCCCTTCCCGCCCCTCCTAATAATTTTACAAATTCGAAAATATCCAAAATCGATTTGTAGGTATCGAAAACCTCTATATACCAACTTTGAACGATCTAACTCTATTTTTATTTTTTGCCCCCCCCTCTCCTCTCCCCCCCTTCCTGCCCCTCCTAATAACTTTATACACAATCGAAAATATCCTCATTCGACTTGCAGGCCTCTAAAAACTATATGTATCAATTTTGAACGCCTTAACTGTATTTGTATTTGTTTTTGCCGCTTAGCCCTTCCACCCCCTGCTGCCCCACCTGGGGGCTGAATTTCTAAAATTCCAGAAATTAGTTTTTAGACATTTGCATTAGCTATATTTTAGAGCAAAAATTTCACGCATATCTATTTTTTTGTTTGAGATATATAGGAGTATGCGAAATCACGTTTTACGCATGTGAAATCACGTTTTGCCCCCCCCACCCCCCACCCCACCACCCGCCCCCCTTGGGGAACGAATTTTGAAAATTCCAGAAATTGGTTTTTTGACATTTGTATTAGCTATGTTTTAAAGAAAAAATTTTACGGATATCTGTTTTTTTGTTTGAGATATGAATAATTTTGTGAAATCACGTTTTGGCCCTCCTCCCCCCCCCTTGGGGGGCGAATTTTGTAAAATCGCTTCTTAGTGGATGCCTACGTCATAGAAAGAACATTGTCACAAAATTTCATGCTTCTAGGTCCAGGGGTTTGGTCTGGGCGTTGATAGATCACCCCCTCACTCACTCACTCAGGAAGTGTTCTTTTATATATATATATATATATATATAAATATATATGACTTTTAATATAAACTATTTTCAAAAATTTTATTCTGTAATATTTGCAGCATGCTTTGCTGATAAAGACAAATTAAAATTATTGAAATTTATTCCTATATTTTAAGTAATCATAATTAATGTGTATTATACTTATTTTTACTTTCCGAACACTATAGTGAGGAAAGTATTGTAATCATGTCAAAAATCCGAATTCGAGATTTTGATGTTTCTATACGTTTCGAGGTCCCCTGAGTTCGTTTTCACTATTTTTACGATGATGTATGTATGTGTGTGTGTGTGTGTGTATGTGTGTATGTATGTGTGTATGTCTGTGAGTGAACACGCTGGCGTCTAAATGCTTTGTTCGAATAAGCTGAAAGTTGGTGCGTATATTGTAAGTCACCATAGTACGAACCCTATAGATTTTGGTGAATCTAGCACTTATAGTTTTTTTACAGGGACACAAAGAAAAATTCTTTATCATTATGGTCTATGGGACCAAAATCTGAAAAGTGCGATAGCATCTAAACGCATTCTTCAATTGAGTAAAAAATTTATACACATATTATAGGTCACAGTTACTCAATCTGTATAGAGTTTGGAGAATCTGGCACTTACAGTATTTTTACAGGGGCACAAAGAAAAATTCTTTATCATTATGGCCTACGGGGCCAAATTTTTAAAAGTGCGATAGCGTCTAAACGCTTACTTAATTTGAACAAAAAATTTGTACACATGTTATAGGTCACAGTTGCACGAACTGTATAGATTTTGGTAAATTTAGCACTTACAGTTTTTTTTACCGGGACACAAAGAAAAATTCTTTATCATTATGGCCTGTGGGACCAAATTTTTACTTTCTTCTATATTCAATAGAAGAAAGTATTGGATTCATAAAAATTTTCGACCTCGGGTTTTTGATGGATTTACGCGTTTTGAGAGCTGTAGAACACGATTTGACCATTTTTAGAAAATGTCTGTCTGTTTGTCTGTCAGTCTCTGCGTGAGTGTGACAAACTTTTGTGGCAACTGTATCTCAGGAACTACTTCACAGAATTTCATACAAATTGATATGTAGTTGCACCTTGACATAAATTAGTGCCTATCAACTTTTGGTAAAAAATGTCTTGCAGGTTGCGTTGCCATCCCGCTTTTTCTAAATTTTTAACATGGTGGTATAGTACAAAATTTTGTATAAATGTGCATAAAGAAAAATTTTTTTTTAATAATCATTATGAAATTTACCGGAATTATTAATAATAGAGATAGTCAACTGGGAAAAATTTTTTGTATGTGTAGGAGCCTCGCCTCCCCCCCTCTGTGGGGAATTCCCCCCTCGAGGGGAGTAAATTTTCATGATGGGTATCTTTCAAAAGAGCTCGCCAGTACCTTTAAAACGAATTGTTGAACCATAGATCTGCGATAATTTAAAATGAAGTTATCGATTTTTTTTAATGTAATATTGACAATAAAATTGGCTTTTTTTGGATATTTATTGTTATACTACTTCTCTAATATGGAAATCATCTGCATTATCATGGAAGATAATTTTTTTAAATAATTTTTTTAATGAATTATTTTTAATGAGTGAATTTGTATAGGAAAATATAGAAGAAAGTCATGTGGTGGCCACAACATACTAGTTAAAAGTGCGATAGCATCTAAACGCCTTATTCAATTGAGCTGAAAATTTATATGAATATTATAAATCACTGCTGCACTAACTATAAGCATTTTGGTGAGTCTAGCATTTATAGGTTTTTTACAGGGACACAACGAAAATTATTTATCATTATGATTTATGGGCTCAAAGTTCAGTAGCGTTAAATAAAACATCGTGTAATATATGGAGAAAAATACTCAAACACTTTATTATTTTTTTATCTCTTTTGTTTTTTAACAACTCCTCTTTCTTTACTTTATCTACAAAATTGTTAATTACTCAATGTTCGGAAAGTCGAGTGGAGTCACTTCAGATTTTTTTTCTTTGTAATCATATGATGTTACAGAGGATTTGGTCAAAGTTGGACGCCCCACAAACTGATATAACCCACTCCACACTCTTAAGTCGTGGTGGCCTCTCTCTTATTACACTAGTTTTTTTTTTTTTTTTTTTTTTTTTTTTTCTGCTATACATTTTTCATATTCGGTGTATAGGATCTCACATATCAGTGTCTCACAAATAACTCCTGATCAGTTTTTCAATAAATATTGGTTATATTTTATAGCGAAAAAGTAAAATAAAATGAAACAACTTGCTTTCATTTTGAAACTGAATTATATTTTTAATGAAGTTGCTTATTGTTATCAACATTACATATAAAAATTATGTTTAATTTTTTACTTTCCGAAAATACATAAGTAAGGAAAATATTGTAATCGTGTCAAAAATACAACTTTGAGATTTTGATGTTTCTATTCGTTTTGAGGTTCACTGAGTTCATTTTTGATTTTTTTACGATGATGTATGCGTGTATGTATGTGAGTGAACACGATAGCGTCTAATCGCTTTGTTTGAATAAGCTGAAGGTTGGTACGTATGTTATAGGTCACCATAGCACGAACACTATTGATTTTGGGGATTCGAGAACTTATAGAGTTTTACAGGGACACAACAAATTTCTTCATCATTGTGATCTATGGGCTCAAATTATTTAAAGGATAGTAGCGTTAAATTAAACATAATTCTATATAGATAAAATTACTGAAACATCCTATTATAATTTTCTATTTTGTTTATTTAAAGACTTATCTTGTTTTACTTTATCTGTACTTAATTACTTAACGTTCGGAAAATCGAGTGGAGTCATTCCAGACGTTTTACAAATAAGCAACGTTTATACGTCTCTCGTTTATACTACTTTTAAATTTATACGTCTTTTAGTGAAGTCCCGATTCATTCCTAGTAATTTTAATGCAAAAATTCTTCGTTTATACGTCGGTAATATTGGTTATACGTCTTTTCCACTCCACTAAAATTCGCAAAATTTCTCGACCTGTCATTATTTTTCATTCTAAATAAGACAGACTTTTTCTAGAAAGCATCTTAATTGGAGGAACACGAGAAACATCGAAGAATACTGACCAAAGAATCAATTGAATTCACAGCAGAATTTTTGATACTCATAGACAAGCAGCAAATGAGACAAATATTAAAGATTTTTAATGTTATTAAGTAACTATCTGTATGGACATAAATCGTATGCTTGTTATTAAAAATACGCAATATATATAATTAATGTTCAAAATGTCTTCAGCTAGTTCTTAAGAAATGTAATATAATACTCAATATATGGTATAAGTAATTAGTACCCAGTCATGCATTAATAGTATGATTTTTCTCACTTTTTATAACAAATCTTTTATTATTATTATTATTATTATTAATTATTGTCTTAAAAGAAGTCTAATATACATTTACTAACTTAAGAAGCTTAATTAATTCGTATTTTCATATAAATTTTGCTTAAGTATCATTAAATTTGTAGTGTTATTATTAAAATTTCTATTATACGTCTTTTCATTTATACGTCTTTTTACATCAGTCCCTTGAAAGACGTATAAACGATGCTTTACTATTTTCAATTCGAATATCCTGTGCTAGCACGAATATAAGCTCGATTGCTGGATTATGTTTTTTAGTGTCTGTCATACATTTCAGTTTCTGTAGCAAATGACTCTAAATAAATTAATGTACAAATAAATGTGATATATTTTTTCAATAAATCCTTTAGACTTTGACTGCTTTTTAAGACATCAGGTTTTGCCGGTATGGAATCTGTGTTAGCAAAGTCTGTGTTTTTCTGCGTTTTTCACCACCCTTTTTTGTCTAATGATGGATCGTGCTTAATTATTTAAACCCGAAACAATTATTCTGTATCATTCACCACCAGTTTTTTGAGCATTTTATTGTTAATTGTTAAAAGTCTATCTACCTAGTATAATTTGTTTAAACTGAATTTATTCTACCTTTGCGCAAATTATATTAATAAACTAAAAACAAAACACATTACAAAAAAAAAAAAAAAAAAAAAACTTTTGTTTACAGTTAAAATGAAAGTGTTTTTTGTAAGCAGAAAATCTTTGGTATATGGAGTAAAAATAAGTATAAAACGTGTGCTCTTGCATATATTTATTTACCATTTTATATTTTCTTATCAGTAAATTCTCATCACTGCTGTAAACACTAGTCATTCATGAATAGCATTTTTTTTTTCAGATAGTATGAGAAAACGATAAAATTAAATTAATATTGTTGTATCGAATTAGAGGTGAATAAAAAATTCAAATTTGAAGTTACGAACTAATGCCTCAAATGTCTAGGTAGTATCAATTTAAATATGAAATTGAGAGAAATAAACAATCTTGAATGGAAAACTGTTGTACAAACGATAAGTAGACAATAAGACTTCTTCACACACCATAAGTTTTAAGCCAGCACAACCGGTTTCGAAAGGACGTAGCCTTCCTTCATCAGGTGCAAAAAACACGTGCTACTGCCTCGGAGGCAAAAGCAAGAGTCTTGCTTTTGCCTCCGAGAAAAAGGGGCTCTTTACCTCTGATATAATATTTTATTAAAAAATAAAATAAAATAATATAAAAATAAGAAATTTACTTGACTATTACTATTCTGAATACTTCTTTTTTATTTTACAAAGATTTTCAAAAAATATTCTCCTGCAGTACATTTATATGAAATTTTGTCCTATAATGCCACATAAAAAATTATGCAAAAACTAGATAGTAATGCTAACTGTTCATCAATTTTCACTAAAAGTTGATAGATACTAGTTTGTATCAAGGTGGAACTACATATATATAATATTTGTATGAAATTCCGTATATTTGTTCTTGAGTTAGAGCTTCCATAATATTTTTCTTACACACAAAAAGATTTTTTCCAAACTGTTATATTGTGGTCATCACAAACGTTCTTCTATATCATTCTATATAACCGAGCCACTTTCTCTTTAAAATGCACAAACGATAAATCAAAACTGATCCCATGTTGCATATGAAGATTGTTGTAGTTTTAACCAACAGATGCTGAGATGTAGCAATGTGGAAAATCACAGAAGGTGCGTAATAATAGTCCCATCTGTTGGCCGATATACACGAAAATTAAACCAACATTCGTTTACACAATCTTTAGCTCCCATAAAAATGGTTCATTTATATGCCATATAGTTGATATTCCGCCTTCCTATTCACGGGGTAATTTGCAGCACAACAGCTCCACCTGTTGGAAGATATGCACCCAAATTGAATCAGCACAATATTTCATAATAGCCCTGTCATAAATCAAGTTTTGTACAAATAAATGCAATAAAATCTGAGATATAGCCCTCCCATGTACGGGAAATGTTGGAGAATAGTAGCGCCATATGATGGCCGATATGAACTCAAATTGAATCAGCATAATGTTTCCTAAAGGCTCTCCCACATATCAGCATTTCTCGATTTTAAACATTAGATTCTATGTTGTGATATAGCCTTAACTTAAATAGGATATATCGCAGTATAGCAGTGCCACCTGATGAGAGATTTGCTCCAAAACTCGATAGGCACTAATTTAGGTCAAGATGCAACAACACATAAATTTATATGAAATTTTGTTGAAAAGTTCCTAAGATACAGTCGCCAAAAGTTTTCGCTCATATCCACAGAGAAGGAAAAATATTTTCTAAATATGGTCAAATTGTATTCTGGAGCCCTCAAAACGTGTAAATTCATTAAAACTCGGAAGGCGAAAATGTTTACGAATAAAATGCTGATTATAGAAAACGATAAAAAGTTCTTTTAATAGTTGAATTCTATTCAATAGTTCCTAAGATACAGTCACCAAAAGTTTTTGTCACACACACACACACACAGACAAACAGAAATTTTCTAAAATTGGTCAAATCGTGTTCTGGAATTCTCAAAACGTGTAAATTCAACTCAAAAACTGGAAGGTGAAAATATCTACCACACCAATCTTTTTTTTTTTTTTTTTTTTTTTTTTAATATAGTGAAAGATAAGATGTTTAAATTGTGCTCTTCACCTCTCAAATCAGGCAAATCCATATAAAATAAGAAATCTATTTTCTTTTTTAGAAAATCAGTGCCTTCTTTGATTAAATATATAATAATAATATATATATCAGACAGACTTTCACCAAACACTAGCGAGCTTCGCCCGCTAGCGGGTCACTATTTTCAAAATTGCAAACTTTTATTTTTAAGAAAAGAAATTAAAAAAAAAAAAAAAATCATTACAGATGGGTAAGACTCGCATCGGGTCCCCACTGCCTTCGGCAGAGCAAACCCGGGCACGCTGCGCGCGTATTCCTTCACCCACCCTTACCGTCCCACCTAATAATTTTACATTTTGGAATAAATACGCAGTCGATTTATCGGGCCTTCATACCTAATAATACCAAGTTTCAACGCGCTAACTCAATTTATAAAAATTTGCCCCCCCCGCCACCTTCCCCGTCCCTTCAAATAATTTTATACTATCGGAAACATCCTCATTCGACATGTAGGCCCCCAAAACCTGTAAATACCAATTTTTAACGGTCTAACTCAATTTCTAATTTTTTGCCCGCACCTGCCCCTTCTCGCCCCCTTTTAATAATTTTACACTTTCGAAAATATCCTCATTCGAATTGTAGGTCCCATAAACCTATGTATACCGATTTTGAACGGTCTAACTCAATTTCTAATTTTTTGCCCACACCTGCCCCCATTTTGCCCACCCTAATAATTTTACACTTTCGCAAATATCCTCATTCGACTTGTAGGCCCCCAAAACCTATATATACCAATTATGAACGGTCTAACTCAATTTCTAATTTTTGGCCCTCCTTGCCCCTTCCCGCCTCCCTGATTGTTTTACATTTTCAAAAATATCCTCATTCGACTTCTAGGCCCTATAAACTTATACATACCAATTTTGAACAGTCTGACTCAGTTTGTAATTTTTTGCCCCCCCCCCTTGCCCCTTCCCGCCCCTAATAATTTTACACTTTCGAAAACATCTTCATTCGACTTGCAGACCCCATAAACCTTTATATACCAATTTTGGACGGTCTGACTCATTTTCTAATTTTTTGCCCCCACCTGCCCCTTCTCGCCCCCCTAATAATTTTACACTTTAAAAAATATCCTCTTTCGACTTGTAGGTCCCCAAAACCTGTATATACCAATTTTGAACGGTCTAACTGAATTTCTAATTTTTTGCCCCCTGCTCCCCTTTTTGCATACCCTAATAATTTTACACTTTCGAAAATATCCTCATTCGACTTGCAGGCCCCCAAAGCCTATTTATACCAATTTTGAACGGTCTAACTCAATTTCTGATATTTGTCCCCCCCTCTTCTTGCCCTTAATAATTTTAAACTTTCGAAAATATACTCATTCGACTTGTAGGCTCCCAAAACCTATATATACCAGTTTTGAACGATGTAACTGAATTTCCAAATTTTTCCCCCTTACCCCTATTTGCCCCTCCCCTAATAATTGTATACTATCGGAAATATCCTCTTTCGACTTGTATGCCCCCAAGGCCTATATATACCAATTTTGAACGGTCTAGCTCAATTTCTAATTTTTTTTGCCCCCTGCCCCCCCCTTCTCGCCCCCTAATAATTTTATACTTTCGAAAATATCATCATTCGACTTGTAGCCCCCGAAAACCTAAATATAGAAATTTTCACGGTGTAACTAAATTTCTAATTTTTGCCCCCCTTCCCGCCCCCTAATAATTTTACACTTTCGAAAATATCCTCATTCGACTTGCAGTCCTTATAAACCTATATGTACCAATTTTGAATTGAAAGTACTGAAAATTAAAAAAATTATAGAGCCTTCTATCTAGCAACGCTACCTATTGAGAATTTTTTAAAATGATAAAAATTTAAAGAAGGAAGTTAATCAGAGTTGAACATTAAAAGAGTCATGAATGTGTGACATTTACTTAAAAAGATACTTTAATTTGTCTGCGCGAGATTTTGTCCGGTTGGGAGGAGAGATATCGTCCACGCGAGACTTTGTCCTAGCTATATTTTGTCCTCCCGAGATTTTGTCCCCGCGATATTTTGTACGCACGAGATTTAGTCCGTGTGATATTTTGTCCGCACGATATTTTGTCCGGCGAGATTTTGTCCCGCGAGATTTTGTCACCAGCCCAAAATATTCCATGTTGTGTATATATATATATACATAAATATTCATACGCGTGTTAAGACGAATTAGATGAGACATTTAGATTGTTTAACTTATGGATAATCTTATGGATCACTTAAATATATTCGCTTAAATTTCACCTACAAACTAATATTGTAAAAGCAAAGAATTTGATATGTCATTAAGTTTAACATTAGATGGACATATTTTTTATAACTTATTTTGTTTTAGCTATTTATTTATTTTGTTAAACTTTTGTCCTTTTCTGCATAGTAAAACGTCATCTAATTTATATTTTCTCATATAAGAAGAAAATTTAAATACTTGCTACAATACAACAATTCTTTCTTGGTAGTTATCAATTATTCAGTAATAAAAAGGTACGTTATATAAACAATGGAAAAATTGTCTAATTTGAAATGATTTAAAAGAAATTCTTTCATTCCCAAAATTTAAAACAGGAAGAAGGTAGAAGAGCGGAGGTTTATCTCCTGAAACTAAAGTATAACATGCGAAATGTACAGTACTAACAGTTATTAAATCAGACTACTTCTTTTTTTTTTATAATTTTATTTTAAATCGTAAAATATAGTGACATACAGTACGACGCAAAAGTTTAGACAATGACGTTATTCATATTAAAAGTTTAGAATTATGACGTCAGAATTACAAAAACCTGTATATATATTTAAAATATGTTTTAAAATTCTATAATAAAAAGACAGTCGTTTGATTTGCTATAATTTTAATTTTTTTTTTTTTTTTTTTTTTTTTTTTTTGATAAAAATAAAAATTCGCTTGTCACAAAAGTTTAGACACGATTATGAGTTTCTGAAAATATTTGCTGGCCTATGCACATTTAAAATCGATGATGTCACAGATTTTGAGTACTTAAGTTCTGCGAACGATAACACTTCGTAGTCGACATGCCGCGAGCTAAAAAAATTGAAGGGAATGAGGTTTCAATGATTTGGCAGTTGAAAGCTGAAGAGAAGCGCGTTTCAGAAATTTTGGCTATTATTAATAGATCCAAGAAATCTATTCATCGAGTTTTATCGCGTGGTTGTGAATATAAAGCAAAATGTAGATCTGGGAGGCCATGTGTAAGAAATATACAAGAGGATCGCCTGATACAAAGACTAGCGAGTACCCAACAAATGAGTGTACGTGGAGTTCAAAGGTCATCGGGACTCTCTGTATCAAAGGATACGATTCGTAGACGAATTGTGGAAAAAGGACCAACAGTTTATAGCAAAATGTAAAAGAAAGCAGCTCTGAAGCCACATCATAAGTTACAAAAAATGTTGTGGGCTCTAAAGCATATGTCATATGGACAGAAATGGCAATCAGTCATATTTAGCGATGTAAAAAGGTAGGATCTAGATGGTCCAGATGTCTGGTCATCGTATCGGCATTATTGCGGAAGAAACCTCTAGGTTTTTTCAGTCGCAGATAAGGAGGGGGATCGGTGATGATTTGGGCAGTCATTTGCTATAATGGACAAGTACCTCTGACCTTTACCAGTGGTCGTAAAATATCACAGCATTATACAAAGACATTAGAAAAGAACTTAATGCCATTTTCTGAGCTTCTAGGTGGCCTCAGTGGCAATTTCAACAAGACAGGATTTCGATTCACACTGCAAACAATACAAAATATTGGTTTAATTCTCATAATATAAGAATTCTCGACTGGCCAGCATATAACACAGATCTTATCCCTACAGAGAATCTTTGGGGCATCATGTCTTGCAAAGTTTATAGCAATGGTAGACAATACTTTTCTGTACAGGAACTTGATACATCTATTGAGGATGCATAGTACGACTTCGGTCCCCAAACTATGCAAAATTTAGTTTTTTCGATGGAATCTTGTATTTATGAAGTAATACAGAAGAACGGATGCACAATTATGTTTTAAAAATTGTTTATTTAGATTTTATTTAATTTTTGTCTAAACTTTTGAGACAGTATTATATTTTTGTTACCATTTAATTACCTGCAATATATGTACAGTACTACTTTTCATTGTTATAAATATTGTTTATATGCACAGCATATTACATTCAAGCTATGTTAGGAAAATTGATTAAATATTTTTCGAAATCTGCATGAATTTCTTCATTGTCTAAACTTTTGCTTCGTACTTTATTATAGGAATTGAAGCAGTGTATTTTAAATACCATTATTGACATAAAGCAACCATCGCATTATTCAATTGAAGAAAATTAGTTTAAACAATACTAAATATTACTATACAAATATTGCATTAGAAGTGGTTTCCTTACAATTTACTTCATGACTTTAAAACTTACATGGTATCAAAATGCATATTTACAATACAAAATTTAAAAATCAGGTAACATACCATCAGATGCTATGTGTTGCTCTTAATATAATGCTTATGTCATAATTATAAAGTCTTTCGTTTTCTCAATAAAACTTTAAAAAAAAAATAAATAAATAAAAAGTTTTCGTAGCTTTAATTGAAGGAATTTTATTTCTAATAAGCTGTGGTGTTTGAGATTAAAGTCGAATGACAACCAGAGCTGCCAACCAAATCCGGCAAATTCGCAGCTTAGTACCGCCCCTTTTTCTACACCACTTAATTTTTAGAGTAATTCTCTTCAAATATATTTACGATGAATGAAGAAAACAAATACTCTAAAAATTAAGTGGTGTAGAAAAAGGGGCGTTTTTCAATAGGCGTTAACAATTTGCCGGATTAGGTTGGCAGCTCTGGACAACACTTAGATCCTAGCATGGGTAGAATTCCCTGAATAGGGGTCGTTCTAAGAAAAACTAGCACATATTTTTACGAGTTTCGGAGAAAATCGGAAGATTCAGTTCCTATTGTTTATGTTATCATAAACAATATTTTATGTTTATGTTTATATCATCCTACATATGAGCACTGCTAAATTTTTATACATCACATATACACTTAAGAGGAGGGGATGGCTTTTCCGCATCGTCACCCCAAAGAGACATTATTTTATTGTAACATGGAGGATATTACTCCCAAATTATTTAAGATCCCACAATGAAGTACGATTTAGGAAACTAAGTAACGTCCGGCAGAATTTGTTTTGTATTTGTATTTGTATTCATATTTGTATTTATTAATTTATTGTAATAAAAGTCGGGGGGAGGGGAGGGGAGGGGGGGGGTCTTAAAGTATCTCAAAAACTTCTGCGTAGTGGTGAGCAACCCCCTTCCGTGTTTTAAAATTTTAAATTAAGTAGCGTGTTATTAAAACGTTATTCTAATTTTGAAACAACATTTCACTAGCGAAGAAACAAGTAAGAAAGAAAAAAAAAATAATAAGAAGAAAAGCAGAATAATGGGATTAACGGTTATATGATGCATTTGCTAAACTGTACCTATCTTTTTTCCTGCTTTTACTCAAGCTGTTCAAAAACTACGTGCAAATATGCAATACTGAGTATAATTTAACTAAACGCTTAACGCATTTATAAGGTGATACGCTTATCACAGCTGCTGATATTTACTCAATTTTAATACCACATTATATGAATATAAATATTTGCTTTATTTAAACAGTGAAACAGTGAAAACTGTTACATGAATTTATAAAACAGTTATAAATTTCGATTATTCCGCACTTGTCTCCAAGTACAAAAAGGTTCCTTATGCTTTATGGCACTCCAAACTCATTTTTTTAGAAATCGGAACATATACAGAGCCTGATTAAGAGGAAAGTACACATTATTTATACTTACACCGTTATTTTTTAACAAATACTTTCCTCCTATAATAAACAGAAAATTCTCATTAAAAATTATTTTAAAAGAATTCTGGTGTCTAATAACGGTGAGTAAATTGGATTGTTTTACACCGTTCATTTTTTATAAAAAATATTTCCTCGTCAAAGCGTGGAATTTCTATGACATGAAGTAAAAAATAATTGTAAAAATAATCCGGTGAGAGCGGAGATAATGTGTGCTTCCCCCTTAATCAGGCTCTGAACATATAGCTACTTGACAGCGGTGTGGTTTAGGCAACTCTACTCCAGTTAGTGAATAAATAGTTTAAAATAATTATCCGAAAAATGTTTGCTTTATTTTTTTTTTTCAGATATTTCCTGGAAGTTGTTAGTTTTACCGGTAGAGTAGGTAAGTATTTCATTGCACTGCCTTTTATTTGCATGCTCAATTTTTTTCAAAATTGAAGTCCATCTTAAAAATACATCATGCAATGAAATATAGTTACTGAAAACATTCGTATTGTTTTAGTAATCCAAAAACAATCACGGAAATTAGAGATTAGATAATGAGACAGTTAACCATTTAGATACAAAGACAAAAAATTAACATTTTGCAAAAACAAGTTATAAAAGTATTAATAACAGAGACCTGTGATATCGTACTTTTAAATTTTTTGTGAACCGCTTTGGGTATTCGTATGTTTTCGGACACGCTAAATTCAGAAATGCTTGTTTTTTTTTCTCTGTCACGCACGAAATTTTCACAAAGTGAGGATGAAATCTGAAGATCTCAAAACTCTTTATGTATAAAATACATTAAAATATACAATTATTTAAACTTTTCTTTTAAATGTCTTTTTTTTTTTTTTTTTTTTTTTTTTTTTTTTTTACACTAAAGCTCCGTTTAGTGCTTTTCTCTTGTGCATGGCTTGAGAGCACTCTCTATGCAGCATCCAACAATAATCTGATAACATGTTGATATTTCATCGGCCCTGATACCTCCTTTCTGTATCTTTAACATCTTGGTGAAATCACTGTCTTTGTTCTTCACTCACATCGCCTAGATTTTCAGGGAAATAATTGAGATGTAAGTTAAAGAAGTGGAGCTTTAAGCTCATTGAACAGCCCATGTCTTTGAAATTCTTTAGCATAGTTCCAACGATGTTGTTGAAATCAGGATATTTGTTGTTGTTACAAAAAACTTCTTAACAACCTATTTAAAGTATGCTCAAACTGCACTTTCAATATTTTCCATTTTGTTTTAGAATATGTCATCTGTCATCAGTTTCCGAATGTCAGGACCGACAAAAACGCCTTCTTTCAATTTTGCTACTGACTGCTGGGGAATTTACTAGCCAGATACTTGAAAGTATTACCATGTTTTGGCAAACTTTTGACAAGTTGTTTCATGATGCTTAGGTGTGGCACAGAAGAACATTTTTTTTTAATCTACCAAAGACTTGCACAGCACGTTTTTTTCTCCTACTTCAAGCGTTCTTCTTGGCCATTTCTTTTGAGTCAAGTGCTTGTCTCTTGGTCGACAGTTCCATTCGCAAAAGAAACAAGGTATTTTATGTAGCCCCCTTTTTGACCAAGAATTATAGAAAGAACTTTCAGATCAGCACAGATGGTCCATTTGCATTCACAGTACTTAATCTTCGTGAGAATCAACGCTAAATTCCCATATCTCTCTTTTAAATGTACTGAATGTGCAACTGGTATAGAGGCGTATTTATTGATATTGTGAAGAAGAGCTTTTAGGATTTTTTTTAGAAAAATCAATGAAAAGTCTCCAATATTTTGATAGATGCTGAATTTTGAACTTTTTCATCAAGCAGGGAAAATCGGAGCCGTACACAAATTCGTCGTTTTGCGAAAAACAAGGCACAAAATATTTTTCTCGATTTCGGAACAAATAAAAAGAAGTTCCGGGATGCAACAAGTTCTTTTCTTGAAGTCTAGATCCTAACAGCTGCGCAGCATCTTTTGTGAGGACGAGATCTCTGATCAAATCGTTTAATTCTGATTGTGAAAATTGCTGGGGCTGATTGCAGCTTTCCACTTGAAACTCGTCCTCAAAATTGTCCTGTCCCCTGAAAGAAAAGGCATGTCATCAAGACGTTCCGGACGCACAGGAATTGGATTGCTGGGACTATGAGGAACAGGACGTAGCGCAGAATCCATGGTCGGATAAAATATCTCTTTCCTGTTTTTAAAGTTATATCCATGAATGTTCCACGAACAATAGTAACAATCATCGCTGATTTCCAGGTTTTCTCATTATCATAAGCACATCAAAACGAAGAGATTTCATCTTACGTTTTGACCACATGCGTAGCCCTTTTATACAGCTCAAACGTCCAGCGGTGCTCATGACTCGTTTAGGTGTTCAATTTCCACACCAAAGTAAGCAAGATATACTTTTCGAACAAAGTCCATGATTATTCGCTGTTGCTGTTTTACCACAATTTCACCAGATATATAGCAAAAGCTATCGGGAGAGTTAACAAAGACATTTGAAGACATAAAATTCATTAAATTTGTCACAGATGTATATTTCAAACGATTCAGATAAACTTCACGAAACAAAAAAAAATTAAATATTCACTTAAAATTTTCTTACATATACCGGTGGCTATATAGCAAGTTAACCCGTTAGTAGTCGCTATAGACAGCGCCACCTGATAGAGATTGCGCACTTCTTTATTCAACTATCACCAATAATTTTAAGAAGTGATATATATAATCAACGTTTCTTCGATTTTATTCGTCTTTTTTGTATTGGGTTGGCAAATAAGTTCCCGCCGATTTTAAAATTTTAATTGACACCGGAATCTATGTTTTGTTTTTTTTGTTTGATTTAAAGACCTAAACTCCATGCTGTAGATTAGTTCTTAAAATGGAACAAGAAAAAAAACATAGATTCCGGTGTCAAGTTAAAATTTTAAAGTCGGCGGGAACTTAGTTGCCAACCCAATATATCAAATGCCACTTCTAAAGATTTTTTTGTGGTTATTAAATAATAAAAATCTGGCAACAGTGAATGAATGGGCGGCAAATCGACCAACTAATGACTACTAATGGGTTAAACACCTCTATCTTGATATTAGATAAATTCAAAACATTATTATAACAGAGCCTTATTACCGAAAAGGCTCGGGAAGCACGAGCTTCCCCTCTAATATTTAAGAGGGCCCAAAAATGCCTAAAAATAGAGTCTTGAATTTTCTGTTTCAGATTTTCACACTGAGAATTTAAATTTTTTTTCCGAGAATGTTTGCCTAAAAATCTAGATTAGAAACTATTCGGGAAAATTCTACTATTTAACCACAAAAAATCTGAATGTCCTTATTCAATAAGCTATACGGCTTTAATGTTGTTCGTATAAACCGCCCAGATATATGAATGAAAATAAAAACCTAAACACACATTGATTTTTAGTCTATAGTACTTTTATATTACAATTACAGGGAAACAAGATTTCCGAAATAAAAGGGGCCTCCGAAATGGTACTGAGCTTCCCGTAACTTCAAAGCTTTATCAGGCCCTGATTATAAATATCCCTGTGACATTATAATTAAATGTATTAAATTTACCATTTTTTTCAAAAAATTCCCCTTTTTGTAAAAACTGTACGTGATGGAGATTGTTGAATATTTTTTCATTAATCAGCACCAAAATATACATTAAAAAAAAAAAAAAAAGCAGTTTATCTTGAAGAAAAAAAATTCATCGCAGGCCTGTGTAATTTAAAGATCTTTTTTAAGATACCAGAATAACACTATGGTTTTTCAGGACTAACAATGCAATAGCATGATTGTTAACTTAATGAAAAGTAATCTAATAATTTTTGAAAGAATATATTAACCAAAAAATAATAATAATTTAATAAATAATTTATGACGTAGATATAACAGTTAAAAATATGATTTTAGACTTTTTAGGAAAGTTTAAAAATAAAATAAATGTTTATTGAAAATGGGTAAAATTTATTCGTGGGACCTTTAATATACTAATAAATTGTTAAGATAATGAATCTGTAATGTGAAGATAATTAAAAATATTTGTGGTCGAAGATGATGTCCATTGGTGCCAACATTTTAATTTATTCCAGAGTGTTTTAGACCCACCTTTATTTTGCACCACTTTATTCATAGAAAAATTTTCTCCAATAAATATCTTCCATAAAATAATAAAAAATATTTTTAAAAAGCAGTATGGAATAAAGGCGGGACTAAAAATACTCCGGTATAAATTAACACTTTCGTGACCGCACGTTTTTGTATTTTTAACGCCTGTAGTCGTTATTCTCTCTAAATATAATATTTAAAAACAAAATTTTTCTTGTCACGTTTATAGCACAAATGATGTACATTATAATTATACTTTTTCTAATTAAAGAATTTGTATCCATAGTATATTGATTGTACAAATATGAATATTGGGTATATTCTTAAAAAATAAATAACATACAAATTTCGAAAGAAACCCACTGTTGGAGTTATAGATTTTCAAATGAAGTGAATCTATGTCAGCGGTCGCGAAAGTGTTCGCATGCTTTTGTCTTTTTGAAGGTAAGGTCCGCCTGTGGGCGTTATTCTCGCAAGTTACAATATTTCAAAACAACATTTTCTATATTCACATTTATGTTACAAATGGATAAACTTTATAATTATATTCTTTCTAATCAGAGTATTCGTATTCAAAGTACAATTGATTATACAGATATGTATTTAGGGCATATTCTTAAGAAATAAATATCATACAAATTGCGAAATAAACGCCCACTGGCGAAGTTACCTGATTCTAAGTCAGCGGTTGCGAAAATGTTAAGGTATTGGCATCTATGTGATATCATGAATATAAAGACAAAACCAGAGCTGCCAACCTAATCCGGCAAATTGTTAGTACCGTCCCTTTTTATACACCACTTAATGTTTAGAGTAATTCTCTTCAAATTCATCTACGATGAATTAAGAAGCAAAATACAATAAAAGTTAAGTGGTGTAGAAAAAGGGGCGGCACTAACAATTTGCCGGGTTAGGTTGCAGCTCTGCAAAACAGCTATATCATGAAATACGAAAAAAAAAAAAAAATGCTTGTCATAAAATAATAAGAATAAGAACTCAAATATAAAAATAAGAATAATTTAAAAAAAAAAGTATTTATTTATTTTGTTAAATACCTTTCTTCCTGAAGTGTAATTTGTTATATATATAGAACAAATAGAATTAAAAAAATTTCATGTAAACATATTATTTTTAAAGATGAATTAAATACAATTTAAAATGTAGATCCATTTTTACTATAAAAGAGTTTATAATTATTTTTATGCACATTTATTTAATTAGATAGATTTGATTCACAGAAGTTATGTCATGTAAGATATTTAAATATTTCTTAAGGGTAATATGCGATATCTTAAATTATCAATAATTTATCGCTTTCCATTTTTTTTTTTTTTTTTATAATGTGATTCTAATAAGATTAGTTCTTTTTTCAATATTAAAATAAAAATAAAAATGTGTTAAATAACAGTTACAAAATCTGATAAAAATATTTTAATTTCTACTCCATTAAATGTATCCTAAAAAGTACAATAACAACATTAGTGTTGTTACAGGTTTTCATTTTCTGTCTTCAAACTGCAAATAGATAAGAAAAAAAGAGATTAATATACATAATGAAACATTGTAACTAGATGATTAACATAAGTGGATAAAATACAGGAACAAAAAAAAATAATAAATAAAATAAAATAAAAAATAAATAAAATAAAAATGAGCTAATGTTCAACTGTTCAGTTCAAAGTTTTTAAAATGGCAGAGGAGATAGTTTGGCGATCGGACGCTTCAACTCTCCATAAATAGTTTTCAGTAGAACTACACGAATCTTGCCATCTGCTCCAGGAAATAATTTGATTATGCGACCCAGTTTCCACTTCAATGGGGGCTGATTATCGTCTTTTATTAAAACCAAATCGTCTTTCTTGAAATTTGGTTTATTTATTAACCATTTTGATCGCCTTTGCAAGTCTGATAGGTAATCTGAGGACCATCTCTTCCAGAAACTTTGAAAAATTTTTTGTATAAGTTTCCATCTTTCTAGCGGGGTTAGCTTAACTGAAGAATAGTCAGGTTCTGGTATTGAAGTCAAGGCAGTGCCTATGATAAAATATCCTGGAGTTAGAGCATTTAAGTCACTGGGATCATTCGAGAGCGCAACAAGAGGTCTTGAGTTCAAGCACGATTCAATTTGAGTAATTAAAGTAAGGAACTGTTCATAAGTTAATATTTGTTCGCCAATAGTTCTTTTTAAATGACCTTTCATCTGTTTTATTCCAGCCTCCCAAAGGCCTCCAAAATGGGGGGGCCGACGGGGGATTGAAATTCCATTTGATTGTTTCTTCGGACAAATATCTGTGGATTTTTTCCTCAGAAGATATCAAGGACATCATTTTTTTCATTTCATTGTCGGCACCTACAAAGTTCGTTCCTCTGTCTGAAAACAATTCTTCAGGTTTTCCTCGTTGAGCAACAAACCTCTTCAAAGATGCGAGGAATGTTTCAGAGGTGAGATCACTGAGTATTTCCAAATGAATTGCTTTTGTGGAAAAACAGATATATAAACAAATATAACTTTTATAAGATCTAACACCTCGGCCCTAACGAGGTTTGATGAGAAAGGGGCCTGCAAGATCAACCCCGACTTTCGAAAACACTCGCGATGGCACTACACGAGCAGCTGGAAGATCACCCATTAGTTGAGAGGCTAAGTTCGATGTGGTTCTAAAACACTTCATACAGCTACGCAGATTTCTTTTCACAGCGTCTCTTGCATTAATTATCCAATATTGTTGTCGTAGGACTGAAATTGTTAACTGGGTTCCACTGTGAAGATGTTTTTCATGAAAGTACTTTATAATTAAATCTGTAATGTGATGCGTTTTGGGAAGTATCATTTGGTGTTTTTGACTCTCAGGTAGGTTTGCGTGTCTTAATCTTCCACCAACACGAAGAATTTAATTTTTGCCTAGAAAAGGATTTAAAGAAAGGAGTTTGTTACTAGCATTCAGATTTCTTCCAGATTTTAAAGTCTTCATTTCCTCTCCAAATTCATGTCTTTGAACCAACTTCACAATAATTTTAGTTGCCTCATCAAGTTCTTGTATAGTTAAAAAGCCAGTATTTCGCACAGATCGACATTTAGTATTTTTTATAAATCTAAGACACCAAGCTGTAACACGTCTTAATTTAGACCAAGATGAAAACTTATATAATAATTCAAATTCATTATTGCCATGAGTTAAAGAGCAAACAGTAGTTTCCGTTGTTCTCTCAAAATCTCTTCTTCAGGTATTTTGACTTCATTTTCCGATAGTGGTGTCGGTAAGTGCTCTTCTTTCAACCAGATTGGTCCCTTTAACCATTCTTCATTCTTCAACAATTCAGTTGCTGTGCAACCACGAGATAGCACATCAGCTGGATTCATAACCCCTGGACAAAATCTCCACTGAGACGGGGCCACTAATCGTTGAATTTCACGCACTCTGTTCTCTACGAAGGGCTTCCAGTTGCTAGCACTTCCTTTGACCCAATAAAGGGTAATTTGGGAATCACAGAAGCATAGTATGTTTTTGACGGGAATTGAAAATAGCCGCCCAAGATAATGAGCTAATCGAGCAGCTGTTAAGGCTCCCATCAATTCAAGTCGAGGCAAAGTAAGTTTTTTGAGAGGAGCCACTCTTGTCTTTGACATAATAAATGAAGTTTCACGGGAACAAGGATCACGAAAATAAGCTACTGTACCATCTCCCTTCAAACTGGCATCGCAGAAAACACAAATTTGAATAGCTTCAGGAGTTAATTTTTCAAAATTCGTAAAATATTTTCTAGGCACTTCAAAATTTTCTAAATCCTGTATTTCACTATGCCATTTCTTAAATTTTTGTGTTAAAGCATCGGGTAAAGCAGAATCCCAATCAACACCCTGCTCCCATAATTCTTGCATTAGAAATTTAACTCTTATTATAAAAGGGGAAATAAACCCTACAGGGTCATACACCTTTGCTACAGTTTGTAAAACAATTCTCTTAGTGATAATTTCATTATCAAACCCTTCTAACAGAGATTGAAAGTCTATTCTTAACGTGTCATTATTAGTTGACCACATTATTCCCAATACCTTAGAGATATTTCCCTCATTTATTTCTTCATCAACGTTTATTCCATGTTTTTCCCACAATTTGCTTAATTCGTAAGAATTACTTTTAAATTTTCTTAATGTCATATTGGCATCGTTAAGTATTTTCACAGCACCAGACGATAAAATAAATGCTTCATTTACAGAATTAGCGCCATGAAAGAGATCGTCAACATATAAGGAAGTATCAAGCATATTAACAACTTTCTCAAACAAGTCTTTATATCCCTTTATATGATGTTTAATGGTAGCTGAGAGCAAAAAGGGTGATGTTGTAACACCAAAAGTTGCACGGGTCATGCGGAAAACCTTTAATAGAGGATTTTTATTATTTATATCATGAAACCATAGAAATCTCAAAAAGTTTCTATCATTTTCTGCAACCTGTATTTGCAGAAAAGCCTTTTCAATGTCACAAACAAAGGCAATTTTATGAAGGCGGAATTTCAAAATAATATCCAAAATATTAGGATTTAAATTGGGGCCTGCAAATAAACATTCATTTAAAGATTTTGCTGCTTTTTCTTTGGAAGAAGCATCAAACACTATTCTGACCTTTGTAGTGGACTTATCTGTTCTTATCACCGGTCTGTGGGGCATATAATATACACCAGTTTCATTTTTGTTTAATTCACACTCCTCTATTATACCCATTTTCTTTTGTTCCTCAAGAATTTTTTCATATTCATTTTTAAGCCATTCATTTTTAGACAGTTTTGTTCTCAAACCCCAAAGTCTATTTTTGGCTATTTCTATATTGGATTTTAATTCATTTTTATTTTCCTTCCACAAAAATTGAATTTCATATCTTCCCTTAACAAAATTTAAACTTTCATTGAAAGAATTAATATTTTCTGTATCTCTCTGTGACAGAGAATCATTCTTACTGTCACATATTCCAAGTGATTCTAAATCCCAAAAACGCTGCAAATCAAAACTGTCAAATATATTGACAGATACAAAATGCGAATTAATTACCTCTGTACTATTATTATTCAATTTCCCCACTACAGTATATCCGAAAATAGTATTAGAAACATATAAGTTATCACTAATTTTTTCAATGATACCTCTCTGTATTTTCCAAAAATAATCCGCTCCTAGTAATATATTAATTTTGGAATCACTTAATGAATTGTCTGCCAATTTCCAGTTTTTATTTTTAATATAACTGGTTCGCCCCTTGGGCTTTTCAAGGGAGTCGCGGTTATTAAGTCTGTAGCTAATACTTCAACATGAATGAGCCGACGAGGATTTATTTTGCTACGCAGTTCAATATTAAAAACTTCGAATTCCTCTTCTTTACCTTTATTTATGCCAAAGGCAAAAACAGTTAGCTTTTCTTTTCTTACATGGGTTAATTTTAATTCGTGAGCCAATTCTTTAGTAATAAAACTTTTTTCACTTCCGGAATCCAATAAGAGTCTGACAGTTTTTGATCTAGAATTAGCCCAAGCAGCACGGAAACGTTCTCTGAACGTTTAAAAATAGTTCTACTAACACGTTCTATGAACGTTCAGCTTGAACGTTTTATAGACGTCTATTTGTCCATCTTGAAGACGTCGAATAGTACGGTACAAAACACGTTCTGCACACGTGTAAACATCACCATTGTTTCTACAGACACGTTCTCAGAACGTTCTTCATATACGTTTTTGCAACGTCCTGAACGTTGTTTGAACGTTTTAAAATCGTTCTTTGAACGTTTTAAAACGTTCTTTGAATCGTTCTTCGAACGTTCTTTGTACGTTTTAAGGGGACATACGACCCTTAGAACATCGATTTAATTATAGTCTTTTTAAAAGTAAATCATTGTTAACTAAGCTTCATTGAACATGTCTAATTGTTATCTATAAGTTTATTATGTATTTTGGAATATAATTTAAATTCTATGGTGAATTATTTAATAATTTATGTGTTAATAATAAATGTGTTTTTTTTTTTTTTCACCTTACGCGCAAGATATCTCTGAAACTATTTAATATTTTTTCTTGAAATTTTCACAGATTATATAAAATATCAGATCCTTTAAACTGAATTTGTATCCCCCCCCCCCTCCATATTTTTTTAATACAGGTGATACTTAGATTTTATTAAAAAATAAATCATCTTTGAAATTTTTTTTTTTTTTTAACCTAAACTGGAACAAATTTAGGTTCAGTTTGAAGGATCTGATATGTTACATAATCTGTGAAAATTTCAAGAAAAAATATTAAATAGTTTTAGAGGTATCCTGCGTGCAAGGTGAAAAAAAAACACATTTATTATTAACACATAAATTATTAAATAATTCACCACAGAATTTAAATTATATTCCAAAATACATAACAATCTTATAGGTAACAATTAGACATGCCCAATAAAGCTTAGTTAACAATGATTTACTTTAAAAAAGACTATAATTAAATCGATGTTTTTTGAAGTTCTAAGGGTCGTATGTTCCCTCAAAATTGTGTGACGTGTGTACTTTATTTATTTTTTCTCTTTTTCTTTACTTTCTTTCTTTCTTTCTTTCTTTCTTCTTCTTCTTTTTTTTTTTTTTTTTTTTTTTTTTGTGTGTGTGTGAATGTGTGTGTGTTTGTTTGTTTTTGTAAACTGTCATAGTATTATGCAAATTTACATAAATGTATTGAAGTATAATATTATTACATACAAAGCAATTTCTCGAAATCTATTTAAATTGACAATGACAATATTTTTTTTAATTTCAAAGTTTTTTTAATACTTTAAATGTAGATTTTAACAAAGACATTGTTAAAACACGCTGTTAACATTTAAAGACACTGTTAACATTTTAAGATTCCTCTTAACAAAGTTTTATTTTATTTTTCCATCGATTGTGCATTATTAACGTTTAGTTACAGAATTTAGACATTTCTGATTATTAATTAATCATTCATAGATAAAATTTAAGAAATATTTTTTTGAATGCTGAAATTTATTCCCAAGTTTCAGTATTTAAATATAAAAATATTTTTAAAACATTAACTTATGAATAAATTTACCTAAACGTGTATAGATTCTATTTCAAAATTATTATAATGCGCAACAGATGGAAAACTAAAACAAACATTTGTCAAGAGGTACATCTAAAATATTTTCAAAAGACTAAAATAAAAAAAAATTTTGCTATTGTAAATTTAAATAGATTTCGAGAAATTTTAATGTACTTAACAATATTATATTTTAATGCATATGTATGAAAATTTTATTTAAGTTATTGACTTACGAAATTATAAATTTTCCATCTATATGCGCTGAAATAAAACAATATAAAATATAAAATTCCAGAAACGTACTCTTTTTTTTAAGAACTTCCTGCCAACTAATTTTTAATATTATCCCTTGATTTTACTATAATGTAATAACATCTAAACATATCTGATTTTATTTATTTATTTTTATTTTTTTTGTTATATATTTATTTTTAATAAGTTAATGTTTTAAAAATATTTTTATGCTCAAATGCTAAAAATTAAATTTCATTTCTCAAACACGAAAATATTTTTAAGAAGTAAACTTATCACTCTACTACAAATTAATACTCAAATATATTTATCGTTAAACTATAATAATATAAAATTAACGGAAAAAAGAAAAAACCAAAATGGAACATTTTAAAAATTTGAAAAAAAAATATTAGGTTAATTTGGCTTTAAATTTAAAACGTTTTCGAGAATTTTTTACATGCTTAATAGAATTGTTAGATTTTGATGTATATATATAATGTAAAATCAGACTTATCTGTGTTCTGTAGCTGTCTTTTTTCAACGTGTCGGGTAATGTTATGTTAAACACTCGTTGCCAATTGCCATATGCCATTGACTTTGACTTTGCACTTTGGCTCGCAACATAGGCTGGCAACCTAGAGGAAGTTCAGCGGCAGCGATTTGGCGTTTGGCGAGATTTAACAAAACACACTATTATTATTTTAATTTTATTATTAAAAATGAATTAATTTATTTTTAGTCTATGTATTTTTTTTTTTTTTTTTCAAAAATTTTTAATAATTTTTTTTTTTAAATTGATCGTAGTTAAAATACCAAATGCCTGTTTATTTGGTTTGCTTAAATGAATTACACGCACTGTTATTTTTATGAAAGAAAACTATTAATGAAAATCAATAAAAATTGCATAGAAAAACTATAATCATAAAGAAAGAAACATAATAAAATTGTTAGCTTTTTTATTTGTTCCAGACTGAATATTTTAAATTCATATGGAATATTTAGAAATTTATATTTATTCTTGTTGTTGTGTTTTGTTTTTATTACTTTAACTCATTATTTTTTATTGTCCCTTTTTTGGGACGTAACTTTTTTTTTTTTTTTTTTGAAATAGTTTTAGACAATATGATAATGGAAATATAGTTTTAGATAATGCATTCTGCCACTGTCCCAAAAATAAGACGATCTGCGGTAGTATGCTTAATTTCTTGAAATTTGTTATAATTCTTAAATAGTTTTTACTAAAACTTATAAAACTCACTAATTAAGAAAAAATTTAAAAATTAGTTTAGCAAATAATGGGTTAATAGAAAAAACTGTTTAAACGGTATGAAACATAACTATTGCATTATGTAATTTGAAAAAAAAAAATAATAATTTTATTCAATTATTGCAGCAATCACACATGTTTTACTAATTTATTAATTAATAAAAGAGAAAAGTTTTGCAGTTCGTATAAATTAGAAAATTCTTTCCAAGTACACTTTATACGTTATATCGTTCAATCTGAAGTGAAATTTACCTCAATGATGATGCCTTAAACTGTATAGTGTTTTTAATTACGGAGAAAGAAATCTCATAAAAGCTTGCTTTATACCTTTATTATTATTATTATTATTATTACGAAAGGGAAAGCATGAAGTAGATCATTATTTTTTTTTATAAGCTTTTATATCGTTTAAAGTTTCCATACGTTCTACATACAATACCAACGAAAAAAGAAAGGGCGAAAAAACCTTTACAACACAGAAAATTTACATGCGCAATTTCGACTTATATCTCATAATGTATCTGAAAACGATTGTAAAGCCCTATAAACTTATTAATTTTGCTAATTATATTCTACAGGAAACACTGCATTTTACAGCAGAATAATGTATGATAATTCTGTTATTTTGTGCAAAATATACATTTTTTAAAATATGCTTTAAGGAAAGACCTCCCATAGACCCTAAATGTGTCGGAATTATTTTCTGAGTTTCTGTGCATAAAACAGTACTATTTTTATTATTCTCAATAATGATAGAGCCAAAGTAAACCTGAACAACATATCAAAAATATAATATTCTAAAATTATTTACTGAATAAATGAGCAAAAATACAGATAGACAAACAAACCAAAATCACAAACGCTTTTTGATTTTGTTAGAATGTTGAAAAGCGTAAAAGAACTAAATATGAACTCAGAAATTCTCACATATATCCCCCAATGCACCTTAATATATACATATACATATATATATATATATATATATATATATATATATATATATATATATATTTTTTTTTTGTCGCGAAGTGAATATTATGCTAATCATGCAACATTTTATACAAAGCATGCATTTAGGCATATGAATTACATTAATTATGTAATATAAGTGAACGTATGTATGTAATACATACGTTCACTTATATGTTTCTTATGTTTTACGCTGTATAAAAATATAATAAAATAAGTTTTACTTAAATATCTCTGGTAGACCGTAATATATCAGAGTTCTTTTCAGGCATCACCGCATCTAAAGCACTAGTGCTATTTATACCATTTTCAGTCAAGAGCAAGTAATAGTAAAATTGAAATATATACATATATATATAGGTTTTGGAGCATGTTAAAAATGTTTATAAAATTAATGTGCGAAGAAGCAGATCAAGAGATAGAAAAACCGGTATCATATAAGCTTGTCAACTTTGCTGGGAAATGTTAAAAAATAAAAATAATAATGGCTTGTGTATTGCTAAATAAACACACACAAACACATATCTGGGATCGTACAGTGCAAGTATTATTCAACACAATTAACGCTCTATCTTTTTTAACACCTTCCAAGAAAACTGAACAGTATTTAAGATTTCGGTTCATCTGTCTGTCTACTCTTTCCTTTCCTTCATTATTTTTAGAATAAGTTTAATCTGATATACTGATATATTATTATTCAGCTGATTATGTCATGTTCTTTATTGAAAATAGTATAAAAATACGACTAGATTTTATACAAGGATTTACGAAAGAATTAGGATATATTGCGTTCTATGACGAATATTTTCTAAAACATCCTGAAAATTTCGCTGTAATATCCTGAATATGAATGGAATTTGATCGAAATGCATTTCTGTTGAGTTATCAGTTATACGTTTTTAAAATTTTCAAATAAAGTTGAAAAGAATTAATAAATTTTGTTTGTCTGTAGAATGGTGTATCAATCTGCCTGCGTTCACATTTTCATAAATAGTTTTAGAATTCATTGAAATTAATATGTGTCGATCAGGTGTTTAGTTTTATTAGAAAATTCCTTATTAATTATCTTGCATGTGGTACGAGTAATTTATGTAAAAGTATAAAAAATAATTCGAATAAATATGGTCTGAAAGAGATATTTTTACTAGTTAAATTTTAAAATAGTACGCTGCAATAATCATTAAAAAAAAAAAAAAAAAAAAAAAAAAAAAAAAACATACATATTTCTGATTAAATAAATTAAACTGAGGTTGATTAACTGTAATTAATGTAAAGGGCCTTAAAAATATTCGATATGATTGAAAATTTGTTGATGCGCATTTTCATAGTCTTATGCGTTTTAAATGACCAGTTAAATAACCAGTTATTATTAAAAGAAAAAAAATCCTTCTTTAATCCATTACCGTTTAAAAAAAATGAATAGCAGCACATGGAATCGTAGAAAGTGTACGATTAGCTGTTTATGAAGTTGTTATTTTTAAGTTGATGTTTGATTTCAAATCAAATTAATAGCAAGAAGATTAAAATTCTACAGATTGTTTTGAAAATCTATTTATTTTTTTATTTTTTTTCCAAGTGCAAAACAAACATTTTTACAGAAATGCATTAAATTTGCTTAATAACTGCGAGTGAAGGTATACAAAGTAATGAAAGTGGGAATACCTTGTATCAAGTTTTATTCATTGCTGAAGTTATACATTTTAAGTAATTCTTCAAAAGATATTAATCTATATTCTAATAATCTATATTATTTTTCTTAAGAATGATGTAGAAAAAAGAATTATAAAATTTTATTTCTTTATAAAGAAAAAAAAAAATCTAAAATATGTAATATATGAAACTTATATATAAAAAAAAACTTCATTATTTAATTAATTAGAAATAACTAAATGAAAATACCTTTTTGCACTGAGAATTACGTTGCATACTTTTATATTTTTTGTTATTAATAAGTGAAAACTAATGTCAGATTAATAAAAATAAAAGTTTATAATTTAAACATTATTAGAGATTCCAGTTTTATATTTACTGCCCTATCTCTAGTAAAAACTGTTCTTTAATAGTAAACTTTAAGCTTTTTAAATTGACCATTTGCTATTTAAAAGCAAAAGGGGAAAATAACAAGTGAGAAAATCGCCAAGAAGCGAAATACGCTCCTAAATTACAACCATTTCTCTACCAGCAGATGTTTTTGCGGTTTGCGATAATGTAAATAATTATGAGTTTCCTGTTTCAGCCAACGTTTCTAATAGCTAGAATTTTACATTCAAAAATTAATCCTTTAATATATTTCATATATATATATATATATATATATATATATATATATATATATATATATATATATAATTCAAATTTATTTTATTATTTCAAATTATATTAATTTTTAAAATATTTTGTAAAAGATAGATTGTTATAAAAATAATGAATTGGTAGATTCAAGTAATATTATAACATTTAGTATGTAAGTAGTTCAATATTTGAATAACTTCTAAATCAAAGAATTTTTCATAATCAAATGTATAATATGTGTATATAATTATATTAAAATATTTTTGACGATTTTTTTTTAACAAAATAATGAAGTGAAATTTGAAAAAAAAAATCATGAATAGTGTAAAATTTTTAAAATATTTTTTTTTTATTTTATTTGTAACAATATGACTTCCATAATTCACTACTACTCTTATTATATGCTCTTTTACATATAGTGCGATCAGAATACATAAATTGGATTTCACATATTAGACATATAACAATTTTCCTGTAAAAAAACCTAATGCATGCGTCGTGAAAAACACATAAAAAGGATTTTACATAGCAAGTTAAAAAAAAAAAAAAAAAAAAAAAAAAAAGATAAAACCTTTTTTTTTTGAAACACCAATTTCCGAGCTACTTAATCAGGATGCCTGTCAATTTTCTTTTCTTGTAGTAATTAAGTAATACACGTGGAAAGACATCTAAAAAGGGTTTATGTAGCAAATTTGAAGAAAATCGTTCGAGCCCTTTTTGATAGAATTAAATATATTCTCACTTACGATTTTCTACAAAATAACCTTTTCACCGTAAACCTTAAATTGCATACGAATGTACATCTAGATGAAAGGTAAAGTGGCGAGTTTGAAGAAAATCCGTGGAACCATTTTTGCGCACTTGCAAGGTTTAAAATTTCCATATTCATATAAAAGGCTTATATATATATATATATATATATATATATATATATATATATATATATATATATATATATATATATATTTTAACTAACCAACTAATACATACGAAAGGGCATTTAAATCGCGTGTATACACATATACACTGACGAATTGCAAAAACCATTTCTTTGTACTCTAAAAACATATAAATTAAGCAAAAGTGTAATATCGAAATACTTGATCGAATTAAATATTTCCATTTTATTCCAAATTATTTTCTAATACAGCAAACTAATATAACAATCAAATAATGATTTTATATAGAGTATGTCAACAAAATTACATGATTATGCGTTCATTTTAATTAGAGTTTTCGCGAAGAGAAATTCAATTGCAAATATCAGATAATTATAATTTAAAATTATGTTAAAAAACTAAACCACCTCTTCATTTTTATTTCCCAATGAATATTATTATAAATTGTATCAACAAAATCAAGTTCTGTCTTGTTGTCAAAAATTTTATACATTATAACGGAAAATAGAGCACTTTGTCATATTCGTTATAATTGTACTGAAACAGAACGTGTTACGACGGTGTTTCCCTTAACGTTTTTTATAAAACTGAAATTGTACGTTTTATGAATGGTACAAAACACACCTTTTTAGAACGTTCTGAATAATACTGCTTTTGAACGTCGAGTAGAACGTTCTTTTGACACGAAACACGGTGTTTGAACCAGTGTAACCGTTATTAGACGTTCAGAGAACGTTCATGTGCTACTTGGGAGATTGTGCTATTACGCAACATGTTTGCAATAACGCTGCCAGATTACTATTTTTCAAATGCGAATTCTATACTATAGCGTTCTCTACTACTTCTGGTTTCAAGTTTTTTGAAAAACAAAATAATTTGTTATGATCTGTTGCTTTACATTTTTCGCAAGGCTGCGATTTCACTCTGCACTGTGATGACAGATGAGATTTTAGAAAGCATTTATAACACCTGCCATCCTTCTTTAATTTTAACCTTTTCTCAACATCAGTTAAATTGGTACATTGAAGAGAAGGATGATCATAATTCTTGCAAAATATGCATATGCTTTTTACACCTACATTCAATGAATTCATTTTATTTGAAAATTTTCTGTCATTAATTTCGGCTTTATTTTTATTTACAATTACCGAAGCATTTTTATAATTAATCATACTAAGTGATTTTTCAGGTGATTCAAGTTCTATTTTAAGAAAATTAATTAAATCTGTGACATCAGACTCATCCTTCCTTTTATCACTTTGCCTGTAATATTCAACTACTAGATCGTTTGGCAATAATTTTAATAAAATTGGATTCAGTAAATGACCATATTGGCCTTTTGTCACCCCTAAATTAGATAAACTGCGAATATTTACTTCACAAACGTCATATAGCTTTCGCAACGCAGTTATATTTGATGAACTCCTCACACATTCTAAATTTAGTAATTTATTCATATGAGCATTAATAATAATATCCTTTTGCCCAAAACGTGACTTTAGCATCTCTATGCAATTATCATAATTTTGCTCCGTAAGTGAAAACCCTTCAATAACATTGTACGCTTTGTCAGTTAAAAGCGTTTTCAGGTAAGTAAATTTTTCAATTTTTGTAAGATTTTCATTTAAATGGATAGAATTTTCGAAACAATCGAAAAATTCGCTCCATTTCTCAATTTGCCCACTAAATCGTGGTAAGTACATCTTAGGGAGTCTTATTGCAGAAGTTTTTGTTTGGGTTTCACTGACAGAACAATTTGAACCATTCTCTTCTATATTATTACATCTTTTTAATCTCAACTTTATTTTGCATTTGGCAGAAATTATTTGCTCGCCATATTTATCGCTTGCTGCGATATCTTTTTCGTACTCTTTTATGTCTTCTATTAAATTTTTAATTTTTTCATTTAAACTTTTTAATGACATTTCTCTTTCAGACAACATTTCTTTAATCTCATTAACTTCGTCTGATTTTGTATTTTCTATATCGTCTAATAATAAATTCTCTAATTTATTAATTAATTTCGTTACACTCGAGCGTTCCGTAGAACGCTTAGCTTTTAACTTATCCAAATTCATAGCGAGCAAATAATCAAGTAAAAAAGAAAACAAAATAATTCAAATAATTGTAAATTTCTAATTTGATTTAATCAATGTTATAAATAGCACTAAAATTTTGCTTACCTGGTTCAATATCCAGGCAGCTTTCCAATATGATGCATCCACATTTCGAGTCATTATTGTTTTTCAGTTTCGTTTTCACGTTCTATTAATCCTAATAAATTAAATATCCAAGTGTAATTTCAATATCACGGGATTTCACTTATCCTGGGTTTCGGCACCATGACAAAACTGCACCATGAAAAAATTTGTACCATGAAAAAATGCAGAATAATATAATCACAAACACTTCATAATCTATAAATCTATAGTTCCAGTGTTCAGTTAAGTCATAGAGTCTAGTCATGTTGGGAGAGCATATATACTTTATTGCAGAAATTAAACACACAAATAAAATTACTATTTGCAGAATTTTAAAGAAGAATTCAAAATTATAATTAAATTCAGTAGTTATTCAGGTGATAATATTGTTTCTCCATAAAGGAGCCAAGATCAAGATATGTAAATCATAACTTTTCATGTTCAAGAAGAAAAAGTAGTACTTCCTGTTTAAGACAGGCCGAAAACTAAACTAAAAAAAAGTAACATTCTCAAAAGGAGAAAAAATCACCTCTCATTTGGCAAAGAGCCAAAACTACGAGTCGGGAGGGCAAGCATGAATCGAAACCAAAAGCTACGTTCAAACAAAATGTAATCCCCAGAAAAACGTCTGTCAATGAAATTAATAAGATAATGACTATAAAAAATTAGTAAAATAAAATTTTTGCAATCACATACACTTAGTGTCATTTTTTACTCAAATAGTCATTTAAAACATCGTTAAGACACATGTCTCAGACGGTTTTATTTAATAATTATTGAACACGATCAAACGAATCAAAGTTTTTTAATAAAATATATATGTGTGAACAAATTTACAAGTTTCATTAAAAGATTTTTAGTTTTTTCAAAAGAAATAAGTAAAAGGATTCAGTCCTAAATTTTAAATCTTTTTTCTTTTTTCTTTTTTTTTCTTTTTTTTTTTTTTTTTTTTTTTTTTCTCAAATGAAATGCTTAAACGTTTAAAATGTGAAAAACAAGAGATATTAAAAGAAATGCATAATATTTTTTAATTTAATAAAAGAGAAATGACTTGTGGAATTCTAAAGGATTTTCTGAATAATTTAAAGTGAGAATGAGTATGCATAGCTCGAAGTCTCCGCCATTTTTTCAGGACACTTTACGAAATGAAAAATTTTTAGCTTCTTTACTACCACTATATTTATACAGAAGTAGTTAGTGTGTTTTTTTATTAAAGTTTCGCGATTAAACAGGTTAGAGATTATTTCACAAAAAAGTGGTGGAGGAAAATTGCTGATCAATGTGAGTGTCCTGAAAAAAGGGCTGAGATTTAAAGCTCAAGTATGAAATGTGGTTTCATGTCTTACTTAAATTGTAGAACATGTTGATATATCGGTCAGCTTCACTAAAAAAAGAAAATAAATAAATAAAAAAAGTGGGGCTAACAACACTGCGAAATATTAATTAGGATATTGTAAGGTATGATTAACTGGAGATTTTAAATCAGTGCGATTGCGTAAAATGCTGTTATGGAACACCAGCACAGAATTCATACCGGTATTTGCTTAAGAAATTTCTCTACCTATAACAGGATTCGTACGGCCACGCCTTTTTTGTAGAAGTCTTACACCAATAATTTTTAACGATAAATTTCTTTTGAATTTTATAGGATTCTATTATAATAAAATTTATAATATAAATTTAGTGGTTGAAAAGATCAAGCAAAATGTAGGAGAGTACGAACCCTGTATATTATCGTTGATTTAAGGAGTAGAAAATTTTCTTACATTGATAGTGGTATGAGTTTTGCGCTCGTGTTCCATCCCTGAAAATGCGTTATCTATAAAGAAACGATCGAAGATTGATGCCTGTGTATCACTTTGGCCTGAAGCGAAATTCATTTACACAACCAGGTAAATGAAACTGATATGTAAAAGATTCTTGATGGTTAGAAAAAAAGGGTATGGCGAAACAGGGAATATGGCATATACCACATATTAAATAATATTCCGTAGTATTGTTATCCCCGCTTTCCTTTCCACACCAGTATCTTTTTAGAGTACCGTAATTCTTGGTAGATACCCCGCAGGTTATATAATCCAGTTTTGCACTAGAAATTTCAATTGATAAATAAATTTATATTTGTACGAGCTCTTCCTTCGAAAAAGTATAGATTTCTCTATTAAAAAAAATTTCTGGTGGAGAAATGACACATCTTACCTGCGGGTTATCTACCAGAAATTACGATATTTTTCTTCTTATTTTATCGTAATTGCATTTGGAGAATACTACTCTAAAAATTTACTGGTGTGAAAAAAAGGGTCTAATAACACTACGGAATATTAATTAGGATGTTGGCAAGTATAGCATATACATAGTTGCCAACATTTTAATTTATTTCGAAGCATCCTTAGCCCCGCCTCTATTTAGCACCACTTTATTTATAGACTATTTTTGTCCAATATATTACTACGATAATATAATTAAAAAAAAACTACTTTTAAAATAAAAGTGGTATGTAATAAAGGTGGGGCTAAAAATACTCCGGGATAAACAAATATGCTGCCATTTATGCATATAAAATGAAAAACAAAATATTGAGCTCATGGAAAAAGGAAATACAAAAAACGTGCGATTGAAGTTTAAGTATAATATTTTGCTATTGGAACAAGGGTGAACGTGTTCAGATATTTTGCGATCACTATTTTCAATAAAGAAATATTAATTTCTAGAGTAATAATTTCTGACTGGATATGATACAATATATTGATAAATATTAGTAATGTAAGATTTTCGATTTCAGACCGAAACTCATTCACCTAGCAATAAGAAAGCACCACAGAACTGGCGTTTTAAAGCAATGTGTACAAAACTTTGAATAAACGCCATAAAATGAATAAACTTGCAACAATTGTTTCGGGTCGAAAAAACATACGACCCTTCGTCAGGCGAACAAAGTAGGTACGAGTGCTGTCATCAAAGCGGCTACGCAGTACGCGAAACAATTGCTGCAAGTTTATTGCATTTTATGGCGTTTATTCAAAGTTTTGTACTTATTTCATTCACCTAGTGGTGTCAAATTTAGGGACTTTTACATTCAATAATCACAAATAATTTTGAGGAATAATATTTGGTATACATAAAAAACGATTAATTTTCCAATTCAACCGTTACAATTGAAAATTAGTGGTAGATATATAATAAAAAAGCCCCAAAATTTGGCAACACTGAATTCACCCTTGTACAGTCAGAAAAAAAAAGACACCCCCTCCCACCTAATTTCGTCGTAAATTGTCGTAGAAACATGCGAATAATGCGAATCGATTTACAATAACATCTAGTTTATAAGGATATAGTTAGATTTTGCTTAGGGGTCGTCTACATATTAAAACTGGTATCAACTTCATTTTTTCAATGGTAACCCCCATTATTTATAATTTACTTTAATTATTTGGATCAAAACAAAGCGGAAAATGATATAGTTTATATATTTTGCTCAAATTTTCATAGCGTTATAAGCTGTCAAAGTATGGGGATGCTAATGTTAAATGAATGTGACAAACTTTAATTCATATCTTCCCAAAAAATTATGATATTCAATTTTTTTTTTTTTTTTTTTTTTTTTTATGCGTTAGAATGAAGTTTCCCAAACATATTCCATGCATATTTTTGATAAAAAGCATTTTTTATTTATGAAAATTATTAATAAAATCATATTTGAAATATATATATATATATATATATATATATTTAATAAAAAAGCACCACAAAACTGGCGTTGTAAAAAATATTACTTACAAACGTTGAATAAACACCATAAAATGCAATAAACTCGCAACAATTGTTTCGGGTCTAAAAAACACACGACCCTTCATCAGGCGAATAAAGTAAGCACGAGTGCTGCATTCAAAGGCAGCACTCGTGCTTACTTTATTCGCCTGATGAAGGGTCGTGTGTTTTTTCGACCCGAAACAATTGTTGCGAGTTTATTGCATTTTATGGTGTTTATTCAAAGTTTGTAAGTAATATATATATATATATATATATATATATATGAATTATGACATACATTAATTTTTGCATGAATAGAGCGGGCAACATCAAAAACATGGGTTTCCAAATTTACAGTTTGTTCCTAACATTATTTTTTTTTTTACAGTGATATTTCATTTTCTAATGTTGTTAAGGGGCCGCCACATATTAGAATTTGTATACTCTGTTAGTAGATATCTGTATATATTTTAACGAAAAACTATTTTAAAATTATTTGTTACTTTTTTTTTTTTTTTTTTTTTTCTGACTGTACATAGTTGCCAACCTAAACCGGAGGATTGGTAGTACCCGCACCTTTTTCTACAGCAGTCTAGTTTTAGAGAATTTTTCTTTTGAATTCATCGTAAATATATTTGAAGAGAATTACTCTAAAATTTAACTGGTGTGAAAAAAGGGGAGGTACTAACAATCCTCCGGATTAGGTTAGCAGCTCCGATTGTACTAGATCAAAGGTTATGGATAGCATTATATGTTATAGGGATCGTAGAGTCCTAATTTTTGAATACCTCTCTTTTTTTTTATTATTAGATTTCGATTTAATTAATAGTCGAGTTTCTGCAAATAAATTTTTAAAAATGTAGTGACATTTAATACGTAGGAAGCTAAGGCACTCGTCTACAAAAATTAAATTAAATGTTTATTAAGATTTCTTTTTGTCAACTTGAAGGAAAATTGCAGTTCTTCTCACTTGATGCCAAAAGATTTAATTATACACTGTTAAAAATTTCAACGTAAAACTGAAGTCTTATGTAAAAATACATTGCGAAATAAACGGAAATGTTATTATATTTATTTTATATATTCATTTTAATGACTAATATTAATTTAATTTATTATTGGTGAGAATTTATTTTGGACTTAAATCTTTTTTCTAAATTAGAAACATTCATTTTTAATTTTTATTGAGAAGTTAAATAAATAAAAATACAGAACAAAGGTTGATAATCAATATTATTTACTTTTAGCTAAGAATTATTGTAAATTTACATAGACATTAAACATCTCAATAAATTTGCAGAAACATTTTACATTGTACTGATTGGATATGAATATTCGACCCACGCACTTCATGTAAATAGTGGTTGTGTTCCAATTCCGCCAATTACGAGATTGTATAAAAGTAGATACTTTTAACGAAAGAATACTGAATGAAACGATGTACCTGATAATGTTTAAACTGGAATATATTGTTTCTGATTTAAATTTTCTTCCATTCTTTTTTTTTTTTTTTTTATGAAATTTAAATTTTTAATGATTAATTCGTATTTTTTTTTTTTTACATAATATGCATACAGTGATGGAACACGGGCGCAGAACTCATACCACTATCAACATAACAAAAAGTTTTACTTCTTATTCAACGATATTATAGGTAGACAAATTTCTTAAACAAATACTGGTGTGAATTCTGTGCCCGTGTCCCATCCCTGTGTATAAAAAAGCAAAATTTCGTATATATATACATATATTTTCATATTTATCTGCTATTCCCATAGCTGCCAACATTTCAATTTATTCCTGATTATTTATAGCCCCGGCTTTATTTCATACCACTTTATTCATAGAAAAGAATCCTCCCGTATATAACTTCGATTTCATAAAAAAAAAAAAAAAAAAAAAAAAAAAAAGTACTCTTAATAAAAAAAGTAGTGTGAAATAAACACAGGCTAATAATAATCCGGAATAAATTAAAATATTGGCAGCTATGTATTCCATGAAATGTCCCACCCGTAACGCGATTAATATTTATATATATATATATAAACACTTTCCCGACCACATGCTTCTGACTTTTGGACAGTAAGGTCAGCCTAAGGGAGTTAATCTTCTAAGTTACAATATTTCAGAACAACATTTTCTGTATTCTGGTGTGAATTCTGCTTCCGTGTCCCATCCCTGTGTATATAAAAGCAAAATTTCGTATACATATATATATATATATTTTCATGCTTATCTACTATTCCCATAGCTGCCAACATTTCAATTTATTCCGGAGTATTTATAGCCCCGGCTTCATTTCATACCACTTAATTCACAGAAAAGAATTCTCCAGAATAAAAATATATATATTAACACTTTCCCGACCACATGCTTTTGAATTTTTGAGAGTAAGGTCAGCCTAAGGGCTATCTTGTAAGTTACAATATTTCAGAACAAAATTTTCTGTATTCACATTTATAACTCAAATGGATATGCATTATAATGGTATTCTTTCTAATCTTTTTTTTTTTTTTTTTTTTTAATCCATAGTATCAGTGTTGCCAGATCTGTCGGATTTTTTATTCAATAATCACCAATAATTTTGAGAAGTGATATTTGATACACATAATAGATTATCTGTCTTCGAAGTGATTAGGCGAACGTTGCAATTAAAAATTACTGGTGACTATTGAATAAAAATTCCACCAGATCTGGCAAAGCTGCATACTATATTTGATTGTACAGTCAGCATAAAAAAAGGCACCCCCCCCAACCTATTTTCGCCGTAATTTCCCGTAGAAACATGCGGTTCGTACCGATCTATTTCTAATAACGTCTAGTTTATAACAGTATAGTTAGATGTTGCTTAGGGGGTCGACTACATATTCAGAATTCAAGTTTAGTAAACTGCTGTATAATGCGGGATATTCGTTCTGGGCAATAGGATATCGTATTATGTCGGACATACATTATCAGGTTAATAATCTAAGCATATTCACTGCAGTATTGAAAAATTTAATTTTACTTTATTTAATTTTATTCTTTTATTTTGATTTGTTTTTTATTGATTTCTAAGTAAGGTTTCGATGTTTACGATATAAATTAACCTATCTTTGTAACATTAACGCTTTGCTGGCGGGAAATTTTGAGGGCATTCCAAAACAATAATAAACCCCACCCTCTAGATTTTTCTTAAATAATACCTTACTTTAAAACACGTTTCTCTTTTTATTAAATTTATTTTGTTTGACACTTTATAAGACGCTAGTATATATAAACGAATGAGTTTTACGGTTTTGAGTGTTTACGGCAAATTTTCAGTTATTTGATCATGAATTTGTTAAAAAATTAGATGTTTTAGAAAACGTATAAAGACGTGATATATTACTCAAAATAGGAATGCTTTTGAACAGTATCTCTTTTTTACTGAAAATTAAATGTTGTTTCCCAGACTTGTTTAAATCTTGTTATCTATATTTTTGTAAATTGTATATTGTAGGATTGTATGCCTCAAATTAAGTGTAACGCGTTCAAGCGGGCCTTACTGTATAACATAATATACCCAAAAAAAATAGCTGATTTTTTTTTCCTTACTTTTTTTATTATTATTTTTTATCGCTATTGTTATTATCATTATAATTATTAATATTATTATTTCTTCTTCATACCTACATTTTTGTAACTGAATATTGTAGGGTTTATATGACTCAAGCTATTCAAATTCTAGCGCATAAGTTACATAATAAACATTTTCGTATTTATTAAAAATAAACGATTAAAAAAATTTTAATTCATAAACTATATTTAAGAAAAAAAAAATATGAGTTATTTACGACTTAAAGGAATCAAAAATTTGATTAACTGTGTGAAATTGTTACATTTATCTTACTCGCCGTACGGGACTGTTTATCGCGCTGTATTTGTACTATTCTAATTTTTTTTTCTTTTTTAGTGTTTTGTAGCAACGCGATATATGGAAGTCAACTGAAGTTATTCGGTCAAGTTTTGAAGCAAAAGCAATACTTTCAGTAGATTAATTTCGTTTTATTTCATAATTGACATTTTTGTACTTTTTTTCCTGTGTGAATCTTAATGGATAATGTCATTTCTAAGGTTGATCGTAAATTATTTTTTCTAAATGTATAGACGGACCCCTAACACATTTTTGCTTGTAACTCTACTAAGAATTGATTTAAAGTATATAAACAGGATTTTTTACGAACCACTTTTATCTCATTCAAATATGAGGTCAAAAATAGGGGTTTCCATTGAAAAAATATGAATTTCATGCCTGTTTTAATATGTAGACGACCCCTTAATCGAAATCTTACTAACCCGTTATAAAATAAACGTTATTGCAAATCGATTTTTACCAACCGCATGTTTCTACTGTAATTAACGGCGAAATTAGGTGTGTGGGGAAGGGGGTCTTTTTTTTTTTTTCTGGTGACTGTACAACAACGAATATTGTGTATATTCTTAAGAAATAAATAACATACAAACTGCGAAAGAAACGCCCTCTGGCTGAGTTACAGATTTTCAAATGACGTGAATCTACGTCAGCGGTCTCGAAAGTGTTCATGGGCAGTTTTCAAAAGGTGGGCACTGGACACAAATCATAACTTTAAGCTTCAACAGCAAATAAATTTGATTTTTATTGACTAGAATTTTTTTTTTCACTGAATTCTTTATTTTATTCAGAGACAAAAAATGATATAATTTATTCTTAAAGCTTTATACATATATCTTAAAATTGTTTATTATTATGTTTATAATTATTTTTGCTAAAAGGGCCAATTTTGGAGATTCTTAATGTTAACTGATCCAATGTACCACCAAAAAAAAAAAAAAAAAAAGTTATTTTCAGGTGATTCTGATGAAAAATAACGAATGTATAAAAGAAACTGAAAATTTTTCGATAATTTCGTCAACAGATGGCAGCACATGATTAAACCTTTTTAAAGACAGAAGGATTTTTCTAAAAAGATATCATTTGCATTTTTATTATGTCCAAAAGTAACGATCGAAACAACAGTAATCTGTCAACGCAAAATGCGCTAAGTATGTACTTTAGACTCTTTTATCTACTTTTAAAATAATTTTTGAAACTTTTCTAAGTATCTATATATGTTTTTGTAAAATATTTTTGCTATAAATGCACTTTTCTTAAGTAAGAAACAGGAATGTCCAAATCGCGTAACGATTGAAACGCCGATTATTTTTTCACTAAAGTTATTTTTAAAGATCATCTTATGTCTTGAAATGTATAAAAAAAAATATTTATTATAATGTTTTATCTTAAATAATTAGGTGTTTTGTATAAATAAACACGTGGAACATGGACATGGTTTCGGACATGGTTTTTTTTAAAAGACAGATGCAGAAAAAGCAGTAATATCTCTCTTTACCTAAAAAATATTTTTTCTATGTTTTGCACAGTTTAAGTGTATTTTGAAATTTTTTTGTTAGCGCAAAAGTCCCTTGAGTGGTTATTTAACACGAATGTCCAAATGGAGTAACGATCATGAATCCGATAATTTTCTCAGTAAAATTTTTGTTATAACTCATTCAATGTCCTAAAACGTAAATATAATAAATAAATATAGTGGTTATTAAATTCATCTAATATAAATAAATAAGAATAAAGAACTAAATTTATTACAAGAGTACATTATTCCAAAATAGTTAAAAAATATATACATATTAATGCTTGTAAAAAAAAAACTTAAATTATTGTATTTGAGATCATAAAAGCTTTTTTATTTATTTTATTTTATTTTATGTTATTTTATGTTATTTTATTTATTATTATATATATATATATATATATATATATATATATATATATATATATATATATATATTTGTTAAAAAATCAAGGCTCTATCTTTAAAAATTTCATTCTTCACCTTTGCCCCTCCCCACACCTCTCCTACTAGCATATAAGGAAGGCTTAAAATTTAACCCTTTTAGTTACACTAAAAAAAAGGGGGGGGGGAATAACTAAATTTAAAAACATAATTTTTTTTAATGGGGGCGTCCCATTTTGAAATCTCTACCTGTTCTCCACACAAAAGTACATTTTTTTTTTTTTTTTTACTCCCCTTCTCTTTTATGGTAAGCAGGATAGGATTTTCTAGTCAAGCTTACAAAGGCAAAAAAAATTTTAATTTGCAGTTTTTACCCATAAAATAAAGTGCATTTAACAGATTAAGGATTTATTCATTTCATAAAGAAATTATTTATTCCTCAATCATATAATACTGTATTCTTAGAACATTATCAGTTTTTACATAACGTATTTTTCTATTACACTATTAAGAGATGTAAATATTTATTGCAACTTTTAAAAAATATCACAAAGCAACTCTTTTAAATTTTCTTTTCACCCTTTCATTTTAGGATATGCCCCCAAAACATAAGAAAGTAGAATCTTGTATAGAACCCAAATCAAAGAGCGGAAAATATTTGCAAAAAATGAAAATTTATGAACCAGAGCGATCTTGCTTTGACTTCTCTATAAAAACAATCAAGAATGTGTTACCAGTGGAGCTGGTGAAAAAAAAGATTGTTTCAATAATTGAGTCTTCACAACTGAAAACTGATTATGACATTGGTGACTGGTGTTTTTCAATTTATGATGAAAACTTATGGCCAGGTATTATTAAAAGGTCTTCGTTGATAATAGTACACAAATATTCTCCATAAATTTTTTGACCCCTTGGGAAGACATAGATTTTAAAAGGTTTCGTTATTCATCTATAAGGTATAGGGCAAATAAAAAAATATATACATGAAGATATTTTATTGAAATCACCATCTCCACCTCACCCTGTGACAGCAAGAAGAGACTTTTCTTTTGATAAAGAGATTATAGAAATGTGTATTTAAAAAAAAATAGCTGTGTAACTTTTTTTTGATAAAATAAAGAGGATAAATTGTGTGTTAAACATTTCTGCAGAGGTATGCTTTTTTGCACAATGTGTAATTTGCATAAAATTAAGATATTACTTCTAAAATATAGTAAGTATATTAATACCGAAGTTTACATTTGATTAAAACTTTCATTATTATTACTGGATAACAAAAAAAAAAAAAAAAAAAAAAAAAAAATATTATATATTAGACTTAATTATAGAACCAATTAAAACTACATTCTTAAGAATTTTTTATAGATTAAGCACAACTTAATTTTGGAAAGGTTAAAACTCTATGACATAGAAGACAGCAATATCCAAAATCTGTAACCTACTGATCTGCAATCAGAGCCTGATTAAGGGGGAAGCACACATTATCTCCGCTGTCACCGGAATATTTTTACAATTATTTTATACTTCATGTCATAGAAATTCCACGCTTTGACGAGGAAATATTTTTTATAAAAAATGAACGGTGTAAAACAATCCAATTTACTCACCGTTATTAGACACCAGAATTCTTTTAAAATAATTTTTAATGAGAATTTTCTGTTTATTATAGGAGGAAAGTATTTGTTAAAAAATAACGGTGTAAGTATAAATAATGTGCGCTTCCCCTTTAATCAGGCTCTGTCTGCAATGTCCAAAATCTGTAACCTACAGGTCAACAATGTCCAAAATCTGTAACGTACAGATCTACTAATTAAATGCTTTGATAATTAATTTTCCAGAGCCGTCCTTGTCTTTTAATGTTCGTGTATTATTTTCTAGGCCAATATACTATACTGTAAAAAAATTCGGTTTTAAATTTGAAAATTTTAGAAATTACTTAACATTTAATGTTCCCAACTTTTGACAATTTCCCTAATAAATTAAATACAGTAAAACCTCTCTAAGTTGGACACCTACGGTTTCAAGAAAAAGTGTCCAACTTAGAGAGGTGTCCAACTTATAGGGGTTAGACATAATGTTAATGGATACATTCCATTCCGAGAAAAAGTGTCCAACTTAGAGGGGTTTCCAACTTATAGGGGTGTCCAACTTTAGAGGTTTCACTGTAGTAGAATTGTTTTCTTGTTGCTTTAAATGCAAGGTAACAATCTAAGGTATAAAAATATAGTCCTATTTATAATTGTTTTGTATCAGCGTAAATATGGTGACCAATCAGCGTTCCCATCTTTTATAATTTATTCACGAGCATTTGTAACCCCGCCTTCTTTTCGCACCAGAAATTTTGTAGATTATTTCTCTTTAATATGTGACAACGATTAAATAAAAATAAAATCATTTTTCAAAATTTCCGGTATGAAAAAGAGGTGGGGCTAAAAATGTTCGTGACTAAATTATAAAAGTTGGGAACTCTGGTGCATATTCTCGCGTTTTTCAACACAGACTTCATACCGGAAAATTTTTATAGATGTTTATAGTTTATTTAATCATCGAAACTATATGTGACACATTATTACTAATTTTTTAAATTGTGGTGATAAATCTGATTTGAAAATTAGAAAGTTTCTAGCTATACGTAAGCAGGGGTCGTACTCTCCGCCTCTTTTTCAGGACACACTAATGAAAGAGAAATTTTCAATTGCATTTCTACCACTATTTTTATAAAACATTCTCTACCCTGTATAATAAAGTTACATTACTATAAATATGCCAGAAGTATTTCTGTTTGAAATTAGTGGTGGCAAAAAAGACGTAAATTTCTTATCTCTGAGAGTGTCCTGAAAAAAGGGCGGAGAGTACGACACATGCATAAGTACATTTTTTTTTTTTTTTAATCATGTCAAAATTTGTTTTGTCTTGCATTTCCATAGCTGTTAACTTTGTAACCAAGTCCATTTTGAAATTTAATGTCTGTAGATCGCACCGATTTTAAGATCATCATATATTCATCGAAAATAATGTTCAAAATGATAACTGTCTGAGACCACTAAAAACGAATCCGTGTCTTTTTTATGATGCTTTTGTGCCAGAAACGTCGGAATACGTCCATACTTGTATCGAATATGCGTCAGATGTATCGTCAAAGTTCATTTCTATGTCGGATTTCTGATACCACATAGACAATCCATTTTCGTATCGCTAAAGGTACAGTTTTTTCGGACGCATTTGCTCACAAAAACGTTACTATTTACTGACATGCAAGTGATGCCTTAGTTATCCGAAAAAGGCACCCTTTTTGTATTAATACCACAGTTGTGTGTTTGCTAGATAATCACGACGCATTACTGGTTAAAAATAAATAAAAACATAAAAATTTCTCTATAAAAATAATGGTAGAAAAATAGTCAGAATTTTTTCATCCCTGAAAGTATCCTAAAGAAGGGGTTGAAAATGCGACTCCTGAAGGTCGGTACTACGAATGCTACAGAATAAATCAGACATGTTGTCATCACTGTATTTAGCCATTTACAAACCCACCGAAAAAAGTACTTCAGAAAAGATATTTTTAAGGAGCAATACAGGCTAAGAAAAAAAAAAAAAAAAAAAGCAACACCCCGCCTTATTTCCTTAATAATTGCCGATAAAAAGTGTATTAAGTATCATCCAATGAGGAATTATGTGTACTTTGTGAAACTCAAGTGAAATTTTGGATTGGGTATCGTCTATATATTGAAACGTGCACGTAATTCGATTTTTTTGAATGGTAATACCTTATTTTAATTTTACATTTGAATTCCTGTGGTTCCCTCAATTAGAAAAGTATACTATTTATAAACATTGCTTACATTTTTGTAGAGTTGTAAGCGTCTAAATTATATAGTTTCGGATCATAATGTTAAAACCATGTCATAAACAAATATTCATCCATACCTTCACAAAAATCATTTGATTGATACATTTTTTCTGTTTTTTTTTTTTTTTTTAAGGGATGCAATGAATAAATCTAAACATAGTGAATAAACCCAGACGCATTCCATAGTAAATTTTGATCAAAAATATATTTTAAATTATTAGAAATATCTATAAATCACTATTAAAAAAAATGATATATGGCCCATACTTGCCAACATTTTAATTTAAATTCGTAGTATTGTCAGTATCCTCTCTTTTTTATGTAGATAAATTATCTTCAAATGTAATGCGATTAAACAAGAAGAAAAATATTCTCCAAATGAACTGATGTGGAAAAATGCGGATATTAGCACTTTGCGTTTGGCATATTTTCCGTAAGACACGCCTTTGGGCGCTCCTTTAAAACGTCACACGTATAGTTTCCAACTTTTGGCTACCGAAAAATTGTAATAATTTGTTTTATTTTACTTCACCATTAAATAAGATAAATCTTGCTGTTAAAATTTTCCGGTAACGGAAAGGTAGCCTATAGTTACACGTTTTAGAAAAATAACATTTCATTTGCAGAGGAAAACCTTAAGGCGTGGCTCGATTTTTTAATTTCCCCTCAGCAGAGACATACGAGCGATAAGGGTTAACAGTACTACGAAATATTAATTAGAATGTTGGCAGGTATGATTATTTACATTAATTTTATTATTAAAAGAATCCTAATGCTTAAAAATATTGGAGTGCACATTTACAGCTCATTTCAATTATTAAGTTTTGATATAAAGAAATATATTCAATAACAGAGTGAATACCTATGCCTTGGCGAAGCACCCAATGAAATTTAACAGTGGGAAGCTAACAATCTCTCAAACTTAAATATGCCATGTCATCGTCTGCTAGCTTGTTATAGAAAAGTAACTTTATTTCGAATGACAACAGAGTTGAAAATGGATTTTTATTAAAAAATATAATTTAATGGTGTGCATTTACCGTGTTGAGCTATTATTATAACTTTTTTTTAATCATTAGTCTTTTTTTTTATGTGGAAGATAAAAACTCTAAAAATAACGTGGTGCTAAATAGAGATGGACTAAATATGCTCCGGAATAAATTAAAATGTTGACAACTATATTTTATCCAGTGTTACATTTTAATTGAGCCTTTTTATTCATCAGTCTCTTACACTATATCTACTTTTTCCAGTAGTTTAAAAGGGGAATAAATATTCATATTTAAGTATCGTATTTTATAATTGCTATATATAGTACTATATATTATCATTGTTTAACACTAGAAGCACCGTAGGGATCATTATGCCTTTTTTCTCGATGCCCCATGCTGTATTTCAACGTACAAGCGAGCACCGCAGCTCACATTTTTTGACTTTTTCTAAAATACTTCTAAGCGTGCGTACTCTGACAATTTTTCGTATTTTTATATTAATTATTCAAATAAATAAGCATAGAAATACCTAAAACAGCCAACAGGGGTCATTTTGACCCTCATACGAAAAATGGTTGATTTTCAAGTAAAAGTCTGTTTTAGAATTCCTGATATCTTATTTTTGTTTTCTGTGCACGAGGAAATACTCACCTCTTATCGCGATGACTAAGAGGAGAAAAAAAAACTCCAGTTTGGGTTTGTTTCGATGACGCATAGAGATGCAGGGAGACCGCTCTTCTCTCTATTGCGCGCGCACCTTCAGGGAGCAGTGTTACTCTGCTCACTGAAATACGCACGTATCCTAACGGCGCTGGTGTGCTAAGGAACGTTTGGAGGGAGAAACATTCCTGCTAGAGCTAATGTCGAAAACAGAACACGACGTCACAATCGCACAACAGTGTTTTCAAAACTTTTCATTGTGACCAGAGTGAAGCATTTTTTTTTAATAAATGTGGAGAGGATTGAGTATACAGGAGGCCCTTGCTCTCCTAGAGCAGTTAGATTCAGATATCAGTGGTGATGACAGCAACGATGAAGATTTTCGTCTTGATAATGTGAACTTACAGAGTTCGTCGTCATCCGAAAGCAGTGACAGTGATGCCGTGGAACATTCTACTAATGTGATTTCCCCTGTTATTCCCAAATCAGGACGTTCTCGTGGGCGTCGGCGGTCGCAAAGACGAAGGAATAACGTACCAAATCTTTCTGATGGCTGCAGTAACGATAAGTACTCTTCATCCAGCGGTATTATTTGGACTCCGATGAACCGTAACTGCCCCACTTCCACTGCAGGTCGCACACCAGCTCGCAATATTGTATCAATTCCAAGTGGACCAACGCCTTTTGCACGTCGTAATATTGGGACAAATCCTGCTTCGGCCTGGCGTTTGATTGTGAATGAAGCAATGGTAAAACACATTCAAACATGTACAGTTGCTGAAGCACGACGTCAGCTTGGAGATGACAGCAACTGGTATGTTACTCTAGTGGAACTGGATGCTTTTTTCGCTCTATTATATGCCCGTGGAGCTCTAGGTCATTCAAAACTAAGTGCAGATGAGTTGTGGAACAATAAATGGGGACCACCCGTGTTCAGAGAGACAATGTCACGCAATCGTTTCCGTGAAATCATGCGGTACCTCAGATTTGATGTGCGAAGTAGCAGAGCGGAACGCCTTGCCACGAACAAATTTGCTCTTGCTTCTGAAATTTGGTACAAGCTGACTGAAAATTGTTATTTGTGCTATAACCCTGGAGCAGAAATAACCGTTGATGAACAGCTATTGCCGTGTAAATCAAGGTGCAGATTCATCCAATACATGGTAAATAAGCCAGACAAGTTCGGCATCAAATTCTGGCTAGCAACTGATGTAGAATCTAAGTATATTTTGAATGGCTACCCTTATTTAGGCAAGGATGAAGAGCGGCCAGCTGATGTTCAACTTGGGGAAAGTGTTGTGCTCAAATTACTACAACCACATCTAAACAAAGGACTCAACGTCACTACTGACAATTTTTTTACTTCTGTAAAATTTGCAGATGAACTTTCTGCGAAGAAAACTACAATCGTAGGGACGATGCGTCTGAACAAGAGAGAATTACCACCCATTGCTCGCGACACATCTTCTCCACGATATTCATCTTCTGCACTAAACTATGGGAACAAAACACTCACTGTATATAGGTGCAAGAAGAGAAAGAATGTCGCGATTCTTAGCACTATGCACACGGATGTGTTTACGGACAACAGTGCAAATATGAAGCCGAATACTGTTACGTACTACAATCGTACTAAATGTGGAGTAGACGTTGCAGACCAGATGCTTAGGAAATATAGTACGAATTGTGGCACTCGCAGATGGCCTGTGCATGTTTTTTACAACGTCCTTGACATTGCTGCATTGAATGCTTGGATAATTTTCAAACAATCCTCAGACACCTCTATTTCCCGTCGAGAATTTATTATTTCGCTCGTGGAAGAACTAAGAGTGGATGCTTTACGAAATAGGTGCCCCCCTATAGATCGGGTACCGATACTTAAACGAAAGAAATGTGCCTTTAAACGCTGTAAGGGACAAAATAAAGCATCTGCAAGCTGTGAAGGATGCCAGAAACCAATTTGTGGTAAGTGTATTGCTGTCACTGTCAAGCGTGCATATTGTTGCACTTGTGCTAACGTCTAACTGACTCTCGGACATTTTATTTTATGTGTTTATTCATGGTTTATATTTTTTATTTTCTCATTTTGAAACATGTTGTATGCTAATTTGTATTTTTTGCATTTGTAACTTTTGTGTTTTTTTTTATTACCTGTACTACTGCTAAAGCATATTGTGTAGTAAAATATATCGCATTATATATTTTCATTCATTTACTGTCATTAACAAAAAAAAAAAAAATAAGCATTGGGAAAAACGAACTCTAAAAAAATAAATAAATAAAAAATAAAATTTACAAAACCTTCGAAAACTCTTATATATTGTAATTTCAATATCATTTATCTTTAAAAAGACTCATTTACTTTAATAGGGCTTGAATTTCTTATGAGGGTCAAATTGACCCCCAATGGCTGTTTTAGGTAAGTTCAAAATCCGGCTGTTCTAGTGTTAATTTATATTTTAAAATATAAATCATTGAAATAAAATCACATTTTAATTTAAGAGTTTTCCTATGCATAATATTTGTTACATGTATTTTCCTTCACAAACAACTATAAATTTGGTAATTACCACGTAAGTAAATCAAAAGTAATCAATAAAAAAAAAAGAGTATTGAAAAAATTATTGAGTGAAATCATTATTGTATACTTACGAGATATGTTTATTTATTTAATCAGTATTGTTTCTTTTTTAAATTTTGTTATAATTGCGATATTAAGATATGTATATGTCATCAGGCATTTTTATGTATTATTATAAATTGAAGGAATTTTATGTTCATAAAGTGTCATTTAATAATTTATTCTATCTGGAAGCACTTTTTAAAGCATTAAATGTTATTATTTTTATGCCTTTAAAGTGATAGTTTGTTGGAGATTTAAAGTTCCGATATGATGGAGAAGCAGATCGAATATATATATATATATATATATATATATATATATATATTCTTTTTACGTGTATTTTGTATTTTTAAATTTTATAGTTTTACGTGTATTTTGTACTTTAAATTACATAGTTAAGTGTAAAAAAATGTTCGAATAAAAAAATTGTAAAATTTCTTTTTATTACTCACGGACTGTTTAGACATTTATTTGCGTAATTGTGATTTAAATTGCTTAGTAATTATTTTAACTTAAAATAAACACATCTATATATTATTATTTGTAGTATATTCATTCTGTTGAAAGAAGATTATTTCGGCTGAATACAATGCAGTTACATAAGAACAGTTTTCTTACGTAATCAGAGCCTGATTAAGGGGGAAGCACACATTATCTCCGCTCTCACCGGAATATTTTTACAATTATTTTTTACTTCATGTCATAGAAATTCCACGCTTTGACGAGGAAATATTTTTTGTAAAAAATGAACGGTGCAAAACAATCCAATTTACTCACCGTTATTAGACACCAGAATTCTTTTAAAATAATTTTTAATGAGAGTTTTCTGTTTATTATAGGAGGCAAGTATTTGTTAAAAAATAACGGTGTAAGTATAAATAATGTGTGCTTCCCCCTTAATAAGGCTCTGTACATAGTATCTATGTATTATTTTGTCATGTGTTAATTTTCTATTAAGCCTATTTATTTATCGATCTTATACGAAATACGAAACCTATTGCAAAAGGAAATTAAACTTTATTTAAAAAGGAAACATTTTTAAAAAGTAAATTAAACTTTATATTTATAAATCCTTATTGATAAAAAATTAAGTTTCATACGAGTTCAAGACAAGAAATACATAACATTCAATGACATATTTTGAATAAAGATGCATTTTTCAGCTTTATTGACATTTAAAATGAAGTTACTAGTTAGGAGCATGCGCTCTGTTATTGAATGTAGTTCTCACAATCCCTCTTAGGATCACTGCAATCGTATTTTAGACCTTCATGCAAATAACTTTGCGACTTAAATCTAATGGGAATGTCAACACTTGTTTGTAAGCAACATTGGATGTTACTATCAAAAAGAAAAAATCAATTTTCGCGATCATTTTGATACGTAGATAACCTTTTAACTAAAATTTCATGTTATTTCGTAAAATGGGCACTCAATTTTTAATTGGATAGTAAAATTAAATTTTTGTGCGTCAATTAATAACGAAATAAGGCTGCGAAAAATAGACGATAAGAAAAGAAGATTTCCACCAGAATTCATAAAAATTTAATTTAATATATTATAATGAAACTCTCGCTTATCGACCTCTCTACATAACTTCCTGTCGTGTTTAAAAAACCATAGCCAGCATTTAGTGCAGGTTATGTGCGGTACGTATGAGTCATTCATTTCTAAGTCAGCACGGCTGAAAACCTGGCACTCAGGTTTTAATGAAACTGAGCTCATTTATTCGTTCTGTAGAGATATGAATTTATACCAATTAATAAGTCCCTATGTCTTTTAGTTTTTGATACACAGGGCTGCAAACGCGGGTAAAAAAAGCAAATTTCCGAAATTCTTCTACTACAATGTATAGTCGGGAAAAATAAAAACGCAGCACTCGATGTAACTCCGTTGCTAATCAATGCACAAAAATGAATAGGTATCATTCGACTGGGAATTGTTAGTACTTTCAGAAAATAAAGTGAATATTTGAAATGGGGGTCATCTACATATTAAAATGCGCAACAACTTTGATTTTTTCAATAGTAACACCTTATTTTTATTTCATATATTTTAATTCCTGGGGTCGCGACGATGCGAAAAAGGGAATTCGTTGTATATTTTACTTATTTTTTTATCGACTTATAAGCGTTCAAAGTTTGAAGATGCTAGTGTTAAATTCATATTTCAAACTTTTATTAATATCTTCAGAAAAATGCAGAAAAATATTAAAAACTAATTTAATGCAGAAAAATATTAATAAATTCATATTCATAAAAATTATGAATTATGAACTATATTAATTTTTACATAAAATGAATCCTAATGCTGATGTGTGCAAATTTGCATCTCCTTCCAATTATTAGTGTTCGAGATAAAAATAAATCTTTCTTTTGAAGTGGTTTAGGGGGCCATCTATTATAAAGTTTTGCATGAGATAACGAAGAAAATCTTAAAATATAACAGAGAAAATTGAACAAAATATTTTTATTTACGGGTGAAATTCTATAACAACAACGTCAAACACAAAGAAATGAAACAAAAATGATGATTTTTAGACATTAGTGTTAGCATGAAGTATTCCTGTTTTCTAAAGCCCCGCCTTTTATCGTTCTTCAAAAGAAAACAATACAGAAAAGAAAAGTAAAGGTGACTTTGAGTATTCGTGTTAAACCCCTATTTTTACGTTGACAAAAATATACACAAGTGGTATTTACTTCATTTGGGGATAAATTTTGAATCCTTTAAACGAACACTAGCATACTTACCAACATCCTCATTAATATTTCGTAGTGTTGCTAGTACCGCCCTTTATCTCACACCAGAAAATTTGTAGAGTAATATTCTCCAAATGCAATTACGCTCAAATAAGACGAAAAGTACCGTAAAATAATAATGATGTGAAAAAAAGGCGTGGCTAATTATAATAAGGAATATTAATTAGGTTGTTGGCAAGTATGCTCTAGAAGAAAAAAAATATCTAAATAGGCGGGGTTTACTGTTTAAAATAGAAAAATAGGTTGAATGTAAAAAATGCCAATTAAAAAAAAAAAAAAAAAAAAAAAAAAAAAAACGAATGGAATTGGAATGCAAGTCAGACTTGTAAAATCGTTTCTTAACTGCCGTCATAGTAAAAGGCTTAATCTTTTACTTCATATATTGCTTTATTTTATTTTACTTTTTATTTTTATTTATTTATTTTATTTATTTATTTTTGTAGGGTGGGAGGATTATTATTTTAAGGATACTTTAGTCTTTAAAATTTTATAAATATATTTTAATTTTATATATTTTTTAAAATATACTTTAACTGTTATAAATATATATTAACACTTTTGCGACCGCAGGATTTTGTCTTTTTGACAGTAAAGTCCGCCTACAAGCGTTATTCTCTCAAAATAAAATATTTCAGAACAAATTTTCTGCATTCACAATTATATTACAAATGTATATACATTATAATTATATTCTTTCTAATCAATACATTTCTATCCATAGTATAATTTATTGCGAAAATGTGAACACTGGGTACATACGTAAGTAACATATAAATTACGAAAGAAACGGCCACTGAGAGATTTACAGATTTTCAAAAGACGTGAATCTACGTTAGCAGTCGAGAAAGCGTTAATTAAGAAATTATAAAACAAAACGTACGGTACATTATTTTTTATAAATCTTTTTTTCTTGAACTTCTTTCTACATTTACAGATAACCCCCTAACACATTTTTGATTATAGGTCTATGAATACTAAAGATAAAGCATACAAATATTACACTTTTCCGCACTGTCAGACTCTCAGAAATTCGAATATGAAGTCAAAATTGGGTGTTGCTATTGAAAAATATCAAAGTTGGTGCTCATTTCAATATGTAGATAACCCCCAATTAAAAGTTGGACAACATTTTCAGAAAGTGCATTTAAAATCCTGTTGAATGGTGTATATTAAATTTTTCTGCGTCAATTAATAACAAAATTACAGCGAGTGTTGCGTTTTTTTTTTTTTTTCCCGACTGTACATACACTTTCTTTCCTAAATAGCTTAGAGATAAAAGATTGATATCATTTGAAAGCTTATAATACAGGCTTGCAAATGGTATATATCACAAGTAAATATTTTTAAAATTTTTCACTTTAAGGTCAAACATTTTAACTTTTGACATCCAATTTCTCAAAAATTGCACATTTAATTTTCTTTTATAAATTATATGTTATTTTTACTTTTTTTATCTATAACAACTACAAATTTCAACATGGGACGGCCATGAGATGCTGAGTTATAAATTAATATGTAACCCTAAATCAGTATTTTTATACTAACATAACGTAAGTTTTTCCCATATTTTGTTCCCTGATTTACTTAGAGATATAAATTGGTATCATTAGAAAGCTTATAATACAAGATTTTAAATGATATATGTACACATTTTAAAAAATTTTCATTATAAGGTCAACCATTTTGACCTTTGACCTGCAATATGTCAAAGATTACATATTTAATTTTCTTTTAAAAATTAGGGGAGAGTGGGGATGAATGGAACATTTTTCACGTTTTTATTGATAACTCAATTAATTTCAATTTTTTTTCCAAGTCCTCAAAATTAAGAATCATGTTAATCAATATGGCTAATTTACGTTTTAATATAATTCTTGTGTAAAATTTTGAATTAGTACATAATGGGAAATGTCCCATTCATCCCCATTTAAACTGCCCCATTCATCTCAACCACTACATGATCATATAAAATAGGAAATAGGCTTAATGAACAATTGTCAACATTCTTCTTGAATATCATAAACGCAATAAAAAAGTATGCCTTTTCACCATATAAGAGCTATATTAACTTTAAGAAAATAGTTAATTTCTTAACTACTACCTAACGAAATCAGTAAAAACTTACTTTGGCAGCTGAAAGAGACATTTTAATTTTTTTCTGCGCTTCTTTGAATAGCACAGTTTTGGAACTACACTTGATGAATGACCTCAGTGCTGCCATGTATCAGAAAAATTGTCAAGTTTCCGGTGCTTGCAAAACATATGTGTTTTGCGATTGTCCCATTCATCCTGCGTCCCATTCAACCCTACTCTCCCCTATATGTTATTCTTACGTTTATTATCTATATTTACTCTAAGTTTCAACATGCTACGGCCATGGAATACGGAGTTATAAATTAAAATGCAACTCTACCTGTATTTCCATATTAACATAACGTACGTTTTACAAAAAAATGGGCGTGCCATGTTGAAACCGACAATAATTATAGATAACAAACGTAATAATAACATATTTTTTTTTAAATGAAAATTAAATGTATACTATTTGAGATATTGAAATTTCAAGATCCAAATGTTTGAACTTGAAATGAATTTTTTTTTTTAAATATATACATGTGATATATCATTTAAAAGCCTGCATTATAAGCTTTCTAATGATACCAATCTTATATCTCTAAGTTAATCAGAAAACAAAATAAAAGAAAAACTTACGTTATGTTAGTAAGAAAATACTGATTTAGGGTTGCATCCCAGGTAGCACATAACGTTGTTATAGCGTTGCAAATAATTCTGAAAAGTGAAAAAATAATTATAACAATATTAATTTATAACTCAGCATCGCATGGCCGTCCCATATTGAAAATTGCAATAGTTATGGATAATAAATGTAAAAATAACATATAACTTTTAAAAGACAATTAAATGTGTACTTTTTGAGAAATTGGAAGTCAAATGTTAAAATATTTGACTTTAAACTAAAAATAAACCAATCAAATATCTCGTAACTCCTCATAACGTAGCTCTAGTTCAACGTAAAATACACTCAAATCAATGAAAATCAAATAAAACAATCAAATCTCTGGTAATTCCTCATAACGTAGCTGTAGTTCAATGTAAAATACACTCAAATCAATGAAAATCAAATAATCCAATAAAATCTCTCTAAAGATTCTCCATTCTGCGTCATTATAGAAATGGGAAGTTTTATTTTCATATTTTTATTAATTAAAAGAAAACTAATCAAAAATTTGAAAATCTGTCTTCAATGTGCACAATGACCCTTCGGAGGACACTTTTGTGTTAAATCACGTGACTGTCCGAGCTACCGTTTTCGAGAACAGTGAAATATACATATATATATATATATATATATATATATATATGTATACAAATATTGCTCACTAAATAGTATAAGATATCATCCTTTGAAATGAAAAGTTTATGTTTTTAATCGAATATGGAAGTTTGCCAATTTTTTTTTCTAAACTTTTGAAATTTAAAATTCAAATTTTATCAATTTCACATCAAAAACAACGTAATCTAACTCATGCACACGATAACTAATACATATCTATACCCAAATATGGGGATTAAAATCGGAAAGAATTTTCCTCAGTTTTTAATAATTTTTTACAAAAAATCCAATGGGTGATTAACATAGGAAATCTTTTTCTTGCATCCACAGATGGCCAGTGACGTCATCACTTCACATGCGATTCAGACTGTTATATAGTAGTCTTACGTATACGATGGTGGAGCCACGAAAAAGATTTCCTGTGTTAATTGTCCATTGGAATTTTTGTAAAACATTATTAAAAATTAACGGAAATTATCTCGCGATTTTAATTCCCCATATTTGGGTATAGTTATACACTAAGCGACAAAAAAAAAAAAAAAAAAAGCCTCACTTGAATATTTTCCTTTTCCCTTTTTGCAACGCCAATTTTATCATTTAAAAGCAAATGTTTGGACAAATTTTATTACGTCGCCCTCCACGTACACTTTAGGATTAAGCCCAGTGTTAAAGAAAACATTAAATCATTAAATTCATTTTTTTACTTATTTTTATTTCATATTATTTCTCGCGCACTTTTTATTTCCTAATTCAAAATTATTAAAAAACCTTTTTCGATATCGCTTGTAACGATACTGATTATTATTATTTTTTTTTCTTTCAATATTAATTTAAAAAAAAAAAAAAGATTTTGATGAAATTCTGGCAAAAGCAGAATTTAGTTTAGGACGGAGGACTATTAGTTTTTTTTTTTTTTCTTCCCAATTATAACATCGCTTTGAAATTATTCAATTATATTTTCGATAAATTTTATATTTCGATAAATGTCCAACTATCGAAAAACGATTTCGACAGATGCCCAACTATCGAAAACGACAACGCAAAAATCCCAGATTGAGACTGATAGGCCCTCAGTCCTAAAAATTAAAAATATCTAATTGTGGTATACCATTTGAAAGCCATTTGATACCATATATCAATTGAAAGCCAACATTATACGCTTTCTAATGATACCAATGTTTCGTCTCTAAGTTAATTACAAAATAAAATATGATTACATTTGTAGTCGAAGAATTTCGGAAATTTGCATTTTTTACCCATTTTTGCAGCCTTGTCTATCGAAAACTAAAAGAGATGGGGACTTATTAATTAGTATACATTCATTTCTCAATAGAACAAATAAATAAGCCCAATTAAAAAAAAAAAAAAAAAAAAAAAGTTGAGGGGGTCAGGTTAACAGAGGTGCCAACCTAATCCGGCAATTCGTTAGTACCGCCCCTTTTTCTACACCGGTAATTTCTTAGAGTTTTTTCTTTCCTAATTCATCTCAAATATATTTGAAGAAAATTACTTTAAAAATTAAGTGGTGTAGAAAAAGGGGCGGTACTGACAATTTGCCGGATTAGGTTGGCAGCTCTGGGTTAAAAATGCTGTTTCTTTGTGTTGATTTCACATGGAATGACTCATATACAGTTCTATCAACGTTAAAAGCAATTAATGGTGCTTTATCGACTCTGCCAACACTTACGCTCTTTTGTTAATGGAAATTTTTAATTGAATTTCTCTGTATAATGCTTTAACAGATATCCTTGATTAAATGAAATAAAAATTTCTATTTAATTTTCCATTAGCCAAAAAGCATAAAAATTGTCAGCTATAAGCTGCCTATCAGTCAGATTCAGTTTTTCTGCTTTCTCAAATAATCCTATGGAATTTTTGTTTCTCCATATAAAAAGGTTATCTCATTCGAAAATGAAATTTTACTAATTATACATTTTTTTAACACTCCCTAACAAGGTTGAAATGTGTTAATGATTTTGATTTGTCTGTCTATCTGTGCTTTACCTTCCGTAAATATTCACGGAATTTCTTGAAACTGATATATGATATGTTATTCAAGTTTACGATTGAATGTTTCCTATTGAAAATGGAATGAATACCTCCACTGGTTTGTGTACACGGACACCCGAAAGTATTCCAAAGCATTGTACTCCATGAGAGTTCTTTCCATAAACTCTATTTTAATACCTTTACTTTGCACAAATCTTAATAAAATTAAAATATAATATTCATGTTCACTATCGGATGTTTTCTAAAGAAAATGGAGTAAATGCCACAACTGGTTTGTGTACAGGGACATCCGAAATTATTCCAAAATATTGCGTTCCATATGATGTATTTCTATAAACCAAATTTTAATAACTTTAGTTTGCATAGATCTTAATGAAATTTAAATATGCCATTTGTATGCACAAATGAATGTTTTCTATAGAATGTAGTTTCATTAGCATTAAATTTACAGGGCCACACAAAAATATTCAGTTACATTAAGAACTATTCATTAAAATTTGCTTTGGAATTGCCCTTTCGTTTACATTAAGTGTTTTTAACACTTTCTAACAATTTTTAAGTGTGAATATGTTTCTAATTTGTGCATCTGTCTGTCCGACTGTCCTACTCGCCCCCAGCACCGAAAATATTTTGAGAAATTTAAAAAAATTATGCATGTCATTCAAGTTCATTATGGAATCTTTTCAATTACAGGCCTTAATAGGTCCTGTAAACCTGCTGTGTGTACAAGGACACCCAAAAAATGCCAATGCATAGCGTTTTAGTGAAGACATTTTTATAAATAACATTTAAATAACTTTCTTCTGCAAAAATCATTAAGAAAGTGAAATTTATTTTTAATATGTTAAAATAATGCTTTGTGCAGTTGGTTATGGTTGGATATGATTAATTTTCAGATTTATAGAGCTACACTAAAAATTCTGATACATTAAAGGCTGCAGTTTGAATCTAAAGGCTGCATTTTTTTTTTTTTTTTTTTAGGTTAAGCATTTTTAACACATTCCAACAATGTTTAAGAGTGATTATGAATTCGGATTTTTTTCTGTATGCCTTTCAGTCGTTCTGTCTATCCGTTGTGTGATAAAGTAGGCAAAGAACATTGAAAGTTATACGATACCACAAGTATGTACGGAATGTATCATGATTATACGATACAACAAGTATGTAAGGAAAGTGTTAATAACCAATGCGTACCGCGTAATTTTCCGTTCTTTTTTATTATTCCATGTCGCTTTTTATCTTAAGGAGCATAATAAAAGTTACATAAAATAAATAAATATTTTATTTTATGAAGGAAACGAAGTTCTCTAATTTGCAACTTTTAAAAGAAATCTTAAAACTAATTTATTAAAGTATGTTCAATAAGATAAAAATTCGGCTTGTTTAAACTGCCGATTTTGAAAATTTTCGTTTTTGAATTAGATATTTTTATAATATTAAGCGAAAAAAAAAATCATATAGGATTATATAGGAAAAGGAAAGAGTGAATCTTACTGATTTCCACTAGTAATATCGCTTTACTTTAATGTTAAATTTCCCTTTGAAATCAGATAAAATGCATCTTGCTTTCGAACCTTTTAATACAGCTTATCTTTCTATTATTGCCGTGAAATTCAAATTATTCTATTGCTGCCATGAAATGAAAATTAAAATACTTTCCCACCATGGCTGAGAAGTTAGCCGAGGTTTCTCCTATAGAAAATTGGCATTAACACCAACAACAATTTAAATCATCATAACAATTAGTAATTAATTTTTTGGGTAATTAGATAATTTTTGTGTTACAGGTTCTTTTTTTTCTTTTTTTTTTCTGAAGCATTAAATAAATTTTTAACATATATTTACAGGTTGTCCACAAAGTCTCTTTACAAATACCGACGTTTATGAAATAAATTACTGGCTACAATAATACTACAATAAAAACTTAAAGGTTATTTTATTTTAAGAAGCAATTATTGAAGTTTTTTCACAGCAATTAATAAACCTCTCTGCACCATTAGTCGAAGCACATCAAGTCGATTCTCTATTTCCAGCTATATCCTATGTAACAAAGTATTATCAGTAGTGCCGATAACTTCTATGATCCTTTGTTTCCGGTCAGTTATATCCCGCACATTTGTTCGGTACATACGATCTTTAACGTAACCCCACAAACTGAAATCCAAGGGTAAGAAATCAGGGGGTACGAGGTGGCCACGGAATTGAGTCATCACATCCAATCCGCCAACATACAACTGTTTCATAAAAGAAATTACGAACAGCAAGACACCACTATGGTGGTGACCGTCTTGTTGCTGAAAAAGACGTTTGGTTGAAAATTATACAACTGTTATGCCACAAATTCAATTCAAATTCTTGGTAAACATCGGCAGTTATTGATTTCCTTGCAAAGAAAAATTATCTTCTGACTACACTGCATGTCAGGCAGTGCCCGCAGCGGTCCTATATTTTCGAGTTTGTTTTATTATTTTAATACCACTATTGTTTTATACATTTTTTTAAAGATTTTAAAGCTAAAGCAATACGTAAAAGTATACTGATTGATTAAAGTGGTAGCAAAATATTTAAATGCATGTGAAAATATAGGACTGCTGCGGGCACTGGTCAGGCCATACCACACAATAATTTTCGGACTATCTCGCTTGAGTTGTCTGCTTACATAGGCGTTTTCTGAACCTTAGACTCTCGCATTATGTGTATTGGTTTTCTCTGAAACCTAATATATTCCCTCATTCCTGAAACATACTTGACTTTGGGCTTCTTCTTGAGGCAGGGCCCTTTTGATGTTTTGGGTCTCTAAATATTCAAAATATTATCTAAAGTACACAAAGCAATAATTAATAAATCTTTTAGCAGTAACTGAGTATCTATAATAAATTTCATCTTATTATCTCATAAAAAAGGTTTTAAATGAACTTTTGAATTTGTTAAGAGACTTTTTGTACACTCTGTGTATCATACATGCAAATATTTTGAATTTGTTTAATCAGATTTGACACCAGAATTTTTTAATAGACGCATATGTTATTATTTTTTTACGATTAACTAAAGGGAAAAGTGCTGTAGATATTTTCCGGTGTAAAGTATCTCACCAAAATCAAAAGACTATGATATATATGTATAATTTTTTCTATAGAAATATATATATATATATATATATATATATATATATGTATATATTACCGAGATAAATATAATAGTATAAGCATAAATCTTTCTATCTTAAGGCTAAAACATATGGTTATCCTAAATATCTACTAATTTATTTATTTATATCATATTTGTAATGCATTCTTAACCTTGCTGAGATGTTTTACGGTTAGTGGGAGGGTCGTTAGTTTTGTTTAAACAATACACACACATACGTACCGGGTGATTCAAAATAGATGTTACAGCGATTATCTCGTAAACTAAGAAAGATAGAAACATACTTCCAATTACAAAATTAGAGCAAATTAAGAGCAGATTTTAAATATGGCATTTTTTTGTACAAGGGGCTGTATACATATTAAATACGAAATTTAATTTTTATACGGCCCCTCCTATCATGTGACTTATATTTAGAAAATTATTCTCCTCGCTCTAAGTCAAAATCTCGCTGAGTTATTGCAATTTGAAAATGATGACTTACACCACTTTTTTTTCAATTTTGGCATCCATTTTTCAACGCCAACGGGCTGATTTTAGGGGGTTATCTATGAGATGAGAAAAATTACAAAAAGATCCTTTATTTTAAAATAGCAACTAAAATCATTCAAGCACGTGAAATCAACAGTTTTAAGAACTTAATGCAAATTTACTTTATTTCGTATGGTTAAAAAATTTAATAAATTTCTTAGGGGTCACCTGCAAATTAAAACACGTTAAGAGAGGAAAAAATTATAAAAGTCTAGCAAAACCGTGTGGAATTTTGGTGCTTTATTTTTACCACTTTCCATCATGGTTGAAAAATTTAATGACTTCGGCTCTTTAACAATTCCAGCCAGGTTGAAAAGTGTTAATGACTTCGATTTGTCTGTCTGTTCATTCGTCTTTCTGTGTGTTCGCGCTCTAACTCCCGTGAATATTCATAGAATTTCCTGAAACTGATATATGTTATTTGAGTTCACTATCGGATGTTCCTTATTGAAAATGGAGTGAATACCTCAGCTAGCTTGTGCACAGGGACACTCGAAAGTATTCCAAACCATTGTGTTCTATGAGAGGTATTTTTATAAACCATATTTTAATACCTTTAATTTATGCATATATTAATAAAATAGAAATACATTATTAAAGTTCTCTATCGGATATTTTCTATAGAAAATGGAGTAAACACCATCACTGGTTTGTATACAGGGACACCCGAAAGTATTCCAAAGCATTGCGTTCTATGTGAATATATTTCGATAAACCAAATTTTAATTACTTAGCATAACTCTTAATGAAATTGAAATATGTTATTCATATGCACAAAAGAATGCTTTCTATAGTGTACAGTACGATTAGCATTAGATTTACAGGGCACACAAAAATATTCAGTTACGTTAAGTGTTATTATTAAACATTTGCTGGAATTGCTTTTTCGTTTACATTAAACATTTTTTACCAATTTTTAACAGTGAATAGGATTTCAATTTGCATATTTTTTTGTCTGACTTTCATCTGTCCGCCCCCAGCGTCTGTAAATATTTTCAGAAATATTCAGAAATGATATATGTTATTCAGGTTTACTATACGATATTCCCTATTTAAAATGGCATTAATTAATTCTCTACAATTGGTTTATGTACAGGAACGCACAAAAAAATATCAATGTATTGCGTTTTGGGACAGACATTCTTATAAATTACATTTAAATAACTTTATACTGTAAAAATTATAAGGAAATTCATATTTATTGTTAATATTCTAAATGTTTTGTATAGAATATGATACCGTATAGATGCATAATTCTATGTCAGGGGGGTTAACCGCCATTCTCAACCCCCGTTTAATTATAGTGCCTATACTTATCAAAACAAAAATCAAGTCTGTTATCAATTTCCTTGAAACTTGCAAATCTTGATCAACTTTTCAAGTGGCAACTAGATATGGAATCCGAAGTACCAAATTCGCATTTCCTGTTGTTATTACTTTCTCATACCCATAAAGTAGAGAAAAAATTGTTTTGGGGCCAAATTTTTGAAAGTGAGTTTTTGTTATATTTACACGTTTTGAGGTCCCCTGAAATGAAAATCGTGTTTTTAGCGGTTAGTCTGTGTGTGTGTCTGTCTGTTATCAGCATATCTTAAGAACAAATAACAGCAGATATTCAAACTTGGTATTCCAAATATGTATCATACAGGGATGCTACACTAAGCTTTTCATTGAGATGAAACAAACGGTTCGTGTACAGGGACACTCAAGAATATTCAAATACATTACGTCTATGGGGGAAATTGCAGGTAAGTAGAGTTTAACACCTATAGACTGCACTAAACCAAATGAAATGAATATATATTTTTTATATGCATAAATACATGCCTCATGTAGAATATGGCAGGGAAATCATTCACAGTTCATCTACAGGGCTACACAAAATAACTAGATTATAATGCGACAATAGCTGAAAATTGATGGAAGTGCATTTTAGGTTGTGCTGTATATTATTATTATAGGTTTATATTTAGGTGCACTTTGTGGTTTGTACATATTCTTCAAAAGATATACAGGGTTGCAAATATTTAAGCTATAACATTCTTTTTTATTGTTAGTGAAAGTGCTTTACTATAATATTTTACCATGTCCAGGAAAACTGCTGAGGAATGGAAATGAATTCCTCATAGACATATGATAAATAATGTACGTTTTTAAGCTAAATATGCATCGCTTGTTTTTTTTTTTTTTTTTTTTTGTGTGTGTGTGTGTGTGTGTGTGTATTTACACGTTTTGAGGCTTCCTTATTACCAAAGTCAAGGTTTTAAAAGTTTGATTATTGCCTGCGTCAAATAATTTCAGGAAACGAATAATTTCATGAGATCACCCCTCACACAGAACTAACTATCATATAAAACTCTTCCGAAGCCTAATTTGAATTATTTTAACATAGGTTTACAGTACTTTTTATGTTACCTCTTAATCTCCAACCTGTACTTACGGTATTAAATTTCAGTGTAAGAGAAAGTCGTGTGAGTGGCACACCAGATTATTTGTTGTTAAATTATGCTGATAATTCATATATATACAGATCAACCAATAAAAATTTACCTTTCGTATTCAGGAGGCCTCAAAATGTGGTATTATACAGAAAAAAAAAAACACGCTCTTCAAAAACTACTTTGTTTACAGTATGTGTATGAGAAATTAATTTTCCGTTCTGTGTCAGCAGTGTTCTTCGAAAAAAAAAAAAAAAAAAAAATGCAACAAAGCACTTACGCCAATTACATTTAATAATAAAAAAAAAAAAAAAATTACCTTAATTTTGGGTAGCCCTGTATATTGTCTATAAACTATATACAAATGACTTTGTGTACGTAAATTTAGTGTTATATGTAATACAAGTAACATAAATTGAAATACACTTCCAGCAATTCCCAAGTATAGCTCCAATATATCAAAATACTCTGGGTAACCCTGTAAATGAATGATGAATGATTGCTATACCACAATCTACATAAAACATGCTTTTATGCGTATAAAAAATCTGTTCTTTTCATTTTGTTTAGTGCGGTTTATACATGTCGCACTGTACGTATGAGAAATTTCACTCACAGACGTAATGTATTTGAAATTTCTTGGATGACCCTGTAAACAAAGAATTGTTTGATCGCAATGAATACTTTAGTGTAGCACCGCAATATGATACGGATTTAGAATATCGAATTTGGATTTTTTCTAGTATTTGTTCTTGAGATATTCTAATAACACAGAAACACACACACACACACAGAGGGAGAGAGAGACCAACCGCTTAAAACATGTTTGAATTCAGAAGATCTGAAAACGTGCAAATATAACAAAAGCTAATTTTCGGAAATTTGGCTCAAAAACAATTCTTTCTCTACACCGTGTATATGAGTAAGAGAATGTATAAAAGAAAAGAAAGAAAAATGAATTTGAAAATTCCCTTTTAGTACATAAATTATTCATAAATTTTATTTGTTAAATTATCAATGAGTATTCTCTTGTGTATTCACAGAGACATTACAGGTTAAAATAGTCGTCTTTCCATGAATGATTTTTCTTTCCCCCCCCCCCCCCAAACGCAGATCAACGTGTGCCTTATTACAAAAGCTATAGTAATTACAATTTCTCACTTCTGATACAACCCCTTAAGATTTGGCGAAAAATGCTAGAATTTTGAAATTGCAATAACTCAGCGAGATTTTGACTTAGAGAGATGATTTTTTTTTTTTTTTTTTTTTTTTTTTGATTGTCAGAGCGAGGAGAATATTTTTCTAAATATAAGTCATATGATAGGAGGGGGCCGTATAAAAATTAAATTTCGTATTTAATATGTATAAAGCCCCTTGTACAAAAAAGTGCCATAGCTGAAATCTACTCTTAATTTGCATTAATTTTGCAATTGGAAGTATGTTTCTATCTTTCTTAGTTTACGAGATAATCGCTGTAACATCTATTTTGAATCACCCGGTATAGTTGTTATATTTAATATTATATTTTCAACTACCATAAATTTCTGCGTATATTCTGCAGGTCAGATAAGTCAGTTTTGCACCGGAAATTTTAATTGACAAATATAATTATGTTTGTAGGAGTTGTTCTGTCCTTGAAGTCTTAGAAAATGAAGGTTTTTCTGTTAATGAAAATTAGTGGAGGCAAAATGACACCGAAAATTACAGTAGTAAAACTTTTATAAATCCTGTTTAAATGTCCTTCTTTTATATGTTAATGAATAAAATATTTATTTATTATAATAATAGAAAGAAAGAAACTTTTTTTTTTTTTTTTTTTTCCCTTCGAAATCCATATAACCCATACCTGCCAACCTTCTGATTAAAAATCAGTAAAATTTTGTCATTACATTTTCCCCACTAGCCTTTATTTTGAAGTATTTTTCTTCTTATGTAATAGCAATTTCATTTCGAGAAAATTACTCTAAATATTAAGTGGTGTAGAAAAAGTGGCGGTGCTAACAATTTTACGGAATATTAATTAGAATGTTGGCAGGTATGGTAACCTCTTGATCCAATCATTGGAAATATAATGTTTGATAATTGTAAATAAATATCATTATAACTCCTTACCATTTTTAATTTCTTATATCCATAAACGTGGTAGAGAAAGTATTGGTTTTGGGTCAAATTTTCGGAACTGAGTTTCTGATATATTTACACGTTTTGAGGTCCCCAGAATCAAAACGCACGTTTTTAGCTGTTGGTATGTTTTTCTGCTTGTGTGTGTCTAACTCGGCATTCTAAGTCAGCATTATATAGGGATGTTACATTAAATTTTTTATTCATATAAAGCAAATGTTTCGTATACAGGCACATCCAAGAAAAATCAAATATATTACGTCTATAGGCGAAATTGTAGGCAAGTACAATTTAACATCTACAGGCTGCACTAAATCAAATGAAATGAACATATATTTTTCTATGCATAAAAACATGTTTTGTGGGGAATATACTATGAAAATCGTTCACCATTCGTTTAAAGGACTAGCCAAAAGAAGTAGGATATATTTGGATTATAAATGGAAATAGATGGAAGTGCTTTTCAGGTTGCGCTGTGTGTTATTAACATAAAACTACATTTAAGTACGCAATATGGTGCGTACAGGAATTTTCGAAGACTTACTTCAGTACTAATAAGTAAGCGAAATCATTCTTTATTATTCAATGTAATTGACGGAAGCGCTATACTGTAATATTTTACCATGTCCAGGAGGACTGCTCAGGAACTAAATTTATTTCCTCATACCAATGCAATAAACAACATTATTATTATTATTATTTTAATTTAAACATTCAACTCTTTTTTTGTATAATTACGCGTTTTGAGGCTCCCTGAGTACTAAAATCAAGTTTTTAGCGGCTGATCTTTGTGTATGTCTTTTATCAGCGTAACTTAAAAACAAATAACAAGAGACAATTGAAATGTTGTATTTTGAAGTTCATATCAGGTTGCTACTTGAAAACAAATTGTGTAAGATTGATGCGTGTCAAGAAGTGGTGTTAGTAAAAGCTGCCTAAATAATTTAGAATTAATTTTAAACTTCAGAACAGCTCTGAATTCTGCAAAAATGTAGATACAATATTCAAACGGGGGTTGAGAGGGCTGATAGCCTCTCTCCCAGCCCCCACATAGAACTATTTGTCAAATAAAGCGGTATTGTTTTTAACGTAGGTTTGTATACAACACGTGTTATCTTACCCATTAATCAGCAATCTGTCTTTATAGTATTGAAATGCAGGGTAAAGAAAGTCGTTTGAATGGCACACCAGATTATTATTATTTATTTTATTTTATTGTGAGACGAAACGAAATTCATTTAATTCTGTCGCTACACATTGTGTTTCGCTATCGTGCAGACATTTTTCATCGCTTCACGTTTCCTCACTTTGCCACTACCAACCGCCAACCGTTCCGTATTTTGAACGATATTTTTTAAGAAAAAATCTTATGAGCTTTTGTAGCATTTTTCTATGATTAAATAAAATAAAATTTTCTATAAAATAATACCGCTATCCAAAATGCGGAACAGTTTGCAGTTTACCACTACTATTACATCCATCTTCATGTGTGCAACTCTTGTCTGCTTTTTCAGTGGAACACGCAAATGCGAACATATCTCGTAAAGTAAACAATGTTCAAGAGCCCATTATCTTCTATAGTTCTCTCGTGTTATGGAGCGATAAAACCTGTAGCGAACACCATACATCGGATTATCCTATCGCAGTGGATTAATTTTAGAATCGTCTGGGGACTGCTGAGAAGACGGAATCCGAATGGGTGTGCTTCGACATTGGACAGTTGATGGTGTTTTAGTTTTATATTTAAAAAACCGATAACAAAAAATAAAGGGAAATTGTTTATCTATAATTTAAATTAAATATCTATCGTACTAAAATCTGCTCCCTTTTGTCCGTTAATATAATCATTCCTCTGTCTTAAATTAAAAGAAAAACTGTGGAGTGGAGCATACAGTTCCTTCAGATTAGAGCACAGGAATAATAAAGGAAAAAAAAACACAAAAGTCACTTGAGTCTGTACGACCGTAGTTGATAGAAATATTAATTAAATTTGATTATGACGATGCTTTAAGTGCCCATCATTGATGTAATAATTTTAACTGATGGATATTTCATTTGAAAACAGCGACAGAATAAGGTTTAATATTTTACCGTTTTATACTGCCATCGCGTTTTTTTTTTTTTTTTTTTTTTTTTTTTTTTCCAGCAAGAGCAAGTCAAGTATAACTGTTGAGGGAGAATTGATAAAATTGTTTCTCATGTCATAATTTATACGAAAAATATGTTATTGTATGATAAATACTTTGCATGGCTTCAGAGTTATACATTTATAAAGTTCATTAAAACTTCAGCTTTGTAATAACGTTAAAAGCGTTTTTGTGATAAGAAGTTTTTAAATTTTAAATAAAAAAACTAATTAAATTAAAAAATAAAGGTAAAAATAACCATTACAATCGAAATTTGAAACAAAATCTATAGTTTTTCTTGTCTTTATAAAGTTCTTAGTATGCACTCCCTTTTACTATGTAAGGTAAAGCTAGGAGAGTTTGCGCACAATTCAGCAAAATGATATAAAAAATCCAAACATTATTTTTTTGCTAAACTTTTGGAGCATAACTTTGAAATAATCTTTCTTCTATGCATTTCCATTGCTCTTTTGTTGCTCTGTTGCAATTTAAAACAACAGTAGTAGTAAAGCCAAGAGAGCTATTTTGCGCAATCTCTCCTTATAGGGTAGGAGTGATTGCGCACATGGGTAGGAGAAATTGCGCTTAACTATAACTACAATTACATCATCAATAATAATAATTCACTTAAATGACATTGTTGTAAGGTATTTGTGAACAAATATTTTTGCATTGGAAGTGGATATTTCAATTCAATAATTAAGAAAAATCAGAAAAATTAAAGAAATTTAAAAAGAACTACAAAAATTTGTTTAAAGAAAGAATATTAAATATACAGAAAAAAGAACAAAATTAGGTAAAGAACAAGACCAGAAAATAATATTAAGTTCATAGCTGCCAATTTTTTTTATTTATTCCCGAATGATGCTAGCCCCGCCCTTTTTTCCACACCGTAATATTTGTAGAAAAAAATTCTTCATTATTTAACTACGATTAAACATGAAAAATATTATTCTAAAAAGATTCCGTTGGAAAAAATCGGCGGGGCTAACAACATTCCCGAATAAATTAAAAAACTTGGCATCTATGTAAGTATATAATTAACACGTTTAACTTAAAATTAGTGCATTACTTTTTCACCTAGGATGGTTTCTTGTTTTCTGACCGAATCTCTCGTTGTTCAGAATCATTACACATATTATTGTACATGTGAAGTTGTTCTGTAACCACCTGCCACAAGTAAACCTGTTCGAGGAGAAAAAAAAAAAAGTTAGCACACTGTACGTGCAGTGTTGCCAGATTGCGCGTCTTTTTTATTTGATATTCACCAATAATTTTGAGAAGGGATGTTTGATATATATTACAGATGATTAATCGTCGATTCCGTACATTAAATATCACTTCTCAAAATTATTGGTGACTGTTGAATAAAAAAGTTGCGCAATCTAGCAACACTGCATGCGTGCAATGATATGTGGCTAGTCCCACCCGTTTTTCCACTATTTACTATTTATTAATTTATTTTTTTTTCCTCAAAATCTTCCGACAAAAAATTTCCGACAAGGATTTATTTAACAAAACAGTATTAAGTGTACTTTTTTTACATAGGAATTTTTGCTAGTGCTCGGATAATTTTGTTGCCGACTGTAAAAAATTCTATAAAAAATTTAGAAGTTGGCAAATTAACGTACTGGTTGACAATTTGTACATGATGAACAAGCAAAAATATGTACAATCGGGGAAAAAAAACGCAACACCCGCTGTAATTTCGTTATTAATTGACGCAGGAACATATAATAGACACAGTTCAACAGGAAATTAAAAGCACTTTCTGAATATGTCGTCAAATTTTGAATTAGGGGTCATCTACATATTAAAATGAGCGCCAACTTTGATTTTTTTCAATAGCAACACCCAATTGTGACTTCATTTTCGAATTTCTGAGAGTCTGGCAGTGCGGAAAAGTATACTGTTTGTATACTTTATCATTAGTATTTATAGAGTTATAAACAAAAATGTGTTAGGGGGTTATCTGTAAATGTAGAAAAATAAAATTAAGATCCTATAAGAAATGGACAAAATTTTAATGTTTCACACCAGAAAACTTTCAGGGATTGTAAAATTATAAAAATTATTAAAACGTTGCCGCTTTTTCCAGTTCCATAATTATCTTGAGTTCATTTTTTTTAGATTTGTAAATACTTCAGTACTTTTTTAGATAATTTTAGGTTTATTTAAATACATTACACTTGCGATTGGTCCATACAGTACTCTTTGAAAAAAGTACAATATTTTTCAAGTAAAAGTGTCTATTATGGCTGTACTGATCACCAATAAAGCTTAAATTTTCTTTCGTAGGTGTAACATAATATACCAAATGAAATAATATATATATATATATATATATGCAACAACTCATAAACTAAATCTTTTCGGATAAATTATTGTAAGGGTTCATGAAGTAAATATTAAACAATTTTAATCGCACTTACCAGTTTTGGGTCAGTTGAACTCTTTGGAACTATACGATTCGTTTTATAATTTCTATGAAAATATAATTCCTTAATTAACCCTTTCACGACTGATGACGTAGATTCACGCCATTTGAAAATCTGTAACTCTGTCAGTGGGCGTTTCTTTCGTAATTTGTGTTTTACATATTTCTTAAGTGTGTACCCAGTGTTCATATTTTTGCAATAAAATATACTATGGATAGAAATATATTGATTAGAAAGAATATAATTATAATGTATATCCATTTGTAATATAATTGTGAATACAGAAAATTTGTTCTGAAATATTTTATTTTGAGAATATAACGCCCTTAGGCGGGTCTTACTGTCAAAAAGACACAATCTTGCGGTCGCAAAAAGTGTTAAAATATATTTATAAAAGTTAAAGTATATTTTTAAAAATGTATAAAGTTTAAATATATTAATAAAATTTTAAAGACTAAAGTGTCCGTAAAATAATAATCCTCCCCCCTACAAAATAAATAAATAAGTAAATAAATAAAATAAAATAAAGCAATATATGAAGTAAATGAATAAGCCTTTTTAAACTATGACGATAGTTAAGAAACGATTTTACAAGTCTGTCTTGCATTCCAATTCCATTCGTTTTTTATATTTGACAATTTCACATTAAACATATTTTTCTATTTAAAACAGTAAACCCCGCCTATTTAGTTAATTTTTTTTCTTCTAGTGTTCGTTTAAAAGTTTAAAAAATTATCACCAATTAATCGATGAAGTAAATACCACTTGTGCATATTTTTGTCAACATAAATTAAGGATTTTTAACACGAATACTCAATGTCACATTTACTTTTCTTTTTTGTATTGTTTTGTTTTGAAGAACGATGAAGGCGGGGCTTGTCTTCTTTAGAAAACAGGAATTCTTGATGCAAACACTAATGTCTAAAAATCATCATTTTTGTTTCATTTCTTTGCGTTTGACGTTGTTTTTATATGATTTGACCCGTAAATAGAAAATAAAAATATTTTGTTTAATTTTATTTGTTATTTTTTAAGATTTGATTCGTTATCTCATGCAAAACTTTATAAGAGACGGCCCCCTAAACCACCCAAAAAGAAAGATTTATTTATATCTCGAAAACTAATAACTGGAATGAGCTGCAAATTTGCATATCCATATTTTTCAGCATTGGGATTCATTTTATGTAAAAATTAATATAGGTCATAATTCATAATTTTTATGAATATGAATTTATTAATATTTTTCAGAATTAAAAATATTTTTCAGAATCAAAAGTAATGATGGATTATGTTTGGGTTTCTTCACTGTATCGCGTAAAAAAAAAATTATATCGATCAAGTTATTTTTTGAGAAGATATTAATGAAAGTTTGAAATATGAATTTAACATTAGCACCTTCAAACTTTGAACGCTTATAACTCTGTGAAAAAATAAGTAAAATATACAACCAATATACTTTTTCGCGTTGTTGCGATCCCAGGAATTCAAATATAAAATAAAAATGGGGCATTACCATTGAAAAAAATCAAAGTTGGTGCGCGTTTTAATATGTAGACGACCCCCAATTCAAAATTTCAGTCCATTTTCTGAAACTACTCCCAATTCCCCGTCGAATGATACCTATTACATTTTTCTACATCGATTAGCAACGAAGTTACGTTGAGTGTTGCGTTTTTTTTTTTTTCCCTCCACTGTACAAGTTGGCAGCTGTGTAATTATATAATATTTTTTTACTTAATTAATCGTGCAAACTTGCTACTAAAAATTCTGTAAGAAAAATACTGGTGTAAGAATCAAAGGAAAAATTTCAACTGCCGACACCCTGAACCAGAGTTCCCAACTTTTATAACTTATTCCCGAGCATTTTTAGCCCCGCCTCTTTTCCATACCGGAAATTTTGAAAAATGATTTTCTTTTTATTTAATCGTTGTCACATATTAAAGAGAAATAATCTACAAAATTCCCGGTGCAGAAAGAAGGCGGGGCTAAAAATGCTTGTGAATAAATTATAAAAGATGGGAACGCTGCCCTGCACATCCATGCGTTACTTTTCAGTAGCCAGGTTCAAAGTTCAAATCCTTGCTGAGGCATGGTCGTTCTTTTGATTTCAAGTCTAAAAGAAAAATAATCGTTAATAAGAAAAAATGCATAATCGTAAAGTAACCAAACTTCTGCGTTGATATTTTCATATATTTCGTTGAAAATTACTGTTTACGCGATTAAGGTTTTACGTTTTTCACAATTTTCTTATTATTCAAAATTCGTAATTTTATTAAGAGTTTCATACACAGGTCTTTTTTCCTATTATTATTATTATTTTATATTTCTATTTTTTTTTTCTATTATTATTATTATTTTATATTATTATTATTTACTATTTCGTTGAAAATTACTGTTTACACGATTAAGGTTTTACGTTTTTCACAATTTTCTTATTATTCAAAATTCGTAATTTTATTAAGAGTTTCATACACAGGTCTTTTTTTCTATTATTATCATTATTTTATATTATTTTCCATTTTGCCATTTACACGGAAGTCATGACTTTTTTTTTTCCTTTAGACATATCTATATAAAAGAAATAGAATATACATTTTTTAAAAAGAATAATTTAAAAGAAATATGCTCTTATACGCTTCGATTGTTTGCAGAAATAACTACAACCTTTTTTTTTTTTTTTTTTTTTTTTTCTTTAACAAAACCGGACCTGATGAACTGAAAATAATCCCTTACTCTTTTAAAGCAGATTAAAAAAGCTTCACTTCCGTTTTTAGGAAGAAACAGTACCTAAAATTCCCTTCATTTACTTTTCGCAGGGATGGAACACGGGCGCAGAATTCATACCACTATCAGTGTAAGAAAATTTTCTACTTCTTAAATCGACGATATTATAGGTAGAGAAATTTCTTAAACGGATTCCGGTATGAATTCTGCGCCCGTGTTCCATCCCTGTTTTCGTCTAAATTTAAAGGATTTTCTTTTAAAAGATAAGAAATAAAAATACATCTACAGTTATTTTCACAAAGACCTATATTTCACGGAAAATTCTGTTACGGAAGAAATATTTCTATACCTCTTTACAATTTTACTGATAGAATAATATTAAAAAGGGTTTTTAAATAAGGTTTTCTTTAATAATTTTTTTATAATTGCTACCATTAATTTGTATTTTTTATAAATTCTTGAATTTTAAATTTTTTTAATGGTTCTTATTTTATGTTATTATTTACCCTACTTTATGGTCCTTAATTTTTCTGAAACCACTTCTACTGCTATTTTTAAAAGTAAAACAAAAAATTTGTTAACTACGAAGAAAACATTTTTATTAAAAATTTTTTATTCAAATACTCATTTTCTAAAGAAAGAATTGGGCAATCTGTTTAAATTGAGTTAATTCTGAGCTTTGATAAGATACAGAGATAAGATATTATTCCGTAATAGAAAATTTATTTTTGCGGTAAAAAATATTCAACGTTTGTATAGTATTTTTTTTTTCTTTTTTGTCCGTACGTATGACAAGACGAATTACATGAGATGTTTATATTGTTTAACGTATGGCTAATCATATCGATATTGTACTTACAGACGCTTAAATTTCTTTTTTAATCCAATATTGTAAAAGTAAAACTAGTTAAATAAATATAAAATAACCATATAAACTTAATTCCAGTCTCCAAAATACGAAAATTATTTAATATATCATTTAATTCATTATTAGATAGACTCATTTCATATATAACTTATTTTATTTTACGTATTTATTTATTTTGTTAAACCTTTATCTTTCTCTGTATAGTGAATCGTCGTCTAAATTAAATTTACTCATATAAGAAGACCATTAAATATTTGATACAATACAACAATGCTTTCTTGGTAGTATTTAATTATTTCAGTCATATATAGATAGTTTAAATGAAAAATGGAAAAACTGGCTAATCTAATATGATTTTAAAGAAACCTGCTTATTCTCACAATATAGCACAGAGAGAAGGTGGGGGACGCAGGTTTATCTTCTAAAACAAAATTATAATACTGAAATGGACTGCATTAGCATAGATGCCAACATTTTAATTTATTCCACAGTATTTTTAACCCCGCCTTTACCCCATACCACTTATTCTTTTAAAGCAAGTTTTTCTTATTTTGCCGAAGTTATATATACTGGAGAAAAAAATTCCATAAATAAAGTGGTGCGAAATAGAGGCGGGGCTAAAAATACTCCGGAATAAATTAAAACGGTAGCATATATGCATTAGCAGCTATTAAAACAGGCTGCTTTAATTTTTTATGTTTTTATATAATATTATAAGATATAGTCATATATTATATGAATTGGAGCAGTCTGTTTTAATAACTCAGCACTGCCCGTTTACCAACTTAGAAAGCAGACAATTTCGGTGACTGGTGGAGCGAGTGTTAAAATACACAAAAAAATATATTAAAAAAAATAGTAGTTTTCAAAATCTGAAGATTTGGTACCTATTGTTTATGCTATCAGCTATAACCTCCTGCATTAAGGCGACCAATTGTCCCCACTTTTTGTAATTTGTTTTCTTTTTTCCTGCTTAAACTTTTTTTCCAAATAAAACTTTTGTCTCAATTTATAATTTAAAATCGATCTTAGTGCACTTTATTAAGTATTGCTTTTGTCACAATATCTTAATTTTAAATTAGAGACACCTGGCTGATTTGTCCCCACTTTTTCCTCTCGGAAATTTGGTCACCATATCCTACATAGGAGCACCTCTAATTTCTTATACCCCACATGTATACAGTGAGGGAGAAAAAAAAAAAGCCGCGATTGGATAATTTTTTTTTTCCTTTGAAACACGGTCAATTTGATCATTTATATTCTTAAAATTAGACTTTTGCCTGAAATATGTAAATTTGTCAGAATCAAAAACTTTGTGACATCTTCACGTTGAAAGCCATAAAAGACGAAAATGATTTCAGAAAATGTTCTGTGTGTGTGTGTGTCGTTGTGTATGAATGTATGTAACACTAAATTTGTTCTGGTATCATGCGAGAACGGCTGGATGGAATCCAACGACACTAGAACAGAAATGTAGGTCTTTACCCTACTTAAAATTACATACATCGAAAATTAAAAAAAAAAATGATTAGATTCTGAGATATGGGTAAAAAACTCCTCCACATGTGCCATAAGGCTTTTGTCATTGAAACACATTGAATGGGGGGGGGGGATGCATTATCTTCACTTCTGACATCAGGGAACCCCAAAATGACTTCTCTGTGTTCGTGGGAGGGGTGGAGGTAAACAAGCGTTTTTTATTCGACCAGGTATCACCGGAAAACGTCTGGACAGAATGCAATGGCACTTGGCTCAGGTTTAGGTCCGTACCAAATTTAAAATTTTATCTATCGAATCTTTCAAAATTTTAACTAGATTTAGATATGCATGAGCAAAAAACGCTTCTGTAACCAATTAAAAATTATTCGAGGTATTTAGATACTTTAAAATGACTATATTTGACAAAAAAAAAAAAAAAAAAAGAAAAAAAGAAAGAAACTCGACTTTATATTCGTTGTTATTTTGTTTTTTGATGTAAACTCGGCGTTTTCTTAAGCTGACGATATCTTTCCTCATTTATGAACATTCATTTTTAAAATTTAAATTTCACTTTAAAAGTTAAACTGTTTTGTATATAAAACATATTTTATCGCAAGCAATGACAATCCACAGGTAAGATTTTTTTTTTTTTTTTTTTTTTTTTTTTTTTTGTCCCTTAGTGTATTGCCGAGGAAGGAATGGACATAAATTTATAGAAGATTCCTATTAAAAAATACTTGTACTCAAAAGACATAAATTTTTCAGCTATGAATTATTTCACACCGGTCTCCACGTAAAAAAAAAAGTTCACTTATTTATCCTTTTATGGCGTTTTACCAAACTCTATTATTTAGAAATCAGAAGATATATTTACTTGGGAGCGTTATAATTTAGGCACTTCTACTCCAGTTAATGACAAACTAAGTTGAAATTATTACCCGAAAAGGTTTTGCAATAATAGTTGGAAGTTGTTAGTTTTAACGGTAATCATTCCTCATTTTTATAGGTTCAAAAATTGTAAACAATAGGGAATTTCATCTTAAAAATACATCATGCTATAAAATATATAGTTCCTGAAAAGATTCAAATTTTATTATTACCCCAAAAACAATTACGAAAGTTAAAGCGTAGACAATAAGATGATCCACCATTTAGATACAAAGGCAAACCATTAACATATTGAAAAAAAAAAGTTGCAAAGTTATTGATATTTTAAAATTCTGTTTCAAGATACTAAAATCACACTGAATGTTTTCTGAATTAACACTAAAATAGCATGATTATTAACTTAATGAAAAGCAATCTAAGAATTCTTGTAGGGATATATTAATCAATAAAACAAGAAGTAGCTAAAACTGTACAAAGTATAATTTAACCTTTTTTTGGAATATTTTAAAACAAAACAAATGTTTATTGAAAATGCGTAAAATTTGACCGTGAGGCTTTCAAATTGTTAAGAAAATTAAACTGCAGTGTTAAGATAATTAGAAGTATTGTTGGTCATACTTGAAGTCGTGAGTAAAAAGACAAAACAGCTGTATTGAAAAATAAATAATAATAATAACAATAACAATAACAACAACAACAACAACAATAATAATAATAATAATAATAATAAAGCAAATTTAAAAATGTTGTATTTATTTTATTTATTTTATTAAATACGTTTCTTACTGAAGTGTAATATATATATATATATATATATATATATCTGTGCATGTATAAAAATTATTATTATTATTATTATTGCGAATTCATAAATAATAGGCTTTTTTTTTTTTTTTTTTTTTTTTTTTTTTTTGTAATTTCGTTTTAAAGAGGCTTACTCAGGCCATACAATGTTAATTTTTCTTGTTTGTGCTTTGATGTGGCATTAAAATACCTTATTCTCCTTAAAAAACAAGTAATAAAACTTCTCCAGGGCTGAATTGACCATGACAGCGAATTTGTGCCATGTTCGCGAGTTTATCGCACCTTGACGATTTATTTTGCGTCTTTGGCGAGAAAATTTTTATTATCGATATATCAATTATCTAAGTTCTGAATCGAATTTTTCGTGAAGTACCCAGGACATTCTCGAAATATGTAGGAGGTTATAAATCAGGGTTCCCACGGCCAGGTTTTTTTCAAGGACTTTCCACCAGAAAAATCTTAAGATAAATTTATTCTTAAATATGCAATGTAGATTTAAGAAAAAATTTATTTTTAGATAATACTGGTGGAAGAGTCCTTGAAAAAAAAAAAAATCGGGCCGTGGGAACCCTGTAAATAGATCGCATTTCAGCCATCGAGTTCAGTTGAAGCGAGGCTTTTGCGATATTAAGAACTGTGCTTGAGTGAGTCTTTGCTATCGAATACGGCCTATACTGTGCGTGTTATTGTTTTGGTACTGTTTATGCAGCGATTTCTTTTTTCTGTTGTTGTTGTCATCAGCTATTATCAGGGGTGTTTGCGTTCCGGATTTTTTATTTCATTCCCCACCAGTAATTACGAATTGTGTTTTTGGCTATATTTAATTGCTAAACATTAGTAGAAAACTACTAATAATATCACTATTAAAAAATTACTGGTGAGAAATAAGTAAAACATTCCGGAATGCAAACACCCCTGTATTATTTAAGCGGCGTTTTTTGTTTTAACTGAACTTTATACTTGGTTGGCAGGCTTGTAATGTTCTGGAATATTCTGTAAATAAATTTTAAGCCTCTGCAAGACCTGCCACTCATTCACGGACAATTCACGAACCCTACGTACGCAACAATATATATATACCGTGTGTCCCATAAGTCTGTAGACATTTTAAAGATTCATAAAAATTAAAAGAATTGGTAGAATTAAGCGCGGTTTGCAAAAGTTGTTCTCGTGAAGTGGTTTTTTTTTTTTTTTTTTTTTTTTTTGGTAAAGAAAAAAATAATCGCTAAAATTTTCGTCAGTAGAGGACGGTGTGCTTGAGCAAATCACACACTTTCGTGAAAAACTATATCATAGGCATATAAACTCTATTCTAAAATGCTTGCCATTGCCACAAATTACAATTTGCAAATGAGTTACGACACCACTAACTGCAACTTCCGTCGGAGGTTCTTACCAGAAGGAAAACAATTTCACCAATAACGCTATATCCACCAAGTCAACATCACAATTAAAACTTCATACATGCATAAGTAAGGAGTAAAATAAGAAATAAGCTGAGTTAATCGTAAAACCGTGCAATTTATAGGACTCTGATTAGCATATTTCTAACTACGCATCCATACAGCGTCCTCTATAGATGATAAATTTAACTATTTTTTTATTTAAAAAAATATAATAATTCCCCTTTACTAGAATAACTTGTTCGCGAACCGCGTTTAATTCATCCAATTTCTTCAAATTTTATGAATTTTAAAAGTGTCTACAGACTTATGGGACACACAGTATATACATATATACAGGGTAAGAGCACCAGTAGTAGACACTTTAAGGATATTTTCTAGCTATTTTTTGTGTAATTTTCTAAATTTTAGAGATTCAAAAAATAATCAGTGTTTCACACCTTTAACTCTTTTTTTTACATGAATGTATTAAGGTGCCAAATGTAGCATTTATATACGTAAAAAAAAAAAAAAAAAAAAAAATCCAGAGGGCTTAAAATGAGCCAGAAATGGACCCCTTTTAATTTTTGCTTTAAAATTAATGCGACATCTCCATTTTGTGTGGACAGTCCCCACTTTTTGTAGTTTTTTCTTTTCCTCTCATAAACTTTTTTTTCAAAGTAAAGCATTTGCCACAATTTATAATTTAAAACTTATGATAGTGCACTTTTTTAAGTACTTCTTTTGTCACCATTTCTTACTTTGAAATAGAAGACATAGTGCTAATTTCACCCTACTTTTCTTTTTTGAAAACTTGGTCGCCTTAGTATTTGCACATTTATCATTTAAAATCGTGAAAGGATCGTAAATGCTGAATCTATGGGTGAAAATATCTTAGACTGCCCATAATTCTAATCAGCAATTTAGAGACGTTGCGGCTGAGTGGGTTTGACGTCGCGCTAAAGGTACGTAGTTCGTTATTGACGATGATTTGGGTGTCACCCCTAAGTATTCTACGGAGACAAGTCATCACATTCAATTTTATACGGAAGGATTGTCTTCCCTTTCTGCCCCTCGACGTATTTCACGCGAATTGTTAACTTTATGCAGCAAAACTAATTCATACTTGCCAACATCCTAATTAATATTCCGTAGAGTTGTTAGTCCCGTCCTTTTTTTCACACCAGTAAATTTTTAGAGTAATATTCTCCAAATGTAGTTACTATTAAATAAGAAGAAAACATACTCTAAAAATAGACTGGTTTGTAAAAGAAGGTGGGACTAACAATACTACGGAATATTAATTAGTATTTTGGCAAGTATGCTAATTTAAGCGAACACGGTCACGCCAATCTTTCGGACCCCACGTAAAATAATCATGAGAGATACTCTAAATACCATTATCCCATATAAATTAAAACTCTGGGAATCAGCAAATGTCTCCAGACTACCCTTAGGGGTAAATTCCAAACCGTCGCCATTTGCCCCTAGTGTAGCACTAGTGCGGCATAAAATCCACTCATCCTTAACCTTCTAAATACTAACCGCAGTTGGGCCACGGAAGTCTCGTCGGTAGAGCACCGAGCTCGTAACTGAAAGATTGCAGGTTCGATACTCGAGCCAGCCAAAGACCATCGTGCACACGATGGCTGGTGCACGTAAAATCCGTCGTGGCCGCAATGTTCTTCACATTCCAATCCAAATTCTACATCTGGGGGCCACCAAAGAGGGGGATTCATCTCCTCCGTGGAGGATCAAAATTGTGATGGCATGTCTCCGGACTATTCTTATGGATGTGTCCCAGATCGTCGGCAAATACGAATTTGCGCAGTATTAGTGCGACGTTAAACCCAAACAAACAAGTGACTGACCGCAGTTATGCTATTTCAATGAATATGCTTCAATAGGAACCGAACTCAACCAACTAGTCCAATATGGAACAGAGAGAAAGATTAGTGGATAAAAAAAAATTAAAATGTCTCGATATTATCTCAAGATTCAAGTGAATTCCCATTTTGTTCCGCGCTCTAAATTTGGAAAAGCATGGGAGCCATCCTCTACGCAGAAGATCAAAATTGCGATGGCATGTCTCCTTACCACTCTTATGAGTGAGTCCCAAACCTTCACCAATTGCTCAATGCGTAGCTTTATTGCGACGCTAAAACCAGTCAACTAAACTCTAAATCTGTGAGATTATGGAGCTACGTCCACTACTGGATCTAACATTTTAAAAGTCAAATGAGCCAGTAGTGGACACGGCTGTCCACTACTGGTCATGATGACGTTTTTTGGTACCAGTAGTGGACACCAATATGTTAATGCAAGATTCAATAAACAGCACAATAAATGAATTCCGCATACTTATTTTACAGTCGGCAGCAAAAGTATGAGAGCACTAGCAAAAATTTCTGTGTAAAAAAAGTACACTTAATACTGTTTCATTAAATAAATCCTTGTCGAATCATGTTCTTACGGCTGTATTCACCAATAACTCTAACTCCCGGTTGATAACAAAATCTTGAAAAGCGTATAAAGTCAGGGTGGAACTTTTTAGTAAAGTTTGACGCATTGCATATGCCATCTAGCGGCAATGATATTTTCAGATTTTTTAACTGAAAATGACCAATCATAAATTATATGAAAACTTTGGCGCTGATGGCAGAAGCAGATGGCAAATTTTCTTGGAAAGCTACACTCTGCCTTTACGCGCTTTTCAAGTTTTTACATTGAACCGGGAGTTGAAGTTAACGGTGAATAAGGCCATTAGATTGACTAACAGGATTCGACAAGGATTTATTTAACAAAACTGTATTAAGTGTACCTTTTCATATAAAGAAATTTTTGCTAGTGCTCGAATACTTATGCTGCCGACTGTAGTCATATGAAAGCAAAAGGTAGAAGAAACCAGTTAAAAATAAGAAGAAGTAAAGCAAACAAAATTGTATTTCCTTATTCAAAACTAAAAGAAAAAGTGCTTTTTTGGAGGGGGGGGGGGGTAAACTAACGTTATTCTAAAACTGATGGCCGGAATCATTTGTGGTTATGGTCGACAGGAAAATTATTCGAGCGCTAGCAATAATTCCTATGTAAAAAAAGTACACTTAATACTACTTTGTTAAATAAATCCTTGTCAAGTCATATTCTTAGTCAGTCTATGAACATGATTCGACAAGGATTTATTAAGTGTACTTTTTTTATTATACTTTTGATAATTATTAATTTTTTATTTTTTTTATTATACAACAAATTATACTTTTGTTGCCGACTATATATGTATATATATATATATATATATATATATATATATATATATATATATAAGATAAAATAAAATTCATGTAAACATATTATTTGTAAAGATGAATTAATTACAATTTAAAAATCTTAATCTATTTTTACTGTGAAAAGAGTTTATTATTTATTTTACGCACATTTTGTTTAATTGGATTGATTTGATTCCTAAAGGGTGTGTCATTTAAAATATTTGTTTCTTAAAGATAATATACGATATCTTAAGATTAACGTTAATTTATTTCTTTCAAGATTTTTTTCTTGTTGTTTTAATAAGATTAGTTTTTTTTTTTAATATTAAAATTCAAATAAAAATATTTCATATAACAGGCTGATAAAAATACTTTATTTTCAATTCCATTAAACATAATCCCCAGAGAAATACCTGTCAATGAAATTAATAAGATAATGACTGTAAAAAATTAGTAAAATGAAATCTTTGCAATCGCATACAATTAGTGTCATTTTTTTACTTAAATATTCATTTGAAACATCGTTAAGACACATATCTGAGAAAATTTTTATTTAATAATTATTGAATAAGATAAAATAAATAAAAGTCACTTTTAAATATGTAAATACATGTGAAAAAATTTACAAGTTTGATTAGAAGATTTTTAGTTTTTACAAAAGAAATAAGTAAAAGGATTCAGTCCTAATTCTAAATATTTTTTTTTTCTCAAATCAGGTGCTTACACGCGTAAAATATGAGAAACAAGATATAATAAAAGGAATGCTCAACATGGTTTTATTATTATTATTATAATTATTATTTAACAAGTAAGAAATTCCTTATACAATTCTAAAGGATCTTCTGCATAATTTTAAGCGATAAAACATTATGAAACACGGCTCCGTGTGTTATTTAATAAAATCAGTAACCATTTATTTTTTTAATTAAATAATACGAATATCATAGCTGCCAACTTGTACGTTTTTTGTTTCTTACCTAAAACTTTTGATAGAAATTTTAATAATTGTTTTAGCAGTTTTCTGCGATTAAATATGATGAAATATTTTACAAGGAAATAGTGGTGTGAAAAAAGAAAATACAAGTTAGTACCTATGGAGTATTGTTCTAAATAAATAATAGTATTCAATTTAAGAAAGCGCTAAATTCCCTGTTTACGAAATCCAATTTTTCATTGTGTTTTACAGTTTTTATACGTTTGGTAAAATCTGCGAAAAATTATGTCATGGGTAAGAGCAGAGTTACCAACATTTTAATTTATTCCGATGCATTGTTTGCGCCTGCATTCTTTTCACATCCCTTTATATGATAAGTAATTTTTTTCTTATTTAACCGTAATTAAGTATTGCAGAAAATTGCTTAACAAAGAAAGTGCCGAGGAAAAAAGGCGGGCACTGACAATGCTACGGAATTAATTAAAATGTTAGCAGCTCTGTGTAAGGTGCAAATCATACACTCATTGCCATAAAAATTTGCGCACCAAGAAGTAATTGTTGGACCGTAACGAAACTTGGCATGTAGGTACACGACAGGCAGATATGCAATTCATTAAAATTGAAGCGTGATTGCGCATTGCGTAATGTCACCAGAAATCGTTGAACTTTGTTCTTCTTGGAGTACAAAATAGGTTAGCGGAACTTGTTTGGTGTACATAATCTGTTTCAGAGAGACGTTTTTAAATAGATATGCCGCTATGCCGCCAACGAAGACAATATAAGCAGCTGTCAGAGGCCGAGAGGGAAGGAATCATCGTTATGATGGAATCCGGGTCATCAGCTCGGCAAGTAGTCTGCCACCTAGACCACATTTATTCTATTGTGGGGAGGTGTTGGGACTAGTGGACGAAATAGAGGTCGCTTACATGGCAACCAGGCTCAGGACGCGTTCGACTGACCAATAATCGAAAAAAATGTCACATCATACTTAACATAAGTGCCAACTGCCTCGTTGTCCACTATCCGGACATATGCATCCCCTACACGACCTGTCCCTGTGTCTGTACGTACCATCGCAAAGCGCCTGGCTGAGGATATTTGCTATCACAGCACCCATTATGTGTGCTGTCAATTATACCCATCCCCCTCTCTTCCGTTTGGAGTGGTGTCGCGCTCGACGGGGTTGGATTGCAACCGAATGGAACCACGTCATCCTTAGCGACAAATACAGATTAAATTTGGGCGGGGATGACAAGCATGTACGTGTGTGGAGGCACCGGGGTGAACACCTCAATCCTACCTTTTCTTTACAGTTGCACACCGCACCCACAGCTGGTGTAATGTATGGGATAATATTTCATACGACACACGATCATCCCTAATATTGATCCACAGCACCATGACAGCCCAGATGTAAAAAAGGCTGGTACTAAAAATCTTCCGGTTATTAATGAGATGGTTGGCGAGTATGCGACTAATATCATGTTAGAATGTTGCACCACATGCATGTCTTATGATTCTAAAATGCCAACAGAAGTCAATGATTTCTTCGGGGGCTGATAATTCCGAATTTTGTATGTCGCTGATATTTAATAATAATAAACATTACATTAAACCTTTAATGAGCTGTCTTAAGAATATTTACCACCAAAATCATCAAATTTAAATTGGGATGGCGTGATAAGCTATTTTACTACGCCTGCCGTTTTAATTTACCAGCATAGCTGTCAACCTAATCCGGAGTATTGTTAGGAACCGCCCCTTTTTCTAAGCCACTTAAATTTATAGTAATTCTTTTTAAATGTATTTACGATGAAATAAGAAGAAAAGTACTCTATAAAAAGAACTAATTTAATAAAAAAGCTAGTACTAACAATCCTACGGATTATTAATTAGTATGATAACAGCTATGTACCATGTATGAGAACTTGGCGCATAAATCATACTATTATTTTTGAAACAAACTTTTCTATTGCCTAAACCAATGATTTTATGCATAAAGATATATTTTAAACAAATACTGATGTACGTTCTGCGCCAAATTCCTTACCCTGATCTACATGGATAAAATATAGAAGAACAAAATGCACACTCTGTGCTGATTTTTTATTGTCTGAAATTCTTAGGTCGTGATAACTATTTTAACATAAAAATGGGTGCTTAGACTAAAAACAATAAACGTGAAAAAGTAGATTGTTACGCCTTTCCCATTTAAAATTAACAAATTGGGTAGTAAGTATGCTTCTCACGACATTAAAAGGAATTAAATATTGAATTGATTTTATCAATTAAACTAAATATGTTTCTTTTTATTAATTAATCTCAATCCCAAAAGTATTTTAATATACCTTTTTTAAAAATGAAGGACCCATTAAAGGGTTAATTCATTGTCAAATTCCTGCCATCAAATAAAGAAAGATTACCTATAAAATTAGTTGTCCTCAAAATATATGAGATGGCGTCCTCTTCTTTTCATAAAATTATTAAAAAGGATTTGCTCAGTTCTTGTTGCATTTATTTGCTTCATTTTAAGGCATTAATCTACGTATCATTTAATTTTTTTTTTAATTGTTTTTTATTTTTAACAAAGGTACTGGAAGTTCTGTAGCAAATAAAACATGTATTTCTTAAAAAAGTTATTTATTATATATACTTATCTGCCACCTTTTATGCTTTTTAATACCATTTAAATTATGTAAAATATGCATATAAGCATTTCCTCTGGATGCGCCAACATAACACTACGCTTAACCTCCAAAATGATAGTAGGCGTTTTTTTACTTTGCATAAAACATTGAACACATTATCATTACGAAGAACGGAGTGTCTTCATTTTAGATTGCACCTATCTGGGTGAAAGCACAGAACCCCATGTCTTTTTATGTGGGGCCATGAATGCTCACGTCTCTATAGATGACATCCTGGATGCTTATAGCTTATGTTCGCCCGTATGGTCGTGGAATAAATGTTTTCCTGCTCCAGGACCACAACGTTGTACTGCACAGGATTCGTATCATCCTCATTAGCACATGGAATGGCCAGATGGACCAACGGACTTCAATCTCATGGAGTATATTTGGAGTTTTTTAGAAAGATGTGCAACTGCTCTGAATTCTCCTCCTTAGACTCTTGCTACAATTAAAGTCGTTTTATAAGAGCGATGAATATCATTTCCCAGCGAACTCATTGATCTTACAATCATACTTGCAAACATTTTGAATTTTAAACTGCGATTTTTCACTACTATTTTTTAATAGAACTAATTGCTGTTATTTTTCCAAGATCGAATAAAGGGAAATTTGTTGTAGAAAATTTCTGGTATAAAGCCTTTAGCCAAAATGGGAAGACTTGACAACTATGGATTATTGATAGCATCGCACATCGCTTTATATGCTGTACTGTTTCTAGCGATGACCATACTCCATATTAAAAGCACATTTCCAGTACAGAATTGATACATTAGATTTTTTTAATTATATGCAGGTGCTAATTTCTAAAAAACTATAATTGTTTGGTATTTTGTTTACAAGTTACAATATACCTTACTATATGTTCAATTTGAATCACTCCTCTAGTCAGTGTAACCAAATTTAGGTGCATTTTTATTCAAGATCCACCACTAAATTTTAATTGTAGCAGTTGCCTGATCATTTAATAAGTTATTCGTCCATTATACATATCAAATATCACTCCTCAAAATTATTGGTGATCATTGAATAAAAGATACCCTAAATTTGGAAACACTGTCTAAAGCGCTTTAGAACATTAAGGCCGGCAAAGGGTTAAATTTCTGAAGTAACATTTTGAGAAATCGTTATTTTTTGTAACTTTTCATTTATTTTGGGAAACCAGTGTATTTAAAAATGTGGTAAGGAATTTTAAAACTTCGAAGATTTTTAATATTTTATCAGGGTTCGTGTGGACACGGCTTTAGTTGGCAGCTATGTATTCATATATTTATTTTCAGTCTATTTTTTTTTTTTTTTAATTAGACAAAAATGGAGATTTTATGGGCGTGTCTTTGAAAAATATGCGACCGTTAAGGGGTTAAGATCAATAGTTTTTCCTTCAATTGCAGAAAGTTAGTAGAAAAGACTGTTGTAGAAAACAATTGCTGTAAAATCTGTGCAAGAATGTGATCCCTGTCAAAATATTCATTTCTCTCTAGGGAGTCTATTCTCTGGATTTTCTCCGTGACTCTTCTACTACTATATTATACATTGAAATCTTCTGTAGTATGTTTACGCGATTAATTAGGGGATATATTATTAAATGAATATAGTGGTGGAAGAGTGGCGGTAAAAAGGCAGTTTAATAGACAGCCTGACGGGAAAACTTGATATGCATGTAAGTTCCCAATTTTCATAATATTTAAAAAATGAAAAATGTTGACTGTAATCTTAGCAAAACATTTTCTCGAATCTTTATGCTTTTAATTCTTTAAACTAGAATTTGCAATTGAATAATGCATATATTTTCATAGTTCCCAACTTTTCTGGTTTTCTCGGAAGATGTATTAAGCAAACCAATGTTACCAGAGTTTCGACTTTTTGATTCAATAATCACCAATAGTTTTCAGAAGTGATATTTGATATATATAATAGACAATTAATCCTCTATTATTTATATCAATTATCACTTCTTAAATTTATGGGTGATTATTTAATAAAAAAGTCGGAAAGTCTGGCAACACTGCTACAAACTTATAATAGAATTTTTTTAGTAACAGCTTTTTTCCAAACTATTTATGATTACTTATGTTGGAAAACACTAAAAAAAGTGGAGGTTATTCTTTAAAAAAAACCTGAAATTTTCATCAGTGCATTATAGTGGTTACTGTACTGGATTTTTTCTTCTTTGGTTTCAATTGACAAAAATATAAGATAATATTTTCAGTACAAGAATATTAATTGTAACGGCATAATAGGATTATCATATCAATGAAAAAACCCAACAAATATGCATCTTTCATTCAAACAATCAAAATCCATCGATAACATTTTTCAGATACATTAATAATCTAAAACAATGTAAATTCATTTGATTATTAATAAAGGTGAATAAATATTAAATATTTTTAATACATGTTCTCCATATTTAATTTTTAAACATTTTTTTCTTTGTTCTATGAAAATGAAATTGAAATAGGATCCATATTTTTTCCCCGTTTATTTTCAAAATAATAATTTCTGAGGTATCTAAACATTAAATTCGATTCAAGTATTTCGCTTAATTCTAAACAAACTGACGAAAGGAATTTACATTTTAATTCCACTGAGATTGTTTTATAGTCCGCAAATTATTCTGTCAAGTGGAATTTTTAGTGACTTGATAATATTATTTTATGTAAAAATCATGCTCTGCAACATAATTTAATTTGAAAATTCACATCACTGCATAAAGTTGAATTATTTCATAGTTACGGAGAAATGAATTTCGAATTCATCCTTATATATTACATTTTACATCGAGTTAGCATAAATATTTTTAAAATAAATTTATATGACGTTTCTTGTTGGTGAAAGAAACATTCCTGCATTTTATACTTAAAAATAAAAGAAATATATATATATATTAATTTTACTGAGATATTCCCGAGGAATTAAAAATACATAAATGTAAAAAATTATGAAATAAATGCTACACATTATAAAAGTCCTACTTACTCGTCTAAAACTATTCTGCTAGAAACAATGTTAATTAAGCTTTTACATTATCTTTATTTCCAAATAATTAAAAAAAAAAAAAAAAAAAAAAAAAAACTTATTGAAATATTTATTCATGGTCATAATTGTAAGAGCTGTCGTTTAAAAGTAATAAGTAAAAAACTTTGGTAGCTATAGGCCTAGAACCCTAGGCCTATAGTCAATCGGCCTTAATCCTACAACCAACCAACCAAAAAAAAAAAAAAAATGAATAAACACCATGAAATGCTAGAACTCGCAACGATTGTTTCGTGTCGAAAGAAAACACGACTTTTTTTCCGGCGACCAAAGTAGGCACGAGTGCTGCAAAGCAAACAAAGTTGCCAATTTGTTTAAAATTATATCAATACTTTTTAAGTCTGTAATATCTGTTTTCCTACTACCCTTGAAAACTCCGGCCATAAAATCTCGGCTTGGCAGGTGATTGGGGGCTCTCTCTTTCTGTTAAAATATTATCTCGTTTTTTATTTTTCAACAAAAGCAGTTAAACTTGTTTCGTTATATTATGTTCTATTATAACGTAAATGTAACAATTATTTAAATTGCTCTAGTAATAAGTTTTTTTTTATTGTTTTAAGAACAGAAAAGTAAATAACATACATGTTTATTAGTGGGATAATTTTAAATGTGTCAAACAATTCATTAAGTTTATAAAACTCTTTTAGAAATCACTCGCCAATAAAAAAAAATACTAACACATTTTAATAATACTATAATGGTTAATGATTTTCGGTTATTATTATATTGTAATTTTCGACGCATTATCCGCAGGAAAAGTATGTCACTCTTCCAGAAGATATTTTATTTATCAGAGAAGACTGTATTTTTTCGAATAAACGGCTAGGCAAAATGTAACTTTATCAATAAAAATTTCTGGTGCAAAACAGACTTACCTGACCGGCAGAGTATGCGCCGAAAATTACGGAAAAAAGGACTGTAAACAGTTTGAATGTTTTTATTTTATTTATTTATTTATTTATTTATTTTAATAATTATTTATCTAGAATTAACTTGTGCTATTTTAGTAGGAAAGAAATAACAGTTTTAAGTGATACTGGCAACGACAAGTCACTGAAATATTAGCTACAGATTTTGTACAGACTTTCCTATAGATATACTTATAAACATTCTATGTACATTATAAAATATTCAAACATCATTAAATATTCAGATTGCATCATTTTAATTCCATATAATGAATTATTTAAAAATAAATTTAAAATGATTTCATACAATAAAACATCACTCTGAGTATCTTAAATACGTTCAACATATTTTTTTCTTTTTTCGCACTCGTAAAACAACAACGAATCTTGTTTCTTAGACAAGTAACTTGAGCTTTCCTTTTATAAAAATAAAATGTTTACTAAAACAAAAACTTGTAATTTAATTTGTTCCTTATTTTAATTTAAAATATTTCAGTATTCTTTCTATGTACATGGAAGCAAATAAATATGGCTTTAAAAATCTTCTTTATGCAGCTAGTCAGTTTTTAATATTTTATTTACTTATTTAATGATTTTGAAAATACTTGAGAATTAAAGTGTCTTGAGACATTTTAAATAAAGCAGTTTTAAACTGAAATGTAATAAAATGCTGATTTAATGAAATGTAAATTAAATTTGATTATCACACGGGAGAAAAAATAAAAGCGCTTATCTTTCAGACTATTTCTTTTATTACATTTTAAATCTTAAGATTTTCATTTTATTAATCAAAGTAATATTAACAAACACTTAATGCGCGTTTTGCTATAATTTTAATTTCAGTATTTAACTCTAAACAATAAAAAACTGTTGTAAAATTAAGAACTTATATCAACTGTAAACTGAACAAATGAGGAAAAAATAAATGTCATAAGTTGAAGTAAATAATAATAAAGCATGAAAACTTATAAATACTATATATATATATATATATATATATATATATATATATATATATATATATATATATACCGGGTGATTCAAAATAGATGTTACAGCGATTATCTCGTAAACTAAGAAAGATAGAAACATACTTCCAATTACAAAATTAATGCAAATTAAGAGTAGATTTCAGATATGGCATTTTTTTGTACAAGGGGCTGTATACATATTAAATAAGAAATTTAATTTTTATACGGCCCCTCCTATCATATGACTTATATTTAGAAAAATATTCTCCTCGCTCTAACAATCAAAATAAAAAAAAATCATCTCTCTAAGTCAAAATCTCGCTGAGTTATTGCAATTTTAAAATTCTAGCATTTTTCGCCAAATCTTAAGGGGTTGTATCAAAAGTGAGAAATTGTAATTACTATAGCTTTTGTAATAAGGCACACGTTGATCAGCGTTTGGGGGAGGGGGGAAGAAAAATCATTCAGGGAAAGACGGCTATTTTAACCTGTAATGTCTTTGTGAATACACAAGAGAATACTCATTGATAATTTAACAAATAAAATTTATGAATAATTTATGTACTGAAAGGGAATTTTCAATTTCATTTTTCTTTCTTTTCTTTTATACATTCTCTTACTCATATACACGGTGTAGAGAAAGAATTGTTTTTGAGTCAAATTTCCGAAAATTAGCTTTGTTATATTTGCACGTTTTCAGATCCTCTGAATTCAAAAATCATGTTTTAAGCGGTTGGTCTCTCTCTCTCTCTCTGTGTGTGTGTGTTTGTGTTATTAGAATATCTCAAGAACAAGTAGTAGCAGAAAATCCAAATTCGATATTCTAAATCCGTATCATATTGCGGTGCTACACTAAAGTATTCGTTGCGATCAGACAATTGTTTGTTTACAGGGTCATTCAAGAGATTTCAAATACATTGTGCGACATGTATATACCGCACTAAACAAAATGAAAAGAACAGATTTTTTATACGCATAAAAGCATGTTTTATGTAGATTATGGTATATCAATCATTCATCATTCATTTACAGGGTTACCCAGAGTATTTTGATATATTGGAGCTATACTTGGGAATTGCTGGAAGTGTATTTCAATTTATGTTACTTGTTTTACATATAACACTAAATTTACGTACACAAAGTCATTTGTATATAGTTACTAGACTATACAGGGCTACCCAAAATTAAGGTAAATTTTTTTTAATTATTATTATTATTAAATGTAATTCGCGTAAGTGCTTTGCTGCATTTTTTTTTTCGAAGAACACTGCTGACAGAGAACGGAAAATTAATTTTTCATACCCATACTCTAAACAATGTAGTTTTTGAACAGTGGTTTTTTTTCTGTATAATACCACATTTTGAGGCCTCCTGAATACGAAAGGTAAATTTTTATTGGTTGATCTGTATATATATGAATTATCAGCATAATTTAACAACAAATAATCTGGTGTGCCACTCACACGACATTCTCTTACCCTGAAATTTAATACCATAAATACAGGTTGGAGATTAAGAGGTAACATAAAGAGTACTGTAAACCTATGTTAAAATAATTGAAATTAGGTTTCGGAAGAGTTTTATATGATAGTTAGTTCTGTGTTAGGGGTGATCTCATGAAATTATTCGTTTCCTGAAATTATTCGACGCAGAAAATAATCAAACTTTTAAAAACTTGACTTTGGTAATAAGGAAGCCTCAAAACGTGTAAATACACAAAAAAACAAGCGATGCATATTTAGCTTAAAAACATGCATTATTTATCATATGTCTATGAGGAATTCATTTCCATTCCTGAGCAGTTTTCCTGGACATGGTAAAATATTATAGTAAAGCACTTTCACTAACAATAAAAAAGAATATTATAGTTTAAATATTTGCAACCCTGTATATCTTTTGAAGAATATGTACAAACCACAAAGTGCACCTAAATATAAACCTATAGTAATAATATACGGCACAACCTAAAATGCACTTCCATCAATTTTCAGCTATTGTCGCATTATAATCTAGTTATTTTGTGTAGCCCTGTAAATGAACAGTGAATGATTTCCCTGCCATATTCTACATGAGACATGTTTTTATGCATATAAAAAATATATATTCATTTCATTTGGTTTAGTGCAGTCTATAGGTGTTAAACTCTACTTACCTGCAATTTCCCCCATAGACGTAATGTATTTGAATATTCTTGAGTGTCCCCGTACACGAACCATTTGTTTCATCTCAATGAAAAGCTTAGTGTAGCATCCCTATATGATACATATTCAGAATACCAAGTTTGAATATCTGCTGTTATTTGTTCTTAAGATATGCTGATAACAGACAAACACACACACAGACCAACCGCTAAAAACATGATTTTCATATTCAGGGGATCTCAAAACGTGTAAATATAACTAAAACTCACTTTCGAAAATTTGGCCCAAAAACAATACTTTCTCTACCTTATGGGTATGAGAAAGTAATAACTACAGGAAATGCGAATTTGGTACTTCGGATTCCATATCTATTTGCCACTTGAAAAGTTGATTAAGATTTGCAAGTTTCAAGGAAATTGATAACAGACTTGATTTTTGTTTTGATATGTATAGGCACTATAATTAAACGGGGGTTGAGAATGGCGGTAACCCCCCTGACAGAGAATTATACATCTATACGATATCATATTCTATACAAAACATTTAGAATATTAACAAATATGAATTTCCTTATGATATTTACAGTATAAAGTTATTTAAATGTAATTTATAAGAATGTCTGTCCCAAAACGCAATACATTGGCATTTTATGTGCGTTCCTGTACATAAACCAATTGTAGAGAATTAATTAATGTCATTTTAAATAGGGAATATCATATAGAAAACCTGAATAACATATATCATTTCTGAAAGTTTCTGAAAATATTTACAGACGCTGGGGGCGGGCAGACGGACAGATGGACAGTCAGACAAAAAAATATGCAAATTGAAATCCTATTCACTGTTAAAAATTGTTAAAAAATTTTTAATGTAAACGAAAATGTAATTCCAGCAAATGTCCAATAATAACCCTTAACGTAACTGAATATTTTTGTGTGCCCTGTAAATCCAATGCTAATCGTACTGTACACTATAGAAAGCATTATTTTGTGCATATGAATAACATATTTCAATTTCATTAAGATTTATGCTAAGTAACTAAAATTTGGTTTATAGAAATATCTTCACACGGAACGCAATGCTTTGGAATACTTTCGGGTGTCTCTGTATACAAACCAGTGATGGTGTTTACTCCATTTTCCATAGAAAATATCCGATAGAAAACTTTAATAACGTATTTCAATTTCATTAATATATGCATAAATTAAAGGTATTAAAATATGGTTTATAAAAATACCTCTCATAGAACACAATGCTTTGGAATACTTTCGGGTGTCCCTGTGCACAAGCTAGCAGAGGTATTCACTCCATTTTCAATAAGGAACATCCGATAATGAACTCAAATAACATATATCAGTTTCAGGAAATTCTATGAATATTCACGGGAGTTAGAGCGCGGACACACAGAATGACGAATGGACAGACAGACAAATCGAAGTCATTAACACTTTTCAACCTGGCTGGAATTGTTAAAGAGCCGAAGTCATTAAATTTTTCAACCATGATGGAAAGTGGTAAAAATAAAGCGCGAAAATTCCACACGGTTTTGATAGACATTAAATTTTTTTTCCTGTCTTAACGTGTTTTAATTTGCAGGTGACCCCTAAGAAATTTAACTATTAATTTTTTTAACAATACGAAATAATGTAAATTTGCATTAAGTTCTTAAAATTGTTGATTTCACGTGCTTGAATGATTTTAGTTGCTATTTTAAAATAAAGGATCTTTTTTTAATTTTTCTCATCTCATAGATAACCCCCTAAAGTGAGCACGTTGGCGTCGAAAAATAGATGCCAAAATTGAAAATAAAGTGGTGTAAGTCATCATTTTCAAATTGCAATAACTCAGCGAAATTTTGATTTAGAGAGATGATTTTTTTTTTTTTTTTTTTTTTTGCCTGTTAGAGTGAGGAGAATAATTTTCTAAATATAAGTCACATAATAGGAGGGGCCGTATAAAAATTAAATTTTGTATTTAATATGTATACAGCCCCTTGTACAAAAAAATGCCATATTTGAAATCTACTCTTAATTTGCTCTAATTTTGTAATTGAAAGTATGTTTCTATCTTTCTTAGTTTACGAGATAATCGCTGTAACATCTATTTTGAATCACCCGGTATATATATATATATATATATATATACATATTTCTGTAATTTATACATTTTTTATATGTTAAATCTTGTTAATATACTGCCCTTGAAAAGGAAAGGCGGTATATTAACAGAAAGTCATTTGGCAGAGTAATTTGACAGAAAGTAATTTGGTAGAAAAAAGGAAAAAAAGAATTTATTTGAATATTTTACATTGCAATGTTCCCATTTGCATCTGTATGTTTTAAATTTTTCGGCACATGAATAGTTACCACCTTTCAAGAAGTTTAAATACCACTATTTTTAAACAGTTTTTTTTTTTTTTTTTTTGTCTTATTTAATTGAAGAAATTCAGTCTTTAAACAAAGCGACAAAATTTCTACAAAAATAGTGGTATTCAAAATGCGTAAAAGCTAGTAACTATGTATATGTTAAATCTTTCAGAAAACATACTCTTGAAAATGAAAAGTCTCTCTTCAACAAATGTTTACTTATGTGAGCATCGAAATATTGTTTCAAGTTTTATTTTTTCTTCTTTTTAACATTGTATATGCTGTACCCTTCTCCATGTTAAAGGGGGAAAATCGTTTATTATTAGCCACCAGTTACCACATTAAAAAAAAAAAAAAAAAGTGACGTAGGCTGGCATAATCACCTACGGTTACGACCACTTTAGGTTGGCATAATCCAAGAAAATTTGACTCTAATATTTTTCGTTCTAATTATCCAATTTATTTTATTTTATTATTTATTTATTTGTTTTATTTTATTTTATTTTATTTATTTATTTATTTATTTGTAATTATTGGGTAGGAACTCAGAAAAACGAATGTGATATGAAAAAGTTTTGAGAACTTTTGCTCCAATCAATATTGCTTCGTGAACACCTTTTTTTTTTTTTTCTTTTTCTTTTTTAAATCGTAAAAATATTTTTCGTTTTTCAAACTGATAGTTTTAAATGAAAAATAAAAAGAATAAAATCAAATCCTTTAAACGTTGAACACTTCAATATATGTTTCAAGAGGTTTTATGACTCATCTGACGATTTATTTATTTATTTATTATTTATTTCTTCTTCTTCTTCTTCTTCTTCTTCTTTTTTTTTTTTTTTTTTTTTTTTAATGATTAAAGTTAGAATTTTTTTAATAGACTTTTATGTGTAAGGTAATATATATATAGCTTATTTTTATTTATTTATTTATTTATTTATATATTTTCGATTTTCGTAGAGCGTAGTGCCACGTAATTATTTTCGTCAATAAGTTGCGCTGTGCTATGACAAAATCGAAAAAAAAAAATTTCGCAGATGTTAACTTTTGAAGATTCATTCTAGCAAATTTCGGTCATTCTAGAAGAAGCACACAAAATATATTTTGTTTTTTACAAAAATATGCAAAAGTCGCCTTAGATGTTGAGCAGCGCCACCTATTAAAAAAAAAAAAAAGAAAAGAGTTACAATTCTCGTCAATAGGTGCGGTTGCTCCAATATCTAATTTGACTTTTGCTGGTTTTTTTTCCAAAAAACAAAATAAATTTTATATGTTTCGTCTGCATTGACGAAAATTGATAGAACGAATCTTCTAAAATCGACTTAGATATTGGAACAACGCCACCTGTTGACGAAAGTTACTATTTTTTTTTTTTCGATTTTTTTCAGAGCGCATCATTTGTACTATCGTAGCCTCCTAAACTAGATGCCTGTCGCGTGGCTCAAAAACTTGGCAAGAGTTCAAGTGGTAAACAGTGCGACCTGGTACAGATTGCGCGATTTTTTTATTCAACTGTCACCAATAATTTTAAGAAGGGATATATGATATATAAAACCGACGTTTCATCGATTCTATTCGCCTTTTATGCATATCAAATTCCACTTTTAAAAATTTTGTGGTGGCTGCTGAATAAAAACTCACGCAGTCTGTACCAGGTGACGCTGTTTTCCGATTAAACTGTTGCCAAGTTTCTGAGCCACGCAACAGGCATCTAGTTTAGGAGGCTGTGGTATTGCATACCAATGAAATTTTGTTTCATTTGGAGCCGTAGTAACCGCTCTAGAGCCTTCTGAATAAGAGAACTTTAATTATAGCAAACCTGTATAAATATTGCTCAACATTGAATAAAATGTATTATTTTTGTCATTATTTTTACATTTTTTTATATTTCTTAAGGAAATAGTCAAAGAAATGGCCTTGAACTTCATACTTGCAATGAACATTCTTAAATTTACGCTTTACAGTAATGATTTCCTCAGAAGTGCAATTTGGGGACGTATCACGACGGGTCGTACCGCCCTTTTTTCAGAACACTCCTAGAAGTAAGAAATATCAGTCTTAATTGCAACCACTAATTTCATGCAAAAATACTCTTGGTATATTTATAGTGATGTGCCATGATTATACAGGATAGAGATTAGTATATTAAAATAGTGTTAGCAATATATTTGAAAATTTCTCATCTTCCAGAGTGTCCTGAAAAAAAGGCGGAAAGTACGACCCCTGTCTATCGCAAATTCGGAAAAAGCAAATATACTTTGGATTACCTTGTATCATAAAAAGACACAAATGACTTCTAACTTTAATATGTGATTTTCCTTACTATTTAGAATATTTGTACTATTATTATTTATTTGAGGGGGGGGGGAGGGGGAGATGCTAGGGATATTTAGACACATATCTATTTTTTAAACTTATTAAATATTTGGCAAGTTTTTTTTCCCCCTTAAGAATGGATTTCTACAAAATTTTACAAATTGTCAGTAGATTTGGCTATTAGAAATACATTATTCCGAAACATAAATAACATATGTTTAATTTTCATTGAAATATGAGCATTTTTATTTTATACTGTTCGTACAAGAAAGATAGTACTTATTTTATTTCAAATATTGAAATTTTTATATTGAAAGCTAGATATAGAGCGAAATGTACTACAGAAGTCAATTTGAATCGAGTAAAAATTAAGAAAATTATCGTAAATAAGTTGAATTTTATATTTTTCTAAGTGTTCAGAACTCTTAAAATTTTTTCAAAGAAATGATTTTTGAAAGTGTGCGTAAAATATTTGGATATTTAAATTAAATTCGTGACGTGTATAAACCCCTTATGAACTGGTAATTCTGGAAGATTAATAAAATCTACCTATTTTCTGACGAAAATTTTCTTAATTTGTATTCTCTTCATGTGAATATCTAAAATAGATTACTTTATATATCTGTCTTTCAACCTATGTAAAAAAAAAAAAAAAAAAAAAAAAAAGTGATATTTTTGCGCATGAAAAGTGAATCATAATTTACTGCAAATGCATATATATCACGTAAAAATTAAACATAATATTTTATATTTCAAATATCGCTTCTTTAATATTTCGCCCATTTCTCTGCAAGTTTTTAACAATTTTGTTAAAATATATAGGCAAAAGAAACTTGCCAAAATCATTAATGATTTTAAAAAGGAAACATTAAATTTCTCTAAATACTTCTAGTGTCCTGCAAAAAACATAAAAATATTTTAAATAGTAAATGAAATCATGCGATAGCATTTCAAGTCACTTTTTGCTTTTTGGGATACAATATAATCCAAAATATGTTTCTTTATCTTCAACTTGGGAATAGTCCCCTAATTGTGCTCGTTATTAAATATATACTGTAAAGAGTGAGGTTGAGAATGTCCTTTGCATGTTTGAAATTTTAGGTCGTTTCGTTCAGCATTTCCTCAGAAAATGAAAAAAAAATGTAAAAAATAAATAAATAAATAAAATAAATAAATAAATCAATAAATAATAAATACCAAATAAATAAAAATTCCAATAATATGATCACCCACTGTTTGTGCATAAAGGTCAAAATTTAAGGAATTTAATACAAAATCAAACATTTTTAAACACTTTGTACAATTTATTGAATGTTAAATGATCTGAAAATTCGAATTCAAGCCATAGTTTTTATTCTGATTGAGATATATATTTCAGCATTTTTACTTTCTTCTATATTCAAGAGAAGAAAGTACTGGATTCGTAAAAATTTTCGACCTCGGGTTTTTGATGGATTTACACGTTTTGAGAGCTGTAGAACACGATTTGACCATTTTTAGAAAATGTCTGTCTGTGTGTGTGTGTGTGTGTGTGTGTGACAAAATTTTGTGGCAACTGTATCTCAGGAACTACTGCACAGAATTTCATACAATTTGGTATCTAGTTGCACCTTGACATAAATTAGTGCCAATCAACTTTTGGTAAAAATTGTTTTAGAGGTTGCGTTGCCATCCCGTTTTTTCTAAATTTTTAACATTGTGATATAGGACAAAGTTTTGTATAAATGTGCATAAAGATAATTATTTTTTAGTAATCATTATCAAATTTACAAGAATTATTTTTAATAGAGATAGTCAACTGGGAAAAAAAAAAATTGTATGTGTAGGAGCCTCGCCAACCCCCTGAGGGAAGTCTACCCGCAAATGGAGTAAATTTTCAAGATGGGTATCTTTCGAAAGGTCTCGTCAATACCTTTAAAACGAATGGTTGAACTATAAATCTGTGATAATTTAAAACAAAGTTATCGATTATTATTTTTTTTTTTTTTTTTTTTTTACTTTTAACGGAAAAAAAACTTAGAAAAAAAATCGTAATTTATTTATATATTTTATTTTATTTTATTTTACTTTATTATTTATTATTTTTTTTTTTTACGAAATTTAATTAAACTTGGTATATAGTTGGCCCCTGACATAAACTGGTGCTGATTAGATTTGGGGATCAATCGCTCAACATGTGGCGCTGTGATCGTATTTTTTCTAAATTTTTAACATGGCAGTATAGGACAAAATTTCGTATAAATGTACATAATGAGAGTTATTCTTAACCTGTGATTGTAAAATTAATATAAATTATTGATAATAGTAGTAGTTAATTAGGAAAAAAATATGGGGGCATCGCTTCCCCCCCCTGGGGAGTAAATTTTCAATATGGGTATCTTTCGAAAGATCTCGTTCAACTATAAATATGTGATAATTTAAAACAAAACTATCGATTTTTTTTTTACTGTTAACGAAAAAAAAAACTGAAAAAAAAATCGTTTTTTTTTTTTTTTTTTTTAAACATTGTTACTGAGTGAATTTGTATAAGAAAATATATAAGAATGTCTTGTGGTGACCATTACATACTAGTTTATTTTTCCGTAGCATCGCCAGTATTCACTTTTTTTAAACCACTTTTTTAAGGATTATTTTTACTCACTTACCGTAATTTCCGGTGCATAATCAGCAGACTATATAAGCCAGTCTTTCGCCAGAAATTTTCATTCACAATTAAAGATATAATTGTACGAGCTGTTCCATCGAAAAAATATTGATTTTTCCTTTAAATAAAATTTCTAGTGATGAAATGGCACATTTTTCCTGCGGATTATAAGCCGAATATTTGATAATAGTAATTTTATATTAAAGACAAGTATTCAATAAAATAAGTTCCATTCAAGATGAAAAAAATAAAGAAAAAATACGAGCAGTGCTTCTTAGGAACTGGAAATCTTGGACTATCTTATAACGCATAAAATGTTATGATAGAATACACATTAAAATTCGATGATTTTTAAAGCGATATTAAAATAAGATAAAATAGCTCTAAATGTAAAACTCTAAACTTTTATAATGCGAGATAATTAGTTTTGATGAATTTTATTACTAATATTTCAATAAGTAAACTGCATATTTGACCTTTTCCTAACTCCCTTTTTATTTGTTTTAAATGTTTCAACATAATTACTTAGGTGTTATGCGTTACGATTTTTTGAAAGTGGTACTTCATATTATATACACTGATGGAAAAAAAAAATCCCAACACCAGGAAGGAGCTGTGCTAGATAAACGAAATTTGGTAGGCGTGTTTATACATCTGAAAGATGACGTCAATTCAAATTTCGAGCTACGCGCATAAGTGTGGCGCTAGTAGCGACACTATGAACATGCAAATGAGGTTTGCTTTAAATAAGCGCTGTAAGGTTCGTGATCGTTATTTACAGTTGAGATTTGACGTAGTGGGTTAATGTTAGTCAAGGATGCCTCTAAGAAGACGAAGAAGCCATTATCAACAGCTCACTGAGTTTGAACGAGGTCGTGTAGTAGGGCTATGAGAAGGTGGGTTTTCTTTCCGCGATATTGGAGAAAGACTTGGCAGGAATGTATCCACTGTGCATGAGTGTTGGCAGCAGTGGTCACGGGAAGGTACTGCCTCAAGAAGACCGGGTTCCGGGCGGCCACGTGACACTACTGAGAGGGAAGACCGCCGTGTTCGGCGTATGGCTGTGGCTAATCGTAATGCGTCTGCAGCTAAAATTCGAGCTGCAGTTGGCACCACAGTGACACAACGAACTGTTACAAATCGGTTACTTCAAGGACAGCTCCGAGCCAGACGCCCTGTAGCGTGCATTCCGCTGACTCCAAACCACTGCCGTTTGCGACGCGAGTGGTGTCAAGCTAGAGCTCATTGGAGGACGGAGTGGAGATCTGTTGTGTTTTCTGATGAAAGCCGGTTCTGCCTTGGTCGCAGTGATAGCCGTGTGTTGGTTAGAAGGAGGCCAGGTGAACGCCTGCTAGCGACCTGTCTGCGGCCTAGACACACAGGGCTTACTCCTGGAGTTATGGTTTGGGGAGCAATTTCGTATGACAGCAGGAGCACTCTCGTGGTTATCCCACGCCCCCTGACTGCAAATTTGTACGTCAGTCTAGTGATACAACCTGTTGTGTTGCCATTCATGAACAGCATTCAAGGGGGTGTTTTCCAACAGGATAACGCTCGCCCTCATACCGCTGTTGTAACCCAACATGCTCTACAGAATGTCGACATGTTGCCTTGGCCTGCTAGATCACCAGATCTTTCTCCAATCGAGCACGTATGGGACATCATTGGACGACAACTCCAGCGTCATCCACAACCAGCATTAACCGACCCTGCATTGACCGCCCAAGTGCAACAGGCATGGAACTCCATCCCACAAACTGATATCCGACACCTGTACGACACAATGCATGCACGTTTGCATGCTTGCATTCAAAATTCTGGCGGTTACACCGGTTACTAATGTACCAACATTTCACATTTGAAATGGCTCTTCTCGCTAATGGCTCTACCTGTGATCTTGAAACATTAATCAATTAAATATGTTACCTAGACAAATGTATTGCTGAAATTTCATTACTGTACAATAATTTTTTCTTGGTGTTGGGATTTTTTTTCCATCCCAAGTGTATATATAAAGTTTTTTAACAAGCTTTTGTAGCAGTTTTCTATGTATAAACAAAATGTATATTTTTATTCAAATACCGGTATTAAAATTCGTAACATTTGATATCGATGTAAATATTAATGGAAAATAGATATTAAAGGATTTTTTTTTTTTTTTTTTTTTACAAATAATGTATGAGAAACTGAACAGATTCTCCTTAAGAACTTGTGAACCATTAGACAAACTGTTTATTTAAAATATCCAATATCATTGAGTAAGTATTTTCCGATCTTCCATTAAATCTCTTCGAAACAGGAAAATCAATAGCAATGAAAAGAATGTGTTCTCAAATAGTTTCTTTGAATGAAACTTCTTTTCAATTAAATCATCGTACTTGATAAGGAAAAAAAAAATATTTACTTTCTTAGTTATATAGTCTTAAAATATCGTCTTATAATTAAATGCCTATATACATTTCGTAAATAAAATTATACAAATATTTGTAAGTTATTTTATTATTGTTTTTGCACATAAAAAAGGCTTCTTAATCTAGCAGTAAATTTCAAGTATTATTCAACAGCAATTGGAAATTTTGTTACACTGAAACAATTTTTTTTAAAAGTTCCTGGTACACCTCATCATAAGCACTAGATTTCTGAATATTCAATTAGTAAACTGGCAAAACAAATTTTACTTTGCTATTCTTTTTCTTTTCAACAGATGGTATATTTGTAAAATATATTTACCTCTTAAAAAAACTTTTTTTTCTTCTCTAATTGGCTCTTTTAAAAATGAGAAGAGATAAATTTTTAAGTTGTAAAGGGTTTTCCTCTTTAAAGGCACTTCTTCTATAAAATAAAATATTTATTTGCAATAGATAACATTTTCAATAAAACATGCCTTTTAAATAGTACAGAGCGTATTTTACAAAATTCATAATATAAATAATTATGAACCGTATTTTCCGGCATATAATGCGTAGGTCACATGTATGAGTTATACAGCAGAAAGATTAATTTACAAATCAAACTATATTTGTAAGAAACAAAAGCTTGTAAATAACTGGTATACTTTTCCTGTAAATTTAAATTTCCGGCGTATAACTGGTATAACAAACCTGAGCTACGCCAAAAAATACGGTATTTCAGATCATAATTTGGATTAAATTACCTAGTTAACTTCATTATAAATCAATATATATATTCATATATAATGCTTTTATCGCATATATAAAAAAAATACATCCTTGTTTCTTTGGAACTTCAGGGATAAAAAGAAAACATTATACCCCATATATTCACGTGAAAGTTTTATCTAAAAAGCAAAAAAATGATCATTAAAAAATTAACTAAAAAATATAATATTTGAATTAATCCTGTAAAAAAATAATATACTACTGGCCATTAAAATTGCTACACCAAGAAGAAATAATAATAATGGAATGAAATATGTTGGACACATACATTATAGTAGGAAGAAAAATTGGTTAAAATTTCAGGAAATTTGAAGTAATATGTACTGAGAAAACAGTACATAAAGCAGCGACCTCTGTGAGCAATAACAGCACTTATCTGCCTAGGCATTGAATCGAACAGCGATTGGATGACATGTACGGGTAGAGCACTTCATGGAGTTTTAACACGATGCCACAATTCATCGATCGAAGTTACTGGTGAGTGGTGGTGGTCCAGTCGCTTTTCAATGATTAAACAGTCATTTTCATTGGTGCGAGATCAGAAGAACGCGCTGGCCAGAGCAACAGTAGATCACATTCGGCATCAATGAAGGTCCAGACAATATGGACAACTTGCGGTCGTGCATTGTCCTGCCTTAATGTTGCGCTTCTGAGGCCTTGAACATAGGGCAGAGCGATGGGCCTTAACTCGTCAGAAATGTAATGGCCGGTATTCAGAGTGTAGGGAATGAAAACAAGAGGTGACCGGGACGTGTATCCAATGGTACCATATACCATCAATCCAGGTGGTGACTCAGTATGCGGATACCAAAATTCTGATTACCCTCAAAACTGCATCACTGATATGGGCGCCCTTAATGTGTGATCAACCATGAACCTGGACGCAGGAATGGCGTGAAGTCACTTTTCAGACAAATCACAATCCTGTTTACAGCATCAATATTGCCTTATCCGTATTTAACGGCATTATGAATAATACACATTGACAGCTGGGATTCGACATCATCATACTGTCCATCATTCGCAATGATGTTATGGGTTCCCATTGGATACACGTCTCGATTACTTCATGTTCGTATTCCTGGCACTCTGAACAGCGGCCATTAAATTTCTGATGAGTTAAGGCCCGCTCCTGTGTCTTGTATTCGAGGCCTGCGTAGCGCAAACTTTAAGCAAGATAATGCACGACCGCAAGTTGTTTCTATTGTCCGGACCTTCTTTGATACAGAATGTGTTCGACTGTTACTCTGGCCAGCGCGTTCTCCTGATCTCGCACCAATGAAAATGACTGTTTAATCGTTGAAAAGCGACTGGCCCCCCACTACTCACCAGTAACTTCAATTGATGAATTGTGGCATCGTGTTAAAACTTCATGAAGTGCTCTAATCGTACATGTCATCTAATCGCTGTTCGATTCAATGCCTAGGCAGATAAGTGCTGTTATTGCTCACAGATGTCGCTGATTTATGTACTGTTTTCTCAGTACATATTACTCCAAATTTCCTGAAAGTTTAATCGATTGTTCTTCCTATTATAATGTATGTGTCCAACAAATTTCATTCCGTTATTATTATTCCTTCTTGGTTGTAGCAATTTTAATGGCCAGTAGTGTACTTGAAATGAGTTGTAACTACAATATATGATTATGAGATCTTTAATCAAAGATATAAATGTGTATAGGCATAGAACGTATATTAACGAAAATATAAAGGTTCTTTTACAACGGCGACAATTTTTATAACTTGCAAGATTTTAAAAACAAAGCCATCTTCTTTAGGAAACTTTACATTTTACATTATACACAATGTACTTCAATTAGAAAATTTAAAAGATAAATATATGGTGAAATATAAGTATTTTTGAGAAATACTTTTTTCACTGCGTATGCGCAAGGGCTAACATTTTTTTTTTTTTTCTTTTTACATAATTTACCAGCCAAATTTAAATGTATCGTCGATAGAAAAATTGCACTTCAAGTACAGGGTGATCAGAAAATGAGATACATTTTCAAAATTAATAATTCAAGGAATAATGTAGGTAGAGACGTAAAAATTGACATACATGCTTGGAATGACATGGGGGTTTATTGAAATCTCAAAAATAGAAAAAGTACAAAAAAACGGCCAGCAGATGGCGGTGGACAGCAAAACGTGAGTGACGCTGCATGAGAATCGTGTATAAAAGGAGGTGTAATGATACAGCAAATCAGATGTACCAGCAATCGCAGCATTTTGACGTTACCAAAAAAGGCATTGTTAGTGAAGCTATACTATCAGAATGGGGAATCTGCTACTGCAGCTTTTCGATCCTATCGCCATAGGAAGGGTATTCGAATTAATAAATGTCCTATGACAGGTTCAGTTGTGAAAAGAATGATTTTGAAGTTCGAAGCCACGGACTGTTCAGACGATGGGCCCCGTAGTGGCCGACCGAGCACAAGTGCTAATGCTACTCAGACAGTTTAGGAAGAAATGGAGATTGTAGCGGGTTCGTCTATGCATGGGGAAGTTATCGCTCGTGAAGTCGCACGTCGCACTGGCGTTCCATACACTACTTTTGGGGTAACACTAAATCGGACCCTCCGATGCTATCCGTACAAAATTCAGCGTCATCACAAACTGTTACCCGGCGATGTTGTGAAGCGGAGAGCATTTGCAGTTTGGGCGTTTCAAAAGATGTCGGAAGATGACGATTGGTTGTCTAACGTGTTGTAGACTGACGAAGCCCATTTTACATTCCGAGGGTCTGTCAACTCCCACAACTGCAGAATTTGGGCCACCGAAAATCCTACAACTGTCGTGCAAACTCCATTGCACGACGAGAAAGTTACGGTGTGGTGTGGTTTTACCACATCTACCGTTATCGGGCCCTCTTTCTTCGAGGAAATGCGTGATTCTGGTTTTTGTAATTGTTAGCGTGACAGGTGAGAGGTACGCCGATATGTTAATGAATCGAATCATCCCGAGCCTGGCTGATGAACACCTGCTGGAACGTACGATTTTTATGTAGGACGGCGCTCCACCCCATATTGCTAGACGTGTGAAACATATCTTGCGCACGTGGTTTGGTGATGATTGCGTACTGAGCCACCACTTCGTCATGCTTAGCCTCCCAGATACCCAGATCTCAATCCGTGTGATTATTGGCTCAGGGGCTACCTGAAGTTGCAAGTCTAGCGCGATCTACCGACATCAATAGTGATGCTAAAGGACAACATCCGACGCGAATGTCTTACCATAACTACAGAAATGCTGTACAGTGTTGTTCACAACATTGTCATACATCAGCTATTGTTGAGGAATGACGTTCGACATGTTGAGCATTTGTTCTGAAGAACATCGTCTTTGCTTTGTCATAATTTATTATGCTAATTATTGCTTTTCATATTACATAAAGCGCCATCTTTGGGCCATTTTTTTTTTTTTGTAGTTGCAATAAAACCCCGTGCCATTCCAAGCATGTGTGCCAATTTTGACCTCTCTACCTACATTATACCGGGAATTATTAATTTTTCAAATGCATACTCATTTTCTGTTCATCCTGTACATTGAAGTCGGTACACAACGCTTAGATTTTACCATATTCCCATCTTGAATTAAGGCATGTTCATGAACACAAGCAATCAAAATGAAAATATGGGTTAATCCCCTAAGATTTTCTCATCTTTTTCAAACTACTGAAACTGAACATTTTTTTTTTTTAATCGAGGATATCTTTCTGGTTTAAAAGTTTTTGCTAGGGATTTTTTAGAGTAAGTCATAGAGAATACATTTCTCAGAACAGTTCATAGAATTACGTTTGGCTAGTAAATTATGCAATTTAATTAATTTTTTAAAGCTTGCTTATGCGCGAATAACAATTATTAAAAAAAAATCCTCATATTTTGCCAGATATTTATTATTTTTGTAGTCCGATTGCAGTACATGTGTCTAATGTAGAAATCAATTTTTATAAAATTTCCATTGCTTTTATTTTAAAACCCTGCATTTTATAAACAAAAAAAAATATGAAGTATTATGAACTTTGTTAAACAAAAGTTTATATTTCTTTAAATATACATGCTTTGTCACATAAATTTATATCTTTAGTTAAAAGAAGCCGCATAATCATATATCCACAACTCATTTTGAATATTATTATTTTACAGAATATATACAAGTTGGATAATTTGTAACTGATTCCATTTTTTCTTTCAGAGAAGCATTTTAACTTTTTATTTTCTGATTTTATTATAGTAATGGAAATATAATTATTTAAAACTCAATTTAGAATTAAATTTATGTTGCCTCCAAAGGAAATGTCAACGAAATATTGCATTTTCTAATTTTTTTTTTTTTTTTTTTTTTTTTCGAAAAAGGCAAAGGGAAGAGAAATTTTAAAATGCAAAATAAAAATTCAAAACGCAAATTACTGAAAATGTCATGATATTTAATAAATGCGTGATGGTTTAATTAATTTTAACGTTTTAAGAAGTTATTCACACAGTATTATTATTATTATTATTATTATTATTTTCTCGTCAGTTTAATGCAGTTTACAAACAGGATGTTCTAAACATCAATTAAGCACCGGTATCCTCCTGAAACTTTTGATTAAATTTAATAAATATTTTTTTCAACATAATATCAAAACAAATTAATAAAATTTATGCTCATGAACCTATATTGGCCAAACCCTGTTGTTCGGATTAAAGACAATTTTCTGCGTAGGTACCTGGGCCTAAGGGACGAATGTCGTCGGTGTGTGTGAGGGGGGGGGACGTCTAAGGATAGTACCCTGTATTCACGTGAGTTTCGGAGAAAACAACTGAAAGCTCAGAACGGCTAGATCGACGAGTGCGACCTTTTATCGACCACAGCTCTTCCCTTCTACCAGCTTCGAGCGAAGAACTATACAAAGTAATATTTATAATTTATTCCGGAAAACTGTTAGACCCGCCCCTTTTCACACCGGTATATTTTCAAAGCATTTTTCGTCAACTTTCATCGTAATTACATATTGGACAAAATTTCTCTAAAATCAAAGTGGTGTGAAAAAAGGGCGGGGCTAACAGTACTCCGGAAAAAAATATAAATGTTACCAGGTATGGGAAAACTGCTCGGTTACTGATGCAAAAATGCCAACTTTTATAATTTATTCAGGAGTATTTTTGGTCCCGCCTTTTTTTTTTTCATACCAGTAATTTTAAAGAACAATTCTCTTCTTATTTTACACATTGTTAGCCGCATATTTTCCCATTTTTTATTTCTTTAAAAGTTATACTGTTTCACGAAAAGAACTTTTGGTATTCGTGTACAAATCGCTTATGTTTTATGTAGGGAATCGACACGGTAATTGCCATCGAAAAATATAAACACAGATAACACTCGATGAATTAAACACGAATACACAAAATTGTTTTTAACGTGTGTCCGCATTTTGCAAAGTAAGCATTGTACCTATTCTTGTGCTTCAAAGGGGCGGTAGGCGTATTCAGAAGTTAAGTAAAACCATTCCTCTGATTCAGAATCTGTATCTGGAACAAGGGTCGTAGTCTCTGCCTTCTTTTTAGGACACTTTCATGTGTAAAAAATTTTCGCCTTATTTGCAACCAATCTGTTTCTTAGAGAGATTCATGTTGTACTTTGAAAGAAATACATCGTGATAAAACAGTATAGAAGTTATTGTATAAAAATAGTGGTAGCACAAAAGGCATAAATTTCTTATTTCTCAAAGTGTACTGTAAACTAGTATATAATGTGGACACCACAAGACATTCTTCTACATAATTTTGCACAAAGTTCATGCAATACAAAATATTTATTAAATTATTTTCCATTATAAATGCAGACGATTTTTATCTGACAGAATTTGATCACTATATGCCGAAGGAAAGTCAATTTTGCAAATATAAAAGAAATACGATTTTTTTTTTTCTGTTTTTTTTTTTTTTTTTTTTTTTTTCGTTAAAAAATGAAAAAAAAATCGATAACTTTGTTTTAAATTATCAACCATTCGTTTTAAAGGAATTGACGAGATATTTCGAAAGATACACATATTGAAAAATTACAACCCTCTGGGGGGTGCTTCTACATGCACAAACTTGTTTCCTAGTTTACTATTGTCATTATCAATAATTCCTATTAATTTTTAAATCGCACATTAAAAATAACTCTCAGTATGTACATTTACACGAAATTCTGTCCTATACTGTCATGTTAAAAATTTAGAAAAATAAAATGGGATCACAGCGCCACCTGTTCAGCGAATCATCCCTAAATATAATCAACACCACATTATGTCAGAGTCCAACTAAATACCAAGTTTGGTTAAATTGCGTTCATTGGTTCGTGAGATACAGCGTCCATGAAATTTGGGATACACACAGACAGACAGACAGACATTTTCTAAAAACAGTCGAATCGTGTTCAAGACATCCCAAACCGTGTAAATCCATAGAAAACTGGTGTTCGAAATTTTTTACGAATCCAATACGTTCTCTTTATATACATATAGAAGAAAGTAAAAAGGGGGAGATTATGAACCTTGATCTTGTGTCAAAATCCTTTTCTTTATATTTTTAATCTTTCATTTTTTTTCCCTTTTCCTTTTTCTTTTTCTTTATATTTGTGTTACTTATTAATTATCTCTTTAAAATAGTTTTCCTATGATTTTTTTCGGGTGTGTCAATTAAGATACTAGATTTTCTTTTGTGTTGGCCACTTTTTAACTGTTTCCAAGATGAAGACTTTAGCTGTAGCCAAATCGTATATGTTTTGACACTTTGAAGCTCTTTCAAATTTTTTCTATAGTTCCTCAATATAAAACAAGAGAATTAAATTCATAGCATAAAGCATAGAATAAATTATTTGCTTTTTAACATTTAAAGTGGAATATCTAATTAGATAGACCGAAAACAATGTGCAAATTGTAACGTGTTACAACTTGACCCAAATTTTATTTCAGTTAACCCCATCGTATGATTTTTGACATTTTGTTCATTTATTAAAATATACAACGATTAAACAAAGAGGCATTTTATTACTCAACACATAGACAAAGTAAATAACAGTAAACAAATCTTTAAAATATTAATTAACTGATCTTTAATCAAAATTTACGACATATGTTTTTTTTTCCACTAACTAGCTAAAACATAGCACATGTATAGAACCTCTCATTAACCGTTTCTGTGGAACTCTGATTGTTCTTAAATAATTAGGCGCTTCAAAAGATTTTTGTTTATCGAAATGCCTATTCAAAAATGTCACAAACTATTGTGCAAATTGCGTGTTACTTCTTACCCCTGTTACAACCAGCTCCTAGCGCCCCTATATCGCAACTATTTTTAATGATAATTTATGTAGAAATTTTCTACGATTACACGTTTCTGAAAATCATCATGGAAATTCAGTGCTATTATGCTTAGCAGCCAAGTATTACAATTTTCGGATATTGGTTTTTTCTTTATAGACATTTTTAACTTTTGTAATTATATAATATTGTTACTAAATTTTACAAAATAATCTGATATGACTCATATACGACTTCCTTTTCCTCATCATTCTAATAGTATAAAGACTTATTGTAGAATAAGAGGTAAAATAAAATTTTTTTTATAAAAATATATTTCAAAATAGTTTCAGAAGCAGTTTTATTCGATATATATTTTTGTGTGAGGGGACTACTGTTCCACTAAACTCTTCGGTTCAGTATAGTAATAAAAATTTAAATCTGATATTCAGTTTAAATATTTATTCCAAAATTTGACAAACTTTCCCTTTTCAGGCATAACATTTTTTGAAACTTGCAAAACATTGTCAAACTTTTCTAGCGGTAACTGGTTTCTTCAAACTGCCCAATTTGAATTTGCTGGAACTGTTTGTTTTTAAGCTATGTTGATAAAAGACATATACAAATATAAACCGCTAATAACTTTATTTTCGGATTCAAGGGACATCAACGCGAAATAACATGAAAACAAACAACGTTGATCATTAGAACACAAACTAATACTTTGTTTACCGTAGGATAAGAGAAAGCATTTCTCAGCAGGCTTTTCAGGAGCTGGTAAAACTTAGTAAAGCAATTCCATTAATTCCATTCAATAGAGAAGAACTAATTCAGTCAATTTTGTGTAGCCCTGTATATCGCAGAGTTGCCAACTTTTATAATTTATTCCGGAGCAATTTTAGCCCCGCCTTCTTTTCACACCAGAAATTTTATAGAATATTTCTCTTTAATAGGTGACAACGGTTAAATAAGGGAAAAATCATTCTTTACAATTTCCGGTGTGAGAAAAGGGCGGGGGCTTACAATGTTCCGGAATAAATTATAAAAGTTGGCAACTCTGATATCGTCTATAAATTATATACACACCACATAGTGTATCTAAATTTAGCATAATGTGCGAGTTTTTCATATAATATATTTTGTAATATAATACTAAATTAAAGAAATGGTGTACAATCAATATTTAAATTTAAAAACTTCTTCACGCCCCATACAATTAATGAAAACACTACCGGTTGGAATTCTTGGAGTCTTGCTTATGCGCCCAATGTAGTAGCACGTATTTTGCACCTGAAAAAGAAAGTCCACATCCTTTCGTAACCGGTAGTACTTTCATTAATTTTAAAGTATGTGAAGAAGTTTTAAATTTAAATACATATTGTGTGTGAAATGCACATTCATCGATTTCTGAGTAATTGTATTAATATATCAGAATTCTTATATGTGGCCCGGTAAATGAATGGTAAAAGACTTTCATATATTCTGTACTAAACATGCTTTTATACATATAAATATATCTATTCATTTTATTTTGCTTAATGCGGTCTAAAAAATATTAAACTGTACCTAATAGCAATTCAGCCCATCGAAGTAATCTATTTGAATTTTCTTAGATATAGGGGAGCGTGGGGATAGTTGTAACATAGGTAAGAAGTAACACGCAATTTACGAAATATTTTGTAGCATTTTTGATTACATATTTCGAAAAACATAATTCTAATGCCACGATTTATTAGGTAAGCACAATCAGTGTTCTGCAAAAATGGTTAATTAGAGGTCCTGTACATATGCTTTATTTTAGCTAGTTAGTGGAAAAAAAAGTATTTCGTAAATTTTGATAAAAGTTATGTTAATTTATATTTTAAAGAAATGTTTATAGCTATTTATTTTGTCTATGTAATGAGTTATAAAATGCATGTTTTTTTTTTTTTTTTTTTTTTTTTTTTATATATATAAATCCTTATAATTTTTTATAAATAAACAAAATGTCCAAAATCATACGATGGGGCAAGTTGACAGAAAATTTTGGGGCAAGTTGTAACATGTTACAATTTGCCCTTTGTGTTTTGATTCATACAATTAGACATTTCACTCCGATGTATTACATAAAGTTACACATCAAACTCAAGCAGAGCAGCCAACCTAATCCGGCAAATTTTTTGTACCGCCCCTTTTTTTCACCACTTAATTTTTAGAGTAATTCATTTCAAATATATTTACGATGAATTAAGAAAACAAATACTCTAAAAATTAAGTGGTGTAGAAAGAGGGGCAGTACAAACAATCTGCCGGATTAGGTTGGCAGCTCTGCTCAAGGAAGGAGACAAATTTCGGCTGCGGAACCCAGTTTGACGAAAGGACTCTCTCCCAAGCTGCTGTCTAATTGATATGATCCCAATACAGTTTTAAAATGACTAATTGACTTCGCTATGCGGATTATTAAATCACCTTCTTCAGAACCGAAGGCATACTGCCAAACTTTCCCGATATTCGGGAAGAGTTTTTTTTTATCGTAAGCATCGACATCTTATAGAGAAGTAAATTAATATAAGAAGTTTCTCTAAAAATTCAGTGTTGATTATCCTTATTTTAAAATTGTAAAAAGTGGCAATTATGCGAAGGAGGTTGTACATTACGATAGTTTGCCTCGTATCATGGTCATCAGTATATCCAAATTTGTATATGTGCAAAGTAATTTTTTGTATGCAGTGTATTTCTTTGTAAACTGCGTAAAAAAGATTACTTACTTGTTTTTTAAATCTGTTTTGTTATATTATTGTTGCATGCAATTTATTTCTTGTATGACTAATTCCATGACACAAAGTTAGTGTAAACCATATAAAGTTAAAGATACCCATCAATGTAACAATAAAGAAATATTTGTCGTATATTTATATTTTGTGATTAAATAGAATAGCAATTACTGTAAGAAAATACTGGTGAAAGTAGAAATATCGCTGTTCCTGACTCATACTACATTTCCATAGCTGCCAATATTTTAATTTATTCCGGAGTATTTTTAGCTCCGCTTTTATTTCGTACCACTTATTTTTTAAAAGTAATTTTGCCTTATTTTATCGAAGTTATATATTGGAGAAAATTTTTCTATAAATAAAGTGGTGCGAAATAAAGGCTGGGCTAAAAGTACTCCGGAATAAATTAAAATATTGGCAGGTATGCATTTCGCACACGACCCATTTCTATTTGTATAATTTATTTAGTTTTTACCTCCTGAACAAGGTTTGTGCAGCCCGGAAACTGTACTCCTTGGGAGGAGGGCAATGTTACGAATTTGTAAATAATTGTCGGTATTTTCATGTGATTTCATCTAAAGCGGCTTAGGTTACAAAATGTTAAATTTGGTTTTTCTTTGTTTTGGCATTAAAATAGCTCTTTTTCCTTCAAAAACCCATTAAAAGGCTTCACCAGAGCAGACATGCGGCGAATTTTGCAAGTTTATCGCCCCTTGCCGACTTTTCAGGCGACTTTGGCAAAAAAATACTTATTATCGATATATAGAATATCTAAGCTCTAAATCGAAAATTTCACGAAATACCAGGAATATTCTGGAAATATACGAGGCTATATAAAGTGATCTTCTTTCAGCCGTGGAGTTTCACATGAAGCAAATTATTTTATGAGTTATGAGCTCCCTGACTGAGCCTTTGTAATGAATATAGCTTATCCTGCGTTCTGCAAAGCTGCCAATATTTTAATTTAATCCGGAGTACTTTTAGCCCCGCCTTTATTTCGCACCACTTTATTTACAGAAAAATTTTCTCCAATACATAACTTTGATAAAATAGGAAAAAATTACTTTTAAAAAATAAGTGGTACGAAATAGAGGCGGGGCTAAAATTACTCCGCAATAAATTAAAATGTTGGCAGCTATGGTTCTGTGCTTATTAGTTAAAAGATAATGCTGTGATACAGTTTGTGCTGTGAATTTTATATTGTCAGCTGTTATTTAAGTTGGGCTTTATAGGGAAAAATGAAATTCATTCTTAATTTACAGACTTGTAATCATGTGAAATATTCTGTAACTAAATTTTGAGCCTGTTTAAGACCTGCTATTCATTCACAGACAAGTCACGAACCCCGGGGATGCCTAATATACTGTTTCTAGTCAAAGTACTTATGTGCATACTACGCTGGTAGTACAAATACGAAATATGGGCATATTTTACAGAATACGTAAAAAATACGCCTGTAAGCAGCAGTGTTAATTGTAAATACTTAATTCCCCTTAAAAATACCCGGAAGCATATTTACTACCTTTACTCGAGCTCAAACGGGAACGCATTACGACGTTGCTGATTGGTTGCTACTTTTATGACGCAATGATTCTCCACTGACTATAATGCTTAGCTTAAATCAGTAATAATCTACAATAATCCTCTCGTTTTATGAAAATAAATGAATATGAATATTTGAAAGAGTTTTCTAATTGTATTTGGAAAAAAAAGTTTTCTTCTGAGTAATTTAAATTTTTATTTTATCATGTTAAAATTGAGACAGGTAAAATTACTCTAATTAAATAAATCTGAAAAAGGAAAATAGTGGCGCCATCTATATTTTTCATTGATTTTTAATTATTATGTAATCTTTTTACTTTATTTTATTTTTTAATTCCCCTCATTTTCCTAATTAATTTATGTTAGAATTTTGTAGAACTTATGCAAATTCCCTAAACATATTTTTAAACAATTCCTCATGAGAAATTTTCTTAAAAAAAAAGAAAAAAGAAAAGAAAAGAAAGAAAAAGGGGAAAAGGGAAAAGTGGAATTTATTTATTTTTTATATTAAGGAAAAATAAAATAATATATATATATATATATATATATATTAATTTATATTTAATTTTTTTTTTATTTAAGTAATTATCATTTTTATTTATTTCTGCATTTATTTTTAACCCCAAAAATATTTTTTACTTTTGTTCTTTTATAATAATCGAAATAACAAATTTAAAAATATTCTATATATATATAAATTTTGAATATTTTTAAATTAGCATGCTTTAACCCCACACGTATGTCTCAAGTCATACGGGGCATTTTTTGACAGTTTAAATTATTTATTTTATGTTTTTGCAGTAAGTTTTACTTATGAATTGTTTCACATTTATTAATTTTCTCGTAAGTTTTTCTTTAGTTATTTTTGTTACATATTTTCACCTTTTATGTGACTGAAAACATATATTATAATTTCTTATATTTTCTTATTGCATTTTAGTAGCTTTGCACTGAATGCAGTGTGAGATCATAAATTATTTTCATCTTTTAAAACATTTTTGAACTTTATAATACAGTTTTGTCATAAGTTTTGGTTGGACATTCGGTTATTGTTTATTATATAACTATTTTGGTTAATTAAATTGCTTAGTGTGTTTTGGTCTGTGTTCTATTTATAAAGTTTTATTTATTGTCATTTTGGTTTTTTCGTTTATTAAAAATTTAAAAATTCGTCCTGTGCTGCTGGTCTTCCCTATATGTTTTAGTACTGCTGTATGATCTTTTAAATCATACCATTTCAGATAAATATGATTGAACCTGAGATGAACTGCTGTTATAGATATTTTGGATCTATGGATTTTGATTCTGGACTGGTTTTTGGCTATTTGATTCTGGCTAAGGATTGGATTAGATGCATGATTTCTTTCCTCATATATATTTTAAATTTTATGATATGGATAGTATGAGTTATGGATAGAAGATTGGAGTTATTTGAGTTTAATGATAGCATTTATGGGATTGACAGTGAGTATAGGACAGAAAAATTATAAAAATTATAAAAACAAAATAAAAATTATAAAACAGTGAAAAGATAGAAAACAATTTACTAACAGTTATTTGAATGCTCCAGCTAAGTACTACAAAACTAGAATTTTTTGGAATTCTAATTATAAACTCAATCTAAAAGGTTTTGACATGGCTAAAAGTAGTGAAGTGGTAACTAAAAACATTGAGAATATTAGTAATTTAGATAAAAATAAAGTATTGACTTATAATTCTCATGGAGTTTATTCAAGTGAAATTACAAATAAGGATGTGCTTCCTAAATATAGGTTATGTGGTGATAAAAGATGTTTGACATGTAAAAAAGCAAATCTGGATCAAATTGATGAGGATAGTGATAAAAGATTTTGTAAAACTTATAATTGTATATACATTTTAACTTGTGAGTTATGTGATATGAAATATATTGGTGAGACAAGTAAATCTTTAAATATTAGAATGAATAATCACAGAAATTATTCAAAACATTTTAAAGTTAACGATGTCAAATATAGAGATAGAATTGAATTAAAGCATTTTCACTTTCATGGTTTTCAAAATGTTAAAATAGGTATAATTAAAGTTGTAATAAATGATAAACGAAGACTCTCGTATGAAAGTACTTACATGAAGAGTTATTTAACTATATATCCATATGGTCAAAATTTAAAATACTTTAATAAATGTATAACATCTACTATAATGAAACAAAATGATAAATACATTTATAATAACTATAATAAACAATATGCAAACTTAAGACTTTATAGAGCTGACAAAAAGAAAAAGAAAAAAAGTAAAGATGTCAAAATTCTAGCAAAAGATATTTCTGATAAGTTAATAGAAATAAACAATACTTTTGAAAAAAGTTTTAAAATTAACTTGATAAAGAACTATGTTTTTAGTTTAAATAAGACTGAACTTAGTATTATTAAAATATTAATAGATAAAGATATGTTTGTAAATACACATGCTTTTGACTTAATTAGAGATTTGACAAAATATAGATGTATAAAACATAATATTAAAGATGTTTAAGTTGACTCAAAGGATAATGAATATCTAGCTATTTTATTTATGAATAAATCCTATGATAATATAAATTTTAATAAAATTATAAATAAAAATGAAAAATATTTCCCTATAAAAACATAATTATTAAAAAGGCTTATAAATATAGTACTCCTGTTGGCAGATTACTATTTAATTATAACATTAAAATGAGTGATAGAAATTCAGAAACTTGTGTTTGTGAAAATTTTAAACAGTTTATTGACGCACATCATAATCATGTTATAACTGGTGACATGGATTTTTTAGATTTAGTTTTATATAATAATACACGTAAGAATTTCATGAAAATGGGTACTAAATATAGATTAAATGTCACTAATTATATCAAAAATATAAAAAATCAGTTAAATAAAGATACTGATAATTTTATAAAAAGCATTGCAGTAAAATATAATATGCCTAATGAGGCTTTTAATGAATGGGTATTTTGTGTAAAAAATGATATTGATAAATTAAAATTTGATGTTCTGAAGGGTTATATTAACAGAGATATTAAAGATGATATTAAAAAACTTCAAGAAAACTTTATCATAACATATGTAGATAAAGCTCTGAATAATTTTGCTATTATATCTAAAAAATATTATTTGGAAATGGTGGATAAATTTATGACAAATAATATATTATTTGAAGAGTCTAAAATTAAAGAAAGGGAACTTGTAAATAGAATTAAAGCTAAAAATCTATAAATTGGAATTAAACTTACTAATGTTAATTTTTCTTTTATTTTTCTTATCCCTAAATTTCATAAAGATCCGGTAAAATTTAGAACAGTAACTTCTGCTTATAAAACATATAATGTTAAAGCAAATAAAAAACTACAACTTCTTATTCAAAATGCTCTAGATCAAACTAAAAATTCTATAATTCTTAAAAATAGTTATGACTTGATTGTTTCTATGAAAAGTAAGAAGGTTAATAGTGTTTTCACTTGGGATTTTGAAGATTTATTTAATAATATTAAAATAGATGATTTGATCAATTCTTTGTATATTTTCTATTATGAAAGTAATATAAGAGATATTATAGATTATAATAAATATAAAAAATTATACAGTTTGGTTCTAAAAGAAAATTATATTAATTATCATGGGAAATTTTATGTTCAAAAACATGGCATTCCTCAGGGCTCAGCATCTAGCAACAGTTTAGCAGTGTTGTGCAAGTTCACGAAAAAAACGAGCTAGTTCAAACTCAAGTTCATCGTCTAAAAAACGAGTTAGTTCGCGTTCAAATTCGTTTCTGAAAAAATGAACGCGCTCAGTTCAAGTTCATTTTTAAAAAATAGCGAAACTCATTTAAACTTCATTTTTACGTTTTTTTTTTTTTTCTCTACGAAGATTTTCTACTCTGTGAACACTTTCATAGATACATATATATTTTTTTAATTACCATGAAGATTATTCTTAATTTAATTCTTAATATCTTAATTATACTTACAACTTTTAATTATAATTTATTAACTTAATTGCAGTAAAAATTTATTTAGCGGCCATTTCTGAACAGCGGACTTGCTGATTTTGTGTGGTTTTTCATTCTCAAATTCCCAATACGTTTGTTTTTGCGTATGAAAACTAGTATATTGTTGCCACCACAAGACTTTCTTCTATATTTTCCTATACAAATTCACTCAGTAACAATATTAAAAAAAAAAAAAAAAAAAATCCAAGTTTTTTTTTGTTTGTTTGTTTTTGTTAAAAGTAAAAAAAAAATCGATAACTTTGTTTTAAATTATCACATATTTATAGTTCAACCATTCGTTTTAAAGGTATTGACGAGACCTTTCGAACGATACCCATCTCGAAAATTTACGTCCCCCGGGGGGTTCCCCCCGGGGGAGAAGCGATGCCCCCACATGCACAATTTTTTTTCCTAATTAACTACTACTATTAATAATAATTCATATTAATTTTACAATCACAGGTTAAGAATAACTCTCACTATGTACATTTATACGAAATTTTGTCCTATACTGCCATGTTAAAAATTTAGAAAAAATACAATCACAGTGCCTCCTGTTGTGCGATTGATCCCCAAATCTAATCAGCACCAGTTTATGTTAGGCGCCAACTAAATACCAAGTTTGTTTAAATTTCGTTTAAAAAAATATATATAAAAAAAAATAACGATTTTTTTTTTCGTAAAAAGTATAAAAAATCAATAACTTTGTTTTAAATTATCACAGATTTATAGTTCAACCATTCGTTTTAAAGGTATTGACGAGACCTTTCGAAAGATACCCATCTTGAAAATTCACTCCCCTCGAGGGGGGACTTCCCCCCCGTGGGGGTGGCGATGCTCCTACACATACAAAAAATTTTTCCCAGTTGACTATCTCTATTATAAATAATTCTTGTAAATTTCACAATGATTACTAAAAAATAATTCTCTTTATTCACGCTTATACAAAATTTTGTCTTATATCACCATGTTAAAAATTTAGAAAAAGCAGGATGGCAACGCAACCTGTTAGACAATTTTTACCAAAAGTTGATAGGCACTAATTTATGTCAAGGTGCAACTACATACCAATTTGTATGAAATTATGTGCAGTAGTTCCTGAGATACAGTTGCCACAAAATTTTGTCACACACACACAGACGGACTGACAGACAGACAGACATTTTCTAAAAATGGTCAAATCGTGTTCTACAGCTCTCAAAACGTGTAAATACATCAAAAACCCAAGGTCGAAAATTTTTACGAATTCAATACTTTCTTCTATTGAATATAGAAGAAAGTAAAAATTGTTAATAGAAGACAAATTCCATCACTTAGAGTTTCCGTTGTTTTGAAGTATACTATTTTTAAAATAGCATCATGGTTTGATTTAATTAATTTTTACTTCATTGCGTCATGTCCAATGTCGGCTTTAGGCTTTCAGATAAATCACTATAAAATTTTGCTTGCTATTTAGTGTATCTACATAAAAGCTAAAATCAGCTAATAAGTCACCCTCAGAAATAATGATAACATAACTATTTTGATAACTTTAAAGTATTAGGTATTCTATACTTCTATACATATAAAAAGAAAGTACTAAATTAGTGAAAATTTTCAAACTCGAGTTTTTGATGGAGTTCTACATTTTGAGATATCCTGGATACGATTTGACTGTTTTTAGGAAATGTCTGTCTGTGTGCGTATCACACATTTTGTGGACGCTGTATCTCACGAACCAATGAACGAAATTTAACCAAACTTTCAATTTAGTTGCACCTTGACCTAAACTGGTTCTGATTAGATTTGGAGATCAATCGCTCAACAGGTGGCGCTGTGATCTTGTTATTATTAGAAACCCTGGATAATTTCAGAGATACGGCAGGTACTTAATACGCATTCTCAGTGAACAAACGCTGTCCAGATTCCCTCTTGCTACAGAAACCCTTTTACAATGCTTGGCGCTGATCGCGTATTTGATAATTTATCGGTGTAAGTTTTTAAAGATATTCTCTAAAGTAAAGCAAAAAAATTTTTCTTTGCAATCAAACTAAGATACATTATGCATTACGTTTCCTTCGTTTTATTATTATTATAATTATTTAAATTTAAATTACATTTCTATATTCATAGAAATAACCTACACAATCTTATCTATCATATTGCATATCAAATTCTGAATTTTAATAATATACTGTGGAACTGTAGTCTAAAAAAATATATTTATACAAACTGATAATAATAATAATAAAATTATTTTTATTTATTTTATCAAATTTGTACTTGTAGTTACTGGTAAGTAAGTTCATTGATATTAAGATTAATTAGTGAAAATTTGATGATTTAACAGTTAATTTGATTTGATATATTCATATGAGAGATGAACGTTTAGCTTTATGATTAATTTTATTTATTGTAATAACTTACACATATAGGCATTCTCAGCGCATTAAATACTTAAAAATTGTTTTAGTTGGTTTATAAAAGGTTTTTCAGGGGGTCAAATGTTTTTGAGACTGTAACATTAACTTTTCTCTCAAAGCTGGTAGACGGGAGATATCAGGTTCGATACCAGGTAGCGCTCATTGGGCTAATTTTTCGAAATTATCTGTAGTTTTCTCCGACACAAGCGTAAATATGGGCTAGAACCCATTAAAAAGACCACCCCTTACTTAGGTTATTCAACCCATACCTCGGCCTTTCTTTTGTAGGCAACTGGCACATTAACACCAACATATTTTTCTTAAAATAATTCAGTTTAGGAAAATTGAATTAGTTTAATACTGAAATACATACCAATATTTTATAGTTAAATGCATAATCATTAATAATCTGAATATTTGTAAAAATATTTATTAACTTTAAAAGTTTTATACATCCTTATTGTTCATGTCAAAAGTTTATTTTTCTTCAAATGTAATACAAATATATATATATATATATATATATATATATATATATATATATATATATATATATATATATATATATATATATATATATATATATATATATTTCGTATTTTGTACCTTTGAATAAAGTATGATTAAAAAAAATAAATAAAAAATAAAGATAAAAAATAAAAAATAAAAAATAACGTATATGAAAAAAAGAAATACGACGCCTAATAAATAAATAAATTAATTTATTAATTTATTAATAAACAAAGAAATAAAAAGAAATAAAATAAAGAAATAAGAACTTATAATTTTACAAAATAAAATTCTAACATATGTTAATCTCATAAAGAATGGTTGATTGGTTGTATGGGTTAAGACTGATTGACTACACTAGGGGCCCAGTCCTACAGGAGATATGCCCTCCGTGGGGGTCTTTCTAAGTGGATCTAGTTCGTATTTACACGAGTTTTAGAGAGAACTACGGAAAACTACGAACGTCTAGATCGATGATCGCGTTTTTTGATCTATCCCGGCACTTCCCATCTACCAACTTTGACCGTAGAACCACTTGGCCACCATAGAGGGATTTACTTCTATTAATGCCTTGATTTCTCCATAAAAAATAAAATAAAATAGAAAAACAAATAAAATAATTTTATGTTTTTAAATTAATAAATAAGAGAAAATTAAGCATTTTAATATGTTTAACCTTATTCTTTTCGCCCTCGTATTCCGTATTTTTGAATAAATATAAGAAAAATATAATGCACGTATTGAGTTTAAGCTTTATGCATTAAATAAATGTACTAGCCTTTATTTATATACTCCTGAAGAAATTAAAAAAAAAAAAAAAAACTAAATAATTAAAAGGCCTTTTTATTTATTAGTTACGTATTTTTAACACTAAAATTTCAAAAAATGTGCTTTACTCTATCAATTGTATTTATATCTAAATGTTTGTTATATTAATCAAAATAATTTTTAATAAGATCAGGTAACACAAAAATGAATAAATAAATAAATAAAATAATAATAAGTGTATATCAGTTAATGTTAACTTACATAATTTATTTTCAAAATTGTTCTAAAAAGGAGGGGGGGAAAACCGAACGCCGCACGTTAAAAGTGCGATTTTTTCTGAAAGAGGTTGGCTGTGTAATTATTGAAGTTATCGCCAAAAATCTAACATTAGAAAATAATTTAAAAAAAAAATAGAAATATTAGGATAGTTTTTAGTCAAATGACGAAAGATAAACATAGATATAACTCATAGAAATAAAAATTGTTCAGTTTTTTTCTTATATATATTAAAAAATGAGATAAAATAATAATATTGCTTCTTTTGATTGATCGAAAACGAAACTGTTTTTAGAAAAGTACTTATTTAGAAAAGAATTGACGAAAATCAATGAAAATTTTTATTTGTATTAATAGAAAAAACATTTAGGAACATGAAAATTTGCTTCAAAAAATTTAAATTACATTTAATTAATATGAATTATATGCATTTTTGAAAGTCACAATTTCTTCCTGCTTTATGTCTATGGTAGCGGTGCGCGAAATCGCCTCGGGCGTTCAAAGGGAGCTTTCCATCAATGAAAAAGTATGAACACCTTGTCGTATCTCTCAGTCAAGGGTCGCTAGTTATTATTATTATTTTTTTTTTCTAAATTTTTAACGTGGTGGTATTAGACAAAATTTCTCATAAATGCACATAATGAGAGTTATTTTTATCGGGCGATTGTAAAATCAATAGGATTTATTAGCAATAGTAGTAGTAAACTAGGAAAAAAATGTTAGTACATGCACTACGTGGGAAGGAAGCGTGTAAATTTTGAATATTAGTATCTTTGAAAAGAACTTGCAACTACTTTTAAAACGAATGGCTAAACCATAGATTTGGCATAATTTAAGTTATTTTTAATTTAATTTTTTTTTTTTTTTTAATTTTTAACGAAAAAAAAAACTTATTTAAAATAATAATAATAATTATTTTGATGTTGGCACAAAATTGACTTTCTTTCGGCATAACTCTCTGAGATAAAAATCGTTTGCATTCATCATGGAAAATATTTTTAATAAATAATAATTTAATAAGTAATTCGTACTGCATGAATTTGAGTAAAATTATATTGAAGAAAGTCTTGTGGTGACCGCAACATACAAGTTTTGAATAACAATTAATTGACAATTTTCCTTTCCTTTTAGAGAAAGACTGATCGATCGAAGATAAGAAAGGAGGGGACATAAAGATAATTATTATGGGAGCAAAATCTGATCGTGTACCCAGCAAAAGAATGTACACAACACTGTATTGCGGGGGGGGGGGGGAAGAAAGAAAATCAGAGAGAGATAATCCATTGTTGTATACTTGACTGATATAAATCAATACTTTGATGGAAGGCGACTTCCTCCATTTTAGAGGACTAGGCCCCTATCCCAGCTGCAGTACACTGCGAGGAGGGCACCGGGGACCCATCTATGAGACGTACTACTGTTATAGGTGCCTTGCTGTTATCAAGAGGCCCGAAGGCAGGTTGTATGGGCGACAAATTACCGGACTCTCATACAAATAACTTTTGGACATTTCATTGTCCACTGTCCACGGGAAAACATTCCCTGAAGGTGGTCTATTTTCAGAACAGTATACTCTGTTGTCCTGTGAGACTTCCGGTATTTCTTTATACATGTGAATAGTCGTAATAAAAGTCTTGAGTTGAGAGACAGTTTCTTTAAAACATAAAAGATTGAAACTAGTATTCCTTACCGATTTATTATCATGTTGGATTTGAAGTTTTAAACTAAATTTATACATGCTACAGATAGACTAAGTAAATTATTAGTATATTTTCTAATGTCTATTTATATTTTTAACCATAAAACTATAAATATATTCATATTATTGAATTGTTTTCAGATATCAGTTTTAAATTAAAGGGTTTTTTTTTTTTTTTTTTTTCCCAACATTTAAAAAAAAATGCGAAAAAATAAATAAGTTCATTAACAAAACTAGTATCGCGCAGTGGTCGAAATTTTAAAATAAATGCTAAACACTAACGAGAGCGTAAGTGTTTCTGTTTCTACGTCGGGAGGGCGGGTGGGGGTGGGGATAAAAGGGATAAATTCAGCCCCTGAAGTATGTGTGACACTGTATTTTTGTCATGAACAGCAAGTGACTATTGGCGACAGTTTCATTAAAATCAGTAAGAAGGTGATATAAAGACAGTTATTATCTTTCAATCTGCTCCTAACCCCCCCCCCCATCCTTCAGATATATACTAAGTGAAAGTGGTACCAATTTAATTGATCGAAATTTCTAAAAACGTATTATGAAAATAATTATTTAAATTAATTCTTTGGTGTTTATTGTTTTTGCGATTTCAGAATTTTAAAAATGACCTTTTTTCCTGTGCCCTTTTTTACGGGTGCCCTTTTTACCAGTGCCTTTTTTTCCAAGTGCCCTGTTTTCCGGAATCCATTTTGCATAATTATTCTCTTTTCTGCCCTTTTCTTCTTCTACTTTCCTTTTTATATTTCAGACAGAAATATTTAATATGAGTTTGATTTTGAATTGCTTTTTCACGCTCAAGTTCGTGAATAAAACGTTCTTCGCTCAACTCAAGTTCATAATTTTAAAAACGAGCGAAGTTCAACTCAAAACTCAAAATTTTTGAGCTACACTCACGAACGCGTTCGTGCACAACACTGCAGTTTAGCAAATATGTATTTGCATACTTATGAAAATAATTTTAAATCTAATGAGCGTATTATAATTTACAGATATATTGATGATCTGATTGCTTTTACTAGTACTAATAATGACACTAAAATAAAAACAAATTTTTATGCTTCTTATTTAAAACTCATTAGTACTAATTTTAATCCTTTAAAAGCAAATTTCTTAGACTTGGATATAAATATTGTATATAATGAAATGATTAAAACTATTTTTGATAAAAGAAATAATTTTGATTTTAATGTGATCAAATTGATTCATTGGAGCTCTAGCATTAGTAAACTTATCTACAGAAATATCATTTTAAACTATCTTAATCGTAATAAAAGATTAATTTCTAATTATCATGACAAAATTAAGGATATTCACGATTTCTTTAATAGTGCTATTGAAAATGATTATCCTATAGATTTTTTACATGGTTATATTATATAAAAATATTTAAAACATTTGAAATATAAATGATTTTTTTAATTTTCCTTTTTAAATATTCCTTATTTTTCGATTAAATTTAGCTATAATAACTTTATTTATTGTTTTAATTTATTTAATATAATATAGATGGCGTTGTAATATATTTTCGATTGTTTCGTATTTTGGTTAGTTGTCTCGCTCGAGATCTTATGAAATACATGCTGCTGTTTGTGTAAATGTTTGATCAATTTTCTGCCTAATCCATTTAGGTTTTTGTCAGTTCCATATTATTTTATTCATTTTATTTTATCCATATCGAATTTAGTCATATATGTGCTTTTTTATTAAACTGTCTGCCTAGGGGGAGAGTTTTGAAAAATTAAAAGCATGCTTTAACCCCACACGTATGTCTCAAGTCATACGGGGCATTTTTTGACAGTTTAAATCATTTATTTTATGTTTTTGCAGTAAGTTTTACTTATGAATTGTTTCACATTTTTTTTTTCTCGTAAGTTTTTCTTTAGTTCCTTTTGTTACATACTTTCAACTTTTATATGACTGAAAACATATATTATAATTTCTATATATATATATATATATATATATATATATATATATTGAAAAGAAGAAAAAATAAAATAATAATTTTTATCGTTTTATTTATATTAAATAAATAAATAAATAAATAAAAAATCTGCAAATCTGATTTGAAAAAAAAAAAAAAAATTACATGTACTAAATACCTTTTTAATTTAATATGATTTTTTTTCACTCTCTCTCTTGCATTATTTATCCCTTTTATGATAAAAATAGTTTTCTATATTTCACGTTCAGGGATGGAAAACTGGCGCAGAACTCATATCACTATCAATGTAATAAAATTCTCTACTAGTTAAATCAACGATACTATAGGCAGAAAAATTTCTTAAACAAATCCCGGTATGAATTCTGTGCCTGTGTTCCATCCCTGCACGTTATTACTTTTTCTTAACCATATAGTAGGAGAAAAAGTATGTTATGTATTACTAAGAAATATTGAAATGTATAGATGGCATTTTTTACTTGTAGAATTTCATGAAATTTTTTTTTCTGTTATTATTCTCACCATTTATCTCTGAGATGAAGATTAAAACAAAAAAATATATACTTATAACTAATTGAAAAGAAAGTAAATAAATAAAATAAAGCTCTTTGGTAAATATAATTTATTTATTTATTTATTTATTATTATTTTCTGTATAGTAAAATAATATGAAAACATTCATGCACAAAATTTTTAGACATTCTAAATAGTATTCAAGTTATAAAATGTAAAATATTTATGTTATTGAAAACCATTTATTCTGTTAAAAGTTACTCGATTAAGAAGATATTATCTGACATTAAAAATTAAAATAAAATTATATTTTAAATTTTTAAAATAAAAATTGCAACATAAAGTAGTTAGGAAAATTCAAAAATAAATAAATAAATAAATAAAAACCTGAATACATAAAAAAAAAAGTAACATAGAGTACAGCTGCATATAAATTTCATTTGTATCCTTATAAACTACAATTTAAAATATCTTGTAAAATCTATAATGCAAAATACATTGGTAAAATAATTTAAAATAAATAAATAAACATATTTTCAGTGCATTAACTATAATCCGATTCTATAGATGGCGCCACGTTTAAACATATTTTGAATATTTTAAAGATATTTTTAAAAATGTTTGCAAAAATATAGCATTGCAGACTTAAATGCAATAAAATTCAATCGTAACTGCATAACTTTAGCAAGTTAAAGCAGGTTTGCTTCTTAATTACTAATTCCTATGCTTTTATTAAAGATAATTTTCTTTTAAGATAAAAATAAATAAATAAATAAGAAAATTAAAATTAAAATTAAAAACAGAATAGGAAAGGCGTTATTTTATTTATCTATTTATTATTATTATTTACATTACAGATTTTTTTTTTAAAAATGCTTAACTACGATACATATAAAATTAAAATGGAATGGAAAAAAAAATCTTATATTAATACTTACGAGCAAGCAGTTTTTTGAGCTGATGGCGTTAATGATATTGAATTCCATTTGGTGTTTGTAACTCGCCAAGCTCTTGTATCGATTTTTTCACTCATCTAAATTTTTATATTATTGCCAATTGTAATTATATTATCAGATATTATATTATCTGATTGTAATTACAGTAGAGCGCCGATTATCCGAACTCCAATTAACCGAAACTTTAATTATACGGACAGCTAATTTTACTATTTATTTTTTTTTATCCGAACTTCCGATTATCCGAACAGCCTATTTCTCCCCCCCATCCCGAAAAAAAAAATCAAATGCCTAACCGAACTTCCAATTATCCAAACACTATTTTTTTCCATCCCCTCCCCCCTCTTCAGATTTAGGTGAAAGATCAAGGCTTGGTGAAAGGGGGTATAATCGAGATCAAAGCACAAAATTCCTGTTCATATCATCTCTCCTTCGCATTGTATCCTCCTTTTGTCACCTTTTCAGTAACCCTTTCATAATTCTTTTTACACCATAATAGCCCTGCATAGCTGTATGCCTTAAAATCGTAGGGTGTGGGGATTATAGTGATGGATGGGATTTAAGCAATTGAGAGTTGTGAACAGTCGAAGGAAACTTCTATGTTATCAGTCGTTTTACTGGAGAATTTTCTGTACTCGTTATTCTAAAAATTCAGGAATGTTGCTTCCGGAAAAGTAACAGCTTAAAGAACAATGCAAAAGAAGGACCCCATAAGCCATTACAGTCCAGCTTACTGAAAGACAGGTTTCTTGGAAGACTTAACTAACTACACTCGTGATCTGATACAGTTTGGTTCATTTCATTTAGAACTAAGGTGAAAATAAGATGTCTGGCAAGCGAAAAAGAATTGTTCTTTCATTGGGAGAAAAAGTAAAGATATTGGAAAGGCTTAAAAATGGCGAAGCAGGTACAAAATTAGCAGTGGAATATGGTGTAGGAGAGTCTACAATATCAGAAATTAAAAAGAATAAAGATTCTATAATCAATTTTATAACATCACTTGAAAGTGAGAAACGAAGCTTAAAACAAAAATCTGTGAAAAGATCATAAGATGTTGAAGTTGATAAAGTTATGTACAGTCACCCAAAAAAAAAACGCCACCCCCCCCCACCTAATTTTGCCGTAAATTATCGTAGAAACATGCAACTGGTACCAATCAGTTTGTAATAACGTCTAGTTTATAATGTTATAGTTAGATTTTACTTAGAGGGTCGTCTACATATTAAAACTGACATCAACTTCATTTTTTTCAATAGTAACCCCCATTTTTTATAATTTATTTGAATTCCTTGGATCAAATCATCACGGAAAATGGTATAGTTTATATATTTCGCTCAATTTTTCATAGAGTTATAAGCTGTCAAAATTTGGGGGTGCTAATGTTAAATGAATGTGACAAACATTAAATCATATCTTCCGAAATAATTATGATATTTAAATTCTGTTTTTTTTATTCGTTAGAATGAAGTGACCCAAACATATTCCATGCAAATTTTTGCTAAAAAAACATTTTTTGAATTATGAAAATTATTAATAAATTCATATTTGAAAAAATTATGAATTATGACCTATGTTAATTTTTGCACGAATAGAACGGGCATCACCAAAAACATGGGTTTCCAAATTTACAGCTCGTTCCTAACATTATTTTTTTAGTTACAGTGATATTTCACTTTTTATTCCTGTTAGGGGGCCGTCACTTGTTATAATCTGTATCCTCTATAAGTAAATGTTTGTATATAATTTGACGGAAAACTATTTTAATTTACCTTTATGTTATTTTTATTGTTTCCTAAGCAATATTTCGATGTTTATTATACAAATTGGCATATTTTTTAAAGTTATCACAATGTAGGCAAGGGATTGTGAAAGAATTTCAAAAGAAAATAAGCCCCGCCTCTGATTCGCTGAAACACTATTTAAAAAAAAAGACAAATTTGCATATTCCTATTTGACTCTATGTGTGACGCTGGTATGCATAAATCACAATGGTATTTACTACATCGATTATTGAAGACAAAACTTAAATGATTTAATTACAAATATGCAAAATTATTTTGCTTTATATTATAAAGTTTTAGAAAATATGTGAAAAGGCGTGGCTTACGGTACAAGAGAAGAATATATCCGATCGTAATATGTTAAGTCTTTCTTCATAAGTGTTAAATATCTTTTTCTAGTTTTTCGCTGCTAAAATTCTATTTTAACCCTGTTACACTTTTTTTCGCATTTCAATATACAAGAGTACGTACACCTCTAATTAAATATCATGTTTTAGAAAACACGGTACAGCGAAACTGATTGCATGAAACAGCAATTATGCATTCGACAATCGTTTTATTATTATTATTATGAATATTTAATAATTTTAAAAAGACTTTTTACCATAAATTTTCTGTTTAAATTTTGTTGTGACGTATTTGCATTTGGTTACTGTACCGTTTGTAAGCTTTGTGTTATTTAAAATTTATCCCATAATGTAACATAATAAAATATCAAATTTCTATTAAAAGTTTTTTGATACAGAAACAAATAGTGAAAAATTGCTTTATTATTATTTTTTTTTTTTTAAGTTTATAAGATCTATTATTGGAACATAGCTCAATAGTATTTATTTTCAATTTCCTAATCACGAAATCAAAGTCACAATTATTATGGAATAAAAATTTAAAACAAAGGAGTTGTCTTATTACTTTCAAATATATAGATATTGATCTTACAGAATCCTGAAATTTCATTTAAAACACTTTAAACGTCTAAATTTAAAAATTCAAAATAAAATAAATTAATCTAAATGCTTTTAAAGTTGAAACGGGAAGATTTCAAAATACATGAAAATTGGCATTTGTGTTTTGAACATTTTGGTGCGGCAGATATTAAAAATAATATTTTTATGATGAGCTGAACCTGAGCTTAAGAGAGGGCGGATCCAGCTATTTAGCACGAGTGATATCACGTGACTAAAACCGAATAAACAACATTTAAATTTATTCCGGCGTATTTTTAGCCCACTGTTATTCTTTTTTTTTTTCTTTTTTTTTTCAAATTTCAACACTAGCTACAGTACGCTTACGTCCTATTTACATTAAGCCTTGATATGGAAGCTATGTTGCTGTTTTTCGATGCTGCGAAATTTACAAAATATATTTGTGTTAATATACTATACAGATAGAAGAATAATTATATAATATCAACAAATCTTCTTTAATCAATATGTTTATATACATTACTGTATGGAAATGTTTATATATGAATATTGTATTTATTTTTAATGAGAGATATAAACACAAAATACTAAAAAAAAAGAAGAAAATGTGTTATAAATTTTTATAAATCAAGCAAAATATATATGCATACATGCCAACCTAACCCGTAACATTGTTAGTTCATGCCCCTGTGTGTACACAATTTAATTTTTAGAGTAATTAACTTCAAATACATTTACGATTAACTCATTGAGCGCCACGTGAATTCTTATGGAAATCCCATTCAGGCCACACGTGCTGCTTAGAAGCGTGTTATGTTTATCGAGTTTCAATAAACCCCATTAGGCCTTAACGATATAATCCTATAAAAATCCTATTAAAAAAAAAAAAAAAAAAAAAAAAAAAAAAATGAAGTAAATTTTAAATAAATTGTCAGTAATTACTTAAAACTATGTAAGTTCTGTAGTTTTATATCATATTTTACACTGCCGGCTGACTTTGCCTAAATGGAAAGATCAGTGTCAGCCACCGACGGCTGACACGGCTCTAAAAAGACTGATGTGAAAAAAATGTACGGAAAGGGGCGGGACCAGTAATCTTCCGGGATAGGTTGACAAGAATGTATATACTATATACATAGAGCAATGCCAGAAAATGTTCTTTATTTTTCATGAACCAGATGAATGGTACTTTTTTTCTGAATAGTCTATGTATTAAATATAATGCTGCTTTAAATACCCTTTAAATGAAAAGTTTTATTACATAAAGTAATTATCTGGCACTCTACAGCTCCCGAATGACACACAATACAAAACCCCGCCTTTTTCCAGTGTTTAAAGGGTATTAACGTTTAATATGCTTTATATTCGTTTTGATCTTTCCTTCTCCTCCTTATCTTCTTCTTTTTTCCTTAAAAAAAAAGAGTTATGTAACATTTTGACCTTTTCAAGTGAAGATTTAGATTAAGGGTAGTCAGCCTTTCTACACCCACCGTCCACTTCGGTATCTGTGTTAAAGTGTAGAATTTTAGAACATCCCATTAAGTAGTAGGATTTATTATTTTGCATATTAATTTGTTACACATTATAAAATATAAAAGCAAAAGAATATCGTGGAGATTTATGTAAAAGTTTTTAATAATGTCATGAAAATAATAATAATAATAATTAATAAAAAAAATAAATAAATAAATAAATAAAAATCTGTTTTAATATTTTAAAAAAGTCAATTAAAGAAAATGAAAGTACTGCAGTATCAGAACAAACTCTCATTGTCACTGTGAAACGGCCGTGGGAACCAGGTTGAGTGCCGCCGTTTCAGACAATTATACGGCAGCTTGAGTTAAAATAATTTTGAATTTTCAAATAAATTTAAAACCATTCATCTTTTTTTTTTTTTTTTTTTTTTTTTCTTTTGATAGATATTTTAATATCTATTCAAGCTATTTAATTTTCTTCGTATGAAGTGAACTAACTGATGTTTAATCAATAGACACCAATAAAAATCTTTTAATTCATAAACTAACTCAGAAAGTTCTGTGAATTAGTCATTTTTTTTATTTTATAATTAACATTTCTGAAATTTTTTTCCGGTGTGAAACTTAATAAATAATGTATACTGGGTGGTAGATCGTGATTTATATTTTCTAAATGTATAGACGGACCCCTAATACATTTTCACGTGTAAATCTATTTAAAATTGATTTAAGGTATATAAATAGGTATGTTTTTCGAACCGCCTTGATCTCAGAAATCTCAATATGAAGTCAAAAATAGAGGTTGCTATTGAAGAAAATGAAGTTAATTCCAGTTTTAATATGTAGACGACCCCTTAGGCAAAATTTAACTATACCGTTATAAACTAGACGTTATTACAAATCGATCGGTACCAGTAAAATGTTTCTACGATAATTTACGGCGAAATTAGGTGGGGGGGGTGGCGTTTTTTTTTTGGGTGACTGTCCATGTTATGTACAGAGTTATGTTTTCTATTGTCATAATATCCTTTAAGTTGTCTGTCCAATTATTCGAACTTTTGCTAATCCGAACTAGGGTCTGTCCCGACGTGTTCGGATAATCGGCGCTCTACTGTATATATTATCAGATAGATCCAGTTTCATGAATGAAAGATGGAAGAAATTTTGACTCCGAAAATACAGACAAATAAAGTTGAAATACAATAAAATATTACCATTAAAACTTTACGATATAGAATCTTTCATCAAATTTTCGCACAAAGCGTGATGTCAGATATGACGCACGAAAGAAAAACCAATTAGCAACGTTGAACTGCATCCCTGTATGAGCTCGAGTAAAGGTAGTAAATATGCTGCCCGGAAACAGTGAGAAGAAAAGAAGACTCGATCCGCATAGCTGCCAATATTTTAATTTATTCCGGAGTACTTTTAGCCCCGCCTTTATTTCGCACCACTTTATTTTTGGAAAAATTTTCTTCAATATATAACTTCGATAAAATAAGAAAAAATTACTTTTAAAAAATAAGTGGTACGAAATAAAGGCGGGGTTAAAATTACTCCGGAATAGATTAAATTACTGGCAGCTATGGATCCGTCACTTACGTAAAAACAACACATACATATTTTTATAGATCATAAGAGGTAAACATAGTTACCTCTCGTCCTTGACACGTAATCATGCAAAGAGGTATGACGTCAGATTGCAGATTTTGAATTTCGTTATATTGAATCTAATATGTTACATATTTTTTCTTATGTGAAAATAATTTTCTGATATAAATTCACAGTTAAGTGATTTTATTTTAAATTGTGACATATGTTAAAGAACAACCCTTTTCGGAGAAAGCGCATAATTCTTTTGCGACCGCTCACGTGGGTTCACAAGAATTCTAAATGTGTAACTTTGCTGTTGTAACATCTACAAGCTGTATGTCAATTTTATTCTTAAGAATAGATCCAAAATCATGTTTGTTCAATCAATGTATTATAAAAATAGTTACTTTTAAATAGCATAATTATATTGCGTACCTAAATTTAACGTAAGAATTGTTACAGAAAAACTTGTTCGAAAAAAAATTAAACTTGCAAGGATATCGCCCTCAAGCGGAGTTTCCATTAATAAGGCAGGGTTCGCGGCGCCCCTACTTCTTTACGATCGTTCTATTTTACTCTCACCACAATTTGAAAAAGAAAATTTTCTTAAAATTTTTAGTGCTAATGTACCGTTTATATAACTGCCAACATTTTAACTTATTCCAGAGTATTTTTATCCCCGCCTTCACATCATACCAGTTATTTTTTAACAGCAGTTTTTTTTTTTTTCCTTATTTTATCGAAATTATGTATTGCAGAAAAATTTGCTATAAATAAAGTGGTGCGAAATATATGTGAGGCTAAAAGTACTCCGAAATAAATTGTAATCTTGGCAGCTATGCATTGAATCTTTCAAGAACATTTTGCTTTTGAAAACTGTAGTGTCAGTAAAATAAAATTATCGTAAAAAAATGTAGGAAACAGCGACCTCTGCATAAGGACAGAACCAGGCGGTTCCGAAAGAATTACTAGAGCTGCCAATCTAATTCAGTTAATTGTTAGTACCGCCCCTTTTTCTACACCACTTAATTTTTATAGTAGTTCTCTTCAAATGTATTTACGATTTATTAAGAAAAAAAATTACTCTAAAAAAAGACTAGTGTGGAAAAGGGGGTCGTGTTGACAATCCTCCGGATTATGTTGGCAGCTCTGCATTACTAATTTGATGACCGCATAGTTTCCTATTTTTATTTGTTTCTCGTGCTGTTTGGCGTTTCTTTAAATCGTTACAATATTTAACTAATATGATTGTTCGTTTTCGTGTTTAAATCACTCAAATTCTATCTTCACCAACGAGTGTGGTAATTGCCAATGAAGAGTATATACACTGACAGTATCTAAGGAATTGTACATGAATTTACAAAATCCTATTGAAATAAAATGCATTGTTTTAAATTAAAGCCTAAAGAAGGGATTAGTCTTTTTAATGATAAGGATTAATTCGTGACGGGGAAACAAAGTGTATATACCACTGCTTTATCACAGCGTTGGTTCTGAAAGGTTTGAAGATCGCTTTATAAGCAGTTGTTTTAAATGCATGTCTGATTGGATGCACTCATAATGTGATATAATCATAAACAAAATTTATCAGAAACAGAAGATTGCTTGAAGTGAACTATAGTATATATATATGTCTGTTTGAGGCCGAAAGTTTTAATATGGCAGAACTATCGACATAGCTGCCAATATTTTAATTTATTCCGGAGTACTTTTAGCTCCGCCTTTAATCCATACCACATTTATTTTAAAGAGTAAATTTTTCTTAGTTTATCATAGCTATATATTGGAGAAAAATGTTCTAAAAATAAAGTGGTGCGAAATAAAGGCGGAGCTAAAAATACTCCGGAATAAATTAAAATATTGGCAGCTATGCATAGATATCAACTCTTATACTTTTCATGGAAGACTTCATGCCCAACAAACACAAGCCTTTCGGGATCGAATCGGGCCGCAGTTGGCAATGTCGGTTTGCTGTCGGCAAAGGCGCACTTTTGTTGGCGACTAATCGGTAGAATGCCGGCAACCGACTGTAGAAAACAATGTCGGTTGCTATTACCGGACCGCTTACGGCTAAAAATCGGCAAACCATTTCTATCGGCACACGATACTGGGCCGATATATGATATCCGGTAGTGGCCGGAAAAAAATGTGCCAACGTCGGTCCGAATTTGGGACAGTTTGCTTCGGGTTCGAATTTTTAAATTTAATGTTAAAAATAATAACAATAATAATAATAAAGTTGATTTTTTAAGTTTTACTTTTGTCAGAAATGTTGAAAATGTTTAATATAACAGATGCTTATATTTGTCATAATAATAATATTATTATTAACAATATTACTATTAAATATAAAACAAATTAATTACTTAAATTAAAATAAATAAACAGCATTAAGTAATTCATTTATTTGAAACGCCAAAGAAAGAATGTATATTTTTTCATCCTTTTCTTTAAAAATAAAGTAATAATAATAATAAATAAATAAATAAATAAGAATGCTATGTATATTTTGAGCATAATTTAAATATTAAATAGTTTTTTAATGTGTATATAATATGTATTGTTTAATGAAAATATTTAATCCGTAGAAATTATTTTAATTGTAATATTTTCATTAAACAATACACAGATTCAAATCATACTCTATAATTTATTTGATCTGAAGCACAACTCAAAAATTAAAATCAATTTAACTGGATATTTAAAACCTATAACTTCAAAAGTTCAAAATGTCTTCACCAGATGGCAGCTCTAATTTTTTCAGCGAGTGATCACGATACCTCTCCAAATATAGCAACAAAACACGATTTTTATGCCTAAAAAGCACATACGTAATTATATAGGCTCATTTCATTTTGTTTACTGCAGTTTAAAGATGTTAAACGGTATCTTTGAGAAAGTTTGCCTATTTTTGTAATTTATTTTAACTCTCCTGGATATTCTGTACTCGAATCATTTGATTAATTTCAATGAAAAGTTTAGATCAGCATCCTCATTTGATATTGATTTAGAATAGCGAATTTGAACTTCATGCTAATATTTGTAACTGTTCGGGAACCTTAAAAGGTGTAAACGTAAACAATCAAACAATCTTAAAAAAAAAAAAAAAAAAAAAAAAAAAAAAAAAAAAAAAAAGGCCCTAAAATAACAATAAAAATTAATTACATTTATATAAAGTATGAATTTAATAGAGATTTTTTTTTATTTGTATTTATCATTTTAGAATATTGAAGTTTCCATGCGTTTATTAATTAAGTCCTTTTTTCTAGTTAAGAAACCATGCATCTTTATTATATTTATTTATTCTGTTATTGAAAATCGTAATTCGAAACAATTAAAGAATTATGTAATCTCTATCTCAGAATTAACGATAAAATTTATGTTGTTATAACTTAAATATATTTTTAGTTTCGATGCCAATTGTTTCTACAATGAATAATACATAATAAATTATTAAAATCTACTAAGTATTAAACTCAAAATAAAATTTTACTAACAGATAAAAGTTCAATAATTTCACTGGACTCAAAACATTTTCTTTAAACAATATGCAATATATTTCAAATATACATTTTTTATGTAACTATTTGATATTCTAATTTTATTAAAACATTTATTTGATCTAAACCACAACTTAAAACTAATTTAAATATATTTCTTTTGATTATATTGACTTTTAAAGATTTAATTTAATTGTAACATCTCATAAAAGTATACAATATTTATCTAAAATAATAAATAGCGAAACTATTCTTTATCAAGAAATAAACTTACAAGCGCTGATGGTCGAATAGTTAAACGCATGCAAAGTACATTGAAACCTTTGGACAGCCCCTGCCTGCCTGGACGTGCCAAGCTTAACGGGTTGGATGCTGTCCGCCGGAGCGAATAAATCGCCGGATCACTGCATGATAGCCGCCTACTGCCAGACAGTAATCTAGACGCAACAGAGAATGAGCTGTGTCCTATGGCTCGTTCAGACTTCTAACATCAATCGGGAGATGACCACTCTTCAGCTAAGGAACAGGGTGACATCACAAGACAGCTCTGGTACGACAGGGTTGCGACATCTTCTTCTGGACACATTATGCTCGACTGACACACCACACCTCCAGATCGCACAAGGTAGGAAGCGCACAGACACGCTACCTGGATGCGAGAATTTTGAATATGTGCACACTATCCGTGAGCCAAAAGGAAAAACAATTAAATTATTGTAGTTAATTTAAAAAAAAAAAAAAAAAAAAAAAAAAAGGATTTTTGAATTTTGGAGAGGGGGGGGGGAACTTCAGGGGGAGCCAAAATGATAAGTTGTGCACTCTGAATTATGCCAAAATGAGGAGGCTAAATAGAGAAAAAGGGGGGGGGGAGCTAAACACCAAGACTGCTGAACGACAAACTTGAGAAAAAAAAAAAAAAAAAAAAAGGAATTTAATTCTTGCCACTGGTGGGGGGAAGGAAAACTTTGGTAGCGCATAGTCTAGAGATTTGAAGTGGCTGGGCGAAAAAAAAAAGGGGGGAATGGGACCATGCGCTAAAGGCCTAAAGGGAGAGGAAAGAGGGACCATCGCAATTTTGATCCACCACGGGGGGATGGTGCCCCGCGTTGGTAGCCCGACGACTGCTTAACGACCCCATCGAGCACTTGACGGTGCAGCACATTTTTACGAGGACCAGACACCGCCACACCCTCGGATCATTGACAAAAAAAAAAAAAATAATAATAATAATAATAATAATATAGAAAATAAGAATAAATGATTAAATGAATTAATAATAGTAAATAATAAAAAAAAAAAAAAATAGATAAATAAATAAGTAATTAAATAAATAAATAAAATGAGGTAATATAAATAATAATATTGGAAAATATTAAAAAAAAAAAAAAATAGATAAATAGATAGATTAAATTTATAATTATTGTTACGGTTTGTTGTTATTAACCATACCTTCGGGGCTTCGGAGAACCGCGGGGAGGCGAGGAGAGAACAGCGGAGCTTGCAGGGAGCCGGAAAAAAAAAAAAAAAATTAATTGGGAGGAGGGAAGGGCCGCACTTGCTTGGCTCCCGGTCACCTTACCCACTTAAGGGTCCGGTTCAGGATAACCAAGGGGCCCAGAAAAAAAAATAAAATAAAATAAAATAAAAATAAATAAAATAAAAATAAATAAAAATAAATAAAAAAAAAGGGGGAGAGAGCCGCTCTAGCTTGGTTCCCGGTCGCCTTACCCACTTAAGGGTCCGGTTCAGGAATACCAAGGGGCTCGAGAAAAAAAAAAAAAAAAAAAAAAAAAAAAAAGGTGGGAGAGCCACTCAAGCTTGGCTCCCGGTCACCTTACCCACTGAAGGGTCCGGTTCAGGAAAACCAAGGGACTCTGAAGAGAAAAAAAAAAAAAGAGAGAAAAAAAAATTTTTTTTTTTTGGTGGTGGGAAGGGCCGCACTAGCTTGGCTCCCGGTCTCCTTACCCAATAAGGGTCCGGTTCGGGTAAACCAAGGGGCCCAAAGAGGGGGAGGAGAAAAGAAAAAGAAAAAAAAAAAAAAAAAAAAAAAAAAAAAAAGGGAGGGGGGGAGAGCCACTCAAGCTTGGCTCCCGGTCTCCTTACCCAATTAAGGGTCCGGTTCAGGAAAACCAAGGGCCCCCCCCCCCCAAAAAAAAAAAAAAAGGGAGTGAGCCGCTCTAGCTTGGTTCCCGGTCGCCTTACCCACTTAAGGGTCCGGTTCAGGAAAACCATGGGGCTCAAAAAAAAAAAAATAAAATAAAATAAAAAAATAAATAAAAAAAAAGGGGGGGTGAGAAGGGCCACACAAGCTTGGCTCCCGGTCTCCTTACCCATTTAAGGGTCCGGTTCAGGAAAACCAAGGGGCCCAAAAAAAAAAAAAAAAAAAAAAAAAAAAGAAGGGGGGGAGCGAACCCGGGGTCCTGAGCTGGAAACTATGGCTCTGACCGCTCCCCGCACTTATCCAAACTAACCCGCCGAAGGGAGGGAGGAGAGAGTTAAAAAAAAAAAAAAAAAAAAAAAAAAAAAGTTATTATTAATGGTATATTACAGTTAAGTAGTTAGTTAATTCAGTTAAAATTGTTTTATGGAGAGAGGAAAAAAAAAAAAAAAAAAGAAAAAAGGTGCATGACCAAGATTCGAATGAGGCACTACGGACGTAAGGTGGCTTGCGAGGCCCGATGCGAGGATTCAACCTTTGGGACCCTTCCTGGGATTCTGGAGTTTTGTACTTCTTCTGTTCGGACCTAAGAATGCTGATAGGTGAATCCAAAGCGGTGTGCTGAGCGGTAGTGCCTAGCTTCTTGATCACGCCATTCATACAGCTAAAAAAAAAAAAATAAAAAAAAAAAAAAAAAAAAAAAACTGGATTTTGTACTTAACTGAGATTAATTAATTAGTTACTTTGTTGATTCTATGAGAAGAAAATTAAAAAAAAAAAAAAATATATATACTATCTTAATTTTTGGTTACATAACCCATTCATGCGCGGTCATGAGCGTGGTGCGGACTTACAGACCAATTAAGACCGAGGACCGTTTACATTTATATGCACATTTTTTATACAATTTTTATTTTTTATAATTTTTTATACATTTTTTATTATAATAGTTTTTTATACATTTTTATTTTTTTAATAATTTTTATTTTACAAAGATTTTATAATATTAACATTTTTATTTTTACCGGGCCTCAAGTAATATCGATGCTAGCCGCTTTAACAACAAGGGCCTCGTTCATGACCTAAAATAAACAAAAAGTGGCGGTAGCGGTAGGTGCCTCATTGGCTGGGAGGTCCTCTTCTTTCGGTTGTTTGTTACTATTTCCTCTGAAGGTTGTAGACAGTATTAGAAGGAGTTAGTTGTGGGAGGTGCTGACACTGCTTTTTGTTATTGTGAGATGTCATCTATGTTGTTCGTGAGCCATCTGACTATGTGTTTTGCCTTGTTCTGTACATGTGTGTTTTGTGCTAGCTGTTTGTACCATAGTGTTTCATTTACTTGTGTTATTTGGGCCAGATGGTGTTTATCCGTTAGTGGGCAGGCTGTTAGATAGTGAATTGTTGTGCCTAGTGCACCACTGGCGCAGTCCGGGCTTCTCTTCTTCTTAATGCGATGGAGGTAAGCCGGAAAGGCCCCATGTCCTGTGTAGACTTGTGTTAATAGCTTGCAGCTGACCAGTGTTTTTGTGTCCACTTTTGGGAAGTATCTGTGTGTTAGCCTGCCCGTGTCCCCATAGTCCCACTCGAACTGCCATTGATCCATTGTTAACCCTTTTAGGCTTCTCTTTAAGTGGGAAATCGGTTTTTCAAGATGGAAGTTGTTGCGGTTTGTATTGTTTTCCGCTGCTGTTTTTGCTAGTTTATCTGCCTCTTCATTCCCGTATATTCCTACGTGGGCTTTAACCCATTCTATTTTGAAGGTGTTGTTTGATCTTATGATTTCCGAATGAATTTTATGGACCATGTTATCTGTCGTAAATGGTTTGGAGAGGGCCTGTATGGCTGACATGCAGTCCGAGTGGATGCTATATGAAATGCCCTTTGTATTTCCCCACTCCGCAGCTTTGAGTATAGCCAGTAGTTCGGCCTGGAAGACACTGTTGCACTTTCTTAGGGGCGCTGACCATTCGTAGATTTTGGAAGTGTTTTCAAAGGCTACAAAGGCCGAGCCTGTAGCTCCTGATTCCAGCTTCGAACCATCCGTGTAAATTTGTATGTCGTTTTCTGACGAGCCGATTTGTGGTTCTGGTGTGTCGGCTGGGTGCTTGCGCCAAATGTTTTGCTTCGCGACATAGTCGGTGTGGTTGAACATTTTGTTGTGTAGGTTGTAGTTCTTGTGGAGCCTTGTGATTGTGCCATATGCTGCCTCGTATTGTACTTGGAGGTGTACTGGAATCAGGCCTGAGAGAACCAGAAGTGCCGATGTTGGGGCTGTTCTATATGCCCTTACGATGGCCAGCGCAAAGTGCCTTTGGCAGCTGAGCAGTTTGTTTTTGTTCTGCTGCGTTAGATTGTTCCCCCAGATCGGGGATGCATAGGTCAGTGTCTTTTCCACTACTGTTTTGTACCAGGTTTTTAACAGGTTTGGCTTTAGTCCCCATCCCCTTGAGACCATACGTCCAAACAGATTGAAGGACTTGTAGATTTTTTTTGTTTGGTTCTCTATGTGGGGTTGCCATCTGAGGTTTTTGTGGATAATTACACCTAGATACTTCATTTTTTCTTGAGTCTCTAGCGCTGTCCCATTATAGTGTATCCCTTCTAGTTTGTGGGAGCACGCGGTCGGGAGGTTTCCTAGTCGTGGTCTGTTGAGGTATAGCAGTTCCGTTTTACTCCAATTAATGGTTAGGTCGTTTTCTATTGCCCAAGTTCCGAATTTATGTATTGCTGTGTTTGCAGTGTTTATGAGTGTTTCTGTGTTTTTTGCTGAGATTGTCAGTATGAAATCATCTGCGAAGGCTTGGATCTTTGTGTTGTTCCCCCAGCTTTGGTTGAGTGCTGTCTCAGCTATTAATAGCCAAAGGAGGGGCCCTAGGCAGCTTCCTTGCGGACAGCCTCCGAATGTTTGTTTCGTGACTATTATTCCATTTTCCTCCAGTGTCACATACCTGTCTTCCAGAAAGCTTACTATCCAGTTAACGAGATATGTTGGACAGCTGGTTCTGGTGTGTCGGCTGGGTGCTTGCGCCAAATGTTTTGCTTCGCGACATAGTCGGTGTGGTTGAACATTTTGTTGTGTAGGTTGTAGTTCTTGTGGAGCCTTGTGATTGTGCCATATGCTGCCTCGTATTGTACTTGGAGGTGTACTGGAATCAGGCCTGAGAGAACCAGAAGTGCCGATGTTGGGGCTGTTCTATATGCCCTTACGATGGCCAGCGCAAAGTGCCTTTGGCAGCTGAGCAGTTTGTTTTTGTTCTGCTGCGTTAGATTGTTCCCCCAGATCGGGGATGCATAGGTCAGTGTCTTTTCCACTACTGTTTTGTACCAGGTTTTTAACAGGTTTGGCTTTAGTCCCCATCCCCTTGAGACCATACGTCCAAACAGATTGAAGGACTTGTAGATTTTTTTTGTTTGGTTCTCTATGTGGGGTTGCCATCTGAGGTTTTTGTGGATAATTACACCTAGATACTTCATTTTTTCTTGAGTCTCTAGCGCTGTCCCATTATAGTGTATCCCTTCTAGTTTGTGGGAGCACGCGGTCGGGAGGTTTCCTAGTCGTGGTCTGTTGAGGTATAGCAGTTCCGTTTTACTCCAATTAATGGTTAGGTCGTTTTCTATTGCCCAAGTTCCGAATTTATGTATTGCTGTGTTTGCAGTGTTTATGAGTGTTTCTGTGTTTTTTGCTGAGATTGTCAGTATGAAATCATCTGCGAAGGCTTGGATCTTTGTGTTGTTCCCCCAGCTTTGGTTGAGTGCTGTCTCAGCTATTAATAGCCAAAGGAGGGGCCCTAGGCAGCTTCCTTGCGGACAGCCTCCGAATGTTTGTTTCGTGACTATTATTCCATTTTCCTCCAGTGTCACATACCTGTCTTCCAGAAAGCTTACTATCCAGTTAACGAGATATGTTGGACAGCTGGAGTTTTTGAGGTTGTTGATCAGAGTCGGCCAACGAATGTTGTCAAAGGCACCTTTGATGTCTATTGAAATTAGCAGTGTTTGTTTCCTATCTGTTCTGTCCTTGTTTATGTTGTCTATCAGTTTTTGTAGTGCATTTTCTGTGGAGGTGCCTTGTTTAAAGCCGAATTGATTTGGGTTCCAATAGTTTGTAATTGTTAGGTGGTGGTTAATTCTGCCGTGAATTATTCTTTCTAGTATTTTGCTGATAGCTGGAAGGAGGCATATTGGCCTATAATTTTTGGGTCTTTGGGATCCTTGCCTTCTTTGTGGAACAGAACTACTATACCGTGTTTGAATTGTTTGGGGAAATGTTCCAGCTGGAGGCATTTATTAAAAAGTGTGAGGAGGAGGTTCTGGCTCACGTGGTTGATTTTTTTGATTAATCTGTAGTCTACATAGTCGTGACCCGGGGCTTTGTTTTGCTTTATGTGGTTGATTATCCTGTTTAGTTCCTGTGAGGTGATTCTGCGCGGGCTACCTTCGTCGAAGCGGGGGGGTAGAGTGCTTAGTCTGTGCGGGGTGTCTTCGTTCGTTAGGTATAGCGAGTCTAAGAATTTATTTAGAGTGCGATCTATTGTTACTTGGTCGTTGTTTTCAAGTATGTTGCAGAGTTTAGCAGGGGCTGACATTTTGCCTGAGGCGATTTTGTATTGAGGGCCGTAGGTATCTTTGGCGCTCTCGCAGAAAGCTACCCATGCCTTCGACCTTTCTTTCTTGATTAGTTTTTTGTATATTGCTCGCTCTTTCTTGTATAGGATATGTTGCTGACTTCTAATGCTGGGGTCTGGCTGGGATTGGTACCTACGGCGGAACGCCCTCACCCTATTCCTGGCTGCCTTAATCTTGTCCGTCCACCATTTCGGCTCTTTTAGTTCTGGGGTTTTCCGCTGCTTGTAGCAGGTAAAGGCTAGGGATTTCACTTCACTCAGGAGGTCCTCCGTTATTTTGTCTAGCGGGGCCCTATCTGTTGTGCTGTCAATTTGAACGATATACTTTTTACTCAGTTTTTTAACTTGTTTTTCGAATTTGGCGTGTTTGCCGTGTTTGGTTTCTAGCCTGTGTCGGCGGTAGCTATGGTTGCTATAGTCGAGTGTATACTTAATGAATTTATGGTCGCTGCCTGAGTGATCGTCACTCACTTCCCAGTTTTTGATGTTGTTTAGTAGCGAGGCCGTTGTGATGGTGAGGTCTGGCCAGCCCCTAAACCTGCCCGCCTGAAACGTTGGAGGTGCTCCCTGATCGTTTCTTACTAGCAGCGAGTGTTGCGCTAGGAAATCTGTCAGTTGCCTACCCCGAGTATCTATGTCTCCGTATCCCCATTGGGTGGAGTGGGCATTAAAGTCCCCTGCCAGCAGGACACTACCCTGTGTTCTAAGTAGAATTTGATCTAGTTCCTGTAGGACCATTGTGAAGTTTGAGCTAGGGAGGGCATAGGTGTTTATTAGTGTAATTTTTTCCTTAACATTTTCGATAAGTATCGCAATCGCGTGTTCTGTACTCTCTAGTTCTAGCGGATTTGTGCCTAGGTTAGTTATAATTGCTGCTCTATTGTTTGGTGTTTTGAAAGTTTGCCATCCCGTTCCCTGGCCTGAGATCTTGCCCGAGTGTTTGTTAATATGGAAGTCTTGTATGAGGGCTATATTTATTTTGTGCTGCGCTAGATATCCGAATAGGTCTTTGGTTGCCTCAGCACTTGAGTGCAGGTTTATTTGTAGCAATCTGATGGCGCATGGTCTCGTTGTGCTGTCTGTGTCCTTTTGAGTCTCTGTGTTTTGTGATGTATCAGCAGTGGTTTCACCTTCCATGCTGGCTTCTGTAGGGTTGTTGCCTGGTCCGGCCATTGTTGTTTCTGCTCCTATTTTTTCCTCTTCTATACGTTGTTCTTTTCCTTGTTACTACCTTGAATCCTTCTTCATCTGTTCTTCCTTGGTCGTAATCAACTTGGGGTCTTCCTTCTTCGGTGTAGTAAATATGTGTTCTTCCTGATACGACATCCCTTGCCTTGGTAAGAATAGATTTACCTCCTTCCACTTCCGCCTTACGTATCGCCAGAAGCTGGCGATATATGTAGCAGAAGCTGGAATAGGCAGTGTGGCCTGTTTCCAATCTGAGTTTCTTGGCGTGAGTTGCCTGGTCGTTATACACTGTGCAGGGGTAGCAACATGTCTTTCCAGATGCACACTCTGCCGTTTTATGAGTTCCGGCACAGTTCGCTCAACGTGTTTCCCACCTGCACGTCTGCGCCGTATGGTCATAACCCTGGCAGTTGTAGCATCTGGTTACAACTACTTTGGGGTTTACAGTGCAGTGTTTTAGCCCCAGACACAGTGTCTTCTTTTCTAGTAGGGCTTCTGCAAGTGGAGCTGGCATCTGGATTGTATAGTTCTGCAGGTGGATGTCTTTTTTGTGCAGACAATCCAGGAATCTAATGTCGTAATCTTTTTCTTGGTTTAGGTTGAGTGTGCTGATTATTTTGTCATGTACCGTTCTTGCATCGACCCTTTCTGGGACGTCCTTGATGACGATCTTCTTCTTTCTTAACCCTGCTGTTTGGACGCTGGTGTTGGAGTTGATCTCTCCAGATTCTATTAGGTTTGTTTTCACGTCTTCCGCTTCTTTTGCGCTGTTGCATACTATCTTTATACCATTTTTGATTCTCCGAACATCCTTTATTTTGTCTTCTTTTATCTCTACTTGTCCTACTTGTTTTGCTATCTCCTCCGCATTCCTGTTGTCTGTGGCCTTTACTATTATGGAAGCCGTGGCTTCTTGAATTGCTGCAGCATAGCTGGTTGGGGCTGCTTTCGGCTTTTGTGATGTATCTTTGGTCGGGGTGCTCAGCTTTGTTCCATCTCCTTTGATGATGGCTTCCAGCGTTTCCGCCTTCGCCTCCGAATGCTGGATCCTCGCTTCCAGTTGAATAAGTGAATCTTCCAGTTCCTGGAGTGCTTCTGAGATCATGCAAAGTACATAGAGAAACCACTGGTGGGAAGATTTGCGGCTTCTGTCCTTTTCTCGGGTAAGTAAAACGGAAATTGTAAACATAAAAGTTCACGATTCCTTCTCTAGATGGCAGCACTGATCAGTCGGGCAGGAAACTTTTTTTTTCCTGCAAATAGAAATGACTGGCATTGGCAAGCCGATGCCAGTCCATTACCGGTATATGTTTGGTTACGTATTTGGTTTGGTATCGTTGCGGTGTCGCACCGTCTGCCTTGTCGGTTTTGCCGGTAACGGACCAATCCTGGACCAGACAATCGGGCGACTGTCGCCCGAAGTCCCACAAAAGTTACGTACCCGATTCGACAAGCGGCATCGGTACGTCACCGCCAAAGACGGCAAGCCGGTAATTGGCCTACTGTCCACCGATAGGTCTGTGTTTGTTGGGTACAGACATTACGTAACAGTAAATTTCCTGATAATTATATAACAGAAAGTATATATCAGAACTGTCTACCCAAAATATGAGAATTACCCGTTTTTAGTAAATACAGATGTGGCTATTTTATTGAAATGAACACAAGTAACATTCCATAAAGCTAACATTTTGGGAAAAATAATAACGTTTATTTTATGCAATAAAACATTACGTGTTAAATTATTGCTTTGTTTAAATTTTATTTCGTTTTAGGCACAAAAGGCGATAAAGTTTGCTTCTTATAGTAAAATTTCTCCTGCTTCTCTTAATACAATACTCTCCTGTAATTTTACAGAGCTTTCAACAGTTTGGATCATTTCATACCACTATTTATAGAAGATTTACTTTGTTTCTTTATCTATTATCGATAATTCAGTGATAAAACCAATTAAAAACACATTTTCCTGAAATATTGTTAAAAATATTCCGGAGGGCATAAAGCTCTGTATTTCTACTTTGAACGTTCTTGGCATTTCTCTAAATTGTTATATTATTTAAAAAAACATAATTTTACATAATCGTGTTGAAATCATTTAAATTTTGTTCTGCGGGTTTGATGTGAAAAATGCCACTGCTGTATGTATAGGTTCACTGCACTTCGGGAATAAAACAAGAATACACCAAATACATTTTTCTAAATAATCTATCATTTTAACTTCTAAACTGGTGCTCGCTATATTTTAAGATTGCAATCACATTTTCTCGCCTGAAACAGGTTTAACGGACGGGTCACGTAAATTTACGTCTTAACGATCAGACTTCGTAATTCGTGATGGATTCCTAATTTGTTTTAGTCACCACTAATTTTGATAACATTTTATGAAATAAAATATGTCCACAGTCAGAGCCTGATTAAGGGGAAAGCAGACATTATCTCCGCTCTCACCAGACTATTTTTACAATTATTTTTTACTTCCTGTCATAGAAATTCCACGATTTCAGGAGGAAATATTTTTTATAAAAAATGAACGGTGTAAAACAATCCAATTTACTCACCGTTATTAGACACCAGAATTCTTTTAAAATAATTTTTAATGAGAATTTTCTGTTTATTATAGGAGGAAAGTATTTGTTAAAAAATAAGGGTGTCAGTATAAATAATGTGTGATTCCGCCTTAATCAGGCTCCGTCCACAGTATTAAAAAGAAGTTTTTAATTCAAGAATAGTTGCAGACGCTCCGATGTTTTAATTTATTCCGGAACATTCTTTTTTAATACTCGCCTTTTATTCAAACCTTACTTTTTTATGGGCATTTTTCTTCTATTCAATCGTAATAACGTAATGGATACATATTCACTACAAATAAAATCGTGTCAATAAAAGACGTGTAATAACATTGCTACGGAATAAATTAAAATTTTGACATGTGTATAATTGCGGGAGAGTTACAGGGATGTTTGCGTTCCAGTATTTTTTAACACATTGTTGACCGCATATTTTCATATTGTCTAAGTCCCACCCTTTTCTATTTCTTTAAAAGTTATACTGTTTCACGAAAAGAACTTTTTGTATTCATGTATAAATCGCTTGAGTTTTATCCTCGGCAATCGACACGGTACATGCCACCGAAAAATATAAACACAGATATTACTAAATGAATTAAAATCGAATACACAAAATTAACTTTAAAGATAATATTTTATTTTACAGGTACGCCTAAAGATGGAGCTAGATTTTTAAAAGAAACTAGTTAACTCGTGACTGGTCAACAATGTATTAATCGTTGTCACTTATTCAGAAAACTATTCTACAAAAATTCTGGTGCAGAAAGAAGGCGGGACTAAAAATGCTCTAGAATAAATTAGAAAAATTGGCAACTCTGCTGGTGCGGATAGTGGTCGTGGGTGTCAGGGAATTTAGAAAATGATACCAGATCATAGCCTCCTAAATTAGATGCCTGTCACGTGGCTCGTAAACTTGGCAACAGTTCAAGCGGTAGACAGCGCCACCTGGTACAGATTGCGTGACATTTTTATTCAACAGCCACCAAAAATTTTTAAAAGTGGGATTTGATATACATAAAAGGCGCATAGAATCGATGAAACGTCGATTATATATGTCGATTATAGATGTCACCTCTTCTTAAAATTATTGGTGTCAGTTGAATAAAAAAGTAACGCAATCTGTACCAGGTAGCGATTACTATTAAGGACCTAAAAAATTCTTTGTGGGAAAATAATCCATATAAATTTATATAACATATGTTTCATAAACGAATAACGTGAAAAATATTTGTTATTAAAGTTTTAAAATGATTAATAATAATTTAAGTAAGTCTTAATTTCCTAATAACAAAAATTTTATTCGTACGTGTGTAAAGAGGAAACAGGAATGTAAGTTTGAGTTTTCTCGCAGCACATATGAATATGTTTTTACGAGTAATGAAATGAAATAGCGGAGCGTGGGGCTAGTTGTCACAGCTGTAAGAAGTAACACGCAATTTACGAAATAATTTGTAACATTTGTCAATAAATATTTTTATAAACATAATTCTTATGACGCGCTTTATAATGTAAGCACAATCGGTGCTCCTTAAAAATGGTTAATGAGAGGTTCTGTACACGTGCTTCATTTTAGCTAGTTAGTGGGAAAAAAAAATCGTAAATTTTGATTAAAGATATGTTAATTTATAAGTTAAAGAAATGTTTATAGCTATTAATTTAGTCTGTGTGGTGATTTACAAAATGCATGTTTAATTTTTTGTATAAATAGTTATATATTTTTATAAATAAACAAAATTTCCAAAATCATACGATGGGACAAGTTGAAACAAAATTTTGCGGCAAGTTGTAACATATTAGAGGAGTGGCTTGTGGAGATGCCTACAGCCATAGCTCGAAATCTCCGCCCATTTTCAGGAAACTTTCTGAAATGAAATATTTTTGGGTTGTTTACCACTATTATGTTTATACAGAAATATTTTCTGTGTTTTTATATTACAGTGCCGTGTTTATTTAATCCCGAATTATAATCACGATTTAATCACCCGTTAGAGAATATTACATAAATATAGTGATAGAAAAAAAAAACAGAAATTTCTCATTAATGACAGTGTCCTGAAAAAAAGGCAGAGAATTCGAGCTCTCACCCACACTGTAGCTGAAGAATGAATATAATGCTTAATTCGCAAAATGTTAGCACACATTAAAGGCATGAGAGGGAACAAAATATCATTCGCTTGAATTAATTTCAACTTTAACTAAGATTGACTTCTGTGTTGATTTTATCTTTAATTTTATCTTTATTTTACTATAAGAAATTTAATATAATTCATTATTACTATACCAAGAAAGGTATAATTTAATATTAGTTATTAATTGCCTTTTGTTATTAAATCAATAAATGATTGATAACAAAAAACATTTTGAAATATTGTCGTTTTTATTGTTAGGGTTCCCATTTTATTCGTTACAATTTGCCCCAAACCCGAGGCAAATTGTAACAGGCAAATAATTTTGAAAAATTATTTTTTGTGCTAAAATTAGCAAAATTACCGAAAGTTTTTTTTTTTTTTTTTTTTTTTTTTTTTTTTTTTTTTTAATGAATGTGATAGATGAATATGTATGCTATAGAAAACACAGCAATTATAAATAGGAAAACGTAAATACATTTCAAAATATACTTAATTTTCCAAAAACTGTTACAACCTGTCCCACGCTCCCCTACTCAATAAATTATCTCGACTAATCGTGAACATCTTATTTGCTTGCAGAATTATAATTATTCAATACTGGAATTTTATGAGTAAATGTTTTTTAATAAAAATTGGAAGAAAATCATAAATATGCAGATTCACATATAGCTAAAAATTAAAGAAATTAAAAATATATACATTAAATTTATAGAATTTAAAATAAAATAAATTCTCAAATTTTTTACTGATTTGCGTTAATTCTCTAAATAACAAAAATACTTTTTCGGCGTTTCTTGTCGTGATACTTACTGTTCATAAGTAAATTAAAATAGAATTATATAAACCATCAAATTTGGACTTTGGTAGAATTTTGCACAACACCTAAATTGTTCCTAAAACCAATCACATTGGTAAAATCTGTACAACAACTCAAAAGCAAATATTACATTTTATCTACAGGATGGTATGAAGAGCAAAGAAGTACAAAAATTGGTACTTTCCAAGTTCAAAAGTAAAGAATCCAGAAGCAATATATTTTGTCATTTGAAAGGTGTTTTAAGTTGTGTCACTGTTTTTAAGTGGTGTAATATGATTAGAAAGAGTGACAATATTAAAACATCTCAACCTCCAGACTGTCCACGCAATGTTTCACTTAAATAAATTTAGTTATAAATCAATTTAAATCAGTCTATTTTATTCTGGTACACCCGTTATATATATATATATATATGGAAATAAGTTTCGTATCGTCACTGACACTATTATTTGCACGTGCTGTGTTAGTCGTGTTTCTGGGGGAAAATTTAACAATGGTCGAGCGCCGATGCATAGACACTGTCGCGTCGCTATGAAATAATTTTTTTTGTCCGATCAATTTAGTCAGTCTAAAAATAACTGAAAAAAAAATTGTCTATTGCAATGGTGAGTATATAGATGTACACTAGTTTCGCGAGCAGTAAAACTATGGATGGAACTCTGTCTAAGATAGAATTTAATTTAGTACGACAGGACTACTTAAATTTGTATTTTAAAAAAATTTCAAAAAAAAAAAAAAAAAAAAAAAAAAAATCTCGAAACACTAGGGTAAATATTCAGCCGAAACACGTTGGCTCTGTGGTCAGAGTACACAACTACGAAACCAAAAATTGTGAGTTCGATCTTCACCGATGAGAAGCAAAAAAAAAGAATCTGAAAACACTAGTTTAAATAATCGCAGGGATGGAACACGGGCGCAGAATTCATACCGGAATCTGTTTAAGAAATTTCCATACCTATAATATCGTTGATCTAAGAGGTAGAAAATTTTCTTACATTCATAGTGGTATGAATTCTGCGCCCGTGTTCCATCCCTGTAATCGAGAAATATTCCGCCAAGTTGGCTCTGGGGTCCGAGTACACAACTACGAATCCGAAGGTTAGGAGTTCGATCCTCACCGACGGGAAGGGAAAAAAAAAAATACATATAAAAGTTATTACTGATTTAATAAAATATTTTGAGTTAGAGTAAGAAATTAAATGATAAAATTGGATATTGGTAAGCATTTTCGAAGCGGAACATTATAAATTAGTAACGACGCAAAATGCTAGATTGAAAGAATTGTCGTACTAAAAGAAAAAAGAAAAAAAAACCCTAATTTGCCGTAAATTATCATAGAAATATGTGGCTGGTACCAGTAGATTTGTAATAATGTCTAGTTTATAATGGTATAGTTAGATTTTGCTTAGGGGTCGTCTACATATTAAAACTGGAATCAACTTTTTTTTCCAATGATAACCACCATTTATATATATATATATATATATATATATATATATAATTATTTGGATCAAAACATTGCGAAAAATGGTATAGTTTATATATTTCGCTCAAGTTTTCATAGAGGGATAACATAGCCTCCTAAATTCGATATCTTCCGCATTGCTCAGAAACTTGGCAACAGTTCAAGCGGTAGAAAGCACCACCTGGTACAGATTGCGCGACTTTTTTATTCAACTATCATCAATAATTTAAAGAAGTGATATATAATATATATATAATCGACATTTTTTATATTCTATTCGCCTTTTATGTATATCAAACCCCACTTTAAAAAATTTTTGGTGGCTGTTAAATAAAAAAATCGTGCAATCTGTACCAGGTGGCTCTGTCTACCGCTTGAACTGTTGCTAAGTTTCCGAACCACGCGGAAAGCATCTAGTTTAGGAGGCTATGGTTATAATCTGTAACATCATGTGGATGCTAATTTTAAATAAATATGACAAACATTAATTTACATCTTCCCGAATAATTATTATATTATATATATATATATATATATAGATATATATATATACATTAAAATGAAGTGACCCAAACATATTGCATGCAAATTTTTGATTGAAAAGCATTTTTTGAAATATGAAAATTATTAATAAATTTATATTCGAAAAAATTATGAATAATGACCTATTTTATTTTTTGCACGTATAGAACAAGCATTATGAAAACCACAGGTTTCCAAATTTACAGCTCGTTCCTAACAGTATTTTTCAAGTTACTGTGATATTTCATTTTTTATTGCTGGTAGGTTATCACTTCTTATATTGTGTATCATTTGTAAGTAAGTATCTATATATAATCTGACAGAAAACTACTTTAATTTACTTTTTATGTTATTCTTATTGTTTTCTAAGAATATTTCGATGTTTATTATACAAAATAGCTTATTTTTGTAAAATTACCGCAAAGCATGAGAAAAAATGTGAAAGAAATGCCAAAAGAAAACAAGCCCCGCCCTCTATATCTCTGAAAAAGATAAAAAAAAACTATTTTGCATATTTGTATTTGACTCTATATGTGACACTGGCATGTCTAATCCTCAATGACATTTACTACTTCGATTGCAGAAGACAAAACTTAAATGATTTTATTCCGAATGTGTAAAATCATTTTGATTTTTAGTGTAAAGTTTTAGAAAAATGTGTAAAGACGTGGATTACCTTACAAGACAGGAACACAAACGATCGTAAAATGTTAAGTCTTTCTTCTTAAATATTAAGGCTTTCGCGACCGCATGTTTTTGCATACAGTGCGTCCCAAAAGTTTATAGACAACGATTTTTTTCTTTATTTTACCATTGAAAACAATGAATAAAGATTTCAAAATCATTTTTAATTATAAGTAATATCAAGATAATAATAATATTATACAAAAGTATTATATTACAATCACAGGCATTGTAATAGATACTAAAACTGAAAATGTACTGTCCCAAAAGTTTATAGACAACTCATTATTTTTTCTTTAACGTAAAATTTTTGAGCCATTTTTCCTAATCACTTCAAAAACTCGATCAGACATACTCAAAGCAATAGTTTGAAGAATTTCTGGCTTTAGAGAAAACAAACTTCTTTCAATTTTCAGCATTCGATCTTGAACTGATGCAAATTTATGCCATTAGGATATACGTCTCTAGCTAATATTCCCGAGAGGTTATCCATTGGGTTCAGATCAGGATTTAGGGCTGGCCAGTCCAAAACAGTTACTTGGTTTTGTCTAAACCATTGCATTGTAGAGTTTGACACGTGAATGGAGTAATTGTCTTGCTGATATATCCATTATTCCTCACTTAGCAACTTTCCAAATAGAAGTAACCGTAAATGTAGCATTTTCTGGTAATCTTTGGAACATTGACAATCTTTTAAAAAAACAATATCGGTAGTGACGGTACTTCCTTTAAAGGAAAATGTTCTCCGCACCATGACTGAACCTCCTCCTTGTTGTCTGCTAAAAAAAGTTTGTGGTTCCTTGCAAATATCGAGCCAGTAATATTTCCAACCATCGGGCCATCTAAATTTAACTTCTTTTCATCACCAAAAAGAACACTCAACCATTCATATGTCCAATTCACGTGATTTCGAGCTCACTAAACACGAGCGTCTTTATGCTGTTTTGTCAACATTGGTAAACGACGCTTTTTAGGATAAGCAAGCAATTTACTTACCTCCCGCCGTCGATGCACGGTAGATATTGATACTGGAACGGTCATCTCTCTAGAAATTGACGGTACAGACAGATTCTGGGTTGAAACTAATCTGAAAATCTCTATGTCTTGTCGTTTAGTTGTTTTCTTTGGTCACCCAGAACGTGATTTTGTTTCAAAATTGTCACCTTTTGACAGAATATGGTAAATACCAGCCCTGCTGTGTCCAGTTTTTCTTGAAATGTTCACAACTTTCCTTCCACGAGTTTGAAACAATAAATTTTCAAAACTTCATTATTGGAAAACTGCACGTTGTGAGGCATCTGTACAATCAGTCAAAAAAAGAAAAGGCAGCTTCGCTTTTATCTCAGAAAACTATTACGTCACAAGTACATAACCTCGGAATATGCAAATTTGAAGATCAGCACTCCAATCAGCTTTTAACAACAGTTGTCTATATATTTTTGGGACAGCATTATTTTTGTTTTATTTGTTTATATTAAATTTATGTGTATTTAAAGTTCATTAAGTATTTCATTATTTGTATCACGTCAATACATATTTACATAATTTATTTCGTTTTTCTTACTCGTTTAACTAGCTCTTAAATAAAAAAAAAACGAAAGTCTATAAACTTTTGGGACGCACTGTACTTGCCAACCATATCATTATGAACCGTACTATTTTTAGTACCCGCCTTTTTTGCACACCAGTCATTTTTTGAGTAACTTTATATTTAAAACCCGAATAAACTACTACGTCAGAAACGCCAAAAGAAGAATATTTGCGATGCATACAGCTGTTTCGGTAGCCTTAGGCGTACCGTCTTCAGTGCAAAAAGAATTCTGAATCTGGAGAAGTGCTCGTATTTATAGGAGAGGGACCGAATGTAGTTCAACCAATAGGATTACGGGAAAGGTGGAATGTGTCACCAATAGGAATTTAGGAATGTTAGCTGTGTAAACAGTAGAAAAATTAAGAAAATATGGACTGAATGTAAAATTTCCAACAATCAGACAAATAGGGAACAGTGAAATCACAATTTACAAGGTTTTTAAAATTTTAATAAATATGAAAAGCTTCAAAGAAATCGATTTCATGAATAGATTTAGGTCTGCGAGTTATTTTAGCTGAATTAAATTTAAAATTATGATTTTCCTCGCAGCAATGTTTAGAAATAGCCGATTTATTGGTTTCTTGTTTGCGGATGTAATTCATATGTTCTTTTAGACAAAATTTAAGACTGCGTTTAGTTTGGCCAATATATGATAAACCACACTGACAGGAAATACTATAAATGCCCCGAGCACTTCTCCAGTTTCAGAATTGTTTTTGTACTGAAGACGGTACGCTTAAGGCTACCGAAACAGCTGTATGCATCGCAAATATTCTTCTTTTGGCTACTGACATAGTAGTTTATTCGGGTTTTAATATTCCAACGCCATGTCTCCTGTTATTATAACTTTATATTTATTTAATCGTAACAACATTTGTAGAGAATTACTCTAAAAATAAAGTAGTGCGAAAAAAGGGGCGTTAACAATTGTACGGTTATTAATGAGATGGTTGGAAAGTATGTATTTGCAGAGCCAGAGCCTACTTAACGAGATGCCTGTCGCGTAGCTCGGAAACAAGGCAGCAGTTGAAGCGGTAGACAGCGCCACCTAGTACAGATTATGCGACTTTTTTATTCAACTGTCACCAATAATTTAAAGAAGTGATACATGATATGTTTCTTCGATTCTAATCGTTTTTTATATACATCATATCCCACTTTTAAAAAATTTTGGTGACTGTTGAATAAAAAGGTCTCGCAATCTATACCAGGTAGCGCTGTCTACCGTTTCAACTGTTGCCTAGTTTCCGAGCTACGCGACAGGCATCTAGTTAAGGAGGCTATGGTTTGCCAAGCACTGTACAAGCCATAAAATTTATAGCACTAATTCCATATAACTCATAAATACTCATAACTCATAAATCAAATATGACGCCAAAAGAATGCTGGCGTAATCTATCGTAATTATTTTCTGGAGCATTGTAAACCAATTACAGATTCCATGTTGCCATTTTCTATAGCTGTACCAGGTGGCGCTGTCCACCGTTTCAACTGTTGCCTAGTTTCCGAGCTACGCGACAGGCATCTACTTAAGAAGGCTATGGCAGATCTGCCAACCTAATCCGGCAATTTGTTAGTTCCGCCCTTTTACCTACAACACATAATTTTTAGAGTAATTCTCTTCAAATAAAGTTACGATGAATTAAGAAAACAAATACTATAAAAATTAAGTGGTGTAGAAAAAGGGGCGGTACTAACAATTTGCCGAATTAGGTTGGCAGCTCTGTATTTGTCTTTTTGAGAGTAAGCTCCGCCTGTGAGCGTTTTTATTTTTCATTACTTTAGTTTAAATGAATATTTTCTGTATTCAAATTTATAATATAAATGAACATTTGTCACAATTGTACTCTTTCTAATCAAAGTATTTTTATCCTTAGTGCACACATTGCACAAATGGGAGTATTGGGCATAATGTACAGAAATAATTTAACCTATAAAATCTAAAAAAAAGCCCACTGGCGGAGTTACAGATTTTCAAATGACGTGAATTCACGTCAGCGGTTCGCGAAAGTGTTAAATAACTTTTCTTAATTTTTCACCGCTAAAATTTTGTTTTCACCTATTGTCTTTTTTTTTTTTTTTTTTTTTTTTTTTAATATTTTAGGGTTCGTACGCCTCAAGTTATATGTAGTGTTGCCAGATCCGGCGGATTTTTTATTCAACAACCACCAATATTTCTTAATTGTAACATTTGCCTAATCTCTTCGAAGATTAATAGCCTATTATGTATATCAAATATCACCTCTCAAAATTATTTATTGATTAAATAATCCGTCAGATCTGGCAATACTGGTTAAATGCCATGTTTTAGAAAGCGTAGTAAGGCGAGACTTATTGTTTGAACATAGTCTCCTAATCTAGATGCCTTCCGCGTGGCACGGAAACTTGGCAACAGTTCAAGCGCTAGATAACGCGACATTTTATTTATTTGTCACCAATAATTTTAAGAAGTGATATATGATGTATATAATCGACGCTTCTTAGATTCTATTCGACTTTTATGTATATCAAATCCCACTTTTAAAAAATTTTTGGTGGCTTTACAATTAAAAAGTCGCGCAATCTGTACCAGGTAGCGCTGTCTCCCGCCAAGTTTCCGAGCCTCGCGGAAAACTTTAAGTTTAGGAGGCTATGGTTTGAAATAGCAATGAGCTTTCGATAATCTTATTATTATTATTATTATTATCATCATCATATTTAATAATTTTTATAAGATTTTACCACGAATTTTCTGTTTTAATCTTGTTGTCACATTTCTTCATTTGTTTACTGTATCGTTTGAAAGCCTTATGTTATTTAAATTTTATTGCATGATATAACATAATAAAATATTTAATTTTTATTCATTTTTTTTTAATACAGAAATCAAATAGTGGATTTTATTTATTTATGTTTGGAGTTTATAAAATCTTTTATTGAAACAAAACGCAATATTATTTATTTTCGATTAATTCTAATCACGGCATAAAATTCACATTTATTATGGAAAAAGAACTTAAAACGATGTAATATGTCTTATCACTTTTAAAGATATAGATACTGATCTTAAAATTTTCATAATTAAGAATTCAAGTACCGTAGACTCTGTATAACGCGAGATCTTCGTTCTGGGCGAAAGAAAATAGAGTTATGTGGGAGATACATTATCAAACCAATTTCAGCAAGTTCAGTCTAATATTGAAATTTTTTATTTTATTATTCATATTCATATTATTATTTTCTAAGTAAGGTTTCAATGTTTACGGTACAAATTAAACTATTTTTTGTTAAATTAGCACATTGCAGGCGGGAAATTTTCATGGCAATCCTAAAAAATAGTAAACCCTACCCTCTGGCTTCTTCTGAAACAATACTTTTCTTTAAAAAATGTTTCTTTTTTTCTTAATTTTAATTAGTTTGACTCTTTATTGGATGCAAGAATATATAAACGAATGAAATTCACAGTTTGGATTGTTGATAACAAAATTTCAGTTATTTAATCATGAATTTGTTAAGGGGGTCCGGGGCCCATTTTAAAAAAATTTTTACTAATTAACCCACTGATTTGAAATTTTTTTTGGCAATTAACCATGCAATGCCTACACAAAAAAACCACATAAAATTTTTCTCAAACTTTAAAAAAAATTTAAAATTTAAATTTTTTTAAAATAAGTGAGGTATTTTAAAATCGATATAACTCAAAATATTATAAACGGAATTAAAAAAAATTTTCACGTAGTTGAAGAGAAATATATTATCTTTAATTTGTCTTCGGCATTAAAAAAAATTTTCTTAAAAAAAAAAGATAAAATTTTTTTTTAAAAAAATTGACAAATTTTCAACGTAATTTTTTTTTAAAGTCGCATATTTTCAAAAATAATAATTTTTTTTAAATTTATCGAAGACAAATTAAAGTAAAATATTTGAAAAGGCCAAGTTTAAAATTTAAAGGCTCTATCTTTATTGGTTTTTAAGTTATATCAATTTGAAAATGAAAAATGGTGAAAAAACGCATCATGGAGAAAAATGTATTTAAAGTTACAACAACATAATCACTGCTTATAAAATCTTTAAATACCTCTTAGAAACTCCCTGATGCATAAATAACACAATTTAGAACTCTATCCTTTAATTTTAGCTTAATTTTAGCTATTTTTACTATTTTTTTAATGTGCATTTGAATGTTTCCATAGACTCAAATAATGGTTTTCGAACCTGACGAGTCGTTATACGACTTAGCGAAGAATGATTTTTTTAAATTACTAATAAACTTTTTACTAATTAACCCACTGATTTGAAATTTTTTTTGGTAATTAACCATGCAATGACTAAACAAAAAACCACATAAAAATTTTCTCAAACTTTAAAAAAAATTTAAAATTTAAATTTTTTAAAAAAAAGTGAGGTATTTTAAAATTGATATAACTCAAAATATTATAAACGGAATTTAAAATTTTTTTCATGTAGTTGAAGAGAAATATATTATTTTTAATTTGTCTTCGGCATTAAAAAAAATTTTCTTAAAAAAAAAAAAAAGATAAAAATTTTTTAACAAAAAATTGACAAATTTTCAACGTAATTTTTTTTAGTCGCATATTTTCAAAAATAATAATTTTTTTTTAAATTTACCAAAGACAAATTAAAGTAAAATATTTGAAAATGCCAAGTTTAAAATTTCAAGGCTCTATCTTTATTGGTTTTTGAGTTACAGTCAACTCCCGTTAATCCGCAAATACCTCTAATCCGCAATGGATTTTTTAATGTAAACAAACAAATTTACAGCTAAGATTCTGAACGAACTAGAAACTTTTCTCTTTTTTTAATTCAAATTTTAAATTAATCTTTGCTTTCGGAAATTAATCTGCAAATTTAAATTTTTTAAGGGTTTAAAATTGGGGAGAATTGCATGAGTTTTCTTTCAAAACATTCTATTTCTGAAAAAGAAATTGCATTTTTACACAATTAGCAAGCGAAAGTTTCTGAAAAAAAATTATATATATATATATATATATATTTCCAGTACTATTACATCAATGTTTAACAAATTTAAAAAGTAATCAATAAGGAATTTCCATTTCTGCACTTGAAATATAGTTTTTTTGTATTTTTTAACCAAATATGTATGCTTATATTTTATTGCTATACATTATTTGAGTATGCCTAAATTATTTAGCTTCATTATAATTGATAAGTTGAGTTAATATTGAAAAAATATTTTATTTTAAAACTTATTAGATATCTTTTCATTTTAATGTCTATTCATATATGATTAAATTAATCATAACTCACTCTAAATTTGGAAAAGAAAAATGTAAACAAAGAAAATAACCTGTAATCCGCAAAATCCTATAATCCGCACCTTTGGACAAAACTTTTGCGGATTTGAGAGTTGACTGTATATCAATTTGAAAATGAAAAATGGTGAAAAAACGCATCATGGAAACTAAACCCTTGCTAAATGCATTTATCAACTTTTGATTTTTGAATAGCATGAATGCGAAAATTAAAATTGTTGAAAAGAAGCGGTATAGATAAAAACACATTATAAATGAAAAAACAATACTATTAATATATGTTTAAATACCTCTTAAAAACCTCCAGATGCATAAGTAACGCCTTCCTTCAGCTTATTTTTTTGGTTGATTGTAATTTTTGCTAATTCAACTTTTTTTCTATAAGATTTAAAAGCTTCTGTTGACTTGAACAACGCCTTTCTAACATGGCGAGTCCTTATGCGTTTCAAGGAAGTTAAGGATGAATTGCCAGGTGATAAATGGCATGTTTTTAAGGCATTTATTGAAGATACCCTCATTCCATAATTGAAATCTGATATGCCCCTAGCTGCAGCAATATCTACTCGAGTTTTAGAAGTGTTAAACACTTTGGGGCAACGACTCCAAATCATGTTGTGCAAAGACTCGTTCCTATTTTGTGTTTCCCCTTTTGCACATTTTTGCAATAATACTTCTGAAGCCAATCTTTGAAAAATTGGCATCATTTTGGCAACAATTTCTTCTCTTAGAGGGGTTTTAACACTGGTTTTGTGTGCTGGAGGCTTTAGCTTCATCGAAATCGCACGATTATAAAAGCACCATGAATTTTCTCCAGGAGGACAGGTCGAATGCTTCGGCTTTTTATCTGTTGAACTGCAGTGCTGTAAGATGGCATAAATATCTTTTTTCATGGCAATTATGTTGCCTTTATTGCGTACTATCGAGTTACGATAATAGCGCGTAATTTTTTTTATTGTGCTTTCTGACAAGCTTCCATGTTTTTTCCCTCCGAGTGTAACACCCTTTGCTTTCTCAACCTCAACAAGTTTACGCAGTGCAGCTCCCATTCTTTTGCCAACATGATTTATGCATTCTGTTTTAGTAATGAGAGTTTCTTTTCCGTATACATTCAAATCTTGCAGGTCTTTGAAAGTTTTCGAATCGCCATCTGCTATTAATTCTGTGTAGCGGAACCCAAGACTTTCGGAACGAAGCCACATCCGTTTTGCCATCTCGCTTTCCATTCCACCAGATGTTCCGTCGTAATTTTTATCACAAATTCGAGCATGTCCTTCATACCATATATGAAATTCCGGAGACTCTTTTCCAAGACTTTTTGCTGCCTGGATACAGTGGTAGCAGATTTTAGATAAAACTTCATAATCAATTACAAAACCAGAGAGGACATCAATCACACAACCAACTGCATAATTTGAAGTATGGCCGCGCTTATGCCATGTTGCATCATAGCTGACTGCAATATCTGAAATACATGTACTATTCGAACCAAGGTGAAATTGTTTTACTTTTTCTCGAATGCTTTTTAACTGTTCACATGTACTTTTTACGGTTGAAGAATGCAAATATTTTAAATGTTTAGTAAAAACTTTTGAATCCATACACGGTAAGTTCATGTTATAAGTTAACTTTTCTAATGCTGCGTGTCCTTTCCCCATCTCTGTAACTGCAACTACAGCTCTGCGGTTAATATCAAAAGAATTTTCGTTTCCTGAAACTTTATCTGAAGAACAAAATAAGAACTCAAAACTGCAATTTTTGCAAATAACTTTGAGATTTTGAGCAAATCCATTGCATTTACCAACCTGTACAATTAATGTTAGTTGATAACATTTTTGACAACAGCACTTTGATATTACTGATTGAAAAATAGCTTGTTTTATGATGATGTAATTTTCTTCCTGACCTTCCAAGTTATTTTTTACAGGCGAGGGCATTTTTCTTCCATCTAAACGCTTTATTATTTCCAGATTTACTTTTTCAGGGGATGAAACTGATGGATTGCTTCTCTTTTTTTTCATTGCTTCAGACTTCTGAAGAGCAGATTTTCGTTTCCTGCCCATATTACAAATGTTCTTTCAAAATTTCTCAAGAAAAAAAGATATAAAAACTTAAAATACACTCCGAATTAATTTCGAAATAAGTACAAAATTCCTTACTCTTGTAAACAAAGCATTATCAATATATTTGTATCGTATTCATATCATATCAAAACGAAATATAACTTTTGAACAAGCCAGAATCACAATAATCAAGCAATCACTTTAAAATAATAATAAATCAATGTAAAAAAGTGTATAATCAATAGTAATAAATCATGTCAATGGTAAAAAAAAATATTTCAAAGTAAAAATCATTACGATAATCAAATCCCAGCACGTTGTAAACAAACCCACGCCGGCACTAAACTACGAAGTTATTTCACTTCACTTCTTCTCAAAGTAGAAGTAGAAGTGTATAAATTTAAAATATAAACATATGAAATTAATCAGCGTTCAATTTAATTAATAATTGAAATATATTTCTCGAAAAAATGCGGTTAAAAATGTTTGTTTATGTTTAGCGCGGCGTTTGTTTTCAAACAGAAGGTGGGTGTTACCATAGCAACAGCTCTTTGAAACTGGAGTTGGAAAAACAGCTCAAAGCAAAATAATTATATCTTCCGTTCTAATGAAGATAGAAACATGATCTAAACGGCATTTTAAGCAGAAAAGATCATAGAATTTTTTAATAAAAAAAAAAAATCGAATTTTTGAAGATTTTTGAGCCCTGGACCCCCTTAAATAATTTGATGTTTTATAGAAACGTATAAGAGCGTGACTTATTACTTAATATAGGAATGTTTTTCAGCAGTATCTCTTTTTTCTTGAATATGAAATATCGTTTCCCAGATTTTTACCATTAATTTTTTGTTACCTATATTTTTGTATAATGTTTATTGTAGGTTTGTACGCCTCAAATTAAATGTAACACTTTATAGAAACACTTCCATGCGTGGCTTACTGTATAAAATAAAAATATACCCAACAGAAATAGATAATTTTTTTTTCTTAGATTTTACCGCTATTATTGTTATTATTATTATTATTATTATTATTATTACTATTTTATATGGCTATCTACATTTTTGTAACTGAATATTATAGGGTTCATATGTCTCTACCTATTTAAATTTTAACGCATAAAGTGACGAAATAAACTATTTCGTTTTTATTAAAAATAAACTGTTAAAAAAATTTCTAATTCGTAAACTATATTTTAAAAATGTATACATACGTTATTTACACCTTAGAGGAGTCAAAAATTTGATTAACTGTGTGAAAATGTTAAACTTGTCTTACGCGTTATACGGGATAGTTTATCGCGCTGTATGAGTGTTAGCATAGTTGTCAACAATTTAATTTATTCAGGAGCATTTTTAGCTCTATCCTGTAATTCGCGCTACTTTATTTGTAAAAATAAAGGGGGGAGGGCTAAAATGCTCCAGATTTATCTCTGGTATTAGTCACAATTTTTTCGTCGTGTTTCTTAGTAGCACATTATACGAGAGTGAACTGTAGTTATTCAGATAAGCATATCCTCCTAAACCAGATGCGCTCCGCGTGGATCGGAAACTTGGTGGTAAAAGTGGGATTTGATATACATAAAAGGCGAATAGAAAGGAAGAAACGTCGATTATGTACATCATATATCACTTCTTATCCCATATCGTACCAAGCATTCAAAAAATATTTTTTTCTTTATAAAATCTTAAATATATGTTTCTTTAAGCCTATGTATTCACACAAAATCAAAACACTTACCAACATTTCATTAGCTTAATCAGTACATGCTGTTCTAAAACTAGGACAGGACTCTCGGAAATATGAAAACAGACAATCTCTCTCTCTCTCTCTCTCTCTATATATATATATATATATATATATATACAATTGTTTTACCAATACAAAAGTGTATACTACCAAATAAATTTATATGTCCGTTATTCTTGACCGTAAAACCTTTTTTAAGTAATAATGTGTTGAAAATGTAATGAATAAATCTTCAAAAATCGTCATTTTAAAAATTAAAAAAAAAAATTATTAAACGTTAATTTAAACTAACGATAAAGACACATATGTATTTATTGGTCTTTTAAATAACGTATCGCCTTTAGTTATTACTAAAACATTCAAAATAATTTATATAAATATCACTTATGCATGGTGTTCTATTTTTAGGACGATGGTTGAAACTGTTGTAACTTTCTTTTAAACTTAGTACATTATACTGAAATTTTTATCTTAACCTTGTGAGTGGTGCATATGGTATATTAATTTTATTAGTATCTTCCTTATAATTTAACTGTTTAAGTTCAATTTCCCTAAATTTCCCAAAACTGACAAAACTCTAAGATAATTAAAATTGCCATGAAAGTTTAGTGGTTAGATTCCTAACCCCTTCCTTACTCCTAAATGAATATAAGGTAAATTTTAGCTCAATTTGCTCTACACATGTATGGCTTAACTAATAGATTGTAATTCTTGAAAGCCTAGCTGAAATGTCACTCTAACTTCTATAACTAACAAATCTATCCCACACAAGCTGCTTGATAAACAATTTCCTCAGCCAGTGCGAAATAGATAGGTTTTCAACTGGTTAGAGTAACCAACATAAAATAAATAGAGTTGAAGAAAACGAAGTAAAAGTGACATCCACACAAATTAGTTCCAATGACTGCAGAACCCTGAAAAGTTATGTTAAATCCCACCAAGAATCAACAGTCACGACTTTAAATTTGGTAAATAAAACTTTTCTGGTTTTAAGGTACATTAAAAATTTTGTTTGATATTAATACAGGCCAAGAAAGAAAACTGGTCTTTCTACAAAATTCATCATATTTCATTTTCACTCCTTTCTTTCTTTTTATTGCAAACAGCAATTTAGTAGATTTTATCCCCCCCCCCCCCAAAAAAAAAAAAAAATTTTTTTAATACTCTTAGATTAATCCTCTTTAAACTTTAGTACTGTAACAGACCAATTTACTTCCAGACCTAAGCCATACATACAAAAAAAACATACTTAAATTTCTAAATTCACCTGACTGCACCACTCACCAAACCTTTATTTAAAAAAAAAAAGGTCTGATTAAAAGTTTAATTACCTAAAAATAATTAAAGAAAAAATTAAGATAGGTTGAACAGATTTAGATTATACTAAATTTCAATTTGCAATTTCCTTCATTTCTAATATTAAACTAAAGAAACAAAACCCATATAATGATAATAAACTTCTCTTATTTTTTAAGTTTACAATTCTACTTTATTCAAATAAATACCAAACAACTTTCACGTTTATATTAATAACACACAACTTAATTAATTAAACATACTTATTGTCAACAGGCCTTGAAAAAACAGTCTCACAAAATTTCTTTAGTAACACAGACGGAAATATCTAAAGTACTTCTGACACATAAACAAAAACATATATGTTAACACACTACAATTTTATACATTTAAATTCTATTGAGCAAAAGAACCAGAATTTTACTTACTTTTTATACATTCTGGAAGCATCTCTTGTTGGCAGGTTTCGAATCTAGCTGGAGTTTTACGATATCTATCACATAGTCGTTGCTCAGTCGAGGTCGCTCACCGTGCTCTGTCTCCGGGTAAAAATCATCACCAGGCATTTCCATTCCACAGGACTCTTCAGAGTTAGGACCCGTTGCTTTTCTACGCACTCTCATGTTGGTGACCTTCGCGCCCAGCGCAGGGAAGTTGTTGGGGCCATGGATTAATCAACATTTCCGAAGACATGCATCAGGTGCCCCCTTTTCGCATACGACCCAAATAAAAAAAATCGCTTCATTTTTAAAGAGGAGGCGGCCATGGGTCTAATCTGAAATCCTTATTAGGGCTTCTGATCACAGCCTCTTCTAAAAGGAGAACTTTTTTATTCTGCCCTAAACATTTTTTCTCCATTTTTCTTATCCGCCCGAAAACCTTCTCCGTAGTCCTTCTTCTCTCTGGCAATCACACGCCGATACACACACACCCTCACCCTCTCCAGTCAGAAGGGGAAAGACCATCCAATCACCAGTGTTGCGCTCTCCAGATAGACCCGCCTCTAGTTTTAGCCGTGCAATGATAACTTTTCGCGTTTTCCCTCTATTTTTCGACACAGCTTTCCTAGAAAGTCAAGAGAAAACTCATTTTCCCATGTAATAAAAAAAAATAATTCTTCGGGGCCCCTTCAATTTTTATGAGGTGCTATAAAACTTTTGCCCCTATTCGCAATGACAGCAATAGTGTCCCTGTATTGTAAAAACAGCAAATAAAAATCCCACCTCCCAACCAGCCATTTATCAGCAATTAATGCTGATTAAATCCATGCATACGCATGAACTGTTTCTACTAAAGGAACTGCCATTCTCAACCTCAGAATCTGCGTCATCAATTATCAACTGGTTTCGACTCTGCAATAACAACTATCGTCAGCATGCCATTTGTCGCGTGGGGCCGGCTGGGCCCGGCATGCCGACCAAATTTTTTATGTACATAAATATCTGTAAATACTCATCGCCCTCTGTCGCTGGTTGGCTAAGCCAGGCGATGCATGATGTAATTTTTTTTTTTCTCAATAAATGTCGGAGCAGCTCACGTGGGTTATCCTAGAAGCGCTCAACACCGCTCCTCGAGCGGTGAGCGGGGGCTGCTCCCTGTTAAATATAAATCTAAAAATTGCGTTTCTATTTTCAAACAGAGAAACGAGTCAATGGCATGTTCCGTCTGAAAATTACTTGTGTTTACTCAGAACCCGGGCCACCTGGAAAACACATCTGTTTGCGCAAAGATAAAATCTGAGATTTGCAGCTTCGATTTGCTCTTTTCCCAATAGTGTTTATTGCTGACACATAAGAGGGCCATTTTTTGTATTTTTATGTATTTATTTTTGTCGCAGGCAATTTGAAAAAGAATGACTTGGGTTGTATCAAATGAAAGAGACTTTTGACGCACAAAATTTAGTTGTATGAAAACTTAGCCGCGACAATTTTGACACACAAAATTTTGTTGTATGTAAATTTAGCTGCGATAAAACTATTGGTGACAATTGTATAAAAATGTGGCGCAATCCTAACCAGGTGGCGCTGTCTACTTCTTGAACTGTCGCTAAGTTACCGAGCCACGCGGACGGCATCTAGTTTAACCCTTTGCGGCGCAAGGTAATTAGGATCATTTAAATTACACTGCCAAGGTAATTCACGAACAAAATTAAAAGAAAAGAAATTACCTTCCTTTTCCTTTCTCCTATGTTACAAACGTAAAATTTTGCTAAAACATTTCCGGGATGAGTTCTGCAGTTGAAAATTAAAATTAGGTTATGCTGTAGTGTCATTACTGCCCCTGAAAGGGTTAAGAGACTATGCTGATAAGTTTAGATGCAAACCCAACACCTTCTGCAGATTAACTTCGTTTTATTTCATAATTTACATTTTTGTAATTTTTTCCTGGTAGGAATCTTAACGAATAATCTCTATTCCAAGGTAGATCATATATATATTTTTTCTAAATATATGGATAGACCCCTAATACCTTTTTACTTGTAATTCTATCAAGAATTGGTTTTAAAAGTGTATAACTAGGAACTTTTCTGAATCACGTTGATCTCAGAAATTTGAATCAAATTTCTGGGTCAAAAATAGGGTTATCATTGAAAAAAATGAAGTTGATGCCGGTTTTAATATGTAGACGACCCCTTAAACAAAATCTAACTATACCGTTATAAACCAGACGTTATTACTAATCGATTGACACCAGCTACATATTTATAGGATGATCTGCGACGCGATAAAATTAGTTGGGGGGGGGGGGGGAGGGTTACTGACTGTACATTTAACATACAATTACATGAGAAATGAGAAATCTCCGATGTGATTAGGCAAACATTACATTTAAAAATTAGTGGTGAATATTGAAGAAAAGAGTCTTGAAAATTGGCAAAAACAGGGTATTTCATATTTGAAAATTGGGGATAAAATATATTTCTGATAATATGTGAAGTTGATCTTCGCATTTTTCTTCTTATTATTTTTTTTATTTTTTTTATTTGTCATTATATGCAATATTAGAATTAATCATAAATCTCTTTGATGCTTTCTTTAAGTGTTTTGAATCATATATGCAGAGACTCCAACATACTAATTAATATTCCGTAGTATTGTTAGCCCCGCCTTCTTTCTCACACCAGTATCATTTTAGAGTATTTTTCTTCTTATTTAATTGTAATTGAATTTGGAGACTATTACTGTAAAAATTTACTGGTGTGTATAAAAGGCGTGACTAACAACACTACGGAATATTAATTAGGATGTTGGAGTCTCTGTATATGTTGTTTTAATATTCTTTCTCCTCTTAGATGATAATAAATTGATTATTATTATTATTATTATTATTGAAGTGATTTAGATACACCGAAGATTCATCTATTATGACAACACTTTTTCCATTTTTGTCCGGATAAATATTTCGCATAAAAAATTCTGGGACGCATGTTCTACATACTTGCCAAAATCCTAATTAATATTCGAAGTGTTGTTTACCCCGCTTTTTTTTTTTTTTTTTTTTTTTTTTTTACACACCAGTAAATTTGTAGAATAACATTCTTCAAGTGCAATTACGATTAAATAAAAAAAAAAAATAAAAAAACTGGTGAGAAAAAAATGGCGGAGAACGCAATACTACGGAATATAAATTAGGACCTTGGCAGATATGGATCTGCATTCGGCGATATACTTAGCTGCCAACATTTTAATTTATTCCGGAGTATTTTTAGCCCCACTTTTAATTCGTACAACATTATATGTAGAATAATTCTCTCCAATATATAACTACGATAAATTAAGAAAAAAAAAATTCTTAAAAAAATAAAGTGTTGAGAAATAAATTCGGGGCTAAAAATACTCCGGAAAAAAATTAACACATTGTCGTCGGGGTAATTTTCTATTCTAAACAGTAAGCCCCGCCTTTTGGCTTTCCTCTAAAACATTATATTATATTACGTACTCATGATTAAGTTTTTCAAATTTTATTCTGAGTAATTGATTCAGTAAATGACGTTGGCATGTATATATACACCAGCAGCACATAAAACGGTAAACATGAACAGGTAAAATCGTTTTTTAAAAGTAAAGTTTTTTTTTTAGAGGAAGGCCTGAAGGCAGGGCTTGTTTTTCATAAAAAAAAACGTAATTTTACGTGACCCTCAAGCAAGGGGATAAAATTTTGGCAGCTATGGTTATGTCGCGCAGAAAGGCGATGCAGATTATGTTTTCGTCTTTTTAAGATTTTATTCAGCATTAATCAATTTGTTTACAGTTGACACCGAGCATTTTTATAATTTTGCAACTGTCCTTCATACTTGCCAACCATCTCATTAATAACCGCACAATTGTCAACGCCCCCTGAAAATACGCTCCTTTTCTCACACCACTATATTTTTAGAGATATTCTCTCCAAATGTTGTTACGAATAAATAAGACTAAAATTACTCTAAAAAATTATTGGCGTGAAAAATAAAGTTGGGTACTAAAAATTGTACGGTTTATAATGAGATGGTTGACAAGTAGGGTCCTTTGACTTCGCGGATTTTCTTTTAACATTAAAGATCATACCTTTGCAACATGCGAAACATTCTGATTTTTCCTTGGGTATGTATATGGAACTATTTATCAATTTAAAACCAAATTTGATTATATATATATATATAATATTACCTATAGTAGCATTAGGCTATGGAAAACCAGGGCTTTCACAGTTTAATGTTTAGATACAAATAATTGTCTTCGGAAAGAGCATGAACATAGCCTTCCATCCACTGATTTTTTAAAAGCGTCATTTTTCTGGAAAACAAGACGGTCAAAGTGCAGGGTATCATTTATAATTTCAAAAATATAGTTGCAGTTAAAAAAAAAATTCTCAAGTACGCTATTTTTTATTGCAAAGCAAAATCGCCTAAAAATATGCGAACAGGCTCTGTATTATTTGGTCAGTTTTAACATGCATAGTATAACAATAAATAGACATTGTTACAGTGTTGATTTACTCTCAGTAATTTGGACAAATACTGTTATTCTAAAAACTTTCAATAATAATTAATTATTCATTATAAATTTTCAATGTTTATTAATTCTTGTTAAACAGGCCAATGCTTGTAATATTAAAAAGTAGTAAGTTGAACTTTTTTGTGGTATCGTTTCATTTAGAATACATTCTCTGTTTTATTTCCAGTATTTAAAAACAAATATCTACGTTTTATACTTAAATTATAAACTGTTGGATATTATACGTTGAATCTGGTGAAAAATTTATTGTTTACCAGAAAGAGATTGATTACAAAAAATAAAAAATCAGATACAATCAATCTGGTTTTGTATGAACGTTTCGCCGCTGTGAATTAAGCTATCGATTTGTTTTGCAGATTGTCACAGATGACAATAGCAGCCGTAAGTTCAAAATGTATTCTTCTGTTTTTAAGTTATACATTCAATTTTTCAAAAATAAATAAATAAAATCCCTAATATTTTAAATGCACGGGGAATGTATATAATATATATAAAAGGACTTTTATGAAATTATATTAAATACTATTTAAATTTTTTAAAAAAATTAAAAGAGGAATATTAAAAAAAAAAAAAAAAAAACAAGTAGTAAATGATTCTTTAAACAAGTTAAATTTTATGAAATTTAAACAATTTAAAAATTGATTTTTTTTTTAATCCTGTGCTTGAAATAAATTTGTCTGTTTTTTAAAGATGATATAAAATAATTTTCGTTTAAATTATTAAATAAGGATGTAAAGATTTCATACCTGCCAATTTACTAATTAATATTCCGGAATATTCTTAGAACCCGCCCCTTTTTCCACACCACTTTGCTGTTAGAGAAATTTCCTACAAACATAATTACGATTAAATAAGAAAAAGAAATACCCTAAAAAACGATTGCTGCGAAAAAAAGGCGGGTACTGACAATCTTCCGGATATTAATTAGTAAGTTGGCAAGTAAGTGTATTATATGTTTATAAAAAAAAATCCATTTTTATTTGAGTAAAAAATCTCATTTTTACATCCATTTTCCCAACTACTGTAGATAATGCTGTTGCTGCATTCGATAAATAGTTTCGATATCAAGTTTTGATCTGACTTACATGTTTTATCATAGCTGCGAACGTCCTAATTAGCATTCTGTAGCATTTTTATTACCGTCCATTTTTTTTACGCTAGTCTCTCTCTCTCTCTCTTTCTCTCTCTCTATATATATATATTAGTCTCTCGAGTATTTTTCTTCTTATTTAATCTTAATACATTTGCAAAGAATTACTCTAAAAGAAAAACTTATGTGAAAAATTAGGAGGGAGGCGGATACTAACAATGCTATGGAATATTATTTAGGATGATGGCGCCTATCTTTTACGTGAGTGTAAGCGTGCATATGCCGATATTTTGGAGAAGGGGAGGATATTTTATCTATCATCCAGAGTTCCCAACTTTTATAATTTATTCATGAGCATTTGTAGATCCGCCTCCTTTTCATACCGAAAATTTTGAAAAATAATTTTCTTCTTATTTAATCGTTTTCACATCTTAAAGAGAAATAATCTACAAAATTTCTGGTGCGGAAAAAAAGGCGGGGCTAAAAATGCTCGTGAATAAATTATAAAAGTTGGGAACTCTGCTATCATATTTCCGAAAGGTGTAAAATATATAGAACAATGAAACTTTATAATTAAAACAGGCCCGTTGTACAGATTAATTTTGAAACATTTGGTGAAATTTAGTAAAATAGAATTGGGACATCGAAACTCAAAAGTGGGATCCCAATAAATACAAGGCTTTTGGATGCAAGCTCTAAATGTTCTGGCCAAAATCTTTTGTGGCTATTGCTATCAAGTAAGTGCTTCCTTTTAACTGTATTGCCTATAAATCTGCAGTCAGTGATAAATTAATTACAGGCATGCAGGAAGAAATCTAATGCATTTTTCTTACTCAGTAGTCACTATTACGTGTAGATTGTAGTGGACAACATAGTTGCAAAATTTAATCCTATTTGGCAAACGGAAATTTTTAATAGAAATTTATATGAGTTTCTATAACAGTTTCCACAGAATAAATAAAATGAAAATTTCTATTAAAATTTTCCGGTAACCAAAAGGAGCTAAAGTTGGAAACTGTGCCTAGTACCATTTTAGGAGAAGAGGGCCTATATAATCCAGTCGATATAGTTATTATAAAATGCAGGGAAATAAATAATTTCTCTCAACACAATTTTACTATGCGAGTTTTTTATGCTGACTGAAAGGTTAACAATATCACAAAATTTAATTTTGATAAGATAAAATACGTTTTTTTTTTTTTTTTTTTTTTTTTTTTTTTTTTTTTACTGCTATATTACTCTTCTGTTTTAAAATAGTTTTATTTTTCTAGTTTTTGACAAATTTATTAATGAAGTAAAGAACCCATAGTAGGTTTCTCGTTTACACGTCAATTTAAAGTGGTTCCGTTTTCCCTTCTACTTATTTTAATTAAAAAATGTATCGTTCATATAGAGTAAATATCTGTTATACGTCCTCTAACATCTTTCTAAAATTTGCAAATTTCAACCTATCTTCGCATATGCCATAAATGAGTATCAAATGATTAAAAACTTTAATTAAAAAAAAAAAAAAAAAAAAAACAGACATTACAAATATTAGGTTATTCATCAAGAATTTCTTTTATCTCTTGCCTTAAAAAGTTGAAATAAAAATAATATTTTGAAAAGCGTTAAAAAGTATTTAGTTTATATTTTTAGACCTTATTTTTATATTTCTTTTAAATTTCTTAAGCTGAAAATATTTTCTCTCTTCTTTATATTAAACTCGAAAATAAAACAACAAATACTCGCTCATTTCACTTACTATATGCCAACCAAAATTTTATTTTGAATTGGAATATATGCAGAATTTCCATATAACGATTCTGTTTTCTTTTCATAAAATATGAAATCTATTTTGTTTTGGTTTTTATATACAATCAGATATTGATTTTATGAACATTTTCAACGCCTAAAGTTTCATATTATCTACTATTCGATTTCAAACAATTCTGAATATATTTTGTACGGGGTATATTTTGTTTCTTGAAAATATATCTGTAGAAAATAAAAGTACGAACATATTGCGCTTGAGACAAATTTATAAAAATGTAAAAATGCTATAATGTAATTTTAACTAACAAATCACCCAGAGATTAAAATTTCAGACGTTATTCTCTGTTTTCCAAAGATAGGAAAGCTGTTTAATAATAAAATACTGTTTAATTTGGGATTTAATCAAACGCTGAATTTAAATTGATATAGTTAGTTCTATTTTCAAAATTTCCATTATAATGAAAGCAGAAAACAAGTCCACTTTAAAGCACAAAACCTTTTTCCAAAATAAACACAGTAGTTATTATATCCGGTCCGGGTTCACACCATAGTTGCTATGTTAGCACCTTTTGGCTACTGGAAAATTTTAATAGAAATATTTCATTTACTTAATCAGCGAACTGTAACGGTTTTAACTGACTAAGTAAAAAAATATATATATATATTAAAATTTTCTGGTAGCCAAAGCGTGCTAAGTTGTTAGCTATGGTCTACACTCGTCACTTTTTACAATACCAAAATTTTCAAATAATGTTTTTAAAATCATTTTTTCTTGTTTAACTAAGTCAAATTGTTTAACGTTCTTTCGAAAAATTACTATTTAAAATCCTTTGTGTCTAGAAAATGGCGTGCACTGTAAAAAATATGTCCTATTTGCTGTCAGAAATTCTCTGTAATTTGAAAAAATACGTTCTGACAACGTAATTTTTTCGTAAATTACACGTCAGAAATTCTCTGTAGTTTGAGAAAATAAGTTCTGAAAACGCAATTTTTTCGGAAATTACGGGTATTTTTTCAAATTGCAGAGAATTTTTGGAAGCAAATAGGACATATTTTTTACAGTCTGTGGAAACCTTGATATTCAATTTAAAAGAAATTTATAAATTATTGAGAGATAACACTTGTGGTTGAATTTGCACAATGCAGTGAATATCTCATTTGAATATCTCAATAAAAATATCCGATTTTTTTTTTTTTTTTTTCCTCAAAATTTAAAAACATATACATGGAACGTTTAAGGAAAATTTTCCGACACACAATTCAATTTATTTTTCGAAATATTGTCGTAATTGCGACACGTTGTAATCTATACTGCTGTTAAAACCATTTAGTTCTAACAAGGAAAATCTACATAAATGCATAGCTGCCAACATTTTAATTTATTTCGGAGTATTTTTAGCCGTGTCTTTATTTCATACCACTTTAAGATAATTTTTTTTTTTAATCAAACACACAGAAAAATAAATTGGTCACAGTGACCTGCCAAAATGCTCAGCTGACAATACAGAATTGACTAACTAAAATAACTGACTAGCCAGAAAGTGTACTTACTGAACTAGTCTCCAAAACTGAAAAGTGTACTTGCTGAACTAGTCACCGAAACTGAAAAGTGTACTTGCTGAACTAGTCTTCAAAACTAAAAAGTGTACTTGCTGAACTAGTCACCAAAACTGAAAAGTGTACTTGCTGAACTAGTCTCCAAAACTAAAAAGTGTACTTGCTAAACTAGTCACCAAAACACTACTTCAGACTAGGAAGGTTAATATTATTAGACAAAGAAGGCTAGTCGATAATCATAATTATCAGACCAGGAAGGTTAGTCAACAACCGCAGTTGCCAGACAAGGCAAGTTAGTCAGAATCTGCACTTGATTAAGACGGTTAGTCAACAGCCAACAGGTATTTTACGAAGCAAGCTAGTCAATTTTCAATGAATATCTGAAGAGGCAGGATAGTCAAGACTATTTACCTGACTAATCTGTCTGGTAATATTTGGAAAGGAAAACTAGTCTCTATTTGACTAAGCTGCCTCATAATATTTGTGGAGGAATTTTATCCCGAAAAAAAATATTTGACTAGCCTGTCTCATAATATTTGAGAGAGATTAATCAAAAAAATTTAATAGATTAAAATCCCTCATATTTTATGAGGAAGTGGCCTCATACTTGTTTGCAGGGGCTTTTGAAAAAGCATTGATGTTAGTTTTAACCTCTTTACTTTTGTAATTGTTTAATCCCCCCTCCCCTTTTAAATGTTCAACCTTGAAAAAATATTTAAAAACTTTTCTGAAAAATATTACTAGTCCATCAACTGGAATAAAATACTCATAGCTGCCAACTTTTTCAATTTATTCCGGAATGTTGTTAACATTCGCCCTTTATTTCATACCATATTCTTAATAGAATAATTTTCTTTAGCATGTAATTACAATTAAATATGAAGATAATTACTCCTCAAAGAATATGGTTTGAAGATAGGGCGATATACTAACAACATTCCGGAATCAATTAAAAAAGTTAGCAGCTATGAATACTGGAAATTTAACAAACTACTGAAACAAAGAATTTGCTAGTTTAATCATTCTTCCCTACCTTTATTCATCATTAACGCACGCATTTATCCAACACTTTTTTATCAAGGCATTCCAAGAGGATTGTGGCGCCACATGATTTAGTCCACTTTTTATGCACATCCTCATATATGGATTTAGATATATATATATATATTTTCTCATCGGTGCTTTCATTTTATACGCTGTGGTTACAAAAATAAATGTAAACTTTTTTTTTTTTTTTTTAAGTTCCTTTTTTTAATATTTAAGCCACCTGAATATATGTATATATTTTTTTAAATAATGGATTTTTTCCAACTGATTAAAATTACAGATAAGTACGACGATACAATGTGCTTTAACAATTGATATAGGCAATATAAACAATATGCACGGTATAGACGATACAATGTACTAAACTATAAATAACATCGAACTCCAAATTTCAGGTTATTTAAAGTTTTAAAATCATAAATATTAATGATATACTTTTTTTTTTTTTTCAAGGTGAGGGTGGACATAAAATTTGCATAAAAAACACTTTAACATATATAATAAGAATTTTTATTTTTAATCATCTCTGTAAATTTTATGCCCAGAGAAATTTTAATATATAACAATAATTTATGAGTATTTGATCATCCAAAATAACTCTCACTTACCTGATAACATTACTTTCAACATTCTTAAATCAAGAATTTATGTGGCTTATTTAAATAAGATTTCTCCTTCATTAAAACTATGTAATTGAAATAATACATAAAAGACAAAAATCAAGATAAAAATAATTTTATTGAAAATTATAAATGTTTCATATACATGAAGAAGATTGCTCCATAATTTACATAAAAATTAATCATAATAATAATATAAAAGCACAAATATAATTAGGTAATAAAACGTAATTTGTTTATCCCTAAAGATGGCAAGCCGCTGAAAATTGTAGGAATAGCACTATCTTTAACAATTGGTTTATATCTTGGGACTTGATATAACTTTCCTTCTTTTTCATCAAAATAAGTTATTTTTTGTACAATTCCATCAGGTTTAAAATAGAGCTCACAAACCTGAAAAAAAAAGAAAAAGAAAAAAAAGACATCAGGACATTACTAAGAAATACGTTATATGAGGCGTAAATTTCACCTCATTGCATAGGTTGCATTCAATTAAGAAGTTGCATATACCATAGATGGCTTCATTGGAAATCAAATAAATCAATGAGGAGACGAAATATTCTAACAAAACCTTTCTTAATCTATGCATAAATTATTATATATATATATGTGTGTGTGTGTGTGTGTGTGTGTGTGCGTGCGAAAACAGGGCAGTTTGTAATCGCCTAGCAGAGGCCTTCATCCTGCAGTAGATTGATAGAGGCTGAAATTGGTTATGATTATATATATATATATATATATATATATATATTGTCATATAACACCATACCTTATAATTCGTATGATTACTTTAGAAAAGCAAGCACGAAATTCTTTTTAAAATCGATCTGGTTTTATTGATTTCTTTATTGAATTATTATTTTTTTTAATGAATATATCCCTGTTAGAACACTATTGTTAAGCATATTTGAAAGTTGACAATCATATTATAAATGCTATCGCTGCATAGCAGCTCCACCTTTCGAGCGATTGACACCAAAAGTTGATAGGCACTAATTTAGGTCAAGGTGCATCTACATATAAATTTTTATGTGATTCTGAACAGTAGTTCCGTAGATACAGTTGCCACAAAATTTTTGTCACACATACATACACACACAGACGGACAGACAAGACATTTTCTAACTAGTATGTTGTGTCCACCACAAGACTTTCTTCTATAATTTCCTATATACATATTCAATCAGTAACAATATTTAAAAAAAAAAAAAATTACAAGTTTTTTGTAAGTTTTTTTTTTCTTTGTTAAAAGTAATACATATTAAACCAGTAACAATATTAAAAAAAAAAAAAAAAAAAAAAAAAAGCTTTTTTTTTTTTTTTTTTTGTTAAAAGTAAAAAAAAATCGATAACTTTGTTTTAAATTATCACAGATTTATAGTTCAACCATTCGTTTTAAAGGTATTGACGAGATCTTTCGAAAGATACCCATCTTGAAAATCTACCCCCCCCCCGGGGTGGTACTCCCCCCTAGGGGGGGAAGCGATGCCCCCACATGCACCGAAGTTTTTTCCAAGTTAACTATTACTATTATCAATAACTCATATTAATTTTACAATCACAAGTTTAAAATAACTTTCATTATGTACATTTATACGAAATTTGTCCTATGCTGCCATGTTAAAAATTTAGATAAAATGCTATCACAGCGCTACCTGTTGAGCTATTGATCCCCAAACATAATCAGCACAGTTAATGTCGGGGACCAACTAAATACCAAGTTTGGTTAAATTTCGTTAAAAAAAAAAAAAATAAAAATTGCGATTTTTTTTTGTTAAAAGTAAAAACATCGATAACTTTGTTTTAAATTATCACAGATTTATCACAGATTCAACCATTCGTTTTAAAGGTATTGACGAGACCTTTCGAAAGATACCCATCTTGAAACTTTGCCCCCCCCGGGTGGGTACTTCCCTCCCCGGTGGGGGGGAACCGATGCCCCCACATGCACAAAAATTTTTTCCCAGTTAACTATTACTTTTATGAACGAGACCTTTCGAAAGATACCCATCTTGAAAATTTACTTCCCCGGGGGGGTACTTCCCCCCCAGGGGGGGAACCGATGCCCCCACATGCACAATTTTTTTTTCCTAGTTAACTACTACTATTATCAATAATTCATATTAATTTTACAAACACAAGTGTAAAATAACTCTCTTTATGCCCATTTATACGGAATTTTGTCCTATGCTGCCATGTTAAAAATTTGCATAAAATGCGATCACAACTGTTGAGCGATTGATCCCCAAATCTAATCAGCACCAGTTCATGTCAGGGTGCAACTAAATACCAAGTTTTGTTAAATTTCATTCATTGGTTCGTGAGATACAGCGTCCGCAAAAAAATGATACAGACAGACACACAGACATTTTCTAAAAACTATTAATTCGTAATCTAGACATCCCAAAACATGTAAATCCATCAAAAAACGGAGGTCGAAAATTTTCGCGAATCCAATACTTTCACTATATTACATATAGAAGAAAGTAAAAAAAGACTAATAATAATGATTAAACACTTATGTGAGTTGTGAACTTCAAGATTGCAAAAATGTGTTTCAAGGTCAGTGATAGTTCATGTTTAATGCTTATATTCTGAAAAAAACAAAAAGTATCTTTATTTATTGCATTTGTTCGACGGGAATGTTTATTTACTATAATAATTTGGGTTGCACGGATATATATGATTCGAAATTAAACATCTGCTTTGCTTTTATTTGTTCTAGAGAAGACGAAAAAGAATATTATTATTATCTGCCTTGATGGAATCCGTTTCCTAAATGTGTTTATTTTACATTGTTTTTTACTTTCTTCTGTATTTAATAGAAGAAAGTATTGCAATCGTAAAAATTTTCAACTTCCGCTTTTCAATGGATTTACACGTTTTGAGGGCTCCAGAACACGATTTGATCATTCTTAGAAAAATATGTGTCTGTGTCTCTGTGTGTGTGAGACAAAAATTTTGTGGCAACGTATCTCAGTCTCAGGAACTACTGCAGATAACTGCATATAAATTTATATGCAGATGTACCTTGGCCTAAGATAGTGCCTATCAACTTTTGGTGTTATTTGCTCAAAAAGTGGCGCTGCTAGACCGCGATTTTCGCAATTTCAGGAAAGGCTATATCTCAGAAACTACTAAACGAATTTGCATAAATTTATATGCAGATAAACTCTGACGTAAGTTAGTGCCCACCAATATTTTTTGTCAACTGCTCAACAGTTGGTGCAGCTATACATCGACATTCGCGTTTTCAGGGAAGGCTGTATCTAAGGTTCTGTTGTGTATAATCAAACAAAACTTGACACGTATCAACGTAGCCATTATATGACATTACGCAGATTCAATTTGGATGCATATCAGCCAATAAGTGGCGCTGGTATACTGCAATTTTCTCTGAGAACAGGATATGGCTATATCTCAACTTCTGTGTCATATAACTGTACAAAACCTGATATATGAGGTAACCATTATGAAGAAGCATTTTTTAAGACTTTATTTATAGAGAATTAAACTGTCTTTGTTTTCTTATTATTAGTGTTAGTTTTTTCTAAAATGAAATTATCTGCATTCATTATGGTAGATAATTTTAATAAATAATAGTTTTAAGAAAATATTTTTACTGGGCGAATGAATTTTCCTATAGGAAAATATAGAAGAAAGTTTTGCGGTGGTCACAACATAATAGCTTTAAATGAAATCACGACAAGTATTTCCTCTATATTGCTTTGAAAATTTCGTTCACATAAAAGCGAGGATTGAATTTTATTAAAAATAAAGGTATTTAAAAAAAAAAAAAAAAAAAAAAAAAAGTATGTTGTGGCCACCACAAGACTTTCTTTTTATATCTTCTAATACAAATTCGCTCAGTACAAATATTTTATTAAAGCTCTTATTTATTTAAATTACCTACCATACTGAATGCAGAAGATTTTCATCTTAGAGAAAAATTGCATTGAAAGTACAAAGAAAGACAGCTTTATTCTCTAAAAATAATATATTAAAAAATGCGTTTTCATAATGGTTATCTCACATGTCAAATTTTGTACAGTTATACACCATAGAAGTTGAAATATAGCTTTTCCGTTCTCGGGGGAAACTGCAGTACAGCAGCGCCACCTATTGGCCGATATGCATCCAAATTGAATTAGCATAATGTCTGATAATGGTCTTTTCACATATCATTTATTATTATTATTGTACGCAATAGAACTTGAGATATCTCTTTTCCTTAAATTATGGAAATCGCTATATAGCACCGTCACCTATTGAATTATTGATACCAAAAGTGGATGGACAATAATTTATCTCGAGATAGATCCACATATAAATTTATGTGTAGTAGTTCCTGAGATATAGCCTTCCCTTGAATTGTGAAAATCACTGTATAGCAGCGCCATCTTTTGAGAAATTGACATAAAAAGCTAATAAGGACTAGGTTATGTCAAGGTGCATCTACATATGAATTTATATGCAATCCTCTGCAGTAGTTCATGAGACATAGCATTCCCTTAAATTGTTGAAATCGCTAGAGACTCTGTATAATATAGCTTCCTAATATATGGTCTCTAGAAATCGCTGTATAGCAGTACCATTTCTTGGTGGATGGGCACCAAAAGTTGATAGGCACTAATTTATGTCAAGGTCATATAAATTTATATGCAATTATGTGCAGTAGTTCCAGAGTTGCAGTCGCCACAAAATTTTTGTCTCTCTCACACACACAGAGGCATATCTAATATTTTCTAAAAATAGTCAAATCGTGTTCTGGAACTTTCAATACGTGCAAATTCATCGAAAAACGGAAATCGAAAATTTTTATGAATCTAGTACTTTCTTCTATTGAATATAGAATAAAGTAAAAAAAAAAAAAAAAATGTAAATTGCGAAATCTTTTCAATTTCCAGGATGTAAATACGAAGTTATACTGTATTTATTTAATTTATATATTAATAACAGTCAAAAAAGATTTATAAAACTTTTCTAATTTTCATACAATTTCTACAAAAGATACATATTAGTTTCGTTGAAGAAAAGAAAACAGATCCATACAAATACGGATCTATTTTTCTAGATACGAATAGGGAGCTCCGATACATGTATAGCATGTGTATAATGTTTAAATTAGTTACAGAGTTATAAATATGCCTATAAATTTAGATTTATAATTGTAAAAAATATTTTGAAAGGTGAGCACTACGATAGCTGTGAATTGCAGTCGTAGATTACCACTTTGACTGCTGCACTCGTGCCTACTTTGGGTGCCTGACGAAGGGTCGTGTGCTCTTTCGACCCGAAACAATTGTTGCGAGATATTTTATTTTTATGGTGCCAATTTAAAGTTTTCTAAGTATTATAATATTCACGCCCACTTAAATAAAGTATTTTAAATTACTTGTAAAGTATTAAAAAAAGTTTTATTGTTAAATTGGAAATGTTTGCCATTTATACCGTTAAAGATAAAGTTTATATACCTTTACCGTGTCTTGATACTATTGTGGGGAAAAAATGTTACGTATTAATGAATTTAAAAATTTTTCTGGGGGAACTATATTTGACAATTTATAAGTAAATCATTCATAATTACCAGTTGCAAATTACTAACATATATTTAACCCACTATATCTAAAATTAGTATATGCTGTAGCCATTACAAAATTTTCTTCTGTTATTATTTAATATAATAGCACCATATATCTGTTACAATGCACAAAGTAATTAACACAGCTTCTCACAAATAAAGATTTTACAAACTAATTTAACAAATAGATGCTGAGATACTATAACTATCTGGAAATTTACAAAGAGTAATAATAGCGCGGCACGTCATCTGATGTACACCCAAATTGATTCGGCATAGTTTTTAAAAAGCTAGTTTGGCATAGTTTTTGGATGTATGACATACACCTTACATATCAAATTCGGTGCACATACATATCATAGAAGCTGAGATATGGCTCTCCTATAAATAGAGAATATTGCACCATGCCAACGTCACCTGTCGGCCGATATGCGTCCAAATTAAATCAGCATAATAGTTCATAATGGCTGTTGCACATATCAAGTTTAGTGCATTTATATATCACAGAAGCTCAGTTACAGCATTTTCTTAAATGTGAAAAATTGCAACATACTGGCATTACCTAATGACCGATATGCACCTAAGTGGAATAAACATAGTCTTTCACAATCGACTATTTGAACATTAAGTTATGTGAAGTTCTACAGTGCGTTGCATGAATATAAACGCACCTTTTCCAATAACCAGAAATATAATTTTTGAATTCTTAAAAGAAGGAATGTGACTTACAGTTATTGCATATAACTAATAACTGAATAAGATGCTTTGAGCACGTATGTTTAGGCTCATACAAGCTTATGTAAATGAGTGTCTAAGCATTTTCTTATTTTTCACTGTTTTTCGTTTGTTGCGCGAAATTAAACGCACTCTGTATTTTGCGTTTAAAATTTAACAGAGCCACCGGAATTAAATTAAAACATAGATAGTCGTGTTGTTAAAGTTTTCTAAAATTAGTTTTAATTTTAAGTGCAAAATTTACGGAGTTTGTTCAGGATGGCAAGAGGGAAAACTTTGACAGTAGACGAGAGGATAAAAATTGACATCATGCGTAATAAAGGCTTTAGCAATCATGAAATTGTGCACCGAATAGGAAGAAGTGAGAGGGTTGTGCGAAATTATATAAAGAAAGGAGCAAATTATGGGAAAACAGCGTATAAGAAGCGAACAGAAAAGCTCACCAGTTACGACAAACATCGAATATGCAACGCTGCAAAGAATAAGAATATTTTCTGTGTGAAGATAAAGGCTCAATACAAGCTGTGTATTCATCGGACAACCATATGGAGAACTATCAAAGCTGCAACATTCATTAAATTTAAGAAAATGAAGGCGAAACCACCCCTAACTCAAAAGCACAAAGCTATGCGGTTGGAATGGGCAAGAAAATGGATTCTAGATCGACTAAATTGGGAAAAAGTCATCTTCTCAGATGAAAAAAGTTTAATCTTGATGGCCCGGACGGATTTCATAGCTACTGGCACGATTTGAGAACCGAAGAAATGTATTGTTCAAAACGTCAATCTGGAGGTGGGTCTGTCAGGGTGTGGGCAGCCATAGGTTTTAAAGGGACTTTCAAATTAGAGTTCGTGGAGAACACTATGAACTCTGTAGATTATGTCCAGATCCTCACAACGATCCTCCACCGTCCAGCAATCAAGAAAGCTGGAAGAAATTATATTTTTCAGCAAGATTGGCCCACCAGCGGCCGAGCGGTTCTGCGCTCAAAGCTGGTAGATGGGAGGTGCCGGGTTCGATCCCAGGTCGCGCTCATCGACCTAGCCGTTCGGAGTTTTCCGTGGTTTCCTCCGAAACTTGCGTAAATACGGGCTAGGACCCCTTAGAAAGACCCCACGGAGGGCATTCCCCCTCTAGGCCTAGGACACATCAGGAGTCAATCGGCCTTAAATCCTACAACCAACCAACCAACCAACCAGCAAGATTGTGTATCTGTACATGCAGCACATATCGTGAAAAATGGTTCCGTGACAATAAAATTAAAGTTCTGCATTGGCCCTCAAAAAGACCCGATTTAAACATAATAGAGACCGTATGGGGTATTCTGGTTAGCAGTGTTTACGTAAACGGAAGGCAGTTTAACACGAAAAATGAACTAAAATCGGCCAATTAATTAGCTTGGAAGACAATCAGCTTGGATGACCTCATGCCACTATATCAGTCAATGCCAAGGCGTTTACTACCTGTTCTAGAAGTCCTTGGTAGCTTTACAAATTATTAGATACAATATTTGTTACTCAGTTATCTATTTTTTACATGTGCGTTTAAATTCATGCAACACGTATTTTTGTCATAAATTCAATGAAATTATTTTCTAAAAGAGAATATTGGTCTTTCATTGTTTTGACTCGTATTTTCCTTTTTTGAATCATACACATACAGTTTGCATCAAGTGTCATCCATTCATATTTTTTTATTACACTTCTATACTATTCCAATTCTTAAAGCTAAGGTGCGTTTATATTCATGCAACGCACTGTACACAATAGAAGCTAAGATATAGTCTTTCCTTAATTGTGGGAAATTGCAGCATAGTAGCGCCACTTCTTAGATGATATGTACCAAAAGCTATTTAGCACGAATTAATGTGAAAGTGCATCCAAATATAAACTTTTGTACAATTCTGTTCATTATTTTGTGAGATACAGCACCAAAAACACAAAATTTTGATTATACACAGACAGACATCTCCTAAAAATGGTTTAATCGAGTTTAAGGAAATCTCAAATTTCTAAATGTACCAAAAGCCAGAGAAAGAAAATTTTGAAAAATCCAGTACTTCATTCTTTTATATGTAGAAGAAAATCAAAATGAATTTTAAGTTATTGTGGAAATAGAGTTATACAACTAAATGTTTGCAAGAACTACTTAATTTATAGAGCATAGTTAAAAGAAAAAAATGTTGTTTAAATTGACATACCAAATACTCGTAGTTTTTAAATTTAAATGTGTTAAGAATGAAACAAATAACATGAAATTAAGTACATATTTTTAACAAGATATCTTTTGTTTATCACGAATACTTAATATGCTGCGCATGAACAATTTGATTTTGAATCGAGAATACAGTATCTAATAATTTAAACTCATATTATTTTTGATTAAATTTGTTTTGAAAAAAAGATATATATATATATATATATATATATATATATGATATCAAATTTTTAATAACTAAAAATATCAACCTTTTACTACAATCATCAATCATTTGAATGAAACAAATAACAAAGTTGAATATATATATATATGTATATATATATTTACCAAGATATTTATTATTTATCGCTAATAATTAATATTGTATACAAGAACAATTTGACTTTAAATTGAGAACAGAATATAGTAAGCAATATTAAATTCATATTATTTTTGCTAAAAGTTGTTTTGAAAAAAAATTGGTGTATATGTATATATATAATATATGCATATGTATATATGTATATATATAATATATATGTGTATATATATATATATATATATTTACCAAGATATTTATTATTTATCGCTAATAATTAATATTGTATACAAGAACAATTTGACTTTAAATTGAGAACAGAATATAGTATGCAATATTAAATTCATATTATTTTTGCTAAAAGTTGTTTTGAAAAAAATTGGTGTCAAACATTTAATAATAAATAAGTCATTTTTTTATTACATACTATTATCAACCATTTGCCAAAATTATTTAAATTAAAAAAATTATTTATTTAAAACAGGAATAAAAAAAATAATAATAATAATAAATAAATAAAAAATAACAGATAAACGAGAAACCTTTAAATTTTTTTAATTTATCTCATTAAAAAGTTTAAATATAAAAAAAAGTATTAATATTATTTTGTATTGTTCTAAGTTAGATATAATGTTGCAAACGATAATTTAAAAAACATACCTTAAAATTCGGATTTCTTTCAAAATCCCCATGGATAGAATTTTCTGCATCTTTCTTAAATTGACGACCTTTAGAAATCCAAATACCTTCTGAACCATCTTTAGGGAAAAATAAATCATTACTATTCTGTGTATAAAAATATTAATATGAGCTATGTTAAAAGTGTATGTAAACAACTATAGCTTAGACAAATTAAATATATTTACTTTTATAATACAACGATACGTAAAACTAGATTTATAATAACGTATTTTAAATTTTAGACATTTTAAACAACTTTATAAATTAGAACAAATTTTAATTACGATTCATACTGTTAGAAGACTGCCGAAGCTTTAGAATTCTACAAATTTACTATTTACTATTCTTACAAAGCTTACAATAAAGTAAAGTATTTAGCACTTACTTTTGGCTGTAAACTCGATTCGCTGATTCTGCTTACTAAAAAATCTCTCGTTCTCTTTCTAAAATGAAAATTACTCTAACGGCAATTGCAGTATCCCGCGAAATGCGATGAGTTTATTGTTTATTTTTCGGTTTCAGTTGACTAACACAAGTTGTCAATAGGAGACAAAAAATAAATAACAAATAAAAAAAAAATAACAAGAAGAACAATGTTTAGCTTTTGGACTAGCCAAACAAATTTTTCTTAGTCAATTGACAAAACGGGAACAATTTTTTTTTTATTCTCTCATCTGACTAACCGGTCAAAGTTGAGGAAAATGAAAACTGTACCTGGGAAATTAGTCATCTGACAAGTTTTAGAGGCAAAACGGATCATCAGACGAAACACATTAAAGATACATGGTAAAATAAAACAACTTTTGTGTCTCATGACTAAATGGGATTGTCAGGTAGTGTTTTGATTGTTTAAAATTTTGCGTAATTTTGTGCAAATTTGTCAATGTACTTGACAAACGTTTAGTGTCACAAAGATGGCATGTCTCTTGACAAGTTTCGATTTTTCATTTTTCTGTGTGAAGCAGAAAAGTTGCAGAAAAGTTTTCTGTAAATAAAGTGCGGTAAGCAATAAAGGCGGGGCTAAAAATATTCCGAAAAAATTAAAATGTTGGCAGCTATGTAAATGCATACTCAGGGAATTATGAAAAATTACTAACTACTCTTCTTCTGAAATTATGTATGTTTATTTAAAAAATAATAATAATAATTAAAATAAATGCAATTTTATTGTTATAATTTTGTCGTATACAAGTATGTTTATTGAAACTTAACGAACATTAAACAAAGTGTACTTTAACCCCTAACACTTAAATTCAAACTACGTTTTACTGGAGCTTTATGTCTTACAACTTAAAACAAAACTATATGTATATCTTTTGTGCATTGAATAATAAATTTAAAAGAACAAACGTAACACCTTACGTATGAGACACTCGCGAATAACACTTGTTTATCAGAACGCATTTTGCAAATTCATAGAACGCCAATGAAGCCCGACTGGTTTAGAACAACGTTTAACCCCTTCGCTCCCATGATATTCACGGACTGTGACCACGCCCCACGTGTATTTTTCCTTTAATTGTTTAGGGTACATGAAAGCACCAGCCAGTACCAAACTATGTATAATGTATTTGAAAATATGTACAGAATAACTTTATATATTATAAATATATTTATTTTCAATCTTTTTTTTTTTTTTTTTTTTTTTTTTTTTTTTTTTTTAATTAGACGAAAATGTGGACTTTATGGGCGTGTCTTTGAAAAAAATGCGACCGTTAATGGGTTAAATTGATAAAAATTGTTTCAGTCTCAGATATAAGCCTCATCCCTTCGCATAGCAAACACATCTAAAAATATACTATATTCTGAACATTAACTTTTTATCATGAGAATTGGATAAAATTTACAAATTATTATTATTATTATTATTAATTCTACATGCCAAACTAGTTTAATATGTTTAAATTATGTAAATACCTTTTTTTATAACTACAGTTTTGTGAAAAATGTATTAATTGTTGATTTATTCAAATTTTAAGTTATGGAAAACTTTGAAATATTTTAAACACGAAATGACTTTAATTTGAAATTAGAAGGAGGTCACAGGTATTATATTATAAAAATGCAAAAACCAAATTAACTTATATGAGCATGCTTACTGATATGCATTATAAGGAACGGCTCCAAACTTTTTATTCATGTTGTTATGACTTGCACTGTGATGACTATGGGGTTAATCATGAGAACAAATCGTGTCAAAATTGATTAATGTAACACATGAAAGATGTGGTCTATATAAAATTACTAATTGTATACATATATGTGGGAAGTTCCGTGCACAGCCTACAGATGGCGCTGCCTCGGATGCGTATCATTGAACGAGATGACAAACGGAGGAGTTGAGATCTGGCTGCAGTGGAGATCGGTTGGGACCGTCGGCGCGAAGGCTGACAGGCCCATTTTCTGCTAATTAGAGCTTGTTGTGCTCTGTATAAGTGTGTAGAGCCATGGAGGGCTCATTACTTCATTTTAACTATTTGATAGCACTGTGTTTTTGTGAATATAGCACGAGTAGGTGCTAAAATGTTGTCTTGTTACGGATATACTGTTCAAGAGAGTTTATTATGTGCTAAGCCTCGAAACCAGCAGTTGATTAATAATAGAAAGTCTGCTATAATCATTTATTTATTTGTGTATCTTGTGTTGTATGTGTTTCGTAATAAAGGTGTAGTCATCTAAGCCGCAACTCATCATTACCCCACCCCTAGACACCCAGCTTATATACTACAAGTGGGGACTCTGCCGCGATATTACCACCAACAAGTTATAAAAGGTAACTGTTATTGTTATATATTTATCATTGTGTTTGATAGTGGATAATAATGATTAATGCATATATTGAGCAAAAAGAGTTTGAGTTACTATTTTGAATTAGAAATTAATGGTGAAATACTTTTGAGAACACTTTTGGTTTCAATGTGTGATGAAATAAAATAAATAATATAACTTGAGAAGAATGAATAAAAATAAGAATTATGATTGAAAAAAATATTCTGAGTAATCTTTTATAATTTTGCTTATTACTGTTTGCAATAATATTTTAACAATATTATAACAATATTATTTTAAAACGAAAGTGATAACAATTATTAAATAGAGAACAATAACAATAATGGTGATATTATATGAAATATGTGTAATAATTAAGAAATATATAAGATGATCTAAGTATTCTGTTGTATATTACAAATTGTTCTGCAGGTGGTTATTTAAAAATCATGATAATTTTGATTTGAGAACAAAAACCATAGAATCATTTTTTGAGAAAATTGTTCTCATATTATTTTGTTTCTATTTAGGTATGATATTAATTTGGTAGAAATATTGAAATATTTTTTGGTATAAATAATTATTTAGAGTTATAATGGCCCAAAACGTGTTGCAAGGCATTAGAAAAGCCGATTTAAGAACAATTGCTGAAGAATTAGGCCTAACTGTTCCGGCGGAAGCTAAGGTACTTGAAATCAAAACTTTAATTGAGAGTTCTGATATTTATAAAAATGATTTAGAATTTGTTAGAGGTGTTATTAAAATGCTAGTAGAAGAACAAAAGTTGAAATCTGTAGAAGAACAAACCAAAATTGAGATAGAAAGAATTAAATTATCCCAGTTAGAAAAAGAAATAGAGTTACAGAATTTAAAGTTACAGGCTGCAGCAAATAATTCTAGTAATAATGTTGAGCAATCAAATTCAGAAACTACTTCACAATCATTAGAAAATTTAATTAGAAGTATTCGAACTTTAACCATTTCAGTACCTGAGAAACCGGAAGCTTTGCACTTATTTTTTCAATCCCTTGAAAAAGCATTCGTTTCTAAAAATGTACCCCCTAAATTTAAATCGGAAATATTGATTAATTTATTGGGAGATAAATGTAATCAGGTTCTTGCGTACGTAACCTCCGAAGAGATTAACGATTATGAAAAAGTTAAGGAATTAATTTTAAGACAGTTTCAACCAACGCCGCGTGAATGTTTAAGTAATTTTAAAAATGCGTTGCGTAATCCGTCAGAATCTCATGTCCAATTCGCTTCGCGTCTAAGCGCTTCTTTTGATTACTATTGTAGATTGAGAGGGGTTAACGATGTTAAACAATTGTGTGATCTTATAGTTTCTGATAAATTATATGAAACGTTGGATTCTAGAACTAAGGAACATATTAGTGTTCGAGAAGGTCAAAATTGGTTTAAACCCAACGAGTTAGGTCGGGAGTGTGATTTATTCTACTCTTCTAGAGGTAAATCGTTAATTGAAACTAATAATAATACACGAAACGAAAGTTCAGAGAATAAGCGGTTTGTAAACAAAACTCCTTTTAGAAAGACACATTATAATAATAAAGATCCCATAGTACGTAATTCGGTATCTAATCAGACTCACGAAAAGCATGAAAGAATGTGTTATATTTGTGGTGCAAAAGGGAAAACATTTCATTTCGCTAGAATGTGTCCTAAACGTATTTCAGAGAAAAAAGAATTCCGTGAAAATCTTCCAACGAATTCAGTAGTTCAATCCGAAACAAGTCCGATTAACCTAATTGTTAATGAGCTCGAATATGTTGATATTTTAGTGGATGATATTCCACTAAAAGCGTTGAAAGATTCAGGTTCTTCGATTCTAATTGTAAATAAAAATAGCATTCCCCAGACTAAAAATGTTATTTCTTCAACCACTCTAGTTAGCTGCTTTAATGAAAAGAAAGATGCAAATCTGACTGAATTTAAAATATCTTTATCTAATCATGATTCAATAAACATAATCGGTGCTTTATGCAACAATTTGACATGCGACGTAATTCTGCCTAATAATATCTTTCATATTTTGAAACAACAAAATAAAGAGGAAGCAGATGTTTCGAGTTCCAGCGTAGGGGGGAAAGATAGTCTTCTAAATTCGGGGGAAAGCAATTTCGATGAAGCAAATGAGTGTTCTTTTCCTGTATTCGATCGAAAGGAAAATGAAATAGATACTTTTTTTTCAAGTATGTGCAATTTTTCAGAAGAAGAAAAATTCGATGTCAGTTATATTTTAGATAAGTCGTTAAAAGAGAAATTAAGCGAATTAATAAAAAGTTATAAGCCAGTTAAAACAAAAAGTACTGATTTAAAAATGTCCATTGTTTTATCTGATGATATACCAGTGTGTTCACGCTCTCGCAGATTATCATTTGTAGAGAAATCAGAGGTGGACAGACAAATTGACCAGTGGTTAAAGGATGGTATAATTAGAGAAAGTACATCAAATTATGCTTCGCCAATAGTGGTGTGTAGGAAAAAAGATGGAGGAATAAGGTTATGCTGTGATTATCGTGCTTTAAAAAAGAAAATAATTAAAGATAAATACCCGTTGCCGAATATTGAGGATTTATTTGATAGATTAGGGGAGGGTAAAGTTTTTTCGACACTAGATTTAAAGAATGCGTTTTTACAAGTTGATGTAGAGGAAAAAAGTAGGAAATATACAGCTTTTGTGACCGATAATGCCCAGTATGAGTTTCTAAAAGTTCCCTATGGATTATGTAATAGTCCCTTAGTATTTCAAAGATATGTAAATTATGTGTTTAAAGACCTATTAAAAGATGGTACTGTAATTATTTATTTAGATGATATAATTATTCCATCTAAAGATGAGAATGAAGGGTTAGATAAATTAAAACGTGTGTTAGAAACGGCATCAAAATTTGGTCTAGAGTTAAATTTAAAGAAATGTCAGTTTTTGAAACGTAAGATCGATTTCTTAGGTCACATAATTGAGAATGGCACGATTAAACCCTCAGTAGAAAAAACTCTCGCAGTACAAAATTTCCCAGAACCCCGTAATGCTAGGGAAGTGCAGAGTTTCTTAGGTTTAACGGGTTACTTTAGAAAATTTATTCGTTCATATGCCAACATAGCAAGACCACTCAGTGACTTATTACGTGCTTCCACTCCATTTAAATTCGAGCAAGAGCAGAAATTAGCTTTTCAAAAGCTTAAAGACATTTTATCTAATGCACCTGTCTTACACCTTTTTAAGCAAGGCTATAAGTTAGAAGTTCATACGGATGCATCTAAATTAGGATTCGGTGCAATCCTATTACAACAAGATGACGATGGACAGTACTATCCAATCCATTATATGAGTAAAAAGACCTCTGTACAAGAAGAAAAATACTGTAGTTATGAGTTAGAAGTGTTAGCGATAGTAGAAGCCCTTAAAAAATTTAGGAACTATTTGTTAGGTAGTAAATTTAAAATTTATACTGACTGTCAAGCGTTCACTAAAACTTTAGATAAACGTGAATTGACACCTAAGGTAGCCAGGTGGTCTTTCCTGCTACAGGAATTCGACTACGAAGTAGAACATCGACCTGGTAAACAAATGCAGCATGTTGACGCTCTTAGCAGACACCCTGTAATGGCTGTAAATAATGATACCCTTACTCATCGTATTGCTACTGCTCAAGAAAATGATGAGTTTATCAATACTGTGAAATCTCTTTTACAACAAAACCAAAATGACGAATATGTGTTAAAAAATAATGTTTTATATAAAGTGTTAAATGATAGGGATGTACTAATTGTCCCAGAGATCATGCAACTTGAGGTCGTAAAGAAATGTCATGCCTTAGGACATTTTTCGGCTAATAAAACTGAAGAGTTAGTAAAAAGAGACTACTATTTTTCTAATATGAAAAAATGCGTAGATAACGTTGTAAAAAGTTGCGTAGAATGTATTCTCGTAAATAAGAAACAGGGAAAAGGAGAAGGTTTTTTGAACCCTATCCCTAAAGGGGATATACCATTATCCACGTATCACATCGATTTTGTGGGTCCATTACCAACCACTAACAAAAACTACAATCACATTTTTACCGTCATCGACGGATTTAGTAAATTTTCGTGGCTATATCCAGTCAAATCAACTTCTTCAGCAGACGCCTTGAAAAAATTAAAACAGCAAGCTGCTATTTTTGGTAACCCCGCAAGAATAATATCCGATCGTGGACCTGCGTTCATATCTAAGGAGTTTGCAGATTACTGTAAATCAGAGGGAATCGAACATGACACCATCACAACCGGAATCCCAAGAGGGAATGGTCAAATTGAGAGACTTCATCGAACAATCATTCCTGTATTATCCAAGTTATGTATAAATGACCCTAACAAGTGGTACAAGTTTGTTGAGGCTGTCCAGAGAACTATTAATTCCACCACATCGAGAAGTACCAAAAGAACTCCTTTTGAACTACTCACTGGAGTAACAATGAGAAAGAAAGAAGATAAGAGAATACTAGAACTTCTCGAAGAGGAAAGGATAAATTCCATGCTTGATAATCTTCACACCATTCGTGAAGAAGCAAGAAAAAACATTCTTAAGATTCAAGAAGAAAATCGCCGATGTTACAACAAGAAGAGAAAGAAAGCCCATGTATATAAAATTAATGATCTAGTTGCCATCCAGCGAACTCAGTTTGGAACCGGCATGAAACTAAGACCAAAATTCTTAGGTCCTTATAAAGTTGTGCGAGTAAAGTCCAAAGACAGATATGAAGTCGAAAAGATAGGCGATCATGAAGGACCTATACATACTAGTACTTCTGCAGACCATATGAAATTATGGTCCACAAACTAAATAGACTGAACTAAATGGACTGATAAACATTACAGAAAAAGTTAACTGTGAATTTTTATGTACATAATTTTTTTAATGTCTGTTTCTCTTTTTTGTTTTTTTTTTCTTTTAATTGTATTTTGCAGATATCCTTTAGTATCCCAGGTTGGTTCACGGTGAGGTCACCGCAACATCAGAATGGCAGAGCGTTGTGGGAAGTTCCGTGCACAGCCTACAGATGGCGCTGCCTCGGATGCGTATCATTGAACGAGATGACAAACGGAGGAGTTGAGATCTGGCTGCAGTGGAGATCGGTTGAGACCGTCGGCGCGAAGGCTGACAGGCCCATTTTCTGCTAATTAGAGCTTGTTGTGCTCTGTATAAGTGTGTAGAGCCATGGAGGGCTCATTACTTCATTTTAACTATTTGATAGCACTGTGTTTTTGTGAATATAGCACGAGTAGGTGCTAAAATGTTGTCTTGTTACGGATATACTGTTCAAGAGAGTTTATTATGTGCTAAGCCTCGAAACCAGCAGTTGATTAATAATAGAAAGTCTGCTATAATCATTTATTTATTTGTGTATCTTGTGTTGTATGTGTTTCGTAATAAAGGTGTAGTCATCTAAGCCGCAACTCATCATTACCCCACCCCTAGACACCCAGCTTATATACTACATATATACAATATTAAAGGTAAAATAATGTAATGATTTGTTACAAGATGAAATTATTGGGGTATCGAACGCTGGTAATAATTATAGCTTCTAAAATTAAGAACAGCATTAAAAATGATCCATAAAACATTGTTAAAGCGGCCACGACTGGTACAATTAACCTAATGAATTATATCATGATAATGAAGGGATCACTAAGTATAGAATTAGAGACCTTACTTAATAAACTTAAAAGAAAAAATGTAGATTTAATTACAAACGAATAAGTTCATTCCAAGTTTCATTATAAATTTTGAATATAAATATGTGTAAAGTTATACTGTGTCAGTATATTCCTTGAAGTAAATGCAATTTAATTTCTCAAATTACCCACACACTTCCAACAATTGAAGACAAAATGAGTGCAAAATTAAAATTTATATATAATATATAATAAGAATTTTATTTTAATATAAAGCTAAATTTAAGTTTAGTTAACAAACTAAAGGGAAGTTGTAAACAATAAATATATTTTATTAAAAAACACCACAAAATTGGCATTGTCACTTTCTTTACAGCGCTCGTGCCTACTTTGTTCGCCTTACGGAGTGTCGGGCTTTCTTTCCAACCGAAATAATCGTTGCGAATTTTTGTATTTTATAGAGTTTGCTCAAAGTTTTTACTTATTACTAAAAAACGCCAGTTCTGTGGTGGATTTTCATATTTTTTTTTTTTTTTTTTGCTTCTTTAGGGTTCTTGAACTAAATAAGTAGTTCTGAGGGTGTTTCTGTATTCTTTTTATTGTTTTATTTGTTAAATCCTCCCCCTTTTTCTTGTGTGCTGCCGCTTTTTTTTCAGCACTTGTGCCTACACTGTTCGCCTGACGAAGGGTCGTGTTTTCTTTCGACCCAGAACAATTGTTGCGAGTTCTTTCATTTTATGATGTTTATTCACAGTTTTAACTTATTAAATATAATTTGTATATAAAAGCTATTTTTACTTCGTTTTTAAAGAAAACAACTATTTTTGCTATACTAGAAAAAGACAGTTTTCTAACGTATAAAAAAAAAAGGCAAAGTTGTCGCATTATTTTAAATTATAAAGAAATTCTGTGGGATTAATTTATCAATTTCCTATGCTGTTTTCCAAATTTCTGTCTCTCAAGCTTATCTAAACCAAAATTGATTTAAAAATTATATAACATTTATAAATAATTTACATTACATTTTGGCTTTTTAATTAAATTTTTCAGTTGAAAAATATTTATACTCTAAAAATAGTTTTCTTTTAATTGATAGAAAATGTGATAGTCAAAATGATAAGAATAAAAGCAGATAGTGAAAAAAGTTCACAAGATACATGATAATTATTTTTCACCCGTCTAACTTCAAATTCATTTTTAAATTCTTTTTTATGAAGAAGAAAAAATCTGTCAGTTACGCTTTGTGTTCTCATAATCCCTATAATTAATTATTTTTACAAATACTATTTTATCTTTTAAATTTTTTTCTAAAAGCACTTTTTCTAGTTTTTTTTTTTTTTTTTTTTTTTTTTTTTTTTTTCAAAGTTTCTATATGAAGAGCTTTCTCTCTATCAAAAGATTTTTTAACTTTAAAAAAAAAAAAAAAAAAAAAAAAAAAACATTATCAATTTTTAAGGCTATAATCTTTAAAACAATATTTATATTTAAGTTAATATGATTTGTTTCTGAGACGTTGATCGATGAGATCATATATTATATTATGTTAAATTTGACATATTAACACTTTATATATATATATATATACATATATATATATATATATATATATATATTAAAAAACATAGTTTATAAATTGCATAGTTTTAAATTGACACTATAGTAATTGTATTTAATAAATATAAGGTTATTTATTAAGGTAATAAGTACAAAACTTTTTTGAATAAACATCATTCTTTGGTGTTTTATTATAATATTTATGAAGGTATTTAAGTTAACAGTTAATATATTATATCAAAATAAAATTACTATTAACTAGCGTCATTAAATAATATGAAATATTACCTAACATAATTTTTGATATTTTTAAAATTTAAAAATTATCTCTTCATTTCTGAATATTGCATATATCCACGCAAGACAGTCACAGGCGACTTTTTTTTATTATTTTCGTACCACCATTTCCATAACATAAAATTTATTGTATATTTACGTAAGTAAATCTGCAGTTTGCTTGCATAAATTTATTATAAATTTTAATTTTTGGAAAAAATGGTACGAAAAGAATAGAAAGAAAAAATCACATGTGGCAGCCCTATCCACGTAAAAATGTTTCATGTATAGTAATACATTTATAATTAGTTTTTTTTATAGTATAAAATTTTATATTCTTCGCAACTTAATTGCAAAACATGCGATATTTCTTAAATGTGGCAGGCATGTTTAATAATAATATACATAAACAAAAGTTTGCATCAATATCTCAGTATAATAGAAACAAAATATATGTATATATACACATATTTTAATTTAAAAAAAAAAATCATTTTTCAATCAAGAAAATTGAAAATTTTCAATAATAAAAATTTTAATTATTGAAACATTGATACAAAATATTGTAAATGAATAATAATATAATTATACAAAAGTTTGTATCAATATTTCAATATAATACAAACAAAACATTTATTTATTTATTTATTTATTCAGTTTAACAAAAAATTATTTTCCAATTAAAAAAATTGAAAATTTTCAATAAGTGAAATATTAATTATTGAAATATTGATACAAAAGTTGGTAAAAAAGTAATGGTATTCAGAAGAATACATCACCAATCAGAATCTATGTTTAAGATATTGGGATTCATGATGGTGAACCCCATTTTTGAGCATGTCAGTATACTCAAAAATGAGTACATGGAATTTTCAAATTTGAGTATATTTGTTTCGGAGCTATTTTGATACAATTTTGCTCATTTTTAAGAAACCATTTTTTTTTTCAGTGTGTTATCCTTCATATCTCAAAGTAAAGAAACAGAAACGAATATTCATAAGATTTTTCCTTTCCAATTAAAAAAAAAAAAAAAAAAAAAAGGAATTTTAGAAATTGCAGCCAAAGGTGAAAAAGGGGAAAAAAACATTTTCAACATAATTCTTTAAATCTCAACATCAAGGTATATATAGATATATGTCAGATTTTTGCTTTAAAATATTACAAATACCTTTAGCTATATTTCATGAATTTTAGGAAATTGCTCTTCAAAAAAGGAAGAGGTGAGGGAAAAACTTGTTTTAGCGTAACCATTTATTTTTCAAAAAAAAAAAAAAAAAAAAAAAAAAAAAACATCCACTAAATTTTAGCTTTTTTTTTTTTTTTTTTTTTTTTTTTTTTTTTGTAATTTTGACAATCCCCCCTCCGGGAATGAAGGAAACAAATCTTCTTCTTCCTTACACGGTCATATATGAAAGAAAAAACTGGATATCCGCAATATTCTTGCTGTAAAATATAAACAAGAACGAAAAATCATACGTACGCATTGATTATTAACACTTTCCAACTGTACTTACTTGTTGTAAAACTTTCAATGTTCCTTGCCTACGTTACCACAAAAAGGACAGACAGAAGGACTAAAAGGCATACAAATAGACTAAGGGCCTTATTCACCAACTTCTTAACACTCGGATTAAACCTCGGATTAGTGGTAATCGCTCGATCATACAAAAATCGGTATTCTCCAACAAAAATCCGCGGCAGATCTGTAGAACAGAGGTTCACTGGTGTTTGTTTACATTTTGGCGACATTTTCCGTGCGCCAACGAAACAAGGAAATGAATTTATCTTATGGCAACCTTACAAAACGCTTGTTTACGTTCGAAATGAAAGAAATATTAATGCAGACGACTATTTAACGTAATTATATAAAATTATCGAAGAAATTATATAAAATGGCGATGGTTAATTAACTTTTTAACTACAATATTTTAATAAATAAGCAAATACTTAACAAAATACACGTTTTGTAATCGAAGTTTTAAGAGCAAATTAATTTCAACAACACAATAAATGTAATTAAATAAATGAAAATTCAGAATAAAAATATAACTTTAAAAGCAATTAAAAAAGCATGAAAACTTACAATATATGCAACATGAATTTTATTTATTTATTTATTTTTTATTTTTTGAAATTTCTGTTGACTCCATAATACGTAAATCACATATCAAATATTTCACTTCGCGCTCAGTTAATTCGTAACATTCGATGATTTTAAAACCGCATTCAAATGAATCGAAACACATCGGTATAAAAATTATGAGAATATACAAATAAAATAAAAAACATATTTTCAAGTTATCAAATGATACGCTTTCATTTCTCCAGACACATATCGTTTCGAATTTTTCATTAACACTTACATTTCAGCGGAAGGGAAAATTCCCTAGTTTTCATAAACTTGACCAACAAGTGATTGAGTGAGTGAGTTTCACGTCGAACTAGTGCTACGTTGTGGGCAACGAGTACAGCAACCAAATATCCCCATTTTCTACAGACAACTTTTACTTTATTCGCATTATTATAATTTTTTAAAAAATTATAGAAAGTAAACTATTTAATATTCAAATTTTATTGTTAGTGCTTATTAATTAAAAATGAAAAAAAAAAATACATGCATAATTAGTTAATTGTAGCAATTTAAAGCTTCTTTGTTTTAAAAGTTCACGGATCCGGCCACTGTAACGACGGAGGATGAATTGGGACATACCCCTAAGGTATATGAACCAACAAAGAAACATGGCTGCATAAAGCTATGAAGCTGAAAACGCACGTAACTCGGCTCCGCGGCAATCACTGTCGTGCATGTTAAAACAAAAAAAAAAACATCACTGGACACCCCTACCTCGCTGTGCATGAATGTGAAAACGCAGTAACTCGGCTCCGCGGCAATCACTATCGCGCATGGTATGACCAAAATTTCCCATAATGTAGCTCTAGTGCAACGTAAAATGCGCTCGAAACAAATGAACCAATCAAATATCGCCTAATTTCCCATAATGTAGCTCTAGTGCAACATAAAATATACTCAAAACAAATGACCCAATTAAATATAGCCTAATTACCCATAATGTAGCTTTAGTGCAATGTAAAATACACTCAAATCAATAAAAAAAACAAATGAACCAATCAAATATCGTCTAATTTCCCATAATGTAGCTCTAGTGCAACGTAAAATTCACTCAAAACAAATGAACCAATCAAATATCGCCTAATTTCCTGTAATGTAGCTCTAGTGCAACGTAAAATATACTCAAAACAAATGAACCAATTAAATATAGCCTAATTACCCATAATGTAGCTCTAGTGCAATGTAAAATACACTCAAATCAATAAAAAACAAATGAACCAATCAAATCTCTCCATACTGCGTCATAATAGAATTGTTAAGTTATGTTTACAAGGATAGGCAGGTTCTCGCTACGGAAGTTCGCCAAGCAGAAAGTGAACCTCTGTTCTACGGATCAACCAAATCCGCTGTTCACCGGCTACTTTAATTCTCGGATTTGTTGATCCATGGTTTAATCCGAGTGTTAAGAAGTTGGTGAATAAGACCCTAAGTGTATTCATAATCACTCTTAAACATTGTTGGAAAGTGTTAAAAATGCTTAACGCAAAAGAAAATGCAGCCCTGAGATTTTAATTGCAGCTCTTAATGTATCTGAATATCTTAGCGTAACCCTGTAAATCTGAAGGTTAACCATATATTATTCTATACAAAACATTATTTTAGTATATTAACAATAAATGACAATTTCTTTATAATTTTTACGACAGAAAGTTATTTAAATGTGATTTATAAAAATATCTGTCTAAAACGTAATGCACTGCAATTCTTATGGATGTCCGTGTACACAAACCAGTTATACAAGACTTATTAAAGCCATTTTGAAGAGGAAACATTCCATAGTGAACTTCAATAACACATATCAATTTTCAAATATTCTGAAAATACTTAAGGACGCCGACGGACATATAGAAAGATGGACAGCTGGACACGCAGATACACAAATTTAAATCATATTCATAGTTAAAAAAACATTTAGGAAAGTGATAAAAACGTTTAGTATAAACGAAAATACGTTTCCAGCAAATTTCCAATAATAGCTCTCAATGTAACTGAATATTTTTAAGTGGCGCTGAAAAACTAATGCTAATTATACTATATTCTATGGAAAGCATTTTTTTGTGCATATATGAATAACATATTTTACTTACATTAAGATTTGTGCTAAGTAAAGTTATTAATATTAGGTTTATAGAAATATCTGTCGTGAGTTGCCGTGCTTTGGATTATTTTGGGTGTCCCTGTACCCAAGAAAGTGGTGGTATTTATTCCCTTTTCTATAGAAAACATACGATAGTGAACTTGAATAACATATTTCAATTTCATTAATATTTCTGTAAAGTACAGGTATAAAAGTAGGGGAGAGTGTTGTACCTTGGGACAGTGACAATTTCTAAAAGTCTATTGGCAACATCAACATTTTTTTTTCTAATTGTGAGTTTAACAAATAACTAATAACAGAGGGAAAAGCAGCATCAGAAACACTGAACACATAGGTTAGTGAGTGAAAGAAAACTTCATCACTCAATAGCAGAGCTGCCAATCTAATCCGGAGGATTGTTAGTACCGCCCCTTTTTCTACACCAGTCTTTTTTCAGAGTATTTTTCTTTTTAATTCATCGTAACTGCTTTAGATGAGAATTACACTAAAACTTAAGTGGTGTGGAAAAAGGGGCGGTATTAACATTCCTCCGGATTAGGTTGACAGCTCTGCAATAGTAAATTTCTTTCTCATTCTAATTTCAATTTCTGTATCAATATTTGTAAAACTATTCTACTCAATTTTAAATGAAAATTTAACAGAAGATTTTTAAGTGTTTTGATTAGGAAAAAGTAATGATATTGCATTTTAATTGACCACCATATTTATTTTATTAAAATCATAAGGTGATTGTGCCTTGGGACAGCGAACCATGTTGTACCTTGGGACATGTCCCATTGAACAACATATGTCATATACATGGTTCTCGATAACTTGCGTATCATTTTAGTATAAACATATATTTTGTATGTTTTCATATAACATTCTAAGAATATTTATTTAATATAATAATTGTTACTAGTAATCTTTTAGTATAACTTCATATGTAACAGATAAACCAATTGATTCAACTAAAGTGTTGTCAGCGAAGTTGCTGAATCTACTACAGTAAATGTAACAAATGCGTTATTTATTGTATGTGCAGCAAGTTCATCTTCAGATTCTAAAGACCAAGATGTGACATCAACAATAATGATTCGGGCATTTCCCAAAGCTTCAACTTGAAAAATCAGTCGCAGTAGAACGAAAGCAAAATCTTGTATTTAACGTATTCTCCAGTAAAAGTGGAAATTGAAGCTACATAGCAAAAAACTTTTGCATCCAGAATGGGAGAAATAGGACCACCTCCACAACAAATTACCAGTTCAGAATCTGATGTTGATAAACCAGTTTTATCAAGTACACGTGACAGTCTTATGACCAAACCACACACATATTAAAAAAAAAAAAAAAAAAAAAAAAAAAGGTAAAGGAAGATAACCTTCTTACAAAAGTATCTGAAATAATAATAATAATAAAAATAAAACTATTAACTTCTATGTTTGAACCCCCATAATACCTCTGGGATACGTCCTTGATCTGAAGAAGTGGCAGTCCTTAACAATAAAATACTTAAAGTGAAATTATTAAAGTGCTTAGTGAACAGCAACAAATTTATTTGTGGATCTGAAAATTATTATGATAATTCATCAGACCCTGAGTGTTAAATTCCCCCGTATGTCTGAATGAGATATCTCACAGCTGCCAATATTTTAATTTATTCCGGAGTACTTTTAGCCCCGCCTTTATTTCGCACCACTTTATTTTATAGAAAAATTTTCTGCAATACATAACTTTGATAAAATTGGAAAAAATTACTTTTAAAAAATATGTGGTACGAAATAGAGGCGGGGCTAAAATTACTACGGAATAAATTAAAATATTGGTAGCTATGTATAATGTTAAAATAGGGACTTTATCAATACTTAGCTAACCCTCTCATGCATGCATTATTGTCAAAAAAAATTTTTTTTACTTGCAGTTTGCCTCAAAATGAGTCAGAATAAAGGTGAACATTTAAATTTTGAAAAAAAAAAATTCAAGAAGTTACAAGCACAACCTCAAATGAGGCTTCCATGCATCTAAGGGTGCATTTCTGAAAAAAAATTATTTTTCATTGAAGTCTTCAAAGAATTCTGGACATAAATTAACGTTACATCGACAACAAGTATATCTTGTTTTACTTTTGCAAAGTTCATTTTTACATTTTAATGCAAATTTACCATCGGACTTCTTTGGATAGTGTTTTCCATTATCGAATCTCAATTCGTTTGTTACATTAGATAATTTCCTTTTCTTTATTGTTGATACAGTGGAATCAGAATTGTTACTGGATGGTCTACCCTTTTTCTTTGCCATCAATGAGCTTCCTGTGTATACAAGACTTGACGCAATTCTTTTTTTGAATTCCAACAAATCGTTCGTTTCTCTTCCATCTTTTCTCCAAAGCAGCCAAGCATTGACAACAGCAACGTTCAACAGGTGGTAAAATATTCTCATATACCATCGTTTATTCCTCTGGGAATGACGATAGAGTGCTACAAGGGAATCCATCAAATCAACACCTCCCATATGAAAGATATACATTTTTACTGTATTTGGCCTATCTATTTCTATGAAAGATTTAGTTGCATGAGGAAAAACGTTTTGCTTTGTCCATTGGTTGCACTCCAGCAAAAGATGAAACTACATCCATAAGATTTTTTATCGACCCATCGATTCACAGTTGTGTTTTCTTCATTAGTAGTCACAGACACTGACCCCTACCTTCTTTCAGAAAAGATTTAACATCCTTTAACTTATAATTTGTACCTAGCATTCTATTAGATCGAATTGACATACATAAATTACTTAATTAGTGATTAAATATTAATATAGTTTAGAAACATGATCTCTCAATACATGAATCATGTTAAATATTACCAAATTAATTACATAATTAGCCATATCTATGAATTACATATAAATGGAAATAAGCAAGTATTTATTATTAATTGTATATAAATCACAATTGATTTAATAAACTAAGCATTAGCTCCTCTAATAAGAAAATTTCTAGCACTACTACTCATCATAGCATCAACAACCTCAAATGAGGCTTGCATGCAGTCAAAGCTGTTAGCTACCATAACTGCATGATAACCTCATTTGAGGTTCTCAATAAAAATAGCTTTATTTTAGCTAATAAATTGTTAATAACTCATACGTTTTTGTTCATTATAGTAAAAATAATGTAGGAAACAGGAAATATTTTTACTTACTTAATATTTGCAAATAAAGTGCAGAAATGGTCTTCATAAATCGGTTGTTCTGTGACTTCTAATGCTGGTACAAAATGGCTACTTTTAAGTGATCAGAATAAACTACATAGCTAGTGCTGCCATCTTTTGCTGCATTTTACAAGCTTTCCTTGTTATCATAGTGGAATACAGTGCAATTGAGAATCCAAATTATTTGAAATACCATTTATTTCGGGGGGGTTTCCTAGTAGCCTCATATGAAGTTTCCATGCATGAGAGGGCTAACTTACAAATAAGGTTTGAGCTTTCAGATTTATTACATTGTGTTACAAAAATATATAAATAAATAAAATAGGTACACTCTTCAATTTTGTCTGTTTATTCACTTACACGTATCATTGAATATGTATCTATATATATGTGTATTTTTTCTCTAACAAATACGATTTTTTATGTACAGTTAAAAAACTGAAATATTGAAATCGCAACTTGTATTATTTTAATTTTATTAAAGTTATTAAACAAAAAAAGATAACAGAAACTCTTATTACTATATTTTCTAATATGAAAACACGATATAAAACGTTGAAAACAAATATTGAGCGCAAAATATGTAAAATTTAAAACTTATTTTTTTTATGTTGCTTTCAGTTGCTTTATCTGAAGTACAAGCCCACTACAGACATCCGGCCCACTTTGAAGCTACAGTTTTAAAGGACTATAGCTTTAAAGGAGAACTCCGCCTCTTTGAAGACATAATCCTGCCCCGTTGTTTATTAAAATGCAGATTTGCTATTCGAATATTAGCTTATACCTAAAAAAAAAGACGTGATAGAAACATAAGATATAGACTGCCGACATACTGTACCTAATAGATATCGATAATAGATATCAGTTTTATGTGTACCGATATCGTGTCACACAGTGTTATTATTTGTGTAGTGCATCTGCGTGTTTTTTAATTTAATGCCGTAAATATATATGTATATATATATATATTTTTTTAATTAATTGCATGAAACTTGTTCAGGTAAAAATTTGCATGAATCATGAAGCATGTCCCAAGATACAACAAAGCATGTCCCTAGGTACACACTATGTCTTACCTTGGGGCAGTTTACATTTCCTACTTAAAATGGCTATCAATCTTTTATTTTCAAACTGTTTGAATTTAATATATATATATATATATATATATTATAAAGAAGAATGTTTGATTATTTAAACACCGCGTCTAGAATGCAAATCTAGCTTTAATTGTCGAAGTTAAAAAGTAAAATGTGAAAATGTCCCAAGGTGCAACTCTCTCCTCTATGGTTTATAGAAATACCTCTCATAGAACACAATGCTTTGGAATAATTTTGGGTGTCCCTGTACAAAAACCAGTAGAGATATTCACTCCATTTTAAATAGGGAACATGCGATGGTGAACTTGAATAACATATACCAGTTTCGAGAAATTCCATGAACATTTACGAAAGTTAGAGCGTGGACAGACAGATAGACGGACAGACAAACTGAAGTCATTACACTTTTCAACCTTTTTGGAAAATGTTAAAAAAGAAAATAACTAAAAAAATTTCAGAAATTTCATGATTTCACCCATGAAGGTTAGGAAGTGGGTCATAACATGTTTTCACATATTCTTTCACTTTATTTTAGAAGCGCGTGGCAAAGAAAAACTTGTTGTCGCTATTAATTGATGTCAAAATTAAACTATCAATTAAATGTTTTGTTATATCTACTTGTAAAATCACCCATTCTTAACTCAAAAATATATATATGCGTGTAACTATTCTATAAAAAGGAAATATACACACAATACAAAATTACGAAACTAGAGCACCTTTAAAATTTAGATACCGCGAATAAATGGGAATATTTAAAGAATCTTTTCGATTGCATATATATATTTAAAAATAAATAATAAATATAGACCTGAATAAAATAGTAATTTTATTTCACCAAGTGCATTTATTATTTTCAAAAAAAGATAGATAATATAAAAATAAATATTGGAAAATTCCCGCAAAAGATTTCAAATTTGTTTATTTTTTAAACTATTTAGTTATTTAAATAGGCGAAAATAAAAACTTTTCCTTTTTAAAAGAAAAATCTCTGTTGAACCTTAGGCTATGATTGCAGAGTAAGATAAAATATTTTTGTAGTTCCAATGCTGAAAGAACAATTTTCGCTTTTAGACGTTCATCTCGATTTCTTTGCTGGAGACATTTGTTTCATTTTCATTTTCCTTCTTCTTCTTCTTCTTCTTTTTTTTTTTTTTAATTGTTAAAGTAGAATTATTGTTATTATTATTATAATTTTAATTTTATATGGAAAATTATCTTTTCGAAAATGTTACTTATGCAGGGATGGAACACGGGCGCAGAATTTATACCACTATCAATGTAAGAAAATTTTCTACTTCTTAAATCAACGATATTATAGGTAGAGAAACTTCTTAAACAGATTCCGGTATGAATTCTGCGCCCGTGTTCCATCCCTGCTTATGCTACTTTAAAATGTAATATTTAATTGTAAATTACATTTTAATCATAATAATTATTTTGTTTTTCTTTAAAATTATTTAATACGTCGTTCCAGTGACATAAAAGTTATTGCAAGATTTCTTATTAACCCTTTGAGGCGCAAGACAATTCGGATCATTTAAATTATACTGCCACCGGAATTCATGAACTAAATTAAACTAAAAGAAATTTTTAATTTTAAGGTTAAAAAAACCGGCCTTTTCTAATATGTTATAAACGTAAATTTTTGCTAAAGAATTTCCGGGATGAATTTTTGCAGCTGGATTTTAAATTTTGCGTCCTTGCAGCGAGGACACCGCGCGTTAAGGGGTTAATTTATAGTCTAAATTATGTTAGTTATATATTACATTCCATTATTAAGTAACTATTTAATGCCATTAAAGTTTTTTGTCAGATTATTAAAATAATAATTTTACGACCCATTGTCACACGAACAAAGTACGTATGAGTGTTGCAAACAAAGCGGCAACGTATCTCACACAAATAAAAGAAAAGGAAAATTCAAGACCCAAAAGTAGGCGGAGTTAAAATCAAACAAAGAAATAAAGCAGGGTTAAAAAATTAACCCGTTAGTAGTCGCTATCGACAGCGCCACCTATTACAGATTACACTTTTTATTTAACTGTCACCAATAATTTTAAGAAGTGATGTGATCGACGTTAAATCGATTTTATTCGCGTTTTAATGTATATCAAATGCCACTTCTAAAAATTTTTGGTGGCTATTGAATAAAAGAATCTGGAAACACTGAAGGATGGGCGGCAAATCGACCAACTAGCGACTACTAACGGGTTAAAATAAAATCGGTAAAATAAAGTTCTAAATGAAAGGCAGAATAAATGAGGAAGAAAAAAAAAGGGGGGGGGGAATTTAACAAATAAAACAATAAAAAGAAAACAGAAATATTCACAAAACTATTTACTTGGTGCAAGAAGCCCAATAAAGCAACAACTATTATAAAAAAAAATATGAAATATCACCACAGAACTGGCGTTAAAAAGCGATAATTACAGAACTTTGAATAAACATCATAAAATGCAAGAAATAGCAACAATTGCTTCGGGTCGAAAGAAATCGCGATCTTTCGTCAGGAGAACAAGGCGGCAACGCATCTTCCCCATATTTTGTCGATATTAACGATGAATATTGCAACGATAAATAGTTCTTGTTTTTATGTAACTTTATAGAATTTTAAGGATTAGTTTATTTTTCGAAGTGCGGCTCTTACATGGAGTGCGGCGGCTCTGCGAAATGTAATTTTTTCTTGAACCGAAATTACATTAGTGCGGCCCGTACGTTAATGCCGCTCATACGCCGGTTTTTATGGTATATACATTTTTAAAATATGAAGTTTGGATTAAAAATATAGCCTACAGTAGCTATATTTGTCTCCCTTCGCATTCTATTTCTAATAATTTCTATAATAATAATTTTTTTAAAGTTTCAGTTTATATATATCTGTAAAGTTTTGGCACATATACTCAATATTTTTCAATCTTTGCATGCACCTACTAAAATATTTATGCATTACTTCTAGGTAATAAACAATTTATTATTATTATTATTAGTAGTAGTAGTAGTAAAGCTCAGAATCAATTTTATACTTTTAAAGGAATTTAATATAGACTCGGATGATACATGTTATCCCAGATTTGTTATAGTTCACTTCTTAAATTTTTTTATCTATTTTCGAATTTAAGATGAAAGTTATAGTCGACAAAATTAAAGAAACTCCATTTATATATAATATTCGTATATAAAAATTTGATGTCGTGTTTATTTAACATAAACTCAATTATTTTATCCAAACTAAGAAATCTTTGGAATGCAGATGTAGAAAATACCATTAAATGTGCAAAACCCAAAATTTTCCAAGTCTTGCTACGCTTTCTAAAGCTAATCATGGAGAACATTTTTTTTTTTTTCTATGACTAAAACTCTGTTTTCTCCAATCTCATTCTCAGAAAGATTTGAAAGAACTTTTTCTAATTTTTAAAAATCTTTTAAAATGATTTAATATTGTTAGTTGCCTCTCTTCATCGTCTTTTACATCAAATGTCTGAAAACTCACTATCATTTGTTTTCGCAATCTCTTAAATTATTGCATTTATTTATATTGCATCATAACTACCATAGCTGCAAATATTTAAATTTATTCCGGAGTACTTTTAGCCCTGTCTTTATTTCGCACCACTTTATTTATAGAAAAAAATTCTCCAATACATAACTTTGATAAAATAGGAAAAAATTACTTTTAAAAAACTAGTTGGCATAGGTGGACTCTGCTCAGTTCCCCATCATATTTATGTTCTCAGAAATTTCTAGTGCGAGACATATTATAATCATGTTAAAAGAAATGAATTTGATCAAAGCTTGATACAGTGACAGAATGAAATCCCCGCCTAATAGGCTATCCACCGTTCACTTCGATATATTTATCTCATTCTAATCTATTAATTTATTTTATCAGAGTCAATTCCGTTGTTTAGTTTTCATGCTACTATTTCCAATGCAATAATCCTCAAAATTCATATTTATATGAAAAATTTAAAATTCCGCTATGTTGATAAAATCGTAAATTACGAATATTTTACGAAATTTTCCTAGTAGAATATTTGTATTCAATTATGTTCAAACAAATAGCATAAACGTAATTTTGAAGTTGTCTAATGTATTTGGGATCCTCAAAATGGAAGTTTGTGCTCAATTTTGCCTTATTCTGACATGTTAAGTAAATCGTAAATTCCAAATAACTTACGAATTTTTTAATTGGAAAAATCATAGTCTATGATATTCATGCCAGTATCCTAAATAATATTTCGAAAGTGGTCTGACATCTTTACAATGAAAATATCCCTCAAGATTGACGTCCATGTGAAATTTTCTCTATTCTGCCATGTTAAGAAATTCGTAAATTTACAATAACTTACGAAATCTTTATATTGGAAAATTCATAGTCATTAATATTCATGCCCGTGTCCTAAATAATATTTCAAAAGAAGTCTGACATCTTTACGATGAAAATATCTCTCAAAATTGACGTTTATGTGAAATTTTGCCCTATACTGCCATGTTAAGAAATTCGTAAATTTCCAATAACTTGCGAAATTTTCAAAGTAGCATATTTATAGTTACTGATGTTCATTCCGGCATCAAAACGGATATTTTAAAACTGGTCTGATCTTTTTACAGTAAAAAGTTTCCATTTAATGCACGTTTAAGTGAATTTTTGTCCTATTCTCCCATGTTAAGAAAATCGTAAATTTCTAATAACTTACGAAGTTTTTAAATTCGAATGTTGCAAATGAATAGGGTTCTTGCCAGTGTCGAAAGTAATATTTTAAAACTAATCTGACCTCTCTGCGACAATTTGTTCTTGAGATATCGTGTACACAGACTAACAAACTAACGGACTGACCCACTAACAAACTAACACACTAACACACTAACAGACACCCTACAGACAGACACCATAGAAATTTTGTCATTTTCGGATTCCTCACACCTGAAAACGTGTAGAAAAGTCAAAAAACCGAGGTCGAAAATTTTCACGATTACCTAAGTTCCCCATACCTATAGTACGATGGGGAACTAATAAGTGGTACGAAATAGAAGCGGGGCTAAAATTACTCCGGAATAAATTAAAATATTGGTAGCTATGAACCACCAACCGTTCCGATTTTTTAATATCGGTATTTTTTATAGAAATTATCACCTTATGTATAATCATAGAAAACTGCTACAAAAAATACAAACAAAGCTTAATAAGAAAAAAAAAATAAATAAATAAATACAGGTATCAAAACATCGGAACGGTTGGATGGTACACTATATAGCAGAGGTCCCAGTATGCTATATTTTGCATATTACTTTAAAGACAATAAAAAAAATAAACTTTATTCTTTTAATCACCGAATTTCTTTTAAAACATTATTTAAAAATGGTATAAAAAGTAGTGGTTCTTGAAGTATAGGTCGCGGCGACCTTTGTATTAGCAGAAAACTTTTTTTTTTTTTAACTGTCATAAGTTTTAATACTTTTTTTATTATTTCCTTCATTTTATACCATTTGCATAGATACATTGTAAACGTAAGCGTCATAAATTCAGTTTAAAAAGTGTCTCAAATGGACGGTCATTTTTTAAGCGAAAAAAAAAAGTCTTACTTTATGAGACACCGTTTTGCATATGGAATTAAGACATTGCAAATGTTTTAAAACACCGCCATGTTTTTTTAGGCTTAAAAGCACCGCTATGTTAGGTTTAAAATTACCGCTATTTTTAAGGCTTCTTTACAAATAAATAAATAAATAAAGGTGGCTTATGATTATGTTTTTCTGTTAAAAATAGATTTTAGAATTTTCCAGACCATAAATAAAATATCATTTAATTATATATATATATATATATATATATATATATATTAAAAAAGAAAAATTCTATTTCCAGAGAATGGACTCGAACCATACCGGACCCCGAATCGGCGTTTGAAGTCAGTGGCTTTACCAATCATGCCACTGCAGAACTCGACATAACACGATAAAATATAGTAAAGTTTTACGTTTTAAGGAGACTTAACCACCTTTGACTTAGTACTGCTGAAGATTTCATAGAATAGCTAATATTTCCGTTTAATATTGGTAGTTTGAACTATACTACGTATTTTTATTCAATAAAATATATATATAGGCAATAATTCTTATGCGTTTTGATATATATTTTTACATATTTAAAATCTTTAATTAGCATTTTCTCGGTCTGCACTTTTTTTTATGAATTTGTGATTTTCAAAGTGATAAAACGTCTACAGATAATTAATGAAAAACTCAGTAATTTTTTGGACATTTCAAAGTATCTATTTAAAAGAAAAAGTTAGTGATGGATTTTGTAATTTATTTATTAGTTTTTGCGAAAAATAAAAAATACACAAAAAAAGGTGCATGTCTAAGTAAAGAAATTTGAAATATATATGTATTCCTTTTAATATTTTTTTCTTTAAAGATCTTACAAAATCCACTCGCCAATTCTTTTACGTAAGAATCTATTACTCATCCAAAAAATTATTAAGTATTTTCTTAAATATCAGTTGAAATTTTAGCATTTTGAAAAATCCCGAATTCAGGAAAAATGCAAACTAAGAAAACGCTGTTATTCAAATATAGATATAAATTATATATAAAATTATATTATTTCATATATATATATATACATATAAACAGAGACTTTGCCTTAATATATATTTCATTAAATAAATCTAATAGAATTCAATTTCTAAATGGTATAAATATGTAAAAATTCCAGCCCTCAATGTTTGGATAATATGATTACAGAAAAATCTCCTATTAACAATAGGTCTCAAGGTTTTTTTTTTTTTTTTCTATAAAACAGATTTAAATCTTTGATAGTTTCATTTTAATTTCAATTTTATAAAATATTTTTTTTTCACTGCAAAGTTAAAAAGTCTTTTAATTAAATAAAATTAATATTATTCGTGTTATTATTTTTTTATCTTCATCTTAATATAATGATCAATAGAGGGCGCCACTACTCTTCTTTTAACCCTTTGTATTCCACCGGGACTTTAAAGTCTCATTAAAAAAAATCCTCAATATTGCCTAAATTTACTACAGGATTTCATTGGAACTTACAGTTTAAGCTTTTACAGTCCTTACAGTTTAAGCTTTCCCAATAGTTAAGCAATAGTTTAAGCTAAATTAAATATGAGATATTTCTCATGCAGCAAAGAAATATAATAAAAAGGTTTCAAACTATTTTTCCAAAAATAAGGTAATTTGGGATATAAAGGGTTAAATAATGAATGATGCGATGCAATATATTTCATTTTAAGACATTTTTAATGTCTAATTTTCAGACATATATATATATATATATATATATATATATATATATTAAGACATTTTACGTTAGTTCATTTCCACCACCAGTTTATTAAGTTACACAAAGTGTCTTAAATAAAGATATATTTTATGTCTAATCTGTTTTTTAAGATATTTACGTGTTTTAAACACTTTTTCAGACATTTTACTGTCTTACTTTAAGACTGCTTTACTTGCAGTGTACGAAGGCATTTGGATCACCAGGAATGTTTCTGCCATATACTTTTCGCCGATGTTTTTGTATAAAAATTATTACTTTATTAAGTCGCATGAACTTACTATAAGAGATTGCTAATTTATACAGGGCATTCAGGGGAAAAGCAATGCAAACGATTACTGAACTTTACTTTATAAGAGAAATGATATTAAATTAAGCAACATTGTTAATGTACCAGAGAAAAGTACAAGTAACGGAAATTCTTAAACATTATTTTAAAATAAAAATTTTTGCTTTATAGACTAAAATTTTGCAAATTAAATAATAATAATAATAATAATAATAACTATTTTGAAATAGTGGTACTCAGAAAGCAGTTTACAGCTATGCTTTGCAGAAATTTGTTCTATATTTTTTTAAATCTTGGATTCTTGTCTTTTCCATTTCACCACATCGATTTCCTTCATTTGCAGTATATTTGCCAACTTATGTGTTATCGATTTAATATATTCTGCCCACGGAGTATTTCTTACTTCGTGATTCTGCCTTTCCAGTATACATCCTCATTTCATGTATTGAATGTTTATTCTGTCCATTATTATCGTTTTATTATCATTCACTGATGTTTTAAACTTCCACCATGTTCATTTAGAATGCACCACACGTTTAAATAATGTATGATTCGCTGATCGGAGAAACGAGACATGTCACAAAAAAATTACTTTTACAAAAAAAAAAAAAAAAAAAAAAAAACTGTATTTACCAATTTTAAATGTTAACATGAAGTTCTGAAAAAATTACACAGCATTTTTATTGCCAGCCCTATCACAAATATCCCATTTTAATTAAAAATTAATTATTAAAAAATTGTCACTATGGACGAATGTCCTATGCGACTATTTTTGAGAACTGTGGACCCCTTTCTGCAATCACCGGTTCATATGATATTTTCAGAACTTATAAGTTTTAAATGAGTTTTTAAACAATAGGTACAATTATGCGTTAGTTCACAGTGGTTATATTTTTTAATACCACTTTTTCTGAACAACAATCTTGATGATGATTTCATTTCATTAATCAATTCAAATATTACTACATTGAGATGAGGGCTCAGCAAAGAAGTCTAATTGTACTGTTATATTTTTAAAAATAATAAATACTAAATGATTTTTTTTTCTTAAATTCAAATTCACTCTGAGAAGAAACCGTTAATATTTTACTTATTTATTTTTATAAAACTAATAAATCTATAGACATGAATCATGTGTGTATCTTTATTTATAAAAATAAGATTTTGTTAATAAACAGAATTAATTAATTAATTAAACTCAGAATTCGTTATATATTTGGCATTGTATTTGCTACATTACTATTTTTACTTTAAAAAATGTTCTAAACAAACAGAAGACACAATATAAATGCGTTATAAAAACAAATAAAATATATTCTGTTTTAAGTCTTTTATTATGTTAGCTAAACATTAGAAATTAAATTTATTTAAAAAAAAATATATTTATTAACAACAATTAGAAGGTTATATTTGGGACATCATAATTACTACTCATTCATCTCAAGACAATTCAGAATCTTTTGAAAAACAAAAACCTCTAATTATTTCAATAATAATATATGATTAACAGAAATTGCTCAATTAAAGGAATGTATTTTCATTTATATCAGAAATATGTTTATAAAAATCTTTCTAAAGCATTTTTGAAATATTTTATAATAGAGATTATATTTATTCTTTGAAAATGCTTGATTTTGTTACCTAAATTTTGTGTAATTAATCTTTTTGCATTCATAATGTTTCTTTACACATATTCTACTTGAAAAAGCTTTAATTAAGTTGTCAAGAACATATTGGGTTTCTGATAAAGTTTTCTAAAAAACATACTTATCTGAAAAATATTAATGATTTTCTGTATTTTCTGCCGCACTTTGAGATAGCTTTTTCAGATAAGTCTTTTTATTATATAATAAGAAAATTATGAGTTAATTCTTTAACATATTAATGAGTATTTTATTACTGTGGCATTAAAGAAAATAATGCATTAAGAGAGTCATTATAACTTTGTTAGATTTAGTATTTCTTAGGGTTAGATTACCTTAGACTGAAAATGAGTTATTAAAATTTTGATATTTTTATGTATAAAATATTTCTAATTTTTAATTTCTTTTACACATATATGGTACAAAAATGTATTGTCTTTATGTAAAATTTTAGAAATTTAGTTTTCTATATTTACACGTTTTGAGGTCCCTGAATGCAAAAAACATTTTTTTAGCGGCTGGTCTCCATATATGTCTGTGTGTTTGTTATCAGCATATCTTAGCACTTTCTCGTCCGCATGTTTTTGTCTTTTTGACAATAAGCTTCGCCTGTGGGCGTTATTATTGTATATTGCATTATTTTAAATCAATGTTTTCTGTATCCATATGTATAATATAAATGAATATGCATTACAATTATACGCTTCCTAATTAAAGTATTTGTATCCATAATGCATTAATAGTACAAAGGGAAATAGTGGGAATATTGTTAAAAAATAATGTAACATATCTAACCTAAAGAAACGTCTACTGACGGAGTTACAGATTTTCAAATGATGTGAATTCACGTCAGCGGTCGAGAAAGTGTTAAGATCAAATAGTAGCAGAAAGTCCCAACTCGGTATTCTAAATCAATATCCTATATGGATGCATCACTTAACTTTTATTTGGGGTCAAGTTAATGGTTATTTAACAGGGACATCCAAGAGAAATAAAATGCATTAATTATCTGGGCAAAATTTCTGGAAGGTACTGTTTAATAATTATAGGCTTTTCCAGAGCTACCAACCTAATCCGGCAAATTGTTAGTAACGCCCCTTTCTCTATACCACTTAATTTTTAAAGTAATTTTCTTCAAATATATTTGCGATGAATTAAGAAGAAAAAAAAAACTCTAAGAAATGACTGGTGTAGAAAAAGGGGCGGTACTAACAATTTGCCGGATTGGGTTGGCAGCTCTGCTTTTCCAAAGAAAATGAAATGAATATACTTTTTCTTGTGTAAAATATGGTATGGTAATAAAACCTTCTTCATACGTGTACAGGGATACTATAAAGGATTTTGGGATATTGGAGCTACAGTTGGATATTGCTGGATATGCAATTCAATTTTCATTATTTGTTTTCTATATACAAGTACGTTTAAGTACACAACGTAGTTTATATACAATTTATAGACAATATACAGGGTTCCCCAAAATTAAGTAAAAACATTCTTTTTCTGTTGAATGTAATTGATGAAAGGGCTTTACTACATTTTTACCATGGGAACAAAAATTGATCAGGAAGCAAAAATTAATTTTTTATACCCATACGGTAAAAAAAGTATTTTTAAAGTTCAATATTTAGGTTTGGTTTCTTGTTTAATATCGCATTTTGAGATCCTCTGAATACGAAAGTCAAGATTTTAGCGGTTGGTCTATATATATGTCTTTTATCAGCACAACTTAAAAACGAATATTTGTAAAAAATTCAAATTTGGTATTCTGAATTTCCCATGAGCTTTCCATTTGAAAAGTTTCATTAAGATCGATAAATTTTAAGGAGTGTTTCGTGAAAAATATGTTTGAAGAATAAAACCTTTTAAAAAAACATTTTTGGTTGTAGGTATAATGGAGTTATTCCCAGAATACCATGGGAAATCTTATTGTCATTCATGTATTTATACGAAATCTTGTGAAACCTCTATAAAACCTAAAATATTATAGGTTTTTAGAGATTTCAAAAATAAAATCTTAAAATCCCTTTTTTTTTTTTTTTTGGTTGTAGGTATCACGGAAGTAGTCTCAGAATACCATAGGAAAACTTATTACAGAGCTGCCAACCTAATTCGGCAAATTGTTAGTACCGCCCATTTTTCTACACCAGTCATTTCTTAGAGTTTTTTCTTCTTAATTAATCGCAAATATATTTGAAGAAAATTACTTTAAAAATTAAGCGGTGTAGAAAAAGGGGCGGTACTAACAATTTGCTGGATTAGGTTGGCAGCTCTGATATTATCTTTCATATATTTATAAGAAACATTGTGAAACCTCTATAAAATCTAAAACAATGTAGGTTTTCAAAGGTTTTAAAAAAATAACTTTAAAATACCTTTTTTGGTTATAGGTATAAACAGAGGTATTCGCAAAATACCATGGGAAAACTTATTATCATTCATTTATAAGAAACCTTGTGAAACCGCTACAAAACGCAAAACAGTGTAGGTTTTTAGATTTGGTTTGGTTTGATGAGTACTGAGATTTTTTGCTTGCCTCAAGGGCCGCTTATATCTCGAAATATCCACACCACAAGGGTGTACAAGTTGTTATTTAATACAAGAACAGATACATGACAAATTCTTAAAATCCGTGATAGAGACAAATGACAGTAAAAAAATTGAACAAAGAGTTTATCATAAATATATAATTGCCAAGTAGGACTTAGCAGAAATGGAGTTTTCGAGACAAATGACAGTAAATAAATAAACAAAGAGTTTATCATAAAAATATAAATGCCAAGTTGGACTTAGTAAAAATGGAGCTTCCACCATCGCCAAGATGGCGGACCTCCCACCATAGGTTTTTAGAGGTTTCAAAAATAAAACCAAAAGAAAACTTTGATGATGTTTCTTTTCAGAAAGTATTTTTAATCGAAACTTCAAAGAAACTTTTTGAATACCTGAAGAGCTAGATTAAACTATAAAAAAACTTTTAGAAAACCTTAAATTTTAGTAAGGGAATATTTAGGAATGAACACTTCAATTTAATTAAAACTTTGATTTTTTTTATTATTAAAGAACGTATTATTTTCAAAAATGGGATTGAGGTGGGGTCGCCGTGAAGAATGAAAAATAGGTTGCTTACAGACCTGGACACTTATTTTCAACCACCATGATCACGTGACTCGAAACGACAGGCGCAGAAACCAAACGAGAGAATTTTTCGCCATTGCTACTCAGCCATGGCTTGCCTATGCTACACCCAATGCTACGCTTGCCATTGCTTCTCGGATTATTAATGTTGAAATCTTTCGTTGCTCAGATTTTTAATTTATAAAAAATAAATTACAAGGGCTATTTTCTATAAATATCTTCAAATATTTTCATTAAATACTAATTTGGAATTGCAAACCATAATTTCTTAATCCTGTTAATTATCGAACACATGTTGACAAATGAATCTGTGCAATATGTTTATCGGTAAATTTAAATTATTAGGGTACTTCAATTAGAATATTTAGAAAAAAACATTAGAATATTTCAATAAAAGTATTGAAATAATTACTCTAATCAAAAATCTTACATGCATGATTAGATGGAATAAATTAATCAATAATAAATTTATATAAAATATTTTTAAATTCTGCTTGTATAGTATTCTTAACTAAAAAATGGAAACACAATTTTAAATTAAAAAATGATTTTTATTAGCATTTTAATTTTGAATAATAAATAAATTTTAAGAATAATTTAACCTATAATACATAGTTTAGAAATAAATAATTTTGATTTATTTTATATCTTGAAATAAATATTTTTTTTCTTTTCTTGACTAGTAAAATTATGGAGAGAACTATCTATAAAGCTAATAGCACTAATAAATGAACACAAAAATTCTCCGAAATAAAAAGTACTTGCAAAGTTATTTCAGTCGTTGTATTATTACTGTAACAAAACAGCTAATTAATTCTTTATTAAATTGTTATTAACTTCACTATGTTTATTGAGTATAAAAATATTATTGCAGTATACAGAAATAAAGAAACCGAAGCCTTTATTATTATTGTTGTTGTTGTTGTTGTTGTCGTCGTCTAATTAATAGATAAAAAATTCTGTAAAACAGAGCTTAATTCAGGACAGCAAAATTTCTTCCATGTGAAGGCATGCGATAACTGAGTTGCGTTCTTTTCAATGGTTACTATATTCATTTATTAAAATTTCTTTCACACATTTCATTTGAATTTTATATTCAATATGTTTTTAACCTAAAGCAAAGAAAGAAAAGGAAAACATATTTTAGTAGGTCTAAACATACAAAAAGTTTTTATCTTAAAAATACAAGTTTGCATTCCTTAGCAACGGTTATTATATTCAACCATAAAATTTCTTTTTCATTTTTTTAAATGCTATTTGTAATATACCTTTTAAACTTGTTTTTAATATTTTTTATGTTGCCAAAAGAAAAACCGCTTTCGGGTGGTCTATTTTTTTTTTTGGAAACAGTCGTCATGTCGCCCTAATACTTTAAAGAAACAACTTTCATAGACCATAATATATCCGAATTCTTTTTCGAGACCCTGTGTACAAACTAGTCGTGCTATTTATACCATTTATTCCAATTAAAGAGGAATAAATCTCCTAAAAATTATATTTATAGATTTAATTATTTAAGAGAAATCTTAAAGTAGATTGCTTTTGTGTAGCTCTGTATATTGTCTGAAAAACAAAATTCTCTTCATGAAGTGAATTAAAAATTTGTAACGATGTATAAAAAATGAAAACTACAACTGAAAATACCTCGTGAGCAATTTTCACTTACCACAATGTGTCTGAATATTTAGTGAGGCCCTCATTCTAAAGGGGACATGTTTATGTGCATTTGGATAAAGTATATTAATTTTATAATGTTTTGTGCATTATAAAGAAATTAAAACGATTTTTAAAAAATATTTCTCATGGACTGGAGTGTATTGAAATACTTTTGATGAGACTCTTTTCAAAGACTAATACAGTCGGCAGCAAAAGTGTCCGAGCACTAGCAAAACTTCCTATATAAAAAAGTCCACTTAATACTGTTTTGTTAAGTAAACCCTTATCGAACCATGTTCTTAGTTAGTCTTTGAATATGATTCGACAACGATTTATTTAACAAAACAGTATTAGGTGGACTTTTTTTTACATAGGAATTTTGCTAGTGCTCGGATTCTTTTGCTCCCGACTGTAGTTCTAGTCTTAAAACTACATTTAATAGAAAATATATTATTGTGAACATGAAAATCTTATATCAGTTCAAAAATTTCTACAGGGAATAGAGAACGTAAAAACTGAAGGTCGGAAGTCTTTAACACTTTCAACTTTCTTGGTAAGTGATAAAAAACACTTCGTGGCAGGGAAAAATAATTTTTAAAAATATCAAAAAAGAATAAAATATATTTTAACCAGCGATGATAAAAAACACTAGCAGTAAAATGAAAAATTATTTCCTGAATGTGTATTATTGTTGTACAATGATTCGCCTACATCAGTCGCGGATATTAGTTGAGCACGAGAACATATTTGGTTCCAAAAGGTAGAGAATAACATATTAAGGTTATAAGGTAGAGAATAACAGATGCCAAAAATGAAGATGGATGGATGGATATTTGGGTTTAACGTCGCACTAGTGCTGCGCAGATGGGCAATTGGCGACGGTCTGGGACACACCCCTAGAGGTGGTCCGGAGATATGCCATCACAATTTTGATCCTCCACGTAACAGATGGCTCTCCCGCTTCGGTGACCCCCAGAGGTATAATTTTTGATGGGAACATGGAGGACATTGCGACCACGACAGATTTTACATGCACCAGCCACCATTTGTGTACACGACGGTCTTTGGCCGGCTCGAGTACCGAACTCGCAATCTTCCAATTGCGAGGCCGGCGCCTTACCGACTGGGCTACCGCGGCCCCCAAAAATGAAGAAAAATCTATTACTGTTAAAGCCACACGATATTTTTACAGAAGATGGCACAATATACATATAAATCAATCGTTTACATTCTATTAATTAATTTGTAAAACGATAATGAATGTGCACAGGCTGTGCGCTAACAAAAAAATGTACTACGTTCTTCCAGCATCGCATAGACAGAGCAACTCTCCTAAAGTAAATTCGAAGACTGATACAGTATGAATGAGACTCACGTAATAGCATTAATTCCTATATAAAAAAGTACACTTAGTACTGTTTTGTTAAAAAAATCCTTGTCGAATCATGTTCTTAGACTGACTAAGAACATGACTCGACAAGGGTTTATTTAACAAAGCAGCATTAAGCGTACGTTTTTTATATAGGAATTATTGCTAGCGCTCGAATAATTTTGTTGCCGACTGGTATGTTTAGCTTCATGCAATAATTTTTCCATTAATGGTAATGGATACGTATCTGGTATAGTAGTGACATTGAGCTTTCAGGAGTCAATACATAGTCTCATTCTACCATTAGGTTTGGGTACTAGGGCCACTAGTGAAGCTCATTGTGATTCACATTCTTCTGTGACTCCCTGAACAAAGAGACTTTCTAATTACTTTCTAATAATTTCTTTCTTGGCAGGCGTCATTACTGTAGGGTGTCGAAGTATTTGGAGCATGTTCTCCTGTAATGATACGATGTTCAGTGAAAGAAGTAACTTCTCCCCCTGGTTGGAAGCATTCTCATATTTTTGAAGCAGAGAATTTAACCGATCTCTCTAATCATATGTTAACGCTTTGCTTTCATCTTCGCGTAAAGCATGTCGATTAACTTCAATCTTTGCCACTGGAATGCGCTCAGTAGACATGCAATCTTTTACTTGTGAGTATTGGTTTTGGGGATTATCACCAAAATACCAAGACTTGGCAGATACTACTAAGACTATATTAGATTGCTTTTAAAAAGTTCGTACTGATCAGGGTTCTATTTCATTTAGCTTCTGGTAAAACTATGGACTCGATCTCGAAAGATCTACCTGCAATGGCTACTAAAGCCAAGAAAGCCGATAGCAAGATAGCCGATAAAGTTTTTATTGACTGGGTAACCACATCAGCTAGTGTAACATCCCAGGTAGCACATAACGTTGTTATAGGGTTGAAAATAAGTCTGAACAGTGAAAAATTGGTTATAGCAACGCTATAACAACGTTAAACAACGTTATGTGCTACCTGGGATTATGGATATGAGTTTTCAGTGATACCATAGTTTTTGAATAATTCAAACATGCATTCACCTGCGATACAACTATCTGCCCCGGTTACAGGACAAACATACACATCTTTATTAGAAATCGTAATAGGCATATTTGGCGTTGACACTGTCGATGTATTACAACTATACAACAGGACTTTTCGTGGTTCTACTGTTTATTTTTTTATTACAGGTGAACAATTTAGGCATTTTTTCTTTATAAAACCTGCCTTTCTGCAACCATAAGAAGAAATCTCTTTACTTGAGAAGGGCTCAAGTTTTCTCGTTGCATAAGGAGGCTTATTTAGCTTCTTATAATTTTCTTGTGAAGGTAATTTCATCTTACTGCAACGTCAATCTCTTCAGCTAAAGTGTCTGGCGAATTTAGTTTTTCTCATTCACCTAACAAATGTTTCTTGCAATCAGAAAGAACACATCTCTTAATATGATTAACTATGATCATATTCTGAAAATCTACGGAAGTGGTACACTGTGTATAAAAAGTAGGACACTAGATATTTTTTTTAATAAAGGGTACTTTTTATTTTTAATGAAATTATTTTTATATTTTACATTTTGAAGATCATTTAACAAGAAAATATCAGTATCATTACCATGATTTTCAAAAATAAATTATTAATGGCAACAGAAACAGTTTCTACTTCTTTTAACTCTTGTAAAAAAAGTAGAAGGACAGTAATACAAAATATAAAATACAAGTAATATTAGTAAGGAATACTCTTCTCATTGGCGTTTATGACTTCGAATACTATACTTAGTAGTGAATCCTACAAAGGTTGGATTCCTGTCTGGCAAAAGTCAGCCTATGAGCTGTTCAAAGCTACTCGAAGCTCAGTAAGTAATTTAAAAATTTTCCCACTAGCATATACTTGACAAGCAAGCGTTGGCCAGAGGTTTTCTACTGTGTCGAGATCAGGACTTTTAACTTACTTTGGTAAAACCTGTACATTATTTGCAGCGTGTCGCTAAAATTCTTAACGACCTTATAAAAATTATCATTCAAACACATGTCGCTACTTTGGCGACTCATTTCAGATATATCTTTTCATAAATAGTTATTAATAAACATTTTCAGAATATTAAATTTAAATAAGGTAAATATCTTACCTTATCGGTCCAGAGACGTGGGGACTGCCGGCCACTGTAGATTAATTCCAATTCATTGGTGCCAATTGACGACTCAAATCGAAAATAATAGGATATCAATTACGGCTACACACATTTATTACATACTACAAGGACGAACACGAAGAACACACTGAATAGGAAAGAAGAAAACAAAACATTAATATCGGCGCGCAGCGCCATCTATAGGTTTTAGATTAGACCAATAAATAACACATTGGCCCCCGGATGAACATTAACTTTATGTTCATTTTCCCATTCTAATTATATCTAATATTTCCATATCTAATATTTTTCTAATTGTAAGTCCACACAAATGACATAGTTTATAAATGAAAGTTTTTAAAGTTTATTTAGTCCTTTTCAAAAATTTCAACTGGATAAATCAACTGGAAAGGACGTCTCAATGTACCTGTAGAGGTTTTTATCTCACAAGATCGAACCTTTCCATCTCTACCGGGAAACACTTGAGTGACAACTCCTAATTTCCACAGGTATCTTGGCAACTTAGCGTCGTGGATTAAAACAACATCATTTGGAGAATATTCACGAATACTGGAGTGTCGACTTGTCATGGCGTTTTTGAGCTGAAGAAGGTATTCCTTCTTCCATCTTGACCAGAACTGGTCCAATATTCTTTCTTTTTGATTAAAACGTTTCACGTATGCTGCTGAAGTTCCAGGAAGCACATGTGGTTTCATATGCACGATAGGTAGGGTAGTAAGTCGCTGACCTACCAAGAAGTGTGCTGGCGTAATTGGAGAAGGTCTCCTGAGTCTGCATAGACGTATGTAATGGGTCGCGAATTAATTGACCCTTCAATTTCACATATAACTGTATGTAGTTGTGTGTGTGTTAAAGTGGTTTTCCCAACCACCTTTCTTAAGGCAGATTTTACAGATCGCACCAGACGTTCATAGAAGCCTCCCCACCATGGCGACATTTCCATGATATATTTCCATTTTATTTTATTACTACTATAGTAATCTCTAACGTCGGGGTGGGTAATTATTTTCCAAATGTGCCTTAACTCAATATCAGCTCGATGAAAGGTTCGAGCGTTGTCGGAATATACTGTATGACAAAGACCACGCCTTGCTACTATTCTTCTGAAGGCCAATAAGAATGTTTCTGTAGATAGGTTCTCTACCAATTCTAGGTGCACTGCTCTTGTAACTGCGCATGTGCACAACAATATATATATTTTGCTATCATTATTTCGGATGTATAAAGGGCCTGCAAAATCAAGGCCTATAACTGCAAAGGGCTTTTGTACATTGATACGATCCGCAGGTAACGGAGCTGTTATCTGGGCTCCAGCTCTAGAATTAAATTTTATGCAAATTCTGCATCTTCTTAATACGCTTTTTACTGCCTGTCTGCCCTTGATTACCCAAAATTCCTCCCGTAATTGTACTAATGTATCATTAATGCCAAAATGAAAAACTTTTTCATGCGCTTTTTTTATTAACAAATCAATTAATTTACCCTTTGAAGGCAACAGGATCGGGTGTTTTTCGTTAAAAGAATAATTTGATTTCTGAAGCCTTCCTCCGATGCGCATTATTCCTTCGGAATCCAAAAATGGTGAGAACTCAATTAAATTTGAATTTTTAGAAATAGGTTCCCCATTTACCAAACAGTTTAATTCATTCGGAAAACTAATTTTCTGTGTATATTTAACCCACATTGTTTGCGCACTACCAATTTCTTCTGCCGATAATGGACCGCTAACTTTCTCGTTTTTAGGATTCGCGTTGTTAAGAAATCTCTTTATCCATGCCGTAATTCTGAGGACTCTTAAAATGTTACTATATTTTTCTAGATCCAATATTGGTTCAACTGTTTCTATACAGATTTTAAACTGAATTATTTTTTCAGGTGTTTTTCCTTTTTTCCTCGGTAATATATTGCGTGTCTACCTTTTCCCCAATGTCATTACCTTTACCATTTAGCTCAGATAACCATTTTGGACCTTTAAACCAAAAATCATTATTAACTAACGCATTTGCGCTAATACCACGAGTAACTACTAAATCTGCGGGATTCTCCTTTGTATTACAATATGACCAATTTTCGGGTACTGACAATTCTTGAATTTCAACTACTCTATTTTTAACAAAGGGTTTCCACTGTTTCGCCGATCCCTTCACCCAGTGTAAAACAATAGTAGAATCTGTCCAATAAAATTTCTCGATGTTAATTTCCTTAAATATATCACAAATATATTTCGCTACTCTAGCTGCTATCACCGCTCCCATTAACTCCAATCTTGGTAATGTTAGTTTCTTTAGCGGCGCAACTCTAGCCTTTGACATAATCATACTTACATAACATTTTTTATCATTACTGATAACCCGAAAATATGCAACGCAACCATATGCAAGTGGTGAAGCATCTGAAAAAATGTGTAGTTCTACACGCGAATTTTTCAAATCAACATACGTGAAATAGCATCTATCTATTCGAATTTCTAATAAATCCTTAATTTCGTTACACCACTTTATCCAAATTCCCTTAAGATCATCCGGCAATTCGTGATCCCAATCTATACCTCTTTCCCACATTCTTTGAAGAAAACACTTTATCCTAATTAAAAAGGGAGATATAATCCCAATAGGATAAAAAAATTTTGCAGCTGTATGTAATACATATCTCTTCGTACATACCGATATATCCAAATTTTCAACTATAAATTTCAAAGCTAATCCTAATTTATCACTATCTTTATCCCACACCAATCCATGAATATTTATTACACTTTCATTATTTACCTCCGAAAAACAATCATTTTTATCCCACATGTTCTTTAATTTCTGTGAATTCGTACTAAACTTTTTTAATTTCATTCCAGCCTTTGCTAAAATATTTACCGCAGTAGAAGTTAATTCATAGGCACCGTTTACGGTATCGGAGCCATAAAGCAAATCGTCCACAAACAGAGCTGAATTTAACATTTCATAACTTATCCGGATAAATTTCCTTATATTCCTTAATGTGTTTCTTAATTGTTGCCGTTAAAAAGAAAGGAGAAGTTGTACAACCAAATGTAGCTCTGGTCATTCGCATTATTTTATAATTCTGAGTGTCCTCGTCAAACCATAAAAACTTTAGAAAATTTCTATCGGGTTCCGCGATTTCTATCATTAAAAACGCCTTTTCAATATCTGCGCAAAACGCAATCTTAAACATTCGAAATCTATTAATTACATCCAAAATTGGAGGTGTAAGACATGGCCCCTTTACGAGACAATCATTTAAAGATTTACACCCCGAAACTCTACTGGAACAATTAAAAACAATTCGTACCTTTGATGTTTGTTTTTCCCGTCTTACATTTTCTCGATGTGGAGCGAAATACTCTTTTTTTGAGCGACCGCATTCTTCAACGATACCTAGTTGTTTTTGTTCTGTGATTATCTGCCTATATTGCCCGAAAATCCATTTATCCGCTTTTAATCTCTTTCTCAAATAATTGAATTGTCGTCTTGCATTTTCAAAATTATTCTCAAATTTATCCATACCATGATCATTCCATAATAAATGAGTAACATAATGACCCTGTTTATATTCTAACTGTTTATCAAATTTATTTATTATTTCCTGATCGGAAGCAGAAATCAATTTATCATCATTTATTCCCAAAAAATCCAAAGACCATAACCTTTGCAAATCATTACCCGTAGAATCGGATGATTCATTTTTTTTCATGCATGGATGGTTTTCATGTAAACAAAAAGAGTTACCACATTCGATCTTTAACACGGTGGCGCCAGTAATTAAGTTGTCTGGATTGCTTCCTGAATTATTGTTGCCTGACAATGTCCATCCGAATAATGTATTTACAGCAAACAACGAACGATTAATTTTATTTTTATTTTTTTGCAGTTTCCAAAATAAACCTGCGCCGATTAATATCTCTGGAGCCTTCGAATGGAATTGCGCAAATTTATTTTCTTCCCCCTCTCTCGAAACCAAAAGTTTTCGAAATGATGCGTCATCCAGAATCTGTAACTTCGTAAAAGAGATTTGATTTACGACCAATGCCTCTACATAACATTTCTGTTTGTGGTTTTTTAAATGAGACAATTCGAAATTTACGACTGAATATTCGTTCGATTGGGGCTGTTCACACGAAAACGGATATATTATGACAGTTTCTTTTCTAATCACCGGCAATTTTAATTCACGGGCGAGTGATATGTTTATGAAATTTCTTTGGGATGCATTATCAAATAATACGGCACACTTTAGAGAGTTTAAATTAGAACTATTTGTTATTCTTGCGAAGCAAGTTTGTAAATATATTTCATTATTCTCAAGCGGATTTTGTACAGGACACTTATAGGACAATACAGAATTATCATTTTCGCAAGCACTGTTCTCAGAAGTATTTGTTTGGGTATGTTCGAAGTGAATTTTATCTTTCATATGAGCCATTGGAGTTTCCGATTTTTGCTTATAGCAAATTAATGTATTGTGTTTTCCTGAACATGTGTCACATTTGAGACCCGATAAACAGAATTTAGCGGTATGTTTACCTCTTTTGAAACATAAATAACAGGTTCCCTGTTTGCGTAAAGACAATTTTTTATCCTCTAAATTTAATTTACACATTTTACTGTCATGATCATTTATTGCATCAACACAAAATATACATTTACTAACAGTTAATTTAAAGGCTGATGCCCTTTGCATTGTGTTAGAATTTTTATATCCCGAACCAGATTTCCGGTAGTAAGCATTATTATTATTATCCGATGATTTTGAATCAAATCTGGAATTTGAGTTTTTATACCCGCTATTGTGAGTTTCTACTTCGCGTTTTAAAAATAAAAAAGTTTTTTCCCTAGTCTGAACTTCTAATTTTAAATGTTTTAACAAATCTTGTACATCCCATTCCTCGGATTCTGTTTTCGTTTTATTATAGTCTATCATAATACTGGTAGGTATTAATTTTGTAACAATTGGAAATAACAAATTTCCGTAGGATTTTAAATCCACACCTAAATTTTCGAGAGATTTAATATTAACATCAAGGGCGTCGTGCAGTAAGCGTAATTCTTTAATTTGATTTGGAGATTTAACAGGGTTCAAATTTAATAACGCGTCAATTTTATATCTTATTATAATATCTTTTTTTTCCGAATCTAGATTTTAATAAATCAATTGCAGTATTGTAATTTTGATCTGAGAGTGCTAAACCCTGAATAGCTGTTAAAGCTTGGGCTTTTAAAAAGCTGCGTAAATACACAAATTTCTGAACATTAGAAATGTCGTTGTTGTTATGTATTGTGATTTCATACTGGTTCCAAAATTCATCCAGTTTTCAGGAGAACCGTCATAAACTGGAATTGATAACTTGGGTAATCTCACAGAACTAGCATTAATTCTTTCTAAATGCAGATTGGGTGTTTGCTCATTTCTTGGCTGCGATAAGATCGGAGTGACGTTTAAATTTTTAATTTTCTCTATCTTATTCATAATTTGAGCTTTTACATCAATAATTGAATCTCTATACTCTTGTCTCGATTCTATTTCAGATTGTAGCTCGTTGAGATCCGTGATTTTGGCCTCAATTTGATCTTCAACTTCTATAATTTCGTTATTCTTTACTTGCAGTTTTTCTAACTGTGATTCAAATTCAAAAACATTTAACCCTTCGTCGGGTTCATTTAATTTTAGGTATATCGTATTCATGAGTTTTGTACACAATCCCTTGAGGGTAGAACGTTTTCGTTTTAACTTTTCAACTTCGGTTGCCATATTGTTAATTTATAAATTTGAACTATAGAATAAGGAACAATTCTTAATCATATTTTAAGGGCCTGGCAGTCCCTGTTCGGCCGCCAATAATTATGTCGCTAAAATTCTTAACGACCTTATAAAAATTATCATTCAAACACATGTCGCTACTTTGGCGACTCATTTCAGATATATCTTTTCATAAATAGTTATTAATAAACATTTTCAGAATATTAAATTTAAATAAGGTAAATATCTTACCTTATCGGTCCAGAGACGTGGGGACTGCCGGCCACTGTAGATTCATTCCAATTCATTGGTGCCAATTAACGACTCAAATCGAAAATAATAGGATATCAATTACGGCTACACACATTTATTACATACTACAAGGACGAACACGAAGAACACACTGAATAGGAAAGAAGAAAACAAAACATTAATATCGGCGCGCAGCGCCATCTACAGGTTTTAGATTAGACCAATAAATAACACAGCGAACCAATTTTTAACTTCATGGTGATGTGAATGGCGGCTTCATCTTGTTGAAACATCCCCTCTTCTCCTCCTAATTCAGAGCCATAATGAAGAAGCTCAGAATTCAGGACTTCAATGTAGCCTATATGTTTCTGCATACCTCTGAAAAAGAGCAGACTTGTTCTTCTTCCATATCCAATTGCTTACTAGATCATCACCCTACCCCCTCATTTGTCGAGTTGAATAAAGTTGTTCTACATTCTTCAGACTATGCCAGTGTCATTGGTAACCATCTAAATCGTCTACGTTAAACTTCTTCTCGTCTGAAATATTATAAAAGTCCCATCTGAGGTCCATGACACTTGTTTTTTAACTCATCATAAACAGTAATCAATCTGTGTTTTTTTCCACTTTGGTTGATGCTTACGTTTTTTGAAAATTAATTATTTCGATCGTATAATGTAGTTGTAAACTGTTTGCCTCGACACATGAATATGTCCTCCTTGATTTGGAGCCTTTGCGATACTACCACTGCTCTTATTAAGCTCATGAGCTTCATCGCAAGGCGTTAACTTTTTAGGCCTACCAGTCTTCTTTCTTTTCCTATTTCTATCTGGCTTTCTGATAAAGTTAGAAAGTGTATTGAGGCAGATGTGCAGTATACGAACAACCTGTCTAACAACTTTACCATTAATTTTATATGCAACAATTTGACCCTTTTGGAAATAATTTAACGGTATTCTTCTAGGCAGTCAGAAAAGAAAATAGCAATGCAATTTTTAACAAAATACGTTTTCCTCAACAAAAGCAGTTAAAGAAAATTTAATATTTACTTTTTCACTCGTCCACAATCTACCAAATAACCAATTTTGGAAAGTGTCCTACTTTTTTTACACTCTTGAAATCATAAATACTAGTTTTTCTACAATCCACTAATTAGCATTAGTAGTAGAGATTTCATTTTTACGTGAAATTAAAGAAAACTTTGTTAAACAAAATCTGTATAAAAATCTAATAGCCAGGATAAAAATACAGAAAATAATTTACAAAAATCGACTGTCCTTCTACTTTTTTTACACAGTGTACCCTTCAATTCTTTAAACCAATTTTTAATACGAGCTCTTAAATTTTTCATAACTTCATACGTTTGAAATTTTCAGAGCTATTTTGAGCACTTTTCAAGCAGATTGCATAATTATGTCTTTATAAGGCCTTTTTTCATGTAATAAAATATTTTGAAAAACTTTTGAGATTAAGAAAGTTTCAAAACCAACATGTTGTGGATATCACGAATCGATCTCGTACATTTCCTGTACAAATACCTGCAGTTTAAATTATATATTAAAATTATTATTTAATATTATTTTCATAAATAATGCAGTCGATTTTCATCTCAGAAAAATATAACATTAAGTGTCCAAAGAAAGTCAACTTCTTGCGTTATAAACGACATCTGAAGAAATGCTCTTTCTTTTCCTTTATAGATATTTTTTTCACCTTAAAAATAATTAAATTGATAACTTTGTTTTAAATTATCACAGATCTATGATTTCACGATTCATTTTAAAAGTACTATAACAAGTTTTTTTTTTTTTTTAAGCCTTTGAAAGATACCAATATTCAAAATTTACACACTCTGAGGAAACGGTATTTTCCTCTCAGGGGGGAAGCAATGTCCCTTAATATACAATACTTTTTAGCCTTGTAGATTATTACTATTACAAATACATTATTATTATTTTTTTTTATATCACACTGAAAATTGTAAATGACATCTCATCATATACATTTTAGAAAATTTTGTCCTATATTGTCACATTAAACACTACACTAAAATGTGGTGACAGCGTCACTTGTTGAGTGATTGATCCCCAAGTGTAATCAGCACCAATTTGAGTCAAAATCAAATTAATATCAAGTTTAGTGAAATATTGTTCATCGGTTCGTGAGATACAGCAATGAGAAAATTTTGGTAACATGCACACAGAAACACATATACAGACAGGCATTTTCTAAAAGTAATCAAATTGTGTTCAGGAATTCTCAAAACGTGTAAACCTTGCAAGTCAAAAAATTTTTTGAATCCATTACTTTCTTTTTGTATACAGAAGAAAAGAAAAGTTATGTCTGTTTAACTTATTAGCAGCGTTTCCGATTCCGGAACATTCTCCATTACTACTTATAAATAGCACTTTTTTTAATATGTTTATACTATTCAATACAGTAAAGAAAATTTTTAAAAAGCAGAGGTTGTTAGAAATTACATATTTATCCGTTAAGCTAAAAAAAATACATTTTTTCTATTTTTTCTGAAGGATGGCATTTATAATCAATTTGGCAAGGTACTTTTAAAAGTATTGTTAATTTTTTAAATGAAAAGAATCAAATCCTATAGCATTACAAATACGACAAAAATGTTCTTACATTTATTTTTCCTCGAAATAACGATTGTAAAAATGTGTAAATAATTAATAAAATCCATTACAAAAAGAGTAATACCGAAACTGCATGGTTTTAGCAAAGTTATCTGTTTACAAATGAATTACTTGTGAAGCTAAAAGTTACCTATTATCCGAATAGTCAAAAACCGAAGATTATGGTCTTACTAAAATCCTCTACCGAGGATTATGTTCTTATTAATATTAGCAGTTCCGATGATATATACTGGAAACGTAATATATTTAATTTAGATTTCTTTCGGATTTTCTCTCCATGAATATAAGACAGGTTCTTTTACAAGTTTCTATATACTCATTAAATTATTTTATTTTCATTAGAATGACTCAATTAAGCTTTGTCTTTTTATTTAAAAAATCGCTGTCAACGGACAAACATTAATAAAATATCACAAACGAAATATCTTAAATTTTTTTAAATAATGAGCAAAGATTTTCAAGAAAGAACCATATATTATTAAGATAATATATAAATGAAGTTCCCAAAATGTATAAACATATATAATTTTCATTTTTATTTTGGAAAATATTAATATATATCAATAGCATATGGTAGAGGGACTGTAGGGCATCCTATATAAGTTAAAGGGCTTTATGTGATACCTGAAATAAGATGTCGGGAAATATTTCCTATCATTATAAATAAGCTCTTTTTTCTAGTATTTATTTCATTTAAAATGTGTATTTATTAAAATTTGTGTAATACACTATCTACCAATACGTATCTAACCACTTTCGAAATTAGACGTTTTGTAAAATATCTAGAAAAATTCCGCATGAAATATCTTGAAACTTTAAGAGTTTTATAGAACATGTTTTTCTTCATATATTTCAGCAAACATTTTGTCCTAAAGAAGAAAAGAGGACCAGAAAAAAATTTAAAAAAAGTCAGAATATTTTGGATCACCCTGTAAAAAGTAATGCGTGAAATACCTTTTGGCTGTAGTATGTGATTATGAGCATTCTTCCAATATCTGTATAAATTTTTATGGAGCTACCACATATATTCGTGGTGATATAGCGGTATCTTTAAAAATTGCAAGAAAAAAATTCCACTTTTTTAATTATAACATGTAGGGTATTAGACCCAATGCAAAGCCATTTTTAATAAACTTGGCATACTACATTAGACACAGCATACTGTAATCAAAATGCAAAAATGTTAAATGTGTTACAAAATATGAGACTTTTTAGTAAATAATTTTTAACTACGCATGCGCAGGCTTTTAAAAAATTTCATTTGCATAATTTAATAGCCAAAAGTATTGAGCTACATAAATGAAAACCCCAAACAAATATCATGTAAATTCAAAAAGTTATGAGACAGAATGAACAGAATTTCAGTTCATCTCAAAATAAAAGCTAAACTATAAAGGGTTTTCCTCACATTTTTATTTTAATTAAATCCATGCCCAACGGTTATACAGTGTTCGGTAATTGAAAATAAATGTAGATAAAAACCCCTACCATCTTCCTTTTTTTTTTTAAGGAACTGAAATTCTATTCATTCTATAACTCATAACTTTTTGAAATTACACAATATTTGTTAGGGGTTTTCAAAAAAGTAGCTGAATATTTTTTGCTATTAAATTATGCAAATTAATTTTTCGTAATTATTGCGCATGCGTAGTTAAAAATTATTTAGTAAAAATGCTCATATTTCATAAGATATTTAATATTTTTATATTCTAATTGCACTATGAAGTGTCTACTGTAGTCTGCAAGGTTGTTACAAATTACTTTGCACTGGATCTAATACCCTACGTGTTATAATTAAAGAAGAGAAAAAAAAAAAATTAGAATTTTTTAAAGAAATCGTTGTATCTCCACTAAAATATGTCGTAACCTCACAAAAAGATAATTAATAGAATCTTCATAATCACATGCTATGTCCGAAACACATTTCAAGCATTACTTTGTAGAGGGTCATCCAAAACATTTTGACTTTCTTTTTTTTTTAGTGGTCCTCCTCTTTTCCTCTTCATGACAAAACTTTTGCTGAAATATATGAAGTATAACATGCGCTTTATAATCCCAAAGTTTCAAGATAATTTTTTCAGAATTTTTCTAGATATTTTACTAAACGTGTAAATTCGAGAGTGTCCAAATACTTATTGGTAGTTAGTGATATTTTCATAATTACCAACTTCTATAGTTTTTTACAGCCCCATTTTGGAAGTAAAAATTGTTACTGTATTTCATTAGGGAGAGAGTGTTACAAAAATTTACAAAAGGTTTCTATTGAAAAGTACTGATAACAATAACCGTAGTGCTTTGCAACTATGCATTTCAGCAAATCTTAATTAAAATTATGAGGGTAAACGGTACTTTACCCTCTACCCTTTTTGGTTGTCGTTCCTTATAGCTGCTGTGAAAGGTGAAATAAAAAAGCTTTCAAGACAATTCTAAAACTTAATAATATACTTTAACTGAAATTCTCAGTTCAGGAGAGAAGTGGGACTACCTTCCTAATGATTTACGAAATATGAAATATTCTGTCTTCCTCACTGAATATAAAATGATATATACTCTCATTACCTTAATAAAAGTCAAAGGCTAATAATTTCACTATAAAGCTATAACTTAAACTATATTAACCATACGACGTAACTAGCAACAATCTTTATAAACTCCTAATATATTCTCTTAGATACTTTCGCTCCGATTTGCATGACATAAAAACCTCCTTCTAACTACAGCCGCCGCTGGACTAAGTCAACGAAGCGGCTGAACAACACCAGAACCGCGTAAGAACAAACTACCTAAGCTACGTATGATTTCAATAATTCTTTTATACATTAAATGATTTGCATTTTGCATTCAACGGCTTTTTTCCAACAAACTTACACTCTAGTCATTTTATTAATTCTTGCAAAGTCCGAAGCTTCCCTTCGCAACTCCTATCTATCTTTCATAGAGTCCTTTAGCATAGCCTCCTAAACTAGATGCCTGTCGCGTGGCTCGGAAACTTGGAAAAAGTTCAAGCGGTAGACAGCACCACCTGGTACAGATTGCGCGACTTTTTTATCCAACAACCACCAAAAATTTTTTAAAGAGGGACTTAATATAGATAAAAGGCGAATGGAATCAAAGAAACGTCGATTATATATATCATATATCACTTCTTAAAATTATTGGTGACGGTTGAATAAAAAAGTCGCGCAATCTGCACCAGGTGGCGCTGCCTACCGCTTGAACTGTTGCCAAGTTTCCAAGCCACGCGGCAGGCATCTAGTTTAGGAGGCTATGCTAAAGGACTCTATGAAAGATATATAGGAGTTGCGAAGGGAAGCTTCGGACTTTGCGAGAATTAATAAAATAACTAGAGTGTAAGTTTGTTGAAAAAAAGGGGTTGAATGCAAAATGCAAATCATTTAATGTATAAAAGAATTATTGAAATCATACGTAGCCTAGGTAGTTTGTTCTTACGCGGTTCTGGTGTTGTTCAGCCGCTTCGTTGACTTAGTCCAGCGGCGGCTGTAGTTAGAAGGAGGTTTTTATGTCATGCAAGATATGATCCGACTCGACAACCTTGAAACTCTTACTTTGTGAGCTTTCTACGAAAAATGCCTCTAACCTCCTTAAATAAAAGATTTTTGTTAGGTTTGTACCTAAAACATCTCATTCTTTCTTTACTTTAATTGGGCCGCGGTAGCCCACTCGGTAGAGCGCCGAGCTCGTAATTGGAAGGTTGCGAGTTCGGTACTCGAGCCGGCCGAAGACCGTCGTGCACACTAATGATGTCTGGTGGACGTAAAATCTGTCGTGGCCGCAATTTCCTCCATGTTCCCATCAAAATTATACCTCTTGGGAACCATCCCTCCCATGAAGGATCAAAATTGTGATGGCATGTCTCCGTAATACCTCTAGGTTGAGTTCCAGACCGTCACCAAATGTCCATTGCGCAGCACTAGTGTTACGTAAAACACAACCAACCAACCACCTTTACTTTAATTAATCTTTATGCACATCAAAACATTTTAATTTCAGTTGTTATTTAATTGAACACACAAACACACATATATATATACATTGCATAAAAAAAGTAGACGGACACTTACTTGTAATACTTTAAAGCCGTTTATTTCTTTAATAAGAGACATGAGGTTCATTACTCTAATATAATTATATTCTTGAGACATCATATATTATTATTTTTTGTATATAGATTCAATCCTTTTGAATTATGTAGTGGAAAAATTCAGGAAACAAAAATGGTGCATATTTGCACTGTAATTTTTCTTAAAAAAAGTAGACGGACACATCTTGTATCTCTAAAATAAAACGTTTTTAGTAAGGGGTTCGTCTCCCATTTGCTTTAATAAGTTTGTATACTCTGTTAGGCATCGAATCGATGAGATTCTGAATCTTGTTTTGACAGAAAATTTCCCAAATGTTTGTAAGAGCTTCTTTGAGTTGGTGAATTGATTCATACTTGCGTTCACACTCAAAAATTTTATGTACAAGAATAGCCCAAATGTTTTATACAGGATTCATATCTGGACTCTTGGCTGGCCAGGGTAAAACATTGAAGTTGTTCTCATGAAACCATTTTTTAAAGTTGTTAGCGGTGTGTATTGGCGCTCCATCTTGTTGGAAAATCCAGTTTTCTCCTCCAAGATCACACGCAAATGGCAAAAGCTCACTGCTTAGTGTTTCAATATAATCTTAGTGAGTCTGCTTCTTACTTAGGAACACTAAATTTGTCCTTCCACCATAGCCAAAAGCTAGCCACACCGTCATGCCACCACCACCAACTTGCCGAGTAGAGTACACTTCGTCTTCTTTCTCCAAACTGTGCCAATAATATTGATATCCATCTAGGCCGTCTAAATTAAATTTTTTCTCATCTGAAAAAACTACAGATATCCATTCTGTAGTCCAAGACGTATGGTTTTGAGCCCACTGTAGGCGTTTTGTCACGTGGTGATCCTTCCAGCATGGATGATGTTTTCTCTTCTTATATTGAAAGAACTCTGGTTGCTTAATGTAGTTATAAATTGTCTGAGAAGTTACGTTAGTAATTCCTGTGCTTATTCGAACTCTAAGAATTGATGCTCGAGTTTTTTTCAGCTCAGCGAAAATTTTTCTTTGGTCTCTAAGCGAAAGTTTCTTTGGCCGGCCACTCTTTTTCCTTACGCCATGGGCTTCAGGAGCACGTAGAAAATCGCTGATGCTACTTTTACTTATTAGAAGTAGCCTACTAATTTCTCTGACTCCTTTATTAACATTTTTCAGCCCTATAATCTGACCTTTTTGGTAATCATTTAGAGGAATTCCTCGTGGCATGGCGCATTCATCTCCAAAAAATTTAAATACCTAAAACCATCTTGTCAAGCACGTTAGCAATTGGCAAAATGCCAAATGTACATGTACATGCAAAACTGGTATTCCGCAAGAAACACCCACTTAGATAATTGCAGTTTTTGACCAGTGTCCGTCTACTTTTTTTAAAAAAATATATTGCGCAAATGTATATTTTTCTTTTTTCTGCATTTCCCTACATTAAAATTATAAATAATTGAATATTTTTATTTGTCTGTCAAAAATATGAAGATTGATAAGTATAATCCTGTTAAAGAATTTTAATTGACATTTCCTCTTAAACAAAGACAGGGTTTTAAAAATTTGTAACGAAGTGTCCGTCTACTTTTTTTTATGCAGTGTACACACGTTACACTTAAATACGTCTCACATGAAGCAGCTTCTAAGCTTCTACAAATTAATTTATTGACATCTAAAATGACTCTGTTTGAAATGCGACTTCATATTCTAGTGAAGAATCAGAAATGAGAAATAAAAATATTGTCTTTTTTTTTTTTTTTTTTTTTTTTTTTTTTTTTTTTTTAATTATTATTATTATTATTATTATTATTATTATTATTACTATAAATATTCTTCTTCCCTTCTCTTTCCTTTTTCTCTTTAAATTTGAAGTTTAAATTTAATGTGAACTCGATATCTCATTAAGGCAAAACTATTTGCATATATAAAAACATGAACTTGTATTCTACTTATCGATTACGTATTTTCAGTATTATAAATAAAATATAGCACAATTTTAAAATGAAAGTTGTATATTTGAATAATAAATTTGTTTTATACCAAAATACGAGGAATAAGAAACGATATTAAAATATTTTGAATTGCCTTCATGAGATTCATGTTTGAAACATTTGGTTCAAAGAAATGAATTTATTTGAATGAATTATTTTTTATCGGCTTCTTATACTTATTTGCTTTATTATGATAGATTTGAATTTCAAAAATTATTTAAATTTTATTTTCTGTTTGTGAAAGAATATATATTTAGGTGCAGAAAAAAAAAAAAAACATCTAAAATTCCAATAGAAACCAAAATTTGCGCTTGATATTGAAAAAAAAAAAATAATAATAATCTAGTTTAAGAAATGCATCTTAAAGTTCGACTAATGCACCAAAATGGCATAAAATTCGAGAACATTACTATTTTATTAACATTTATGGCACTTAATAAAATCATAGCCTCCTAAACTACATGCCTGTCGCGTGGCTCGGAAACTTGGCAACAGTTCATGCGGTAGACAGCGCCACCTGGTACAGATAGCGCGACTTTTTTATTCAACTGCCTCCAATAATTTTAAGAAGTTATATATGATATATATAATCGACGTTTCTTTGATTCTTTTCGCCATTTATGCATATCATATCCCACTTAAAAATTTTTTGGTGGCTGATCACTAAAAAATTCGCTCAATCTATACCAGGTGGCGCCGTCTACCGCTTCAACTGTTACCAAGTTCCCGGAATACGCGACAGACATCTAGTTTAGGAGGCTATGATAAAATATACCACGTTATATCAAATAGCTAATTTGAGTTAAATGTTATTTAAAAGCTGTGCAAATTTTTCATGTCAGAAATTATCTTCATGGTATTTTATTGCCAGAGATCCCAACTTTTATAATTTATTCAAGGGCATTTTTAGCCCCGCCTCTTTTTCATACCGAAAATTTTGAAAAAGGATTTTCTTCTTATTTAATCGTTGTCACATATTAAAGAGAAATAATCTACATAATTTCTGGTGCGAAAAGAAGGCGGAGCTAAAAATGCTCGTGAATAAATTATAAAAGTTAGGAACTCTGTTTATTGCAGCGAACTGTTACAAAATTCAAAAAACTGAATACTTAAAAATTATTTATACCGCATAATTAATTCCATCCGGTAATATCCTATAGCCGACCTGACAATATTTCTAATTTATTCCGCAACGTTCTTTGTACACGCCATTTTTTTTTCCACACCACATTTTGGAAAATAATTTTCTCCAATATGTATTTACGATTAACCCGTTAATAGTCGCTAGTTGGTCGATTTTCCGCCCATCCTACAGTGTTGCCAGATTTTTTTATTCAACAGCCACCAAAAATTTTTAGAAGTAGCATTTGATATACATAAAACGCGAATAAAATCGAAGGAACGTCGATTACATCACTTCTTAAAATTATTGGAGAGAGTTAAATAAAAAGTGCGCAATCTGTAATAGGTGGCGCTGTCTATAGCGACTACTAACGGGTTAAGAAAGAATGCAATTACTCTTTATAAAATGTTGTTTGAAATACATATAGGTACTACCATAACCTCCTAAACTAGATGCCTGTCGTGTGCTGGGAACTTGGCAACAGTTGAAGCGGTAGACAGCGCCACCTGGTACAGATTGCGCGACTTTTTTATTCAACAGGCACCAAAAATTTTATAAAGTGTGATATGATATACATAAATGGCGAATAGAATCAAAGAAACGTCGATTATCTATATCATATATTACTTCTTAAAATTATTGGTGACAGTTGAATAAAAAAAATAGCATTCATAACAGATTAAAAAAATATAAGATATTTAATGCATAAATTTTAGTGGCAAATACCACTAAAATTTTTCCATTGTCACAAATGTCTATGTTTTAGAATTTTCCAACTCTGTAGCCCCTCAGAAGATATTTAACGGTTAAAAAAAATCGTCCTCCCTCCTAAAAATCAAATTTATAGCCATAAAATCACAGAAAAATGATAAAAATAGGGGACCATTCTTAAAAAACAGTGGATGATAGGGCAAAATGGGCGTTATATTCGGCTTCAAGAGATCGTTTTACATAAGAATAAGCTGAAATGGGTTAGAGGCAATTTTCATGCCGAGCAGTGTCAGTGATGCCAGATTGAGGGAAATTTTTAATCAATATCCACCACTGAATTTTTTTTGCGACGGTTGTCTAACTGTTACAAAGACATCTTACCTTGAAGTTCTTTAAGTTATTAGGCAACTGTTACACTTAAAATTTAGTGGCGGAAATTTCCCACATCTGGCAGCACTGGTTTTAATGACCGCTTTAATAATGTAACATAGCTCAACCATAGCCTCTTGAACTATAGATGCCTTCCGCGTGGCTGGGAAACTTGGCAACAGTTCAAGCGATAGACTGCGCCACCTGGTAGAGATTGCGCGACTTTATTATTTAACTGTCACCAATAATTTTAAGAAGTGATATATGACATATATATATAATCGACGACGTTTCTTCGATTCTATTCGCCTTTTATGTATATCAAACCCCACGTCTAACATTTTTGGTGGCTGTTGAATAAAAAAGTCTCGCAATCTGTAGCAGGTGTTGCTGTCTACCGCTTGAACTGTTGCCAAGTTTATGAGCAACGTGACAGGCATCTAGTTTAGGAGGCTATGTGTAGGTACTACAAAATAAATTAGAAATGGTAGCAAGTATGGAATAGCAATAGTGATATATTTATGTTTCACAATTACTTTATGATAAAATTAATAAAAAAGAAATTTTTTTTAAAGTAAAGTATTGTTTCAGAAAAAGCTAAAGGGTAGTTTTTTTTTTTTTTTTTTTTTTTTTTTTTTTTTTGTAATGTCATCGAAAATTCCCGCCTGCTATGTGTTAATTTTACAAAAGTAGTTTAATTTGTTTTGTAAACAATGAAACCTTACATAGAAAACAAGACAAAAATAAAACAAGACAAAAGAATAAAATGAAATAAAATATTTTTTTTTTCAGTATTGGACTGAACTTGCATAAATTGGTCAGATAATGTATGCCCTACATAGCCCGATTTCCTATTTGCCCGATAACTTTTACCAATTTTTAGATTTTATTTTAGCGGATTTTTAGACACTATATCTCGATTGAATGTATCTCTAAGCTGAAATGTGCAACTGATTATTCCATCAAAGAACACATTTGACTATGCTATTTCGACTTCTGCTAGTTTTGGATTTTATTCAATATTTCAGTAAGGCGTGGTGTTATCGATTAAGGCGTGGTTTATTGATTATTAGCGAAATTTTAGAATTTCTAACACGAAAACGAGCTCCCGAGGGCTATTGCTTTATGCGTTAATATATATATATATGCTCATTCGATTAATGCTTGTTTGGATATTTTTAATGATTACACTATGGGATGGTTTCCTAGTCAGTAAACAAAAATAACTCAGTAACATTTGACAAATGAGCTATTTACGTTAGTAATTTGATAGAGATTTCCAGATTTATTTCTGAACATGGCTCCAGAAGTCATTTTTCATTTAAAAAGAGAATTAAAAAACCCATTAAAAACTCATTGAAGAAAATATTGAAGAAATGATAGTAAAATACGAACCATTAATCTAATAATATAAACTAGTTCCCCCATAATTTAAACACAGAATTTTTTTTTTTATTCTTTTTATTTCACGCGGCAGCGCTGTTGCAAGCAAGTACTTCCGCACACTATTATTAACAGACAGACAGCGTCTGATCTAGACAGCAAGCTGTGATTATGACATATACAGTTTCTATGTTTGCCGGGGCTGTGCCTCTCAAATGCACATGTTAACAGTGTTGCCAAAAATATTGAGGATTGATATTTGATGTGCATCTTAGACAAGCAATCTTGTAATTCATTAGGTATTTGTTACAATTAAAATTTAGTAGTAGATATTGAATAAACATGTCCCTTCGTGTCTGTTACATAAATAACTAATTAATTCCTAAGAGAAAATCTTATAGAACGTCCAATAAATTTCTTACCCTACACCTATATGTTTGGAACTTGTTAGGATTTCTGAAATTTGTAATACACGTGTCAATAAATTTCAGAAAGGTTTCATTTGATTAAAAAAAAAAGGTGTCGTATTACAAAAGCAGACAGTTATGGGTGCAAAATTAAATTTTTCAAAAATAAAAGACGACTTTTTCGTACACTGTTTGGAAAGGTCTTTCAAGACACACATTTTGACAAAAAAAAGAAAAAAGTTTTGTGCTACTATGGTGGTTTAAGAAGATATGATTAAAGTTTTCATTTAAAGTTCTGAATTCTTTCAACTGCATCTCAAGAACATCTTAGAAATTTTGAAAAAAAAAAGCAGTTTTCTTTTCGGAGGGGGGGGGGGAACTGATTAAAAGTACAGGTTGAAATTTAAAAAGCCGGCTTATATTATAATGATTGATTTTTTTTTTCTTCTTTTCCGATTTTGTTTCGAAAAATTTTAAAATAAATGTTATAACTAGAACATTTAATATAATCAAATTTTATATTGTAATAAAATATTAAACTATGGATGAAACTCTGTCTATGAAAGAATTTAATTTAGTACAACAGGACTACTTATATTTCTGTTTTAACACCCTTTGAAAATAATAATAATAATAATAGAGGGAGCTCAAGAAAATGTTTCCTAGTCAGTAAACAAAAATAACTCAGTAACATTTGACAAATGCGCTATTTATGTTAGAAAATTGATATAGATTTCTAGATTTATTTCTTAACATGACTCCAGAAGTCATGTTTCATTAAAAAGAAAATTTAAAAGCCATTTAAAAACTCATTGAAGAAAATATTGAAGAAAGGATAATAAAATACGAACCATTAATCTTATAATATAAACGATTTCCCCCATAATTCAAACACAGAATTTTTTTTAATTTCACGCAGTAGCGCTGGTACAAATACTTCAACACACAACTCTTAACAAACAGCCAGCGTCTGATCTTGGGAGCAAGCTGTGGTTATGACATGTACAGTTTCTATGTTTGCCGCGGCTGTGCCTCTCGAATGCACATGTTAACAGTGTTACCAAAAATATTGAAGATTGATATTTCATGTGCATCTAACGGCCTTATTCACCATTAACTTCAACTCCCGGTTCAACGCAAAAACTTGAAAAGCGTCTAAAGGCAGAGTGTAGCTTTCAAAGAAAATTTGACACGCTGCTTCTGCCATCTAGTGTCAATATTTTCATATAATTTCTGATTGCTTATTTTCAGCTAAAAAATCTTAAAATAACAATGCCGCTAGATGGCAGATGCAATACGTCAGACTTCGCTAAAATGTTCAACCCTGCCTTTATACGTTTTTCAAGTTTTCGTTTTCAACCGGGAGTTGAAGTTATTGGTGAATACAGCCGTTAGACAAGATATATTCTAATTCATTAGGTAATTGTTACAATTAAAATTTAGTAGTAGATATTGAGTAAACATGTCCCTCAATTCGGGAACATTGACGTACAGTCAGAAAAAAAAAAAAAAAAAAAAAAAAAAAAAAGGCCCTTTTTTAATGATTACACTGTGGGATGGTTTCCTAGTCAGTAAACAAAAATAACTCAGTAACATTTGACAAATGCGCTATTTATGTTAGAAAATTGATATAGATTTCTAGATTTATTTCTTAATATGACTCCAGAAGTCATTTTCCATTAAAAAGAAAATTTAAAAGCCATTTAAAAACACATTGAAGAAAATATTGAAGAAAGGATACTAAAGTACGAACCATTAATCTAATAATGTAAACGACTTCCCCATAATATAAACACAGAATTTTTTTTTTAATTTTTAATTTCACGCACTAGCGCTGGTACAGACAAATACTTCAGCACACAACTATTAACAAACAGCGAGCGTCTGATCTAGACAGCAATCTGTGATTATGACATGTACAGTTTCTATGTTTCCCGGGGCTTTGCCTCTCGAATGCACATGTTTACCGTGTTGCAAAAAATATTGAGGATTTATATTTGATGTGCATCTTAGACAAGCAATCTTGTAATACATTAGGTAACTGTTACAATTAAAATTTAGTAGTAGATATGGAATAAACATGTCCCTCAATTTGGGAACATTGAGGTACAGTCAGCAAAAAAAAAAAAAAAAAAAAAAAAAAAACCTACCGTGTTTCTTTAATGCAGTATAAAACAGTGGAAAACTGTTTTTTTTTTTTTTTTTTTTTTTTTTTAAATAAAATATATTATTAAAACAAAACGAAATTTTATTTATTTTCGATTAATTCTAATTACGGCGTAAAACTCACATTCGTTATAGAAAAAAGATATTAAAACAAAGTAATATGTCTTACCACTTTTAAAAATATAGATACTGATTTTACACTTTTCATAATTAAGAATTCAAGTTCAGTAGATTGCAGTATGATGCGGGATATTCGTTCCGAGCAATAGGATATCACGTTATGTAGAACATGCATTATCAAACTAATCTATGCAATTTCAGTCCAATGTTAAAAAAATTTATTTTACTTCATTTTATTCTTTTATTTTTTATTCATTTATTTTTTATTGTTTTCTAAGTAAGGTTTCGATGCTTACGATGCAAATTAACATATTTTTGATAGCATTCCAAAACAATAATAAATCCCACCCTCCAGTTATCTTGGAAACAACACTTTGCCTTAATTTTTTTTTCTTTTGTTATTAATTTTCTTTTGTTTGACTATTTATAAGACGCTAGCATACATAAACGAATGAAATTTACCGTTTTGATTGTTGATGACAAAATTTCAGTTATTTAATCACGAATTTGTTAAATATTTTGATGTTTTAGAAAACGTATAAAGACGTGACTTATTACTCAAAATAGCAATGCTTTTGAACAGTATCTCTTTTTTACTGAATATTAAATGTCCTTTCCCCTACTTTTGTTAAAATCTTGTTATCTATATTTTTGTAAATTTTATATTGTAGGTTTGTATTCCTGAAATTAAATGTAATATTTTATAGAAACGCTTTCATGCGGGGCACATAAATATTTAAGTATAACATAAAAATGTACCCAACAAAAATAGCTGAATTCTTTTTTCTTGAATATTAAACTTTTCTTCTTCTTATTATTATTATTATTATTATTATTACCGCTATTGTTATTATCATTATCATTATTACTATTACTATTTTTTCTTGCAACCTACACTTTTTGTAACTGAATATTGTAGGATTCGTACGACTCAAGCTATATAAATTCGATTGCATTAAGTGACATACTAAACTATTTCCTATTTATTAAAAATTAAGTATTTTATATTTATTAAAAATAAACTATTTCCTATTTATTAAAAGTAAACTATTAACAAATTTTAATTTATAAATTATATTTAAGAAAATAAAATATGAGTGATTTACGCCTTAGAAGAATCAAAAATTTGATTAACTGTGTGAAAATGCTAAATTTGTCTTATGCGTTATACGGTGCTGTTTATCGCGCTGTAAGAGCACTAGTATAAAAATTTTTTTTGTGTGCGTGTTTTGTAGCAGCGCATAATACGGGAGTCGGCTGCAGTTATTAAGCTAAGTTTAGAAACAAGAGCAATACATTCAGTAGATTAATTTCGTTTTATTTCATAATTAATATTTTTGTTCTTTTTCCCGATGTGAATTTTAACGAATAATATCCATTCTACAGTAGATCATAATTTATTTTTTTCTAAATGTATAGACGGACCTCCAACACATTTTCGCTTGTAACTCTATAAAAAGTTCATTTAAAGTATATAAATAGGACTCATTCCGAACCGCCTTGATCTCAGAAATTTGAATATGAGGTCAAAAATAGGGGTTGTCATTTAAAAAAATGAAGTTGATACCTGTTTTAATATGTAGACGACCCCTTAAGTGAAATCTAACTATACCGTTATAAATTAGACTTTATTACTAATCGATTGACACCAGCAGCATATTTATAAGACGATTTGCGACGATCTTTTTTTTTTTTTTTGGGGGGGGGGGGGAGGGGGTTGCTGACTGTACAAGAACGTCAAGCATAAAAAACTGATCGTATGGTCTTACCACACCTTTTCCAATCAGAAAGGTAAATCTTTTTGGATTTGGTGTTCTAGTTCTTTATAGTTTTACCTCCATGTGATAATGATGTATGTAGTGAGATATTGAGATAACTTAAAGTAAGTAGTATTACGAGGGGACAAAATCAAATTCATAATGAAAAGAAAATTATAAATGAATTTGAAGAATACAGAGAGCTGGCAAGTCATTTAATTAATTCTCGAGTTTTGTTAGCCTCCTTCCACGGACTGCATGTCCCGGGCTGTACACCCTCGATCAGGAGGCAAATATCTAAACAAACTGTGCAATTAGATTACAAGAAATAAATTGCATGCTGCAATAAAATAAAAATACAAATTGTTGTATTAAGTAATTAAAAAAATTACATACTTTACAAATGATTTACAAACAATTTACATTATCTACAAATATTAAAATTACACCAATACAAAATTTAATAATTCTGATGACCATGATACAAGGATAGCCTATCAAAATGTGCTACCTTCGGTTCTAATGAAGATGTTTCAGTAATTTGCACAACGACGTAATTTAGTCTTTTTAGGACTGTATAGGGGGCCATCACAATTAGGGAGAAAGTCCTTTGCATCGAACTGGGATTTGCTATAATAGTTTTCCGGATAAAATTAGAAGTTTGATTGGAACAAATGTTTAGACACAAGTACAGATATCTGTGAATTTTTATTGAAATATGAAAATTTAAAAGATATGACGACATAGACGGTGAATACTTACGGTCAACAAACGATAGTACTTCGTAGTCGAGTTGCCATGAGCTATAAGGAATTCAAGCGGATGAGATTAGAAAGGCTTGGCAGTTGAAAGCTAAAAGTAAGCTCATTTCGGAAATTGCGGCTATTTTTTAATATACCAACAAAATCTCTTTTTCAGATTTTATCAATCGGTTAGATGTGTACAATCACTATGATACATACACTAAGCGACAAAAAAAAAAAAAAAAAAAAAAAAGCCGCACTTGGATATTTTCTTTTCTCTTTTGGAACCGCCAATTTTATCATTTAAAAAGCAAATTTTCGAACAGATTTTATTACGTCGCCCCCCGCGTACACTTTAGGATTGAGCCCATTGTTAAAAGTAAAATGCAACTGTCAGGAATATTATAATTTTAGAAAGTATTTTAAAAATGGCAAGTATAAGGCAGTTAACGATGCCACAAAAAGTATTAATTTTAGAATGAAAGTCAAAAAATATTTTAACACGGGAGATGGCAAATTAATTAAATGTTAACTAAATATTCTTGAGATGATTTTTAGGAAAGTATAAATTTTTTTGGCTGTTTAAACGGAAAATGTGTCTTTAGGCGGCCATGTTACCCATCCAAGCGAGATGATGACAAGTTAAGAAACAAAAGTTTAAAAAAATCGATTTGTACATGCTCATAACTTAGAAAAGATTAAGAAAGTCTGCATAGCAAAATAAGTTCTTCAAAAACAGTGCGGGAACAATTAAACAAAGCATGTTAAAAACCTGAAGATCTGAAAAAAAAAAAAAAAAAAAGCCATTACTATAGAAAAGAATAAAAAAAAAAAAACTTCAATTGACCAAAAATTATAAAAAAAAAAAAAAAAAAAAATCAGTTAATTATTAGGCCGAACTGGTTTTCTCTTATGAGTCAAGTTTATTTTATTTCGGGCTGATAAAAAAAACTAGTAAGATGATAAAAATGTGACCGAATTATTGAAAATTGCATTCATAAAACAGTGACACATTCTCCGTACATTATGGTATGGAGGAGCATAAATTTTCAATGAGTCGGTCAAATTTTTATGCTCAAGGGATCAATTAACTCGAAATAAAACGCAGCCATTATGAAAACGGCGCCTGGCCGACTATTTTGAAAGTATCTCAGACTTTCCCGCAAACAGAATTTCAAGATGATATTGCACCATACTAAAGGGCATCTGTGGTGCGTTTATTCGATTCAAATTGTTAAAACTACCTATCCTATCCCATGAACACCTATAATTCTGTAAGCAATCATGTCTTTTTTAACTTTAAGTTAAATCCCATAAAAATATTGCATAATTTCTTTTTCATCAGACTTGGAAATAGCCTTAATCTCAATCCGCTCGAAAATGTTTAGTCTTTAAAAAAGCGTGGAAAAGGGGTGAGGATTAAAACATTGCAACCTACAACTCTGGAAGGACCAGAAAAAATTATTTTTGATATTTGGCACAAAGAAATTTCTGATATTTATATTAAAATGCTGCATAATACTATGCCATTGCGCATTAAAGCTGTAATTCCATATAAAAGTGCAATAACTCAATGCAGAATACATATTTTATTAAAAAAGGCTTAGATCTAACAAATAAATAGTTTTATTTCATGTATTAAAATATAACTTGTTTATATCATATAATAAATCATAATATAGTACAAAGTATATGTTTATAATATTACGTTTAAAAAGAATGTTTTATGTAGATTTTTAATAATTACTTCGTAAAGTGTAATAAAGTGAATTATTAAATCAAAACTGTACATAAGTATGATTTCATCCCTTTGATATTATGCAAACATGACAGTTTTATTTGTTTCAACCATTTGATTTGAAGTTATTACAAATGAAAAAGGTATAAGTCAATTTTTCTGCAGTTCGGCTTTTTTTTTTTTTTTTTTTTTTTTTTTGTCGCTTAGTGTATATTTAGTGCGTAATAAGCAAATTGCAGTGGAAATGAAGCAAAACGCCGATCTGTAGAAGGCTTTGAACACCCAATAAACCGGTTAATCGTCAGATTCCAATACTATTCCGTATCCAACAAATGACTGTCTGTGAAATTCTTAGGTACTTGGGCTCGATACCAAAAGATATTATCCATAAACAAATTTATGGAACAAGAGCAATGGTTCACTACAAAATGAAAAAGAAACCAGCTCTGAAGCTGCATCATAAGTCACAAAACAATTTGCTAGTTCGAAATTATATGTCATAAGAACCGAAATAGCAAAGAGTTATATTTAGCAATGAAAAGAAGTTGAATCTAGTTTATCCAGCTTACTGGGCATAATATTGGTATGACTTATTGAGCCTCATTGAAACCTTTGGACAGCCCCTGCCTGCCTGGACGAGCCAAGCTTAACGGGTTGGATGCCGTCCGCCGGAGCGAATTAATCGCCAGATCACTGCATGATAGCTTCCTACTGCCAAATAGTTATCTAGTCGCTACATAGAATGAGCTGTGTCCGACGACTCGTTCAGGCTTCTGACATCAGACAGGGAGACTGCTGGCTTCTATTCTACACGACTGCAAAGTTACTTCTGTTGACAGCTCTGGAATGGCAGGGTTGCGACTTCTGCTTCAGGACACATAATGCTCGACTGGCACACCACACCTCCAGATTGTCCAGGGAACGGAGCGCACAGACACGCTTTCTGGATACAAAGCATGAATTTTGAATATGCGCACAACTAGCCTAGAGCCAGAGAAAAAGATATAAAAAAAAAAAAAAAAAAAAAAATGTTTTTTTGAATTTTGAGGGGGGGGGAGAATCGCAGTGGGAGCCAAGAGGATAGTTGTGCACTCAGATTTACACCGAAAAGTGGAGGCAAAAACAAAGGGGGAGGGGAGCTAAACACCAAAAAAAAAAAAAAAAAAAGGCTGAACGGTCGGCAAAACAAGGAGCTATTTAAAAAAAAAAAAGAAAAGAAAAAAAAGAAACCGCTACAAACAGTATTTTAAATCTCGCCACGGGTGGTTGGAAGGAAATTTCGTAGCACATAGCGTAAAATTTTGAAGTGGCTGGGCCAATGGGGGGAGATGAGCTATGCACTAAGAGGCCTAAAGGGAGAAGGAAGAGGGACCATCACAATTTTGATCCACCACGGGGGGATGGTGCCCCGCGTTGGTAGCCCGATGACTGCTAAACGACCCCATCGAGCACTTGACGGTGCAGCACATTTTTACGAGGACCAGACACCGCCACACCCTCGGGAAGATGAAAAAATAAATATAAATAAATATAAATAAAAAATATAAATAAATAAATAAATAAATAAATAGATAAATAAATAAAAATAAATAAATAAATAAATAAATAGATAAATAAATAAAAATAAAAAAATAAAAAATAAAAAATTGAGTATTAAAGTAATTTTAATTGTAAGATTGTTGAGGAGGAATTACTTAATATTGGTGGATAAGTAAGTTAACCCTCGAGGCTTCGGAGAGCTGCAGAAAGACGAGAGGAGCACTGAGGGGCTGACTGGAAGCTGGATATAGTTGTTCTAAGAAGCTGACCCTCCAAAGGGGGCGGCCCTGGGGACCAGGCGGGAAACCAAGGGGGGGAGCAGAAAATTAAAAAAAAAAGAAAGAAAAAAAAAGGGGGAGAGCCACTCAGGCTTGGCTCCCGGTCACCTTACCCACTCAGGGGTCCGGTTCAGGAAAACCAAGGGACTCAAAACAAAAAACAACAAAACAACAACAAAAAAAAATTGGGGGTGGTAGAGAGTCACTCAGGCTTGGCTCCCGGTCACCTTACCCACTCAAGGGTCCGGTTCAGGAAAACCAAAGGACTCAAAACAACAACAAAAAAAAATTGGGGGGGGAGAGTCACTCAGGCTTGGCTCCCGGTCACCTTACCCACTCAAGGGTCCGGTTCAGAAAAACCAAGGGACTCAAAACAAAAAAAAAAAAAGGTGGGGGGAAGAGCCACTCAAGCTTGGCTCCCGGTCACCTTACCCACTCAAGGGTCCGGTTCAGGAAAACCAAGGGACTCAGGAAAGAAAGAAAAAAAAATTGGGGAGAGAGCCACTCAAGCTTGGCTCCCGGTCACCTTACTCACTCAAGGGTCCGGTTCAGGAAAACCAAGGGACTCAAAACATCAAAAAAAAATGGAGGGGAGAGAGTCACTCAGGCTTGGCTCCCGGTCACCTTACCCACTCAAGGGTCCGGTTCAGGAAAACCAAGGGACTCAAACAAAACAAATAATAAAAAAAAGGGGGTGAGGGGAAGAGCCACTCAAGCTTGGCTCCCGGTCACCTTACCCACTCAAGGGTCCGGTTCAGGAAAACCAAGGGACTCAAAACAAAAAAAAAAGGGGTGGGGGGAAGAGCCGCTCAAGCTTGGCTCCCGGTCACCTTACCCACTCAAGGGTCCGGTTCAGGAAAACCAAGGGACTCAAAACAAAAACAACAACAACAACAAAAAAAAGGGTGGGGGGAAGAGCCACTCAAGCTTGGCTCCCGGTCACCTTACCCACTCAAGGGTCCGGTTCAGGAAAACCAAGGGACTCAAAACGAAACAAAACAAAAAAAAGGGGGGGGGAAGAGCCACTCAGCTTGGCTCCCGGTCACTTTACCCACTCAAGTGTCCGGTTCAGGAAAACCAAGAAGCTCGGGAAAAAAAAGGGGGGGGGACAGGGCCGAAGAAAGCAAGGAACGGTAGGCTCACTGAGGAGGGGGAGAAAACCTAGATGAAGACTGTGGCACTAACACCTCCCTGCACTAACCCGAAATAAACCACAGAGGGGAGGAGAGAAAAAAAAATTAAAAAAAAAAAAAAAAAAGGGGGGGGGGAGCCTTAGTTTTAGTTGCTGAAAAAATGAATTGTTAGTGATTTAAGTTTAACGGATGTGGAAAAAGAGAAATTATTAGCAAAACGGGGAAAAATAAAATAAATGAGAAAAATAAAATAAATGAGAAAAAAAAAATAAAATAAAAAATAAATAAATAAATAAATAAAATAAATAAATAAATAAATAAAATAAATCGGTGCATGATCAAGATTCGAATGAGACACTACGGACGTAAGGTGGCTTGCGAGGCCCGTTGCGAGGATTCAGCCTTTTGGATACCTTCCTGGGATTCTGGAGTTATGGATTTCTTCTGTTCGGACCTAAGAATGCTGATAGGAGAACCCTGCGCGAGTGGAGTGCTGAGCGGTAGTGCTAGCTTCTTGATCATACCATTCATACAAACTCAAAAAGGAGAAAAAAAAAAAGATTATGTTTAATAACCCATTCATGCGCGGTCATGAGCGTGGTGCGGACTTACAGACCAATTAAAACCGAGGACCGTTTACATTTTATGCACATTTTTTATACAATTTTTATTTATACAGTTTTTTTATACATTTTTATATTATAATAGTTTTTTATACATTTTTTATTTTTTAATAATTTTTATTTTACAAAGATTTTTTTAATATTAACATTTTTACTTTAACCGGGCCTCAAGTAGTATCGATGCTGGCCGCTTTAACGACAAGGGCCTCGTTCATGACCTAAAATAAACAAAAAGTGGCGGTAGCGGTAGGTGCCTCTATGGGCTGGAAGGTCCTCTTCTTCCGGTTTTCTATTCCATATGCTGCTGAAGAGTGGAGTTTTCTTGTTGGTGTTGATACTGCTTATTGTTATTGTGAAATGTCATCTATGTTGTTCGTGAGCCATCTGACTATGTGTTTTGCCTTGTTTTGTACATGTGTGTTTTGTGCTAGCTGTTTGTACCATAGTGTTTCATTTGCTTGTGTAATTTGAGCCAGATGGTGTTGGTCCGTTAGAGGGCAGGCTGTTAAGTAGTGTTTGGTATGACTTGACGAGAAATCTCGATGTTTGTTTGGTCGCAGTTTTATTTTTATTTTTCTGCTTTTATTAGATGATGGCTCTGTGATGGTTTGCGCTGTATTTTACTTCCATGGTCAAGTGTATCTGACCTTTACCAGTGATCGCTAAATATAAAAGAGTTGCAGAGCTGCCAACCTAAACCGGCAAATTGTTAGTACCGCTCCTTTTTCTACACCACTTAATTTTTAGAGTATTTTTCTACTTAATTCATCATAGATATATTTGAAGAGAATTACTCTAAAAATTAAGTGGTGTAGAAAAAGGGGCGTTTTTCAATAGGCGTTAACAATTTGCCGGATTAGATTGGCAGCTCTGGAGTTGTATTAAGACACTGAAAGATAATCTCCACCCATTTTCAAAGCTTCTAGGTGGACCTCAGTGAAATTTTCTGCAAGATAATGCCTCGATTTATGCTGAGAACAACTCAAAACCCTGGTTTAATTCTCAGAAAATAAAAGATTTTGACTAGCCACCATGTAGCCCAGATCTTAACACTACAGAGGGTCTTTGGTGAATCATGTGTCGCATAGTTTATAGTAATCGAAGAAACTAATGCTCGTCTGTAAAGGAAATGAATAAGTGTATTAAGGATATATGATACGAAATCGGCCACAAACCCTGTATGATTTAGTTTATTCAATGAAAACTGATATTTTATGAACTGATAAGCAAGAATGGAGACACAATATAGTTTAAAAATCTGTTTATATTTCTATTCTATTTCTCTTTCTTTTTTTTTTTTTTTTGGTCTAAATTTTTAGAACAGTAAATTTTTTGTTAACATTTATTAAATTCTAATGAGCACAAGTCAACTTTCATATTTTTAAATATTGTATAGTACATTACATTTCAATCTTAAACAAACTGATTAAATTTTACTTTTGAAATCTGTTCAAATTTGTTCATTGTCTAAACTTTTGCGTTGCAGTGTATATGCTTTACAGTAGCTTTTATTAGAATTCGGTGAAGTATTTAAAATTATTATTTACCTTGCAAATAATGTGTATGAAAGCAGTTTTTATTGAAAAAACAGATTTAATGAAATTAATGCTTAAATTAAGTATTTATTTAGTGAGTCAATTATAACAGAATTTGCTATTTTATTGAAAGAATATTTTACTTTAAACTGTAAAAATTATATCTAAAAATACTAGTGACCTATTGTGCATTTCTTACAACAATGAAACAATTTATACTTTGAAAAATTAATGGCTACTTGTCAGGTAAATACTTCTTTATTGCATAGTTGCCAATTTTTACGCTTTTTAGCTACAGGAAAATTTGTATAGATTTTTTTATTTTTTCACGGATAAAACTGTTGCAGAAATACATAATTTTTTTCACTGACATTAACTGTTGCAAAAATATATAAGAAATTTCTATTAAAATTTTTCGGTAGTCACTAAACTTAAAATTTGGCAACTATGTTACTGTTTAACCCTTTCCCGGCCCTAACGCTCTAAAGCGCTCTAAACAGTGTTGCAAAATTAAGAACTCTTTTATTCAACTGCCACCAATACTTTTGAGGAGTGATATTTGATATACATAATAGATGAATAACCTTCGAAGTGATTAGGCAACCGTTATTGTTAAAATTTAGGGGTGGATATTGAATAAAAAAAAAGGCACTAAATTTGACAATACTGACCAGAGCAGTGATATTAAATACGACTGGGAAAGGGTTAATATTAATGTCAACGTAAATTTGAAACTGAAAATTTTAAATCATATGTAACAGATATCTATATTGAGGAGTTTTAACGCATTTAAAAAATATAAAAAATTGTTTTAAATATCCTTCATGTAAAATAATTTTGTGTGGATTTTTTTTTTTTTTTTTTTTTTTTTTTTACTTTTTTAACCGACTTCAAAAAAAGAAGGAAGGTTCTCAATTCAAACCGTATGTTTTTTTTATGTTTGTTAGCTCATAACTTCTAAACGGATGCTCCGATTTTGATACTTTTTGTTTTGTTGAAAAGGTCTTGGTCTGCAATAGGTCCCATTGTAATATCTTTACGATCTACAGAAAATACAGGGCGCCCAAAAAAATCAGTCCCAACTCTTTTAACTGCTAAACGGCTGCAGCTATAGTGATAAAAATGGTATTTAAGTATAGTAAAGTGGCCCTGCAGTACAAGGTTAAACCGCTTGCTGCGCCACCTGGTGGAAAATAGTGGAGTTAGTGTTCCTATCTCAAAAACGGTTATAGAGAAAAAAAGTGAATTAGAAAGTTGAAGATTATCATCGATTTAGTACAAAAAGATAGTTTAGAAATTCATGCTAGCGTTTCTATCTCGGAAACGGTTCAAGACAGGGGAAAAAAGTGAATTATAAAATTGCAGAGCATCATCGATTTAGTACGAAAAGATAGTTTTAACATTGATGCTAAAAGTACAAGGCTAAAAACGTGCCTTTTTTTGTTCGCAATTTCTTACACTATACACACTTGAGCTACATTGCTCACGTTGTAGCGTAGTTGGTGAGACATACGCTATATAGTTCAAAATACGGTTACTTGATACTTTTTGCTTTGTAGTAGAGATCTTGGTCTGAAGTAGGTCCCATTATAACATCTTTACAATCTAAAGAAAATAAAGCGCCATCTGGTGAAAAACAGCGGCATTAGCGCTCCTATCTCAAAAACGGTTCAAGATGGGAGAAAAGTTAATTACGAAGTTGTAGAGTATCATCGATTTACTACGAAAAGACAGCTTTTAGACATTATTGCTAAATATAGAACGCTTAAAACGTGCAATTTCCTACACTGTGCACACTTGAACTACGTTGCACGCTTTACAGCGTAGCGGATGACACGCATACTGTGTGGTTCAAAGTACTGTTACTGTAAGCGGCCACATCGATTAGCGCAAAGTCGTTTTCAACCAACTTCAGAAAGGAGGGTGTTCTTAATTCTTGCTATGCGTTGTTGGTGTTTGTAAGCTTATAACTTCATAAGAAATGCTCTAATTAACCGACTTCAAAAAGGAGGAGGTTCTCAATTCAAAGCGTATGTTTTTTTTTGTTTTTGTTTTTGTTTGTTAGCTCATAACTTCTGAACGGATGATGCGAATTTGATACTTTTTGTTTTATTGTAAAGGTCTTGGTCTGAAATAGGTCTCATTGTAAGATCTTTACGATCAAAAGAAAATACAGGGTGCCCAAAAAAGTCAGTCCCGACTCTTAACTGCTGAACATCTGCAGCTAGAGTCATAAAAGTGGTATGTAGGTACAGTAATGTGGACATGTGCTACGCGATTCAACCGCCTAAAGCGCCACCTGGTAGAAAAGAGTGGAGTTAGCGATCCTATCTCGGAAACGTTTCAAGACAGGGGGAAAAAGTGAATTATAACATTGCAGAGCATCATCGTTGTAGTACGCAAAGATAGTTTAGACATTAATGCTAAAAACAGAACGCTTAAAACGTGCATTTGTTTGTTCAACATTGCATATGTTGTAGCGTAGCGGGTGACATTTATGCTATGTAAAATTCAAAGTATGGTTATTGTAAGCGGTCACATCGATTAACGCATAGGCGTTTTAAGCCGACTTCATAAAAGAAGAGGTTCTCAATACAAACCATGTTTCTCGTTGTTGTTGTTGAAATTTGTTAGCTTATAACTTCGTAAGAGATGATTTAATTTTAATACTTTTTTTGTTGTCGTAATGATCTTGGCCTGAAATAAGTTTCATTAGGATTTCATTAAGATATAAACAAATTACAGGATACTCACAAAAGTCTCTTCTCACTCTAACTGCTGAACGCAAGCAGCTACAATGGTAAAAGCAGTGTGTAAGTATCGATGTTGAAACTTCTGTCCGTTAGCTGCAATGCATATTTTGCTCTTTGTTTGAACTTTACGCTGCGCAATTTCCAGCGCAGCGGGTGACACGTATTTACTGTAAAGTTCAGTATATATGCCTAACAGAATTTTCGGTTAAGAATGCAGCGTATCCTTTCTTTACATTTCTAAAGACTTTTTAATTTAACGTATGTTCGTTCAATAGATAGTTTTTTGGTCATATCCGATCAAGGCAAAAAAAGTGACACAATTGAAAAATGCAGCATTTGAAAAAAATCAACTTAAAAATAACTTGACTAGAATAAAACTGGCACAACTGTCTCTAGAGTGGATAACTTTCTAGATGGAGATGTAACTTTTTTGTTCACATTGGGTGCGTTTCATGTATTTTTCAGTGACATAAACCATTTTTTGAGTAATGTCACTTTTCTTGGAAGTTGTGATTTGTGAAACTTCCGTCGAACGTCTTCTGATGCTTTGCTATATAAATAAGTTTTCACTGAAAAGAGAAAAATAAAATCTTTTTGTAAAAAAATAGAACCGACTCCAAAAAGGGCCTACTATTCAAACAACTAAAAATGAAAGAAAATTGGCCGAAAATGGAACTGTAGATTGCGCCTAAAAGTATAAAATAATTTCCTTCGCCAAACAACCTATAACACTACAATTAATCATAACTTTTGAAGTCGGCGCAAAATTAAATGAAAATTCATACCTTTATTCAATACAAAAATCAAATCCTAATCAAAATACACGTCTCACATTGTTACCTGCAAAACGCAGCCGAAAACTACTTTGATTCAAGAAAACAAATAAGATTTCGTAAGCAGCAAAAGTTGGCGAAGATGCTGGTATCTGACGTCCTTGGTGAACGAAAAATCGCAAAATCATCTGGCAAACATTTAATTTCTTGGGGATATCATGATTATTTTAATAAGGTATATCAAGAGAGTAATCAAGAATATGAAACAACACATCGTACAATATATATTATGAAAATATACATCTTGCGTGTATATTTTTGCCTTACGTTTTTATCGCCAAATTCAAAAGCCATCAAGGATGATCTAACTTCGTAGAAACATAAATACCGCATTGTGGAGAATGTTCACTGTTCTATGTAGATGCTACTAATGGACCAATTGTATACAGTGATAAAATAATAAAGGAAACTTGAAAATGGATCATTCGAGACAACAGCATTTGTTGCTACCGATCTAAAGACAAACCTTTAAAAACTAATTAAATTTTATTTAATTTTGCGCCGACTTCAAAAGTTATGATTAATTGTAGTGTTATAGGTTGTTTGGCGAAGGAAATTATTTTATACTTTTAGGCGCAATCTACAGTTCCATTTTCTGCCAATTTTCTTTCATTTTTAGTTGTTTGAATAGTAGGTCCTTTTTGGAGTCGGTTCTATTTTTTTACAAAAAGATTTTATTAAATAAATTTTCCAACATTTTTTTCTTCTTTTTTTCAAAGAACCCATTACTGACTTGTTTCATTAAATTTACTATACTTATAATTCTTTTTAATCCCACAGGAATTATAAGCATTTATTTTAAAGATGAGTAATTTTTAACATCACACATAAAATGTAAAAATGTTATTATTACTCTCTGGAAAGTTTTAAAATAATTACTTTCACAAAAGGGCAGTTATTTCTGCAAACGCAATGTAATGTGGAATAAATAACTATAAACCTCTAAATTTATTTCTTATTAATATAAAATAAATCAACGATATGCAATGATGTCTAGTTTCTACATTAAATTATGTCACCAAGTAATGAATTTATAATGAAATACTTTTATGTAATAACTAAATTTTTCACATGGCAGAATATTTAAACATCTCAGTGATCTCAGTGGAATTTAAATGTAAAATAAATTTCATTTATCAATTAGTTTTGATAATGAAACAAAGTGACAGCACATTTGTAGAAAATGACACATTATTAATTTTTAACATTAAAAATCTTCAAAAATGCATTACTTAAAATGTAAATTGAATAAAACATGAGTAACATTTCAGTTTAATGCTGAAGAATCTAGGATAAAGCATTTTAAATTTGATTTTACAAATACGGTTAAAGGTTTTGCTTTGTTTAAGAAGCCTCATTTATTTACTTAGTTTCAAATACCTAATGCCTGAGTCCGTTTAAAGGCAAAAATGCGTATTTATTCAACAATTTTAATCGACATTATTGTGGTAAACATGATTTTTAGAATTTTCTAAAGTGATGTTAGAATTATTTATTAGATTATGTACTAATTTATTTTCATATATATATATATATATATATATATATATATATATATATATATATATATATATATATATATATATATTAAACTTTTATAGAATAATGATTTTGAAAAATCGAATTTGTTTTTATTTATTTATTTATTTATCTTTCTACAACATATACTCACAATTTCTTTTGGTGAACTTATAAATAATAATTTGGTTAGTATAATAATAATAATAATAATAATAATAATAATATTATTATTATTATTATTATTATTATTATTATTACTATGCACTATATAATATTATATGTAATAATATTATGTATTATGTTACATACTATATAATTATTTAATTATAAAATAATCATATAATTAATTATATTATAATTAGTTATATATATTAATTATAAAATACTCATATAATAATTATTGGGTTTTCAAGAAAGTTATTTCGGTTTTCAAAAAGAAATATAAATGCCAAAAACTTCTTCATTTTTAAATTAAGGTGTATTCTTAATTCCACCTTAACAACCTTTTTACCTATTACTTTTAACCTTTTTCACAAACTCTTGCACACATAAATTGACAGAAAAATAACAAAGCAAACACAATGCTATCTCTTTTTGATTACCGAAAGAACTTTCTTGCCAATCCTTTATATAGTATTATAATAGTAATATTATTATTTGGATTAATTATTTGGTGGATAATAGATGGATTTTGTAAAATTGTTACTATTATTTTCTTTCGTGTTACGTGTTTAAATATAAAGTACTCGGATGACCCTTTTTAGTCGGTTCCATTGCAAAAACTATTGGTAGTGTAAATATAGTGGTTTGTTTTCGAAAATATATTTCTTATTTGTTTTTCCCGGATAGACGATTTGTTTCCCACGGGTTACCAGTTAAAGCTAATGTTCCTGGATATAAAGAAAATTCATATTGCATTATCATTTAAAACCTCTAACTGTAATTTCTTATCAAAATTGTTCTTAAGCAGTTTCCTAAAAAAAAAAAAACAGATTTTTGCTATATTTTGTTCCAGGAAAACTACTCGTTATCAATGAGGGCTAATTTCCCTAAAGAAAAAGGAATGTTGGGTTGTTTTTTAATCTCAGTAAAATCTCTGGCACTATTTATTTTTTGTTATTTACTTTTTCCAAAAATCGTTCCCGCCATTTCCAAGAAAATCATGTTTCTAACGCATTTCTCCTGGGTGGAGTGCGGATTACTGGTGAACGTAACTATACTGAAGGCTAGGGTGTTTCAATTCGAATGGTTTTCTCAAAATTTCAGAGAGATTTGTCTTCTCAAAAAGATCTTAAGTCTAATTTTGTATGAAAAATGGTTAGAGCTACTTTCCAGAAAAACAAGTTTCTGCGATATTTTGCGACAGGCGGAATAAGGGCTAACAGTGGACGCTAAATTTCCTGAAGAATTATATGGACTTGTCAAATGTATAATAGGTTATATTCTTATTCTATAAGATTATGTAACCAATGGATAAAATCATAGTTGCAAACTTTTACGCTTTTTGTTTACCGGAAAAATTTACTAATATTCATTTATATATAATGGTAAACGTTTTTACTGATATAAAAACAAAATCTATTAAATTTTCCGTAAGCCAAAATGCGTAAAAGCTGGCAATTGCGCAATATATGCAATAATTACTCCAAATGGTTATTAATTAGTAAGACAAAAGCTTGTTTAATGGAGAATTTTCATATTCCGTAAAATCATTTAACCTAAGGTTAATGTAATCAAATGCTTACTACTAAAATCGTACGAGCCATTCTCGAGAAAACCAAGTTGCGGGTATGTTATCCAACAGGTGGAATGAGAGTTAACAATGAAAGCTAATTTTTCTGACTATGAGGATGAGATAGATTAGTTTGACATCACAGGAAACGCTGAACCATCTAGAGATGTTTCAGAGTGTTTTCTGACACTTTAGGATATTTACATAAATCTTAGTTCAATTTCTAAGAAAAACAGGCATTTGTCATATTTTTCAGCGAGTGGGTGAATGTTAGCATTGAATGCAAATTTTTCTGAAGGTGTTGATAATTCCGTTTGGTTTGTTTTCTCAAAAAAAAAATAAATAAATAAATAACTCTAAATTTTTATTAAAATCCTGCGATCCATTTCTGAGTAAAACTAACTTATACCCTATTTTACAACTTATAGATAAATTGTCGATAGCGAACTCAAAATTTTCAAATTTATTAAAGATAAGGATAAATCCAATTGACTTTTCACCCTAAAACACTTAACCCTAAACTTTCATCGATTTTTTTTATATCCATTTCCGAGTAAACTCAATTTCTGTCATATTTTGCAAATGGTGGATAAAGGGTTAACAATTACCGCCAAATTTCTTGTAGTTAAGGATAAGTTCAATTTTATAAGCTAATTTCATGTGAACCCAAATTTTCCTCTGAGTCGTCTTCATTAATAGTAATTTTTTAGAAATAAAATTATAGGCTTACTGCACGATAGAAATTTCTATTCAAAATTTGTAGAAAAAAAATCAGGGATAATGTGAGTATCGTACGAACCATGAATATATTGTCTACGGCTATTTCTATCACATTGGAATTTTTCAGTTCTAAAAAATACCTACTTAGATTTTTATAACTGTAAGAAAAGGTTATTAATACTTTCGCGACTGCTGACGTAGATTCACGTCATTTGAATATCTCTAACTCCACCAGCGGGTGTTTCTTTCGCAATTTGTATGTTATTTACTTCTTAAAAATATACCCAATATTCAAATTTGTACTATCAATATATTGTGGATATAAATGCTGTGATTAGAAAGAGTATAACTATAATGTATATCCATTTGTAATACAAATGTGAATACGGCGAATTTTGTTCTGAAATATTGTAACAAGGAAGAATAACGCCCACAGGTGGACCTTACTGTGAAAAGACAAAAACATGCGGTCACGAAAGTGTTAAAATTGGTCAAATAAACGTTCTTTAATTAGGGAGTAAGTTCTCACAAACAAAGCGAAAAAAAGAAAAAAAACTAATTTGTGATCATGAATAATGAATCAGGGATGAAAGTGGTTATCGTCATGGGCACCACTATTTTTATTTAGAAAAAATGAGTGTACTTATACTCTAATATCCGTTGATTAAACAGGATAGAGATTTTTGTAAAAAATTTCCGGTGGAAGACTTCCGTCAAAAGACGAAAAACTTTCACCCCTGATGAATAGTTTTTAACAATGCTCTTAATGATTTTAAATTTCGCGTTAACAGAGTGGTCACAGACCCCATTTTTACCCTGATTTTTTCACCAATATTTTTCCGTCGGAATTTTTAATAGTATGTTTGCACTAGTAAAAATTATTGTATAAATATTCTGGTGGAAGAATCAGGGATAAAAGGCGGTCTGTAATCACCCTGGTTAAAGACCAGGATGTTCATCTGGTTGTCCACCGATTTGCTTTTTTCAGTGATTCTTACCCTAATAAGAAGAATCACGAATGCAAAAGGCAGATCAGTAAACACACTGTCTACTGATGCTTCGTAACGCGTTACTTTTTAACACTCCACTTTAGGAATGAATATTGTGTTAGTGTTTGCGCTACTTTTTTTTTTTTTTTTTTTTTTTGTTATGATGCATTACCTTTATCTTCTTTTTCCTTAATTTATTGAGTTCGGTAACACTCTTTCAAAAGCTTTTTCTTTTTTTCAAAGATTTGGAGTGTCAACATTATAATTTCACACTTGACAACATTTCTAATTCGTTCTAATTTATCATAAAGCATTATCAGTGAGTAATGAATACGGTTGCAGAAACAGAAAAGAAAATTCTATATTTAAGCTAAATATGGTGTAGTTCTATACCTGATTTTTAACCTAACTTTTACGTGTTTTTTAGGTATTTTTTATGCGTTATTTATTTACTTATTTATTTATTTTAACTAAACCAACGAAAAACGTGGATAGCAAAGTAATGTTGCCAGATTACTTAAAAAAAAAAATTATTTAAAAAAAAAATTAATAGCTCGGATTTTCTACGCCATGGTACATGAGAGGTGCAAGAGTCTCAAAGACACCAGTACTCGTTATCAATAATTTCTATTATGCTCAATCGCAATAAATTCAGGCACAAATATGATACAAATTATTGATAGAAATACGCTTGTGTAAGTTTTTCGTCTTGAGAAAGAAACTCTTGCACCCCTGTGGTACATTCATGGTCTCGGCTGACGGTCTTTCCACCACTACCTAAGCAGCTGACGGTTATTTTCCCATTATTTGATGTATGAAGAATCATATATATGAGTTTCGTGCGGTATGAAATAACTTTATTTTTTAAGATTTTTTGCTGTTTGAGCCTCTCGACTGACGGATAATCCACCATTTCCAAGGTGGCTGACGGTTATTTTCTCATTGTTTGTTATAGAAAAAATCTGCTACACCAAATTTGGAGCGGTATGAAATAACTTTATTTTATTTTATTTATTTTATTTTATTTTATTTATTATTATTATTATTATTATTATTATTTTGTCGAGTTTCAGATTCTCCTACTCATCCCCCACCGCGCGTGCGACGACTAACGTTCATTTTAATTACTGTTGATATCTAAACAATTACTAGAAATAGAAATTGGTCGGTATAAAATCACGACCAAAAATGTATCGCTGCCTTCCGTACTAATAGTAGGTAATATGATGTTAAAGTACATTCAATATTCGATTGCTAATTGCTCTTTTATATATAAAAAAAAGAAACACATAATCAGTTTGTACAGTAATTTGTCTCGCTTCTTACGAATCAGAAAGGAAAATAAATAATTATTTTTAATTATTTTAATCTTTACAAGCAGCTTTTTATGAAAGCCTTAAAAAAATATACATTATAACTAAATATTAAATATTTGATGTTAATATAAAAAAGGGAACTAATTTTATGTGATAATATAGCTTTTTATAGCATTTTTTTGTTTTTTTTTTTAGTTGTAGTAACCATAACAATTCTTTTTTCATTAATTTTATAAACACATTTTAATCTCTTAAGATTACTGTAAATGAAATGGAAAAAAAATCAGCATTTTGTCTTATTCTTATTTAAAAAAAAATTAATTTCAATTTAACATTTAAAAAGAAATTAATCTTCTTAATACCGTAGAAAGCATTTTTTTTTTTTTTTTTTTTTACTCTACGCGAATGAAAAAAGAAAATAAAGATAGCTTATGATATTATTAAAATGAATTACTCATATTAAATATATATTATTTTAATTCCTAAATTATATCAGTTGAATTTTATGTGGTAAAAAAAAAAAAAAATCTTTAAAGTCAGTTACTACACTGTTACGTTTCAGATATACAACGGGGGGTCAAATCAGTAGATTTTTTTTTTCTAGACAAATACTGAACTAAATAGCCTGAAATTTCAGACATGCAAAGAACATTTAAAAACTCAATCTCTACAATCGATTTTGTCCAGAGTGTTATTATGGGTCCAACCACAAATTGAAAAAGAGAGCAAATACTTAGGATCACCCTGTATCATAAAAATCTATAAATGACATGTAACGTTAACGCATTGTTCCGCAAAATATGTCCAGTATTTATATGCTTTGTTGTAGGAATTGTGCAATTATTTAGGTAGATATATTTTTTTAATCTTTTTTTTTTTTTTTTTTTTTTCAAAAATTATTAATTATTTTCACAAGTTTTTTCTTTATAACTAGAACGGATTTCCATAATTTTTTACAGAATTGCAGAAAAGTTGACAAAAATGTAGAGAAACATTATTCTGAAACATAATGTTTCATCATATAAATTTTATGAACTCACAAATCTTAGTAAATGAATAAAAATATTTCAGACTTTTAAGCCTATAAGGGTTTATTTTTACAAAAAAAAAAAATATTTTTCAACGTGTTTGAAATAATTGCATCTTCAAATTAAATACGCGATGTGTGAAAAACCCCTCATGAAATTTCTAAAATCTAGATCATTTTTTTGCCGCCAATTAGTTTAATGTTTACTCATACAAATGAACTTTTGACAAAAGTTGCCCCAATGTATACCGCTTTCAACCTATACAATAAAAAGTTTTATATTTTTTGCGCATGCACAGTAAAAATATATATACTATAAATGCTTATATCTTAAGAATTCTTACACGTGTGAAATTTATGTTTCAGATAACGTTTCTCTAATCTTTTGTCAAATGTTCGATAAGTTTTATAAAATTTTATGGAAATCCGTTCTAGTTATAATAAAAAGACTTCCCAAAAACGTTAATAATTTTAGGGGGGAAAAATTATATCTGCCTAAATATTTGCACAATAACATATAAAAATTGTAGATAGTACATGCAACAATATGTTAAACGTTTGCTCTCCAACGTCGCCTCTCAGGCGACATTCTATACTTCAACTTGAACGTCGCTCAAGAGGCGCCATGACCAATTAATTGACCTATATATCTTATATACACCAATAATTTTCTGCAACTAAAAGTGCTATAACAGGTGTAATACTTCGTTAAGAAAGAGACTCCACCTACACTTTTTATTAAGCGTCTTTGAGCGTTGCTTGCCTTGGCCACTGGTAAATTGTCAAGAATACTTTGCAAAATATCCCACAATGGAAAATTATAAATCGTAATATTCATATATAATGTATATAATATGTAAATATACATCAAATATAGATGTTTATATTTAAAATTCTTATGTTTTATATTTTGCATTTTTTTATTAAAACTATTGTCGGGTAGCTCATTACGCTTACTAAAAGAATGTTCGAATGCAAAAGGTTAATTTTCCATCACACTTCAGGCCCGCACATTTGGAAAATACAAAGTGGCCGACATAAAAGAGGCCATTGAAAAAAAAGAAGGCGCGGCCTTCGTAAAAGGGGTATAAACTTGCATTATGCTAGCCTTTCATTACGCGGCCAGCATTACATAAGGACAACCAGATCTTATATTAAGCTAGATTAGCTAGATTAGATTTATCTAGACTAGCTAAAAGGCGGAAACTACGAACCCTGCTGTACTTCTATACTTTTCAATAGATCTCTTACGCAATTCTAATTATGTTCTCAAGCCACACCCTTTTAAGAAGCATTTTCTAGTACGAAAAATTATTCCATCAGTACCGGAAAAATTACGAAGTTTTATATGCTGATCACCAAATATCTAGAAAGAAGGTTCGAGCTGTTGGTTTACCCGTGCGAAAAAAGCTTTGAGAGCAAACGGTCAAAGTTACAAACCATTTTAACCTTTTATGATACAGGTGATCCAAAGCGTTTGCGCTGTTCTATAATTTGTGGATGGTCCCTTTAAAACACTCTAAAAGAAATTGATAATGGAAAATGTGAGTTAACAAATGTTCTTTGCATGTCAGAAGTTTCAGACTATTTCGTATAGTAATTGTTTAGAAAATCGAAATAATGTCAAATAAAGAAAAAGAAAAAAAAACTGATAATTTGATTACTTATTGTATGTAACTTATTATAGGTGAAATCAAATAATTAATTAAAGGTGAGTTAAAAAAAAATACAGATAATGCATATCTGTATACAGTGACATATTATTTTTATTATCGAAAAAAAAAAAAAAAAAAAAAAAAATATATATCCAGGTATTTTATTACGTCAATATTTCACATTTTTTATTCTGCTCACTATTTTTTTTTTTTTTTCAGAATAAATAAAAATTTTTATAACATGGTTATACCTATCTCATAATCACGATAAACCGTTTCTTAATCATTTTTTTCCCGTTTAGTGAAAATTAAAATTAAAAGAAAAAGAAAAGAAAAAGAAAAGAAAAAGAAGAAAAATAATGGTCGCAAAAATATCTTTTCACCTTTGAAATAACAATATTTTGCATTGGAAATTTCTTAGTAACTATAAGCACATTTATTATATTTAGGACTAATAGAACTGATATTGAAAAAAATTTCAAAATTTTATTGCTATTATTCAAAAGGCATTGTTTTTTTTTTTTTTTTTTTTTTTTTTTTTTTTAAGTTATTATTTTTGTATAAAAAGTTATTATAATTTATTAAAATTATTAAGTAGTTTTACTTAATATTATTTATGTTTGCGAATAAACATAGTGGAATTTTGAAATATAATTCTGGTTGTTTGGTAATTAAAATCTGTTTTCTGTGCATTTTATTCGTTTTAAGTATATCTCAGTGGACAAATTTGTCAAGCAAATAATAAAACTGTTTTTCTGCATGAGTAATTAAATAAATTCAGTTATAAAATGGCATTATTTTTCCTTGAAAATTTTCTTATTCTGGTGAAATTTTAAAGTTTTTGTATCGAAAAAGGATGTAATTTTAATCATATCATAATATGAAACTAGATTTTAAATTTATAGAATAATTAATAATTGTATAATTAATAGTTAATTATAAAAATGCATAAAAATTAATTTTACGTACGTTTCAATTAGTTTTCAGTTGTCTAATTAACCCGTTAACGCCCGAATTAATTTTGCAAAATATCATTAGCTGATTATTTCACTTCTAAATTAATATAGACAATTGACAGTAAAATCTATTAGCTTAAGCAATTCTTCTAATAGTTTTAAATTTAAAGCCTATCCTCATTTATTGACGTTTAGTGTTCTAGTAAGAAAACTTCGAGACAGAAAAACTTTGAGATAACATTAATTTCCTATTATACGTTGAGAGAGATCTCGAAAGCAAAGTATTATAATATATATTATTATTCAACTTGATTTAAGTTAGTATACCTGCGCCAAAAGCAAATATATGTGCGACGAATGAAAAACCATAAAATGACTATCCAAATTATGAAATAATAATTAATAGTAGGCACATAAAACTTTCAGGGATCATTTAGAGTGACGCTATAAACTGTCACTAAAAAGCAGAAATCATTCCAAGAAACCACAAAAAATATATGTGCTATTTTATTAGCTGTCCTCAAACGAGGACACTGGGCGCTAACGGGTTAATTTAGTTATTTAGTAGTTATTTAATTCGTTTATAAAGTTTCATTATGTAATGCAAATTATAATTCTATTTCTTGTTCCATTTCTATTTCTTTTTAACAATAAAAAAAAAAAAAGCCAAAATCTACTTGTGATATTTTAGATAGATTTTTTCTCTTGATTCCCTTTATCTATATATTTATTTAATCCATTCAAGACGGATTACACCCCGTCATGTATCATGTTCCCGTGTGTGTGATCATAGCTGCCAACATATTAATTTATTTCAGAGAATTTTTAGGTCCCGCTTTTATTTCATTCCACTTACAGCGATCGTACTCTCCGACCTTTTGTCAGGACACTCTCAAAGTAAAGAAATTCCCACTTTCTTTGCCACCACTAATTTTATGCAGAGATACTTCTGGATATATTTATAGCAATGTGCCATGATTATACCATAGCCTCCTTAACTAGATGCCTGTCGCGTAGCTCGGAAACTAGGCAACAGTTGAAGCGGTAGACAGCGCCACCTAGTACAGATTGTGTGACATTTTTATTCAACTGTCACCAATAATTGAAAGAAGTGATACATGATATATATAATCGAGGTCTCTTCGGCTCTATTCGCCTTTTATGCATATCATATCCCACTTTAAAAACATTTTGGTGGCTGTTGAATAAAAAAGTAGCGCAGTCTGTACCAGGTGGCGCTGTCTATCGCTTCAGCTGTTGCCTATGAACTCCCTCGTATTTCGTCTACTAAATCAATCACATCTAATATCAGTATTGTTTTACCCTATTTTTCTAAAACCAGTCAAACCATAGCTAAAATTCTCAAACAATATGATTTTAAAATAATATTTTCGCCTTCCAATAAACTCACCTTTTCTCAGTTAAAAGATCCTATTGATATGTATAATTCTTGGGGCATTCATAGTATTTCCTGTCAGTGTGGTTTATCATATATTGGCCAAACTAAACGCAGTCTTAAATTTCGTCTAAAAGAACATATGAATTACGTCCGCAAACAAGAAACCAATAAATCGGCTATTTCTAAACATTGCTGGGAGGAAAATCATAATTTTAAATTTAATTCAGCTAAAATAATTTGCAGACCTAAATCCATTCACGAACTCGATTTCTTTGAAGCTTTTCATATTTATAAAAATTTTTAAAACCTTGTAAATTGTGATTTCGCTGTTCCCTATTTGTCTGATTGTTGGAAATTTTACATTCAGTCCACATTTCCTTAATTTTTCTACTGTTTACACAGCTACACATTCCTTAATTCCTATTGACCACACTCCCCACCTCTTCCGTAATCCTATTGGTTGAACTAAATCCTGTCCCTCTCCTATATATACGAGTACTTCTCCAGATTCAGAATTCTTTTTGTACTGAAGACGGTACGCTTTAGGCTACCGAAACAGCTATGTATGCACCTCAATAATTTTCCTTTGGCGTTTCTGACGTAGTAGTTTATTCCTGTTTTAAAATTCCACTGTTTCCTGTAAAGTGAGAAAATTAAATTCGGTAACTGACAAAACTAAATGTAATGACAATAATAAATGCATTTTAATGCCATCTTTTTCAATTTATATTTTATAATTAATTATTCTTTACATACCAACTTACAAAGCCATACGGACTTCACGTTAATTCCTTTCGAAATTAACTGAGTTATGAAATTTATAAATGTTATCTATTTCTAGCATCAAAGAGTCGTAAATTAAAAATCATAATCATTCGTAAATGAATTTAATTAAATTTGAAAATATGCATTTATATGTCATTGGGTTTAATATTTTATAAGCTGTGTTAAGTTGCTGTGCTTAGAAGAGTCGTTCATTTTTACAATTTTATATGGAATATGAATTTTACTTGAAATATGTATATGAGTTAGGTCAGTTTAGATGATTTGATTTCCTTTAATTTAAAATGTACACTATCACAAAATAAGTTAAGAAGTATATGCATTCATTTCATATAGGCATAAAATGATCAGTCCTAGTTCAATTCAGTAACTTGATATAAAAAAAAAATATATAAAGTTTTATATTACACATAAACTAATGAGAGTCACTTGAAAATAATGTTAGAATCGAGGAATTTTCAACATATTGTTTTTGTTGTTCATATTACGAGGAATGATACTGGCAGGATACCTTGAGCAAGAATCAGAACCGCTTATACGGTTATATTATATTATGTTATATTATGCTATTCCGCTTATATTATGTTAGGATTTTTTAGAAAGACCCTAATGGAAGCACTCCACGCAGACCTAGAAAACTGAATAAATTCTTTACGTAAAAATTTGTATCAATAACATTTGATTTATAAACCAGTTATCAATATTTTCAAGAACAAAACCTTGTATGACTAGTCGAGTAGAAGTCATTAAATTACATATATGCATTTTTATTATTATTTTTTTTTCCTATTCACAACAATAAAAGTAAGCTTTTCATCAGGGGATAATTTCATGGCACATTGTTACATACATGGATGAAATTTCCGCTTTTTTCAACCACTTTTTAAAACAGTAATCAACATACTATATAATAAAAAAACAAAAACTCAAAAAATAAATAAAAAATAAAAATAAAAATCATAAAGATTAATGAAAGAAAAATAAAGTGGAAATCCCATCCCGCAGTGTGCAATTATCGTAGCATGTGCCATGGAATTACCCAAAGGAATTTAGTAATGAAAGATAATTGTAAACAACAGTTATATTGATGTTATCGTATAAACGAATGTTAATACTTAGTAATATTTTACTAGATATACGTTAATTTTTCAAGTTGCTAAACAACGATTAAAAAATAAGTAAAAAATAGTTTATTGTTCAGAAATGTTAATTCAAAAATACAAGTTTATTTACCTCCAAGATATTCAATGTACTTTACATTAAAAAAAGTGCTCTTTAAAATTGTACCAAATTTTGTTTGTTGAAAAACGAAGTAACGTGAATGCTTTGAGTGGGAAATAAAATACATTCCATAAAGCAAAACTTAATTATAATAATAATTTATAGATATATGGATGACATATGAATTTATAAGAAGCCTGTTTATAAAATATATAGAGTGTAGAATTAATAATAAGCAAATTCAAGTTTCTACACATTAGACTTATATTTCTAGTCAGAGCAATTTTAAATTCAAAGAGTAATATAAGTTTTGAAAATGAGTTAAATATGTGTTTGATCAAATACCTCATTTCTTAGCATGTCATAAAATATAAATTTTCGCTCAGTGTTCCAGTCATATATCAGGGTGTCGACAGTCGAAATTTTCTCCTGATTCTTCCACCAACATATTTGTATAATTATTTTTTACCTAACTAATCGTGCAAACTTACTACTAAAAATTCGAAAAGAAAAATAATGGTGGAAGAATCAGCGAAAATTTTTCACGTGTCGACACCTTGCATGTGTCTATTTTATAAAACAATTGCTGTTTACCTGTATAGTTAATTTTAAAGCATATATCGATTATAAAATTAATTAACATATAAATTAATAATTAATTATCAAATTATAATTTTAAATTTGAAAAGGTAAAACTTTTTAAAAAAATATTTTTTTTTAAAGAATATTTATTTAAAAGGATGATTTGGAATATATATTTAACTCTAAATTTCATTTATTATAACGAAAGAAAATTTCTTACAAATTATAAAATTAACTTTAATGTTTCACTTCTTTTCTATTTCATATTTTTAGCTTTCATACGCATATATTTATTTATTATTATTATTATTATTATTATTTTACTTTTTTTTTTTTTTTTTTTTTTTTCAGAAATTACCATTTTATTTCTGCTTCCATTCCAGATCTCCATAAATATTTTGCTTTTGAATTCAATCCCATTAAATATTAAATGCAAATCACATTTTATCTTATATTTGCTCTGAATTTTGATTAAAGTGAAATGTTTCGATTTTATTTGAAAACTAAACTAGACATGCATATTTTACGAAGAGGAATCTCTGCTGCACAAAGTCTTTTCAATATATATATATTTTTTAATTTGCGTTATAAATTGTTGTCCATTAAGGGGAAAAAAAAAAAGAGGCAGATTGGGGTATATTTGAAGATATTTATAGGAACACACACAAAAATAAATAAATAAATGAAACAAAAATATAATCATCAAAAACATTTATTTTTAAAACTAATAATTTTTATCACAATATGTTTATTTTCACGAAACTTTAAAAAAAAAAAAAAAAAAAAAAAAAAATCATATTCTATTTACAAACTGGCATGTACGCTATAATATACATATTAAGTTAATTCTAATGTATAAATTTAACAGTCAAAGTTTTTAATTTTTAAATAACTCTACCATTTGTTGAAAGATTCTTCTCCCAAAGCTTGGAGACGGAAAGTAAAGGCTTGGAGCCCTAGTCGCAATCTTTGGCGAAGCCTTTCGCTGTTATCCGTGATTTTCTCCGAATTTCGCGTAAATATGTGCTATAACCGTCTTTTGAAGGGATGAACGCAGAGGTCGTACTCTCCGCTTTCTTTGTTACCATTAAATTGGTGCAGAACTACTTCTGTCGTTATTAATAGTTATGTGTCATGATTATACAGGATGGAGCTTATTATATAAGAATAGTGATAGCAATAAATTTGAAAATTTCTCATCTCTGAGAGTGTAATGAGAAAAGGGCGGAGAGTACAACCCTTGCGAACGGAGGGTACTCGAAACAGGCCTAGAATTTTTGCGTAGTCAACTGACCTTATCCCAAATAACACTTATCTTTATACATATGTAAGTGTATAAGATATCAATACAAAAAACCCTTAACGGGTTAAAAGTTTGTGACGCAGCACTGTACTTTATGGCTATAAGAATTAGAAATACGGGTCTTAAAAATAATGATATCAAATTTTCAGTGACGCTTTGATATTAATTAAATTATACATAGATTTTCTTATTTGAATTTGCTTTTTCCTTTTATTTATATTTACAGTGTAAACGTTATTTTCAACATAAAATAATATATAGCATTTACTCATTGATACCTTTCCATTCACATCTCTTATACTATGAAAGCATGTGTTTTAAAAGAAATTATATGAAATTCCAGTAACGCAGTGGTGTTACATTAAGTGATTTGTTTTTAAATTTCTCTGCAATTATTTTGTTTTGCATATTAAAGTATATGTGCACATTGAAATATTGCATTTAATTTTCAAATACGCTGTCAAATATATCACTTTCATTAAGCTTATATTATGTACTGAAATATATTTATTTCAATGAATTATTCTATCTTTTGCGTCACGCCATCCAAAACTGTAAGTAAAATATATGGAAATGTTTACTTTGTGTCATTTCATCCAAATAAATTGAAAATGCATGCAAATAGATATCGTGATGCAAAGAAAAAAACTGTGAAATTTTTTTCAGTTTTGGATGGCGTGACGCAAAAGATAGAATAATTCATTGAAATAAATATATTTCAGTACATAATATAAGCTTAATGAAAGTGATATATTTGACAGCGTATTTGAAAATTAAAAGCAATATTTCAATGTGCACATATACTTTAATATGCAAAACAAAATAATTGCAGAGAAATTTAAAAACAAATCAATTAATGTAACACCACTGCGTTACTGGAATTTCATATAATTTCTTTTAAAACACATGCTTTCATAGTATAAGAGATGTGAATGGAAAGGTATCAATGAGTAAATGCTATATATTATTTTATGTTGAAAATAACGTTTACACTGTAAATATAAATAAAAGGAAAAAGCAAATTCAAATAAGAAAATCTATGTATAATTTAATTAATATCAAAGCGTCACTGAAAATTTGATATCATTATTTTTAAGACCCGTATTTCTAATTCTTATAGCCATAAAGTACAGTGCTGCGTCACAAACTTTTAACTCGTTAAGGGTTTTTTGTATTGATATCATTACTTTTTAGGGGTTAATGATCAAAACGTAAAATTAAAGGAACATGGTAATAAGTTATAACACTGTATTAAAAGTGTTGTTTTATAGGTCATACTCGAACAAAATAACAAACTAAATAAAATTTTAAAATTTTATAAAAAGTGATAAAAAAGATGGACACATGCAACATTACAAAGGCATAATATAGTACATTTTAAAAATGACAAAAATTTCTTATTTATATTTATTTCTTATTAAAATTTTTTAGGTATAGATTTGATTTAAAAGAGAAAAATAAATAATAATAGAAAAATCTTTAAAAGGTGAAAATTTTATACTGGTAAATATTTAAGTAGTATAGTTTGTTATGAATTTAATTAAAAAAAATCTTAATCTATTCAAAATTTTATTATAGCTTAACATTTTGTAATTTATATATTATATATACTAGAAACTTAATGAGCAAATTAATTATTTTCAAATTCTGTTTTAAGAATTTTTTCAATCCGTAGTTTAAGTGATTTATCACCTAATTTTGAAAAAATTACAAATATTTGCATATGATTATCATATTATTTGTCATTTTTATGAAAATAAAGGAAAAATTTTTTGTTGTTGCAATCACCTTTTAAAATAGAACCAATTTTGAAAGTTAACAACGTATCAACATGAAAACAATGTAAATACAAAGAATATTTTTGATAAACAAATGTCATATAAAATACAAGTACCTAAATAAATAACTCATTTAATATATATATTAAAAAAAGAAAAATATTTTTTTTTATTTTTTGTGTTTATTTTTGACGCTTTCCGATAGATGGAGCCAAAACGATTATTTGATATTCAGTATTTCAGATGGAAGAGAAGAAATTCGTCCGCGAAACTGCCGCATCACGGTATTTTCGGAGTAAAAAATAGTTCGATTTTTAAACTGAGTTATAAAAAAAACAAGAGTTTTCCTAGGGAAAAGGGAGATGTCAGGCACATCAGATAAAAGCGATTAATATCATATATAAATTTAACTAAATTCGCTCGAGCCATATTCGAGAAAAAATTCTTACACATTAGTCCGTCCATTTATAACTTAAATGAGCCAATTCATATCTCGAAAAATATTGCACGCAGAAATGTAGCGATTTCAGGGTAGGATCAGACAGAAGGTGAAAGTCTATTTTGAAAATATCAGAACATAACCTCCTATATTTCCTGAGATATTAAGTGTCGGCTTTCAGCGGTTTGTTTGATCTTAAAATTCTTGTATATATAAGTGTCGCAGTTTTCGTTCGTTTTTCCGTTTCCGCTGAGTGCCGTGGCGTTCGTTTGTTTTTGCGCTTGCGTCACTAGAAAAACTGCCGTTTTTCATGATGTTTCCTAGTTGTGATCTGTAATAAAGAAAAAGTGATACTGCTACAAACAGCGTAAAAATTGTCTGCATATTTATAAACTAAGAAAACTTTACATAAATTTAGAAGTAAATTAGACAGTTTTTTTTTCCCATAACACATATTTAAATTTAAATATAAGTTTGACAAATAAAATATAGGCCGCGGTAGCCTGATCGGTAAAAGCAGCGAGTTCGTGATCGAAAGATTGCGGGTTCGGTCCTCGAGCCGGCCTAAGACCGTCGTTTACGTTAATAGCGACTGGTGCACGTTAAATTTCGTCGTGGTCGCAAAGTCCTCCAAGTTCCCATCAAAAATTATACCTCTGGGGGCAGAGCCTGATTAATGGGGAAGCACACATTATTTATACTTAAACCGTTAATTTTAACAAGTACTTTCCTCCTATAATAAACAGAAAATGCTCATTAAAAATTATTTTAATAAATTCTGGTGTCTAATAACGATGAGTAAATTGGATTGTTTTACACCGTTCATTTTTTATAAAAAATATTTCCACGTCAAAGCGTGGAATTTCTGTGACATGAAGTAAAAAATAATTGTAAATATATTCCGGTGAGAGCGGAGATAATGTGTGCTTCCCCCTTAGTCAGGCTCTGTCTGGGGGTACCGGAACATGGATTTAACTCGGCCCTGATCCGGATCAAAATTCGAGTTACTGTTGTTTGGCTTGTGCTGCCATCTTTCACCAGCTCTTCTTCCTCCCTAAGTGGCGCTCCTAAAAACGGAAAGTGCACACCTCTTGCCTTAAAACCGGATATTTCCACTACTGGGGCTCGGAATTTTTGAGTGGCATACGACAACAATAAATAAAGTATCCTAAAAAGGATATTTTTTAGGATAGGTTCTTTGCCTTTTTTTTTTTTTTTTTTTTTTTAATTTCCTCAAATAACTTCGATATATAGAAAATTGTCAAGATGTGGCATGTCAATGCTTAGTAGTATGTGTAATAGCATACTTGCCAACATACTAATTAATACTCCATAGTATTGTTAACTTCGCCTTCTTTTTCACACCGGTGTATTTTTTAGAGCATTTTTCTTCTTAATCGTAAATGTATTTGGAGAATATTACTCTAAAAATTTACTGGTGTGGTAAAAAGGGCGAAAAAAACAATACTACGGATTATTAACCCATTAAACGTCGCTATATGAATCCCACTAAAGAATTATGAATGTTCGTATATTTTAGGTTTTCAATGTGCATTTCTTATCATATGCAGTTTTAATAATTAAAATATATATTTTGGTATAAGATATGTGTTTCCAAAATGGGAGATTTGACACCTGATTGGAGTAGAACACATGTTGAAATCTGTAAAACCCTTTTAAATTAATTTTCTTGATCCCTGTTTGTTATACTAGTTTAAGAAAAGAATTATTTTGTTTCATATCCATTTTTAAACCTCTGTACTCGAATGAGTTATTTTTGCTGATTTTTTTTTCTTTGCTGATGTATTAAAGAAAAACAAACTTTTTTGTTTGAATAATTGAAAAAATATATATAAGTTACATTACATTTTTTTTTTTTTTTTTAATTATCAACGAAGCTAGACTTTTCAATATTTATTGTAAGAAAGAAAAAAATATATTTATCTTAATTACTTGCAGAGAAAAAAATATCTCAAAAAATTGTTCCCGTAGCGGGTGCTTTGGCGCCACATGGGTTAATTAGGATGTTGGCGAGATTGATAATAGTCGATTCGGAAAATAGAATCGAAGCAACACTTTAAACGTAAATAATACTTCATTTTTATGTAAGATATTAATTATTTTTATGTAATAAAGAAAACTTTATTTTTTATGTGTGTTTGTGCTATTATTTAGTAAAAAATTATCTGTTGGTTTATGTTTATGCATTAATATTAGATGCATTATTATTTTACGTGAAAATCAATATGCTTTATACTGCTCTTTGTAGTTTCTTCAAAACGGGATGACTCAATAATATTTTACCAAATTCCTAACTGACAGCCTTAACACGAGTGTACTTTCGCTAAATTCTCAATGCATTTAAAAATTGATATTATCATTTTACTAATTAATATATTGCTATCTCATGACATATATTAACACTTTCGCGACCGCTGACGTAGATTCACGTCATTTGAAAATCTGTAACTCCGCCAGTGGGCGTTTCGTTCGCAATTTGTATGTTATTTATTTCTTAAGTATATACCCAATATTCACATTTTTAGAATGAATTATACTATGAGTACAAGTACTTTGTTGAGAAAGAATATAATTATAATGTATATCCTTTTGTAATATAAAAGTCAATACAAAAAATTGGTTCTGAAATATTGTAACTTGGGAGAATGATGCCTACAGGCGGACCTTACTTTCAAAAAGGCATGCGGTCACGAAAGTGTTAATGAAACATTAACTTCTTAAACAATTAAAGAAATTTACGCCTATTTAGAAATGCATTGTTAATGCTCAATAAAAGAAATAAAATATATTTGATTAAGTAGAGCACTGAACATGTAATAAAGTAATTTGGAATCCTATCAAAATCTTTAAAAATGCTTTAATGTCACCGCCAAAATATGATTTTGAATCGAAAGAAGAGAGGGTCATCAGAAAAATATCCCCTCTATCTATGATTTAATGAGACTATATTAACATTTCCGCGACCGCATGTTTATGTCTTTTTGACAGTAAGGTCCGCCTGTGGGCGTTATTCTCATAAGTTACAATATTTCATAACAAAATTTTCTATATTCACATTCATATTACATATGCATATACATTATAATTATACTCTTTCTAATCAAAGTATTTATATCCATAGTATATTGGTTGTACAAATATGAATATTAAGCATATTTTTAAGAAATAAATGACATACAAATTTCAAAAGAAACGCCCACTGGTGGAGTTAGAGATTTTCAAATGACGTGAATCTACGTCAGCGGTCACGAAATGTTAACGTACCTGCCAGCTATCTCATTATTTAACGCAGACCTGCCAACCTAATCCGGAGGATTGTTAATCCTGCCCATTTTTCTACACCTACCTTCTTTTAGAGTATTTTCATTCTTAATTCATCGTAATCACATTTGTAGAGAATTACTCTATAATTTTAATGGTGTGGTAAAAGGGGCGTTACTAACAATCCTCCGGATTTGTTTGGCAGCTCTGTTAACGGAAGATTTATACTATCCGCCTTTTAATTCGCACCAGTCTTTTTTTAGAGTAATTTTATACATATTTCATCGTAAGTACATTTGGAGCTGATTACTCTAAAAATAGAATGGTGTGGAAAAAAGGGGCGTGTAATAAAAGTCTTTCGATTCATAATTAGAATGTTGATAGCAGTGTTGCCAGATCTGGCGGATTTTTTATTCAAAAATAACCAATAATTTTTAATTGTAATGTTTGCGTAATCACTTCTAAGACTGATAGTCTATTATGTATATTAAATATCACTTCTCAAAGTTATTGGTGATTATTGAATAAAAAAACCCGCCAGATCTGGCAACGCTGGTTGACACGTATGTAATAAAATCAGACTTTTCTCTATAAATTTCTCAGAATCAGAAGATTTTATGATGTCTTCGCATATCGTGAAAGCCAAACATGACATCAGAAAAATTTGTGTGTGTGGGGAAGGGGGGGTTATTGTGTCTATATGTCTGTAGTCCTATTTTTGTTTAGGTATCACATAACAACGACTGGAAGAAATTCAGCATTTGCCTAGATTTTAGATCAGTACCCAACTTAAAATTGCATCTATCAAACATTTCAAAATTTTGATTAGGTTATAAGAAATGGACAGAAAACCTTTATCTGTCCGTCTGTCTGTCTTTCTGCACTTCCGTAAATATTCATTTCGTTAATATATTTATGATTATTTTCTTGAAACTTATATATGTTAATTAAGTTCACTATTAGGTGTTCCCTATTGAAAATGGAATAAATATCACTACTGATTTGTGTACAGGTATACAGAAATTATTCCAAAGGCATTGCTTTTTATGAGAGGTATTTCTATAAACCATATTTTAATACCTTTACTTTACACAATTCTACATCTGATACCATAACCAATGAATTATGTTTATAAGCTCCATTACAAATAAATATTGTAAATTAATAAATTTAAACCCTTAATAAAAATTATAAAGCTTTCATAATATTACAACTGACAGGTAATCTAATGTTTCTGCAGTAATTAAATTAATGAAAAACATATGTAAAATACTTGAAGTTTTGTTTTCCTTCTTATAACAAATATGCAAACGATGTACAAAAGAAATGATTGTTAGTACAAACGGATACAAACAAGACATAAATGTTTGGCACCATTCATTTTTAAAAACCTCGATTTTACAAATAGCCGTTTTTACATCCCACCCTCCACTAAAAATTCTGTAACACAAATATGCAAATGAGGTACAAACGAAATCATTGTTTGTATACAAATGGGTAGCACAAACGGGTAAAAAAGTTATTTAAAAAAAAATCTCGCTTTCACAAATAGCGGTTTCTCCAGCTCCCCCTACCAAGCACTCGTTATTACAGATATGCAAATGAGGTACAACCGAAATAATTGTTGGTATAAACGGTACAAATGGGGTATAAACGATTGACTACATTCATTTAAAAATATCTCTATTGGGGGTGCTGGTCGTTTTCCCAGCTTCCTACCAAGAACCCTTTATTACAAATATGCAAATGAAGTACAACCGAAATGATTGTTGGTACTAACTGGTACAAAAGAGGTATAAATGATTGGCACCATTCATTTTAAAAAATCTCGATGGGGGGGTCGTTTCCCCAGCCCCCACCAAGAACTCTTTATTACAAATATACAAATGAGGTACAAACGAAATGATAGTTGGTGCAAATGTGTACAAATGAGGTAAACGCAATTGGCACGATTCATGTAAAAAAATCTCCAGGTGGGGGGACCAGTCGTGTCCCCAAACCCCCAACAAGAAATTTTTATTACAAATCTGTAAATGAGGTACAAACCAAATGACTCTTGGTACAAACGGGTACAAACGAGGTATAAACGATTGGCACCATTCATTTTTAAAAATCTCGATGTAAAGGGCTGGTCGTTTCTCCAGCCCCCCACCAAGAACTCTTTATTACAATTATGCAAATGAGGTACAAACGAAATGATTGTTGGTACAAACGAGGTATAAACGATTGGCACCATTCATTTTTTTAAATCTCGATGTGGGGGGGGGGCTGGTCGTTCCCCAGCGCCCCCCCCACAAAGAACTCTTTATTACAATTATGCAAATGAGGTACAAACGAAATGATTGTTGGTACGAACGGGTACAAACGAGGTATAAACGATTGGCTCTTTTCATTTTTAAAAATCTCGATGTGGGGGGGCTGGTCGTCCCCCCCCTCACCAAGAACTCTTTATTACAATTATGCAAATGAGGTACAAACGAAATAATTGTTGGTACAAACGGGTACAAACAATTGCACCATTCATTTTTTAAAATCTCGATGTGGGGGGGGGGCTGGTCGTTTCCCCCCCCCCCACCAAGAACTCTTTATTACAATTATGCAAATGAGGTACAAATGAAATGATTGTTGGTACAAACGGGTACAAATGGGGTATAAACGATTCACACCATTCATTTTTAAAAATCTCGATGTGGGGGGCTGGTCGTTTCCCCAGCCCCCCCCCCACCAAGAACTTATTATTACAATTATGCAAATGAGGTACAAATGAAATGATTGTTGGTACAAACGGGTACAAACGAGGTATAAACGATTGGCACCATTCATTTTAAAAATGCTCGAGCTGCGGCAGGGGGGGGGTGGCGAAATGGACGTTCTTACTATGCTGATGAAGACAGAGAATGGATTGTTATAGTAATAAGTATAATTTGCAAGTTTTCACTCGGTTTTTAACCAGCAGTTGTAAAGAATATACTAACTTTAGGGAACACTTTAAAGAATATATTGTATAATTACAATGAAAGTCTCAGTTTGTAAAGTGAGACACAATTCATACGAAATTTTAAGATAAATTTAGTTTTAAGTATTAATGTATGGGAGACTGTGTTTTTATAGTTTCTGACAGTTTTTCTTTTACCTGAAAATTTTGTTAAATTTTAGGCAGGGGTCCTCTCCGCCCTTTTTTCAGGACACTCTCATGAATCAGAAATTTTAAAATTTATTGCTACCACTATTTTTGTAAAGTAATATCTACCCTGTATAATCATGGCACATTACTATAAATATACCACAAGTATTTCTGCATTAAGTTAGTGGTGGTAAAAGAGGCAGAAATTTGCTATCACTGAGAGTGTAAAAATATTAGTGTTGTAAAATAAAACTGTATGCATTGGATCAAACTTTTAATGTATGGAGCCTATGGCGCATGTAAAATATTGGCGCGAAACATCTAAAATGATTGATTTGCCACCACAAGGAACGTAAATCTTGGTCAATTGTTTGATTTCTTACCGACCGACAATAAGGGGTAAGAAATGGTGGTTGCCGTTTTTTACGAACATGTTATAAACATGGCTGTGGTATCAGCTTAAAGAATACATAGCATGATGAAAATTAAAATACCTCAATTTTCATTTTTACGAGACATTGTGATACGTTTGATTAAATCTGAGAGACTAAAATCACTACCAATGCCTCAATTTTGACCACACATACCAGTGAACTCTACCATACACTTTGATAGTGTAAATCATTTTATCACACGCTCTGGTTGGCAATCAAAATGAAAACTTTGTGAAATGATAGAAACTAATTCCATTTCATACAAACAAAAATGAAAATAATAATATTAAAATTACGTAGGATATTAAAATTACGCAGTCAATGGTGTAGATGAGGTACCTATGTTACCCCCATTAAGCGCCGCGCCAAGTATCTCATTTTGGGACTGTACCATTGGCATATCTTCCAACCAAATGACGATTTGTTAAAAATTTTAACTATATATGATTAGAGATATATGCTGAAACTTAAAACATACGTGAGTTCAAATTCTTTCATTGTGATTCATACAGCGGCATTTAACTAGTTGGTCTGAAGTTTGGAAGTCCCAGCATCTCACTTGCACTATTCATTACTTAGCACATCATTCTTATTAATTCCATATTATTTTAAATATATATATATATATATAATAAGTAGATAGATATAACGTAATAAAATTTAAATACATAAAGTAATAACATGTGGGTTGCTAGAGAAACATATTAACAATGTCAATTTTACATCGACAATTTGTATAAATATAACTATGAATAGTAAAAATAACGATGAATTAGACCACAATACTCACGCTGCAATATAAATGAAAATCACTTGCACCAATAATGAAATATAATAGAACTAATAATATGAATAATAAAGAATATTAACCTGTCTTAAACCTTTAAGAAATATAATAAACATCAACACTCTCCCACCCTCTCTCTCTTTCTCTCTTTCTTTATATGTATGTATATATATATATATGTGTACAGGGTGGTTATAATTAAACTTCCCCTGTAAGCAGCATCCTACAACGTAAACGGGTAAGCGGAATGTAACGAAATTTGGTATACAGACTATACACGAAACGCACTCACGGAATTTAGAAAAAAAAATTAGTTCCAAAATGTCCCCCAGAGGACACTTTTTTCCGAAAAACAATAAATTTAACCCAATAAACGACCAAAACAGTATACAGAAACAATATTAACAATCCAGAACAAGAATTATGAGTAATAAAATGTAAAAACGGGAAAAGCTGTCAGCTCTAAATAAAAAATGTCGAGATTTGTATGCTTGAGAAGAAGCAAAACAGGTTAGGTTTATGCAAAACAGGTTAGGGTATAAAACGTTTGCAGACGTTGTCATGTTTTATGAGAAGGTGATCAGAAACTAGTCAGTAAATGTTAATATTGTTTCTGTATTCCGTTTTGGTCGTTTATTGTGTTAAATTTAATGTTTTTCTTTAAAAGGCGCTCTCTGGTGGACATTTTGGAACTTTTTTTTTACGAAATTCCGTGAGCGCATCTCGTATATAGTCTATATACCAAATTTTGTTGCATTCCGTTCACCTGTTTTCGCTGTAGGATGCTGTTTTTTAGGGAAGTTTAACTACAATTACCCTGTATATAACTTTAATTCGAAGAAAATAATCCGCTAGCCTAAATATTTACATGAGTATTTTCCGTATTTTCTATTGGCTAATTCCTTCACATAGCCACAATTCTACTAGTTATTATTCCGCTGCTAAAAGCCGGTTCCCCGTTATATTTTGGAACAATAATCCGTCTTGCTGTTCTATGCATTGATCAAGATAATGATCAATAAATGCAAATTAAGAAATTTTATCTGCAGACCGAAATGTATTCATGTTCTTTTGTGGAATTAATTTAATTTCTACCATATATCTAGTCGATTTGCATCGGTGTTAGGGTTAAGGTCAATTAATTTCGCTAAGGTCCTAAGCCTGTTGGAGTACCCCAGCGTGGGTCTTTCTAAGTGTTTTTATTCTGTGTTTAATCAAGTTTCGGAGAAAAACACGGAAAGCTACGAACGGCTACGACGACGAGCTTTATCTGGCATCGAAACGGTCCCTTCACTCTAGTCAATCAGATAGTTACATAACGTATAGGAGTTCCTTTGCATAGCTTGGTAAAAAAATTACTAATTCTGTTATTACTATTTTCTATTAGAATCTTTTAAACATTTCGGAAACGTATTTTAATCAATTATTTGAGTCCAAAGTAATGATGACAAAATTCCCCTCAACAAAATGTCATCTATAAACACTAGTGTTTAGAAATAATTTTGCTTATCTTTACACGATCTGCAGGCATTATATACACAGGGATGGAACACGGGCGCAGAATTCATACCACTATCGATGTAAGAAAATTTTCTACTTCTTAAGTCAACGATATTATAAGTAGAGAAATTTCTTAAACGGATTCCGGTATGAATTCTGCGCCCGTGTTCCATCCCTGTATACATGAAAAATAATACAGCTAATCGCATGTAATTTTATAAATATTTTACCAAATTTCCAGTTAAGAGAATGATTTTAGAATCTATCGCAAATCTTTTTTACAGATTTGTAAACAAATTACAAATTACATTCCTATCATTTTCTACAAAATACGTATTTCTAAGTATTCGAATAACATATGTTTTTTTAGTTATTTTTAATAAAATGTTAGGGTAGGTGGGGGGAATTGGTGCCCGGGGGTAATTGGGTACTACTTTTTTCAAAGTTTTTTACAGGAGTGGTATCTTTTTGAACTATTTCATATATACACTGTTAAAAAAATGCAGAAAAAATACAGAAATTCTCTGTAATTTCAGAAAAAAAGTCCTAAAATACGTTTTGTCTACGTAATTTTTCCGTAATTTACGCCTTTTTTCTGAAATTACAGAGAATTTCTGTATTTTTTCTGCATTTTTTTAACAGTGTACACACTAATAGGTATGGTCATATTCCATAGCTCATATTTTTTTCAATGTTGTTCTGTAATACCCTGACTAGTAAAAAAAAATCTCAGATGCACCTATCATGCTACAGTTTTTGAAGTGCCTAACAAACTTTGTTCGTCCAAGCTTTAAAATAATGTTGAGATTTTTTAACTTTAACACAATGTTTAAATTTTACCTATTAAATGCAAATTCTCGTACCTAAGAACATGTGGTGCGAGTTAGTTTTTTTTTTTTTTTTTTTCAGTTACGTGTAAAGGGAAATTTGGGGGTTCAAAAAGTTTAGCACCCATTTGACACCCTGCGGGAAAATGGGTGCTAATATAATTTTCTGTTTATTTTCAAAAGTAACTGTTATTTTGTGCTGTAAGTCCATTCTATGTGTTGTAAGCCCCCAGTTCCAGTAAGCTTAAGGCATATTGGCTCAGTTGAGAAAGATTACAAAAAAGTCTGCAAACTCTTCTGCAACTATCAAATAAACACTGTTTAAGTGTTTTATGGAAGAAAATGCTTATTTTGTTCAAGTTTTATTTTAGGAAATTCTGTCAAAAGCATTGAAGGCTATGTGAGCAATTTCAGGAGGCTCAAAAATATGTTTGTACGTACGTCCGTATGACATCAGGCCAAAATCAGCTTCATTTTTACAAAGTTTTGAGGCCTCGTAACTTTTTTTTTGGCCAAAGAGAAAAAAAGTATATATTATTGCAGTTTAGCTTTTCTATTAAACTACTTATACCATAAATTTTATATGTGTATGTCATAAGGCACCATTGCCATTTCTGTTTTCCAAAAAGTGCCAAAGTTTTGTAAAAACAAATGCAATTTCTTGTAGCTGTTGGAAAAAAAAATTTCAGTAAAAAGAAGTTCAACACATTAGATATGGAATTCTTTCTAGTACCCATTTCCCCAAAGAAATTAACACATGCTGCCGTGGAGTTATAGGTGTAGCACCCAATTACCCCAAGGGGGGAATTCGGTTCGAAAACACTTAATATTTTTTTGTCAACTATTTAATAACGGAAAAAAATATTAAATAACATACAAAGATTACAGTCTGCTGTACTAAAATATTTAGTTAAAATATTACAGAATTTCAGAACGCCAAAGCGTACATAACACAATTTGTAAAACATGGACACTAATTCCCCCCTCTTACCCTACCATATTAAATTTCCCTCAGAAGAAATGTCATTCATAGACCGTAATTTTAGTAAATTAGCTGTTGTTTTCCTATACATGTCTGGCCATAGCCTCCTTAACTAGATGCCTGTCGCGTAGCTCGGAAACTAGGCAACAGTTGCAGCGGTAGACAGAGCCACCTAGTGCAGATTATGGGACTTTTTTATTCAACTCTCACCAAGAATTTAAAGAAGTGATACATGATATATATAATAGACGTTTCTTCGATTCTATTCGCTTTTTATGTATATCACATCCCACTTTTAAAAATTTTTGGTGGCTGTTGAATAAAAAAGTCGCTCAATCTATACCAGGTGGCGCTGTCTACCGCTTCAACTGTTGCCTAGTTTCCGAGCTACGCGACAGGTAGAGTTAAGGAGGCTATGGTTTGACAAACACTGTACACGCCATAAAATCTATAGCGCTAATTCCATATAACTCATAAATACTCATAACTCATAAATCAAATATGACGCCAAAAGAATGCTGGCGTAATCAATCGTAATTATTTTCTGGAGCATTGTAAACCAATTACAAATTCCATGTTGCCATTTTCTATAGAAACCATACTTTTAAACATTATAGCAACATGTGTTAATTTCATTATGTTGAAAGGAGCTAAATTATGTTAAAAATTGGTTTCATAGATATTTTTGATGGAAGAATACTATATAAATGAATGCATGAGTTCGCAGTTTCCTCAAATTAGTTATTTTAAATATATTTTATAACAAATAATTCTTACTAATAATTCTTTGAAAAAAACAACAGTCATATAATTAAATAAAGTTTTGCTTACCTGGGTTGTCACAGGTAATCGTATATTCCATTGATGAAGAAAAAACCTCTTAATTTATCATCAGATCGTACACTTGAATTAGATGAAAAAATACATGGATATATATTTTAGATGACTTCTGTATTAAAGCGTAGCAACTTCTTTTCCTATAATTAATGTTGATTAGACTGAGAAAGTCTTACATAATATGTAGATCAATTATTATTTAGGATAATTCACATGTTGCTGCGTAATGAAAGAATGCCTAGATGGTTTGCCTTTTTATTTATTCATCTTAGACAAAAGAAAAATATTATGATTAAATAGAATAAGAAAATGGAACGTCAGTTCCGAATAACAAAAATTACATGATTGAAAAAAGTATTACAGTGTACTCGTAGAGAGTCGCGACACATCGTCACGTGATGCGGCAGGTGCACCAAAACAATCAGTTGGCGGGAAGCAAAAAACAAAAAAGAAAGTCCGGAACAAGAAAAACAAAAGTCAATAAAAGAATGTTCTGAGATTAAATATCACAACACCCCCTCTTAAGCTCAGAAATTTTTCAATTGTTCATTAATGCATATCTATGTCTATTAAAATCAGTTTTTGGCAGAGCTTTTGTTAGGGTATCGGCGGTCATTTCTTTGGTAGGTTTGTATTGAAGCTTGATTAGGCCTTCTTGTATTAGGTTTCGCAGAAGATGATATCTCAGCTGTAAGTGTTTTGTTTTGGACTGGAACTTATCGTTTTCAGCAATCTTGATGGTAGATTGGTTGTCCTGGTACAACACTATAGGACATTGTTGCGGCAAATTTAAATCATCCAGTAGTTTGTTGAGCCACTGTATTTCAAGTGCAGCACTCGCAGCTGCGACGTACTCAGCCTCTGCTGAAGACATGGACACACAGGACTGTTACTTCGAAGTCCAAAATATTGGATTTTTTCCTATCTTAAATAAATTTCCAGAGATGGACTTTCTATCATTTGGATCATTGGCCCAATCCGAATCCGAATATGCTCTAAGAACAGGTTCACCAGAGTTACAAAGTTTTAATTTAATATCTTGGGTATTTTTCAAATATCTAATAACCCTTTTAACTGCCTCCCAGTCTTTCGCTCTAGGATTTTCGTTTCTACGGCTTAAGATGCCAACGGCAACACTTATATCAGGTCGCGATACTGTAGAAATGTAAAGTAACGCGCCTATAGCCTGTCTGTACATTGTGTTGTTTGGTAAGAGATTGTCATTATCAGTTAATTTTATATACCCTGGTTCCATCGGTGTGTCAGAGGGCCGTGCGTTATCTAGCCCAAATTTGGTTACAATGTCTCGTATTTTATTATTTTGATCAAGCGTAATTACCCCTTTACAAGGTCTTTCTATATTTATTCCGAGGTAATATTTGGCTTCCCCAAGGTCGGTTAATGGATATTCTTCCCTAAGTTGATTAATTAGTATGTCAATATTGTGATTTTTACCAGCTATAAGTAGGTCATCAACATACACAAGAATGTAAGTTTCTGTGTTATCTTTGTTACGGATATATAAACACTTGTCATGTTGACTTTGTTTAAATCCTAATTTACACAATGTTTCATTAATTTTCAAATTCCACGCTCTAGCGGCTTGTTTCAAGCCATATATCGCTTTCTTTAACTTACATATTTTATTTTCTTCGCCCTGGACAACATAACCCTCGGGTTGATGCATGTATACATCTTCTTGCAAATTTCCATGTAGGAAAGCAGTTTTGATATCTACATGCCTTAGATTCAAATTTTTATATAGTGACATGGTCAAGAAACTTCTTAGAGTGGTATGCGATGCAACTGGTGCAAAAGTTTCGTCATAGTCCACCCCGTATTTTTGAGAAAAACCCTTGGCAACAAGCCTGGCTTTATATTTCTCGACTTGTCCTTGGCTATTGTATTTGGCCTTGAACGCCCACTTACACCCTACTACTTTGGTCCCTGGTTGAGCGTCAACAAGTTCCCAAGTATTGTTTTGTCTGAGTGAATTCATTTCGTCGAGTGTGGCATTCAGCCAATTTTCTTTTTCAGCTGGGTTTTGAATTTTTAGTATATCATCAAAACACTTAGGCTCATCAATTCTTTTGTCATTTACTGCAAATGCAAATCTGTCGGGCGGAACACCTTTATTTAATCGTTGTGATCGTCGCGGCAGAGTTTGCGTGTCATCCGGACTATCGTTATCGCCCGCTATATCTATATTTATATCAGTATCTAATATTGGTAATTTGGACACCGGAATTTCATCATTTGAATTTTCATTCTTGATTTGTGATGTTTCATTATTGTGGGATTCTCTATTTTCATCCTCCAAGAACTTTACAGTTCTGCTAATTATTACATTTTTATTATTTGTGCAAATTCTGTAGCCTTTGCTACGATTATCATATCCCACAAAGATTCCTTCTTGAGCGGTGCTATCCAGTTTTCCCCTATGTATTTTATGTACATATGCGTATGCGCGACATCCGAATGTTTTTATATTTGATAAATCGGGTTTACGGCCGGTCCATTTTTCGTAAGGAGTTGAGTCGCATGAGGAGGTCGGGAGCCTATTTTGTATGTAATTTGCAGTATTTACGGCTTCCCCCCAAAAAGGAATTCGGTAAATTGCTGTCTTTAAGCAGACAGCGAGCCATTTCGGTCAGCGTACGATTTTTACGTTCTGCCACGCCGTTCTGAGCACTAGAGTAAGGAACGGTAAACTGGTGCTCAATTCCTTCTTTATTCAAGAATTCATTTACTTCCATACTAGTGTATTCACCCCCGTTATCGGAGCGAATTGCTTGCACTTTTCGGCCAAATTTGTTTGCGGTCATAGGCACATATTCCTTTAACTTAGAAAATACCTCAAACTTATTTCTTAGTAAATATATAATAGTATAACGACTGTAGTCGTCTATAAATGTAAGAAAGTAATATTTTCCACCTACAGTGGGGGTTTTCATAGGGCCACATAAGTCTGTGTGGACCAGTTCGAGTGGTACGGAGGCTCTAAATTGTGCAGCTTTGGGGTAAGGTGAATCAGTTAATTTTGACATTATGCATGTTTTACATTCAGTATTATGTTTGCAATCATTTAATTTTATACCCACAGCCATGTCCTTGTTAACTAAATCTTTAATGTGGTTAGTGTTTCTGTGGCCAAGTTTCACATGCCACTTGTTTATGCAATTTTCGTTATCACAAGTTTGTATTACAATGTTCGCTATGTGTTTGTTTTCAGAATAATTTAATTGACATTCATATAAGTTATTTTTCACATATCCCTCAATGCATGTATTACCCTGATTTACAATTTTACAGGTTTTATCATCAAATATAGCGATACAGCCATTCTCTGTTGCTCTTTTTATAGAAATTAAATTAGTTTCTATTTCAGGGACATAAAGAACATTTTTAAGTGTTATTTTGTTCTGTCTGTTTTCCGAATTTACGGTATACAAATCCACAGTACCGGAACCCAAAGATTTTAGCTGCGTGCCGTTCGCGATAGTGACGTTAGAAACGTTATTTTTAAGTTCGCGAAATTTTAGTTTATCATTGCAGATATGTGAAGACGACCCTGAATCAACCACCCAATTTACAGTTTTATCTCCAACATAAAAAGAATACAATTTATCAGCTTTTGGTTTATTGCTCCCCTCTGCAATTTGAGCGCTATCTGGCTTCTCATTGTTCTGAGAGCATATGTTGGATCTGAAGTTGGGTTTTTTGTTGAAATTTTTACTGTGACTTTTAACAGCAGAATTATTTTTATTTCTTAACTTATAACATTCTTCAATATTGTGGTTACTTTTCTTACAGTATTTGCAGAATTTCTCCGATTTGTTATGGTATTGGACTTTTAACGCTGAATTTTGAATAGTTTTGTTTTCAAGCCTTTTGGCATATTCATCAGCTAATTTGTTTCGTATGTATTCAGGTGTCAATTGGGCTTCGTCTCTCGATTCGAGACTTGTTATGAGAACGTCATACGAAGGAGGGAGTGAGCATAGCATTAATGCAGCTAGGTGCGATTCATTTATGACTTCACCTATGGCGGTGAGTCTGTCGCGTGTTTTATATATATCAGCTATATGTTGGTTAACATCACCACCTTCAATTAATTTTATGGAATAAAGTTTCCTAAGTAAGAAAAGCTTACTGGTAAGCGATGATCTTTCGTGGACTTGGCGCAGAGCATTCCAGCACTCTCGTGCTGTATCTAGATTCATAACGTACACTATTTGTTCATTATCAATAAGAAGATTGATAATAGCTCTGGCTTTTCTATTTTTTGAACGCCACTGATCGGTTATTGGGTTGGGAGGATCGTCAGTAATGACTGTAAAAAGATCCTCTTTTTGCAAGTACATTTCGATACGAAACTTCCACACATTATAATTTGTGGAGTTCAGCGGTTCGATTTGTATATCTTTTGTTGCTGACATACTTAAACAAAATTTTTGTAATAGTTTTGTTAATATTTGTTCAATTCGTAAATATTCATTTAATATTTTAAATTAACACAGTTTGGATAAATAGTACTTGAAGAAGAAAATAAAATTAAATAGTTTTCATAAAAATAAGTACTTTTCAATACTTTCGATTTAGTGTCACTTCAGTTTTGAAGAAACAAAAACAAATATTTTTGCTTACATTTTCATTTTTTATTTTATTATTTTAAATGTACACACAGAAAAATAAATTGGTCACAGTGACCTGCCAAAATGCTCAGCTGACAATACAGAATTGACTAACCAAAATAACTGACTAGCCAAAAAGTGTACTTGCTGAACTAGTCTCCAAAACTGAAAAGTGTACTTGCTGAACTAGTCACCGCAACTGAAAAGTGTACTTGCTGAACTAGTCTTCAAAACTAAAAAGTGTACTTGCTGAACTAGTCACCAAAACTGAAAAGTGTACTTGTTGAACTAGTCACCAAAACTGAAAAGTGTACTTGCTAAACTAGTCACCAAAACACTACTCCAGACTAGGAAGGTTAATATTATTAGACAAAGAAGGCTAGTCGATAATCATAATTATCTGACCAGGAAGGTTAGTCAACAACCGCAGTTGCCAGACAAGGCAAGTTAGTCAGAATCTGCACTTGATTAAGACGGTTAGTCAGCAGCCAACAGGTATCTTACGAAGCAAGCTAGTCAATTTTCAATGAATATCTGAAGAGGCAGGATAGTCAAGACTATTTACCTGACTAATCTGTCTGGTAATATTTGAAAAGGAAAACTAGTCTCTATTTCACTAAGCTGCCTCATAATATTTGTGGAGAAATTTTAGCCCGAAAAAAAAAAATATATATATATATTTGACTAGCCTGTCTCATAATATTTGAGAGAGATTAATCAAAAAAATTTAATAGATTAAAATCCCTCATATTTCATGAGGAAGTGGCCTCATACTTGTTTGCAGGGGCTTTTGAAAAAGCATTGATGTTAGTCTTAACCTCATTACTTTTGTAATCGTTTAATTTTTTTCCCCGTTCAAGATGTTCAACATTGGAAAGACATTTAAAGAACTTTTCTGAAAAAGATTACTTGTCCATCATTTGGAATAAAATACTCATAGCTGCCAACTTTTTCAATTTATTACGGAATGCTTCGCCCTTTTCTTCGTACCATATTCTTTCTACAGTAATTTTCATTAGCATGTAATTACAATTAAATATGAAGGCAATTACTCTTCAAATATGATTTGAAAAAGGGCGGTACTAACAAAATTCTTAAATCAATTAAAATAGTTAGCAGCTATGAATACTGGAAATTTAACAAACCTAGTGAAACAAAGAATTCGCTGGTTTAAAACTTCCTACATTTATTTTAGTTCCTTCCCTACATTTATTTATCATTAACACATGCATTTATCTCGCACACATGTTCAAGAAATGAAAGTTCGGGGATCAATTGTGTGTTGGTGTTGCATATTAAGGCCGATTGACATCACGACAGTCCTAGGCCTATTGGAGCGTTGCCCTCCGTGGGGGGGGGGGGTCTTTCTAAGTGGTCCTACTCCGTATTTTACGCAAGTTTCAGAGAAAACCACGGAAAACACCGAACGACTGGGTCGGCGTACGCCTCCTGGAATCCCACTTTCCGTCTACCAACTTAGAACGCAGAGCCTTATGGCTGACGTCATCACAGACAGGCGAACATTATCATCACCGGCTGTGAGCGTTTTGTTTGGTGTCAGCTGCGATTTTTTTCCCTTTCCTCTTCATAAAAATAAAAATTGAATGTAGTAACAGAAGCAAATTTTCGCAACTACAATATTGAACTTGCTTTATTTAAAATCATTTGAATAATTTAGGGATGATTGGATTTAGCAAAAATTTCTGAATTTAAAACCAGTTAAAAAACAAACAAGAATACTCCAATGGCAATATCGTTCCATTTACAAATGAAAATAACTTATTTTCTAAAAGAGATTATAAAGATGCTTTCTTACTCGCCCCCCCCCCTTAAAAAAAAAAGTTTGAAATGTTATATTTTTTAAAACTGAATTTTTCAAGTTTTCCGATATTTACGAACAGAATTCTTCCCATATTTAATTTCAGTGGACAATGATAAAATAATAAATAACTATGTAATATTAAGAGGCATATCTAATATAGTTAAAAAATAAAATAAAAAGCAAATAAAATAATCATGTAAAAAAATATCCAAATAACGGGAAATAAATTATTGGAATAAAAAACTTTAAAAGTTAATATTATTTTACATGCACAAGAACAAAGTACTGGATTCCTGAAATTTTTGAACACCAGTTTTTGATGAACTTATCTGGATACTGTATCTTTCGAATCGATGAACATGATTTAATTCAACTTGATATTTAGTTTGACCTTGACCTATATTGTGCTGATTACATTTGGGGATCAACAACTAAACATGTGGTGGTGTCATCGCGTTTTTGCGGAATTTTTTAATAGGTAGTATAGGAAAAAATTTCGCATGAGTTTACATAATGGAAATTATTTTTGACTTTTTAATATGAAATTAAATAAATATGTTTATAGTAGCAAGAGTCAACCAGCTAAACAAATTGTATATGTAAGCGCATCGCTTCCGCCCTCTTGTAAGAGTAAATTTTTAGTATGGGTATCTTTCAAAAGAACTCGTCAATACCTTTAAAACTAATGGTTGAACATAGATCTATGATAATTTTAAAAATATATATGTATCAATCTCCCCCCCCCCCCCAATTTAAAAAATAAAATAAATAAATAAAATTGAGAAAAGTAAAACACATATACATATAGAGAGAGAAATTTAAGATTTTTATTTTGAACAAAACAGAATTTATTAAAAATAGAAACTTCCCAAAAATTTATTTGCTGTTAAATTTTCATTTAGGTTCCTATGACCATTATTAAGATTAAAAAAAAAAAAAAAAAAAAAAAAAAAAATCATGCTTTAGTGCTTTTTAAAAAAAATTATTATTCAATTGTATAATATGAAATTCCTGCTCATAATCCATAAAAGTTTCTTAAAATTACTGGGTCTTGAATTTTACAGTCTCCAAATTTGTTAACAGATTACTTTATGACATTCAAAAATTTACATTATGACATAAATACTTAAATGGTATCTAACCATAAAGGTTATGATATACCAATATTGTTGCAGTTAAGTAAAATATAGTTTCCACTAAATAAATAAACAATAATTAAAATAGTTTTTATCTATTAATTTATTTTTGTTGGATTAAATAATAAATAGTCTTAAATTATATATAATGTGTATATTTACTCTTTTGACAGACAACACACAATTTTGGGGTGAAAAGTTATCCTTTATGTATAACAGAGAACTGAGATTTTTGATACAGCTGAAATTCTTTGCAGTATATAAAATATGAGCTGGCGTGACTAAGCATAATTTTTGTTTATAGACTGTTTCTTAACATGTGTAAAAAGGGGTACTTATTTATAAATTTTACTACAGTACTCAAATTCTCACATCTCTCCAAAATTTTAATTGCTTAATATCACTACAATATTATAAAGCTAAAAACACTACAATAAATTCACACACATACGCGCACGCGCAAACACACACACACGAAAAAAAAAAAAAACAATTTACATAAAGCAAGTTTATTAAGCATCAATCTTGATTATATGAAAAATTATAAAATTACATTTTAACACATCATAAAATAAACAAATTTAACAGATAATATTTATAATTATGAAATGATCTTTCACGATCTTCAATTTGAAAATTATCTTTCACGATCATCCCTTGAAATATGCTTTTCAGTAGGACTCACTCTTGATATTGTCTTGCGAGGACAAATTAATAGACAATCCAGAAAAATACATGGGATAGCACCATGCTTTCAAACACGGACGATGTAAAGGAACACAAAATTTCTTTTCATCATAGGAAAAAGTTTCATATTCTACATCCGATTTCTTGAAATGTTTCTCAGAAACCTGTTAAAAAAAAAAAAAAAAAACTGTAGCATGTATTATGTTACTACCTTAGAAAATACGAGGACTTTTTGCAACTTTACAATAAAGTTGCGTATATATATATAAATCCAGTTTAATAAACATAATGCTTCAAAATAACCTTTTCATATATTAAGTTTAGATCTATTGTACGCAATACAACCTGAGATGTAGCTTTCCCTTAAATTGCGAATATCGCTGTATAGCAGCGACACCTTTTGAGCGATTGATGTAAAAAGTTGGCATAAACTAATTTATGTTAAGGTGCATCTACATATAATTTTATATGCAATTCTGTGCTGTTCCTGAGATATAGCCTTTCCTGAATTTGAGAAAATCAATATATAGTAGCGTCACCTGCTCTGTAATGGTACCAAAAGTTGATAGGCACTAACATATGACAAGGTGCATCTGCATATAAATTTACATGCAATTTCGTCCAGTGGTTCCTGAGATACAGTCACCACAAAATTTTTGTCACACACAGATGGACAGACATTTTCTAAAAATGATCAAAACGTGTAAATCCATCAAAAACCGGAAATTGAAAATTTTTCTGCATTCAATACTTTCTTCTACTGAATACAAAAAAAAAAAAAAAAAAAGAAACTAAAGAATAGCATGTATGTTGCTTTAATGCAAAGTAATTTTAAAATAAGAAAATAATAGAAGTTTAAGCATAATTTTAGATTTAAAAACAATTAATATGAAATGATTGTGTTTCTATAAACAACAATATAAGAACAACAGAAGTTTTAATTAATTGCTAAAATTAAAATTGTTATGTGAAAACAAAATTTAAGACGCAAAAAAAACCCAACTCATTCAAAAAATTTATGTTTAATCACTCACAGCTAATTGCTCAAATACTTTTTCTTCTTCTTCCTTTTTTTTTTTTTTTTTTTTAACTTTCTTCTATATTCAATAGAAAAAAGTATTGGATTCATAAAAATTTTCGACTTCCGGTTTTCGACAGATTTTCACGTTTTGAGAGGTCTGGAACAAGATTTGACTATTTTTAGAAAATATCTGTGTGTATGACAAAAATTTTGCGGCAACTGTATCTTCGGAACTACTGTTCAGAATTGGATATAAATTGACATGTAGATGCACCTTGAGCTAAATTAACGCCTATCAACTTTTGGTGCCAACCGCTCAACAGGTGGCGCTTCTATACAGCGATTTCTACAATTTAAGGAGAAGATATATCTCAAATTCTATTGCGTATGAGCAATGAAAACTTGATATAAGAGAAGGCCCTTAGGAGACATTATGCTGATTCAATATGAATGCTTATGATCGACAGGTGGCGCTGCTATACGATTCCCGCAATTTCAGGGAAAGCTATATCTCAGGAACTACTGCGCAAAATTGCATATAAATTTATGTTAATGCACCTTAACCTAAATGAGTGTCTGTCAACTTTTAGTGTCAACCACTCCCCAGGTGGTGCTGCTATATAGCGATTTTTTTTTTTTCAAATTCGCCATATTAACTCCCTTTTAAATACCCTTTTTTATATAATTAATGTTTTCCGGTCAATAATTGAGCATGCCAAAGTTTTGGTAAAAGTTGGTATCTCAAAAGCGGCTCTAACGACTTTCTTGAAGTTTGTTACATAAATTCCTTTTTGATACCCTTTATCATGTATTATGTGGTTATTACAGGAAAATTAAGGTTATTCTGATTAGGTCACAGTTTTAGATCTCGGAAATTGGTGTTTAAAATATAATTCATAATTTTTCTTAATTTTTATTTTTAACTCGCTAAGGAAACTCGGTTTTATGTCTTTACACTTCTATCAAGTTTCTCTTACTTGAAAATTCCTAAAAAATGAATATAATATCTCTAAAAAGTTCATATAATGCGTGTAATAGTGGGTAATGGAAGTCTTGTGGTTGTTTCACACTAGATTTTTTTTTACTTTCCGAACACTATAGTGAGGAAAGTATTGTAATCATGTCAAAAATCCGAATTCGAGATTTTGATGTTTCTATACGTTTTGAGGTCCCCTGAGTCCGTTTTCACTATTTTTACGATGATGTATGTATGTGTGTGTGTATGTGTGTATGTCTGTGAACACGCTAGCGTCTAAAGGCTTTGTTCGATTAACCTGAAAGTTGGTACGTATATTGTAAGTCACCATAGTACGAACCCTATAGATTTTGGTGAATCTAGCACTTATAGTTTTTTTACAGGGACACAAAGAAAAATTCTTTATCATTATGGCCTATGGGACCAAAATCTTAAAAGTGCGATAGCATCTAAACGCCTTATTCAATTGAGCAAAAATTTTATACCCATATTATAGGTCACAGATACTCAATCTGTATAGATTTTGGAGAATCTAGCACTTATAGTTTTTTTACAGGGACACAAAGAAAAATTCTTTATCATTAAGGCCTATGAGACCAAATTTTTAAAAGTGCGATAGCATCTAAACGCCTTATTCAATTGAGCTGAAAATTTGTATGAATATTATAAATCACTGTTGCACTAACTATAAGCATTTTGGTGAATCTAGCATCTATAGATTTTTACAGGGACAAAACGAAAAATTCTTTATCATTATGATCTAAGGGCTCAAAGTTCAGTAGCGTTAAATAAAACCTCGTGTGATATATGGAGAAAAAAACACTCTATTATGGTTTTCTCTCTTTTGTTTGTTTAGCAATTCCTCTTTCTTTATTTTATCTACAAAACTGTTAGTTACTCAATGTTCGGAAAGTCGAGTGGAGTCACTCCAGATTTTTTTTTTTTTTTTTCATGATAAAAGTTTTTTAGACGAATGAAATTTTAGTGTACTCTTTGTCTCTGGTATGTGCAACCTCGAATTTTTAATACAAGGAAGCACAAAAATGCTCTTAATATTGGAAAGTCTGGTAATCTATGATATGTTTATGATTTTACATTTTTGTTTAAATATGAATAATCTTGTATCAAAATGTATGTATGTAAAAAAATCTGGTGTGAAACAACCACACGACTTCCATTACCCACTATTACAGATATTATATGCATTTTTTAGAAATAATGTGATCAGAAGACATAAAATCGGCCTAATGCAGAAGACACCTGACAAATTTTCCATAAGAGACAGCTGATAATATATATATATAAACATCTGAAACAGAGCCTACATAGTGAGTTAAAAAACAAGAAAAAAGTGATAGAGTTATTTTTTGACACACCAATTTTCGAGATCTAATAAAACTGACCTACCTAATCAGGATGACATTTAATTTTCCTGTAATAACCACGTAAACATGAGAAAGGATATCTAAAATGGATTTATGTAACAATTTTCAAGAAAATCATTAGAACCGTTTTTGAGATAACAACTTTTACCGAAACTTGGCATACTCAATTATTGACAGAAAAACAATAATTACATATAAAAGTATACTTAAAAGGGAGTTAATATGGCGAGTTTGAAAAAAATCCATACAGCCGTTTTTAAAGGAATGTACTTGCGAGACCTGAAATTGAGTTATTTATACTGGGCACCTATCAATTTCTTGAACTAACCAACTATGTCATTCGACAGGACATCTACTATAGTGTCTTTTTGAGATACGGACCTACGGTCCCACTTCCGGTTTTCCAATTTTCACCAAAATTTGGAAAACGCATCTGTACACTTGTCCTGTCTCAATTCCAATGTTTCGTAGTTCTATCATTATTAGTTTCGGAGATATGGTAGCCAGACGATTCCACACATACATACACACACACACTGACCAATTGACAAAAACTACTTTTTTTTGACTGATGAGACCTGAAAACGTGTAAATCAGGAAAAACTCGATATCGAATTTTTCGACCGAATATAACGCTTCCATTACTTACAGTAGTAGGGTAATGGAGTAAAAATGCGATTAGCAGATATTAATGTGAATAAAATAAATTGAAGGAAATTTTAACAAGAAATTAATAATTTTAGCAGAAGAACAATGATGTTAATTATTATTTTCTAATTCTATTAGTAATACAATTTACTAAGGTATTTAAAATCCTTTCAAGAAATATTTTTTCGCAGTTAATTGTAAAATTTTATTTAAAGGTAATTCAATAATATATTTCAATTATTATTATAGAAAACTATGTGACATTGATACAAATTAATACATTGTAGAGAAAACAATTTAAATGTATTAATAATATGGTAATACAAACATAATAAAAATACAAGACACATAATAATAATCATGATGGTAATCAGGCCCTGATTAACGCCAGGGCATGCGGGGCAGTTCAGAGCCCAGTTTACCCATTTAAGGGCCCGGGGCTGTGATAATAGCGGAGCCCCCCCCCCCCCCCACACACACACACATTTTTCTTTTTCTTTAATATGAATGTTTATCATTAGATAAAATTTTACAATGGTCATGTTAGAATAAGATTCTCATTACATTTAAATAAACTCTGAAACTGTTTGCAAAAAGATTAATTAAAACAGAAAAAAAAAATATTAACAACAAAAGAATCTAACTCACCAACCAAAGGAAAAGTTATTGCATCAAAAACTTTAATGAATATACTTTGCAGAATAAAAAAATGAAATTGGCTTCTTCCTAGCCTTTGCCGCGCTGAAAATTTCAATTACATCTTTAAAATCCAGGTTGCTTGTTAAATCGTGCTCTGAGCACAGCATAGCCAAACATTGCAGCTTATTCAGCTGCATTTTTGTTCTTCGAAGAGATAGAACTCTCTCTAATTTGGAGTTTGCTCTCTCGCCTTCGCAATTTGATATTGGTAGAGTTAAATAAATACTTAATGCAATAAACATATTTGGAAAAATCTCATTTAACTCGTTTTTAAACATATGATCATAAATATGTATCGGTGAATTTTTAATCATATTTATTGAAAATTTATTTTTCCAACTGAGTGAAAATGCCTGGACCGGGAGTCAAACCCCGGATCTTTGATTTTCACTCAGTTGGAAAAGTAAATTTTCAATAAATATGATTTTTTTCCCCAATCTGTTGATTGTGTGATATTAATAAATGTATTTATTCCTCCCATTGTTTAATGTTGTTTTCCATTACCTGCGGCTTATTCTGTCGAGCTATCTACATGATAGACCAGTTGCTCTGCCTAAAGGTTGTCTGAGTGAGTAATGCCCATTTAATTGTCGGCCTAGATAGCTCAATTGGTAGAGCTTTGACCTTGTAAGTCAAAGATTCGGGGTTCGACTCCCGGGCCAGGCATTATTTTCACTCAGTTGGAAAAATAAATTTTCAATAAATATGATTTTCTTCCCAATTTGTTGATTGTGTGATATTAATAAATATATTGTTCTCCCGCCCCCCCCCCTCCCTCATCTCTTGAATGACTTTTGAAATTTTCAAATGTTAATGCATTTTTAAAAAATACTTAAATTTTTTTTTTTTTTTTTTTTTAAATTTAAGTACTAAAAGAAATTTTCAAAAATTTGTCTTTTTAAAATATTTTTACATAACAGTATCAAGGATTTAATTTTTGACTGTAAAAACAGAAAAAAAAAAAAAAAAAAAAAAACTTGTTTCTATTTACTGGGTTTTTTTGCCCCTATCTAGGGCCCCCTTGGTCATTGGGCCCGGGGCTGCAGCCCCCTCTTTAACTGGGCTCTTGGGCAGTTCCCTTGGGCCCCTTTCTGGAATGGGCCCCCCAACAGGCATAAGCAGAAATTTTGCAACCTAAAGACCTCTTGTCACTGCAAGCCCCCCCCAACCCCCGAAGAATAAGCTTGTGCCGGAACTCGAGGTAGCCCTGATGGTAATAACTATCAACTGAAAAAGAATTTTTAATTGAAAGAAATGTTTATTGTAAACTTTATTCAAGGATATTTAAGCACTATTTACTAGAAAATGTTCACAAAACTGTCACGCAAAAAATAAATATATCTATATTAAAGCAATATAAGAAATACTCACACGTAGATATTTTTGGAATGGCTTTTATCCAAGCTTTCTTTATATCATCAACTTGAGGCAATCTGTACAGTTACAATCTTCATCATAATTACTTCTACAGGCATATTGCACCACTTATAAATAAAAAACATAAAATGAAAAATTAGTATATAATAGTGTATATTAGTACTATATAATAAAAACTAGAATGTTGTGGCCACCACATGACTTTTTTCTATATTTTCCCATGCAAATTCACTCAGTAAAAATAATTTATTAAAATCATTATTTAATAAAATGATCTTCCATGAAAATGCAATACGATTTCCTTATTAGAGAAGTAGTACTAAATATCCAAAAAAAGTTCATTATTGTTCTCGATATAACATTAAAAAAAATAAAAAATATTTTGTTTGTTAAAAATGAAAAAAAAAAAAAAATCTATAACTTTATTTTAAATTATCGCAGATCGATTGTTCAACCATTCATTTTAAAAGTATTGGCGAGCTCTTTTGAAAGATACCCATCATGAAAAATTATTCTCCTCGAGAGGTGACTTCCCCCCCCCCAGCGGGAAGGTGATGCTCCCACATATACAATTTTTTTCCCAGTTGACTATCTGTATTATAAATAATTCTTGTAAATTTCATGATTATTAAAAAATAATTCTCTTTATGCACATATACAAAATTTTGTCTTATACCACCATGTTAAAAATTCAGAAAAAGCGGGATGGCAACGCAACCTGTCGAGACAATTTTTACCATAAGTTGATAGGCACTTATTTATGTCACACACACACACAGATAGACATTTTCTAAAAATGGTCAAATCGTGTTCTACACCTCTCAAAACGTTTAAATCCATCAAAAAGCGGAGGTCAAAAATTTTTACGAATCCAATACTTTCTTCTATTCAATATAAAAGAAAGTAAAAACAAAATGAAAAATTAGTAAATAAAATAATATTTTATGACTTCTAAGCTGCATTTATTTATTAGCTATTGTTTTAAATTAATATTTACAGAATATTAAAAGCAACGTGTTAAATTATTATGTGACATTCGCATGCATAATTAAATATACCTAAATGTAAACACTTTTAAAATATTAATCGCAATAAGGTGAATATTAAAGTATAAATTATTACTTTCTTCTATATGTATATATAGAGAAAGTATTGGATTCGTGAAAATTTTCGAACTCCAGTTTTCGATGGATTTACACGTTTTCGGATATCCTGAACACGATTCGACTGTTTATAGAAAATGTCTGTCTGTGTGTGTGTATCAGAAATTTTGTGGACGCTGTATCTCACGAACCAATGGACGAAATTTAACCAAACTTGGTATTTAGTTAGACCCTGACATAAACTGTTGCTGATTCGATGTGGGGATCAATCGCTCAACAGGTGGTGCTGTCATCGCATTTTTTCTAAACTTTTAACCCTTGTTTTTATTTAACATGGCAGTATAGGTCAAAATTTGGTATAAATGTACATAATGAGAATTATTTTAATCGTGTGGTTGTAAAATTAATATGAGTTATTGATAATAGTAGTAGTTAACTAGGAAACTACTATTGACTAAATTTTGTGTAAAACTATATAGATTATAGAAGAAAATCATGTGGTGGCCACATCATACTAGTTTTTATACATAGATATAGTAATAAGACATAGATTAATCAGCGAGAGGGAAAAGTGATACCTTTTTTTTTCGGGAAAAGTCACTCTAATGGCTGCCTTTCCCCGAGTAAATCACACACAGGGATACACACGGATAATTTTGTAAATAAAAGTTATGAATAATTTATTTACTAAAGGTAAATGAACAACTCCAGATACAGTTTCAAATTCATTTTTCTTTTTTTCAATACTCTCTAATGGCTGATTTTAGAACTTTTTTTCGGCATCAAAATTTGTTGCTCGATAACATGGGGATGATACATCTATATACAGGGCCCGATTAAGCTCTGAAGCTAGGGGAAGCTCAGCATCATTTCGGGGCCCCCTTTCATTTCGGAAAGTCTGGTTTTCCTGTTACATATTATAATATAAAAAGGCTATAGACCAAAAAAAAAAAAAAAATGTGTGTTTGTTATTATTATTATTATTATTATTTTCATACATCTGGGTGGTTTCTGCACAGAACATCAAAATCATACAACTTTTTAATTAAGAACATTCAGATTTTTGAGGTTAAATAATAGATTTTTCCCGAAATAGTGAGTGTTTTGTCTTGTTTTAGGTAACCTTTCTCAGAAAAAATTCAATCTCAGTGTGAAAATATGAAACAAAAAATTCAAGACCCTGTTTTTAATCCTTATGGGGCCCCCCTCTTAAATTTTAGAGAGGAAGCTCGTGCTTCCTGAGCCTCAACTTTTTGAAGAAACGTTCATGAAATAAAAGCCAAATCTTAAAATTATATTCTCACTTTAGCATATTTAAATACAGAGGGGCGGTACTAACAATCTGCCGGATTTGGTTGGCAGCTCTGTAAATATAATTATGAATTAACATACGTAAAAATGCATGTTATGTTCTATATATATATATATATATATATATATATGGCTTTTTCTTTATACAGACATGGTGCAAGCTTACAGAAAAAAAGGCTGAACTTTTCACGACCCCCCCCCCCTCTCAAAAGTGGTATCAGGCAACTGACACAATATAAATTTTTCAATAATAAAAATAATGATAAATCTGATTGCATACATGTACACACAATAAACAAATCAGAACAATAAATCTTATATTGAATATCTATAGAAGCATTGTTTGCTGGGGCAATTGATTAGTAAAATAATGTAGTTCAAGTTCATTAGGAAGATGCAGTTGAAGTGCTATTTCTTTTTTATTTTCTCCAAGTTTGAATTTGAGATTTCTTGAAAACCAATCACATAGAAATTTCTAATATATTGCACAAATTCAGGCTGACCCCCCCCCCCCTACACACGTCCAAAAAGTTTGAATGCGGATTTGCATTAATCCCAAGAATAATAATTTTCAAGCTTAAAAAGGTTGAATTCAGCCTTAAGAGGCCTCTCCACTTATCGTTCTCAGAAGCCAGAGCCAATGTTATTCTATGGAGAATTTCGCCCCATTATAACTTATTAGCTAATATATATTTTTAAATTCAGTTTTCACATTCAGAAACTTTTTAACTATTAAACAGTTTATCGCTTTCTAAAAATTATTATTTTTTATTTTTATATTTTATTTTGAGGTTGTAAAATACGAATTTTCGCAACGTGAAATTTTTCGTTTTTGAGCTTAGAAATGAAATCTTAAAAAAAAAAAAAAAAAAAAAAAAAAAAAATCCAATTTTTAGAAAGCGATAAATTGTTTAATAGTTGTGAATTTTCGGAAAGTGAAAACGGAATTTAAAAATATGTATTAGTTAACGAATTATAATGGGACAAAATTTCCCATAGAATGACATTGGCTTCGGCTTTCGGGGATGATAGGTAGAGAGTCCCTTTAAGGCTGAAACGTAACATGTCTGTTTATATTATAAGCTAGTTTACTTATTTTTACTTGCGAATTTTTAAAAATAAATTCAAGCAGAATATGCGATTACAATCAAAACATTTAAAATAAATAAAAAGCTTTATATACAAATAAAGTGAAATTACTAAAATATGCTTAATATCACGAGTACAGATATTTTGATTCCAATTCATACACTTATTTGACTACAGATAAAAGTATAATAAACTATCATTAACGTTACATTATCAGTATTGATGTTATGTACAGATTATTCTAATATTAATACCTTATAAAAATATTCAGAACTCACCCTTATATTTTCTTGAATTACTTCATAACCTTTGACTTTCATAGACGCAGCCGACGAATCTATCATTTTTCGCTGTCGCACGTCGCAAGACGGGAAGAAAAGAGAAGTGCATGCAATGCAATGGCTTTTCTTCTCGTGTTTACAGGTTTACACGCATGTCCACAAAGAAACCAATCGCCTGCTAAGCTGACGTCATCAGATTTTTTAGAATCCGAGGCTCACTCATTCGTTGGCAACGGCCGACGCCGAACCTGATAAAAAAAATTTCATCAACCCGGAAACCGACCCGAACCCGCAATAGAGAATTTTTGCGACCCGAACCCGCTTTCTTTACACCCGAACCTGACTTTTCATACCCGAACCCGACTCGGAAAACGAAAACTAAATGAACATTACTTATTCATCTAAAAATCATGCAAAACAAGGTAACGTCATATAACATCATATAAAATAAAGTAAATTTCCATTGTCACACAGTCGATAAATTATTTTAAAAATCTGGCGTGAAACAATACGACTTCCATCGCCCTCTATTACACGTATTATATACACTTTTAACCTTTTGGAGATAATGTGATCAGAAGACACAGAATTGAGCTAATGAAATAGATAACTAAAAAATTTTCCAGTAAGAGAAAGTTAATACACGTTTTCGGTAAACGCATGAAAACATAAAGACATAAAATAGAGTTTACATAACAAGCGGGGAAAAATTTTTTTTTTTTTTTTTTTTTTTTTTTTTTTCTTTTTCTATACACTAATTTCCGAGATCTAAAACTGATCTATCTGATCAGGATGGCTATTAATTTTCCTGTAATAACCACGTAAAACATGAGAAAGAGTATTTAAAATGGGTTTATGTAACAATTTTCAAGAAAATCGTTAGAACCCTTTTTGAGACACCGATTTTTTCAAAATTTGGCGTATTTAGTTGTTGACCGCAAAACAACAATTACATACAAAAAGATATTTAAAAGAGGGTTAATATGGCAAGTTTGAAAAAAAAAAAAAAAAAAAATCCATACAGCCGTTTTGAAAAGAATTCACTCGCAGTACCTGAAAGTCTGCTATTTATGCAGAATTCCTATCAATTTTCCTGAACTAACCATATCATTCGAGAGAACATCTAATAGAATATTTATACAGCAACTTGGAAGAAAATCGTTAGAGCCGTTTTTTGAGATGTGGACCACCGCACTTTAGAATTAAAAAAAAACGAGGAAAGAATGGCTAAAAATCCATAGAAAAACCATGGGATGAAAACGAAAAAAACTCAGAATGTCAAGTATGGAAAAAAAAAAAAAAGCCTATACCGGAAGAAATAATGCGGCAAAACTGACTAGAAAAAGACATTGACCGAGCGGGAGGGTGGGTTGGGGCATTAAAGCTATAGTCGGGGGTTTAATACGACTCGCCTAGAATGTGGCTCGGCAGTGGCCTTTTATCACTTCCGATTTCGGATGTCCCACTTCCGCTTTTCCAATTTTCACCAAAATTTGGAAAATTCATCTGTACACACCAGTTCTGTCTTAATTCTGAAGTTTCATAGCTGAATCTTTATAAGTTTCGGAAATATGATAGTCAGAAGATTCCCCACACACATACACACAGTCTGACAAATTGCCAAAAACCATCTTTTTGGACTCAGGAGACCTTAAAACATGTAAATCAGGTGAAATCTCGATATCGAATTTTTGGACCGAATACAATACTTCCATTACCTACGGTTAGTCGGGAAATGGAAATAAAAAAATTCAAAATGTAATTACTTATTGTATAAAGTTAAAAATTAAAAAAAAAAAAAAAAATCTGAAAAGTGGATTAATAATAATGTTTAACCATTTATGCGAGTTGTGGAATTCAAGAACACAAAAATATGCATCAAGTTCAGTATTACAGTAGTTCATTGTTTAATTCTTATATTCTTAAAAAAATTAATATATCAATAAAAATAAAATAAAGTAAAAAGTGTATATTTATTTATTGCTTTCGTTCGATGTGAATGTTTACTTTAGTGTAATGTAATAATCTAGATAGCACGGATATGATTCATAGATAACATTTGCTTTCCCACGGATCACTTTAAATTCAAATGGTCAGCAAATTACATTCCTCCAGTTCCAATTAATGCATTGTTTATTTGTTCTAGAGTAAACGATAAAGAATATTATCTGCCTTGATGAAATCTGCTTCCTAAATGTCTTCATTTTACATTACTTTTTACTTTCATCTATATTCAATTGAAGAAAGTATTGGATTCGTAAAAATTTTCGACTTCCGTTTTTCGATGTATTTAGACGTTTTCAGTTTGCATATAAATTTGTATGCAGATGTACCTTGACCTATAATAGCACCAATCAACTTTTGGTGCCAATTGTTCAACAGGTGGCACTGCTAACAGTTTTTTCCCCAGTTTCAGGGAAGGTAATATCTCAAGAACTACCGCGCAAAGTTGCATATAAACTTATATGAGGATGCACCTTGTTTTTAATTAGTGACTGTCAACTTTTGGTGTCAATTTCTCAACAGGTGGCGCTGATATACCGCGATTTTCAAAATTTCAGGGAAGACTTTACCTCAGGAACTACTGCACAAATTTGCATATAAATTTATATGCAGATGCAACTGAAACATAATTTAGTGCTTACCATATTTTGTTGCTAATTGATCAACAGGTGGGGCTACTATACAACGATTTTCCCAATTTAAGGGAAGGCTATATCTCGGGAACTACTACACAGAATTGCATATAAATTTATCATTAGATGCAACTCGTCATAAATTAGTGTTTAACTAACAACTTTTGATGCCAATATCTCAGCAGTTGGCTCTGCTATAGTCGATTTCCGCAATTTCAGGGAAGGCTATATCTCAGGTTTTATTGTTTATAATCAAACAAAACTGGCATGTAAGAAGGCCATTATATGACATTATGCTGATTTAATTTGGATGCATATCTGCCTATAAGTGACGCTGCTATACTGCATATTTACCTGAGAATGGGATGGCTATATCTCATCTTCTATGGCATATAACTGTACGGAACTTGATATATGAGGAAAAAATTATAAATACGCATTTTTTAAGACTTTACTTATCAAGAATTAAACTTTCTTTTCTTATATTTAGTGCTAGTTTTTTCTAAAATGAAAATCATCTGCATTTACTATGGTAGATAATTTTACTAAAAACGAGTTTTAATAAAATATTTTTACTGAGTGAATTTCTATAGGAAAATATAGAAGAAAGTCTTGTGATGGCCACAATATACCAGTTTTGAAATGAAGTTTCAACAAGTATTTCCTCTATATTTTCTGTATATACAAGTATAAATGGAAAAAAAAATTTCAAAATTTCGTTCACATAAAAGCGAAAATTAAAATTCACTAAAAATAAAGATATATATATATAATAGTATGTTGTGGCTACCAAAAGACTTTCTTCTATGTTTTCTAATACAAATTCACTCAGTACAAATAATTTATTAAAACTATTTATTATTCATTAAAATTAACTACCATAATGATGAATGCAGACGATTTTTATCTTAAAACTTACACAAAATTTATAAAAAAAGACAATTTTATATTTTATAAATATTATATTATAAAATGCGTTTTCATAAAGGCTATCTCAACTATCTCTCAAATTTTGTACAATTACAGAACATAGAAGTCGAGATATAGCTTTCCCGTTCTGGGGGAAAAAGGCAGTAAAGCAGCGCCACCTATTGGTCGATATGCATCCAAATTGAATCAGCATAATGTTTCATAATTGTCTTTTCACATACCAAATTTTTTTCATTATGCGTAATAGAACCTGAGATATCCCTTTCTCTTAAACTGTGGAAATCGCTGTATAGCAACGTCACCTGTTGAGTTTTTGGCACCAAAAGTGAACAGACAATAATTTATGTCAAGATGCATCTACATATAAATTCATGTGCAAACTTGTTCAGTAATTTTTGAGATATACAGCTTTATCTTAAATTGTGGAAATCGCTGTATAGCAAAGCCATCTGTTGAGCGATGGACACCAAAAGTCGATACGCATTAATTTTAATCAAAGTGCATTTACGTATAAATTTATATGCAAATATGGGCAGTAGTTCCAGATATACAGTTGCCACAAAATTTTCGTCACACACACACAGAGACAGACTGATATTTTCTAAAAATAATCAAACCTAGTTCTGGAGCTCTCAAAGTGGGAAAATCTATCAAAATCCGAAAGTCGAAAATTTTTACGAATCGAATACTTTCTTCTATTGAATATAGAAGAAAGTTAAAGAAAAAAAAAGTGAATTGTGAATTTTTTTTAATTTCTAAAACGTAAATGCGAGGTTATACAGTGAAAAAGATTTAGGATTTTCTAATTTTCGCACAGTTTGTACAAAAGATACGTATTTGTTTCGTTAAAGAAAAGAAAACGGATCCAGATATAAATACGGATCTATTTTTCTGGTGGATATCCGCGGATACGGATACGAATATATACGGAGCTCCGATACACAGTATGTTTAAATCTGTTTTATAGTTATAAATATGCCTACAACATTATGTTTAAAATTATAAGAAATATTTTGAAAGATGTTCTCAAGTCGATCAGACTTGTTGAAAACTAAACCTGAACGCGACCAGCAAGAGAAATAATTTTGTCAACCCGACCCGACGGGTAAAATCGTGTTACCCGACCCGATGCAGGTCATCCGATAATAAAATAAGTTTAAGAATTGAGAACAAGTTTTCGGAACAAGAATTTGGAATTAGTGAAACATTTAGAAAATTAATTAATTAAAAACTAATTAGGGAGCTGTCGGTGGATTAGTGGGAGATAGAATCATTTAAGTGTGTAAAATGAGGCTTTAATTTTAATGGAGCTTTTAATTATATTACATATATATATATATATATATAAGTAATCAGAAAACATATAATATATATAATCATATTAATTTCAGTTCTAAAATAATTTGTTGAAAAGCATAATGCGATGTAATAATTACGAAGTGAAAACTTCTTTAGGTGCAATTTACACATTAATTTATTCAGAGTGAATCCTTTTGGCCCTATGTTAAAATAACTTTACTCGTTTTATAAAGTCGTGATATCAATTTACATTTTATAGTGACCAGCGAAGCGGGCGTAGCCGGCTATTTTATAATAAAGAGCACATAATAATAAAAAAAAAAAACAGTTCTCTGATTCATCCTGGCGACAGATTTCCGTCTACTACATGATGCAATCTCTTTCGATGTTTCGATTGTACTTGAGTATAGATTTTTTTTTTATCTTTTTTTTTCTTCTACATATTAGTTTTAAAATATTTTAATGTTAGTTTCCTTGAACTTTGTGTGGTTTTTAAAAATATTTTTTTTTTTTTAAATACATTGGAACAAATTTTGCCGCTTAGTGTCATTTCTCAGTGGAAAGATATTTCTATTTAAGTTTTCGTGCAGGGAATACAGATTTCAGTCTTTTAATTTTAGTTGGGGTAAAAAATTAAATGTCTGTTTTCAAAAAAAAAAAAAAAAACCTCTTTTTTTATCTGTTATTAAAAATTGCCGAGCTCCTTTGCTATAGTTTCATGTCATACTTAGAAAATTATTTATTAGATTTAAAAATACAAAAACTGGAATTAGCATGACACAAAGTTCTTATAAAAAATATGCGTTTCCCAAATAACTTTAAGCGTAATTTTCTTTTTCAGAATTAATGAAACTGACACTATCCCGCGAAATTCGATGGGTTTATTTTTCGATTTCGGTTGACTAACTCAAGTTGTCAGAAGGAGACAAAAAATAAATAAACAAATAAAAAAAGAAAAATTAAAGAAAAAAAAAATAATAATGCTGAGCTTTTGGACTAGCCAAACAAATCTTCTTAGTCAATTGACAAAATAGGAATAATTTATTTTTATTCTCTCATCTGACTAACCGGTCAAATTTGAGGAAAATGAAAACTGTACCTGGGAAATTAGTCATCTGACAAGTTTTAGAGCCAAAACGGATCATCAGACGAAACACATTAAAGATACATGGTAAAATAAAACGACTTTTGTGTCTCATGACTAAATAGGATTGTCAGGTAGTGTTTTGATTGTTTAAAATTTTGCGTAATTTTGTGCAAACTTGTCAATGTACTTGACAAACGTTTAGTGTCACAAAGATGGCACGTCTCTTGACAAGTTTCGATTTTTCATTTTTCTGTGTGTAGCAATTTCTTCCAATGTGCAATGAAAAACTTTTGTCAAGAATAAATCTAAATTTTCAATTCAAAATTTCAGATTCATAATCTGATGGAAGAATACTATATAAATGAATGCATGAGTTCGCAGTTTCCTCAAATTAGTTATTTTAAATGTATTTTATAACAAATAATTCTTACTAATAATTCTTTGAAAAAAACAACAGTCATATAATTAAATAAAGTTTTGCTTACCTGGGTTGTCACAGGTAATCGTATATTCCATTGATGAAGAAAAAACCTCTTAATTTATCATCAGATCGTACACTTGAATTAGATGAAAAAATACATGGATATATATTTTAGATGACTTCTGTATTAAAGCGTAGCAACTTCTTTTCCTATAATTAATGTTGATTAGACTGAGAAATTCTTACATAATATGTAGATCAATTATTATTTAGGATAATTCACATGTTGCTGCGTAATGAAAGAATGCCTAGATGTTTTGCCTTTTTATTTATTCATCTTAGACAAAAGAAAAATATTATGATTAAATAGAATAAGAAAATGGAACGTCAGTTCCGAATAACAAAAATTACATGATTGAAAAAAGTATTACAGTGTACTCGTAGAGAGTCGCGACACATCGTCACGTGATGCGGCAGGTGCACCAAAACAATCAGTTGGCGGGAAGCAAAAAACAAAAAGAAAGTCCAGAACAAGAAAAACGAAAGTCAATAAAAGAATGTTCTGAGATTAAATATCACAACAATTTTGTCTATATGCGGTATATCTATGAAATCATGAATGCCATTTTGTATAGAAACCATACTTTTAAACTTTATAATGTTTCATAGATATTCCGTATATATGCGGAATATTTATGAAACCATGACCGCCATTTTGTATAGAAACCATACTTTTAAACGTTATAATAACCTGTCTTAATTTCATTTTGTTGAAAGGAGTTAAACTATGTTTAAAAAAATGGTTTGATAGATATTCTGCCTATATGCCTTAATGGTGCGAAATTCTACTATATACTCCAGAGCACTAGCCACAAACATTACATACACGGATGAAAACCTCCAACTAATTCCGTATAACTCATAAATATTTGTGCCAAATTTGACATCGTTTTCACGATTACAAAACGCAATTAAAACAATTTTGTGTTGCCATGATGATTAATTATTAAGTCTATACACACCTTTTCCTACAGAAAACATATTTTTAAACCTTGTAATAATATATGTTAATTTCATTATTTTGAATGCAGTGTATTTACGATAAAATTTGCTTAAACAAATTCTGTCCAAATAGGCAATAATGATACGAACTGCTATGGTGTGTCCTTGTATGCAAACCACAATCTATAGAAATTAAACACAATTCAGTAAATTTTATTTGGCTCATTAATATTGCTGCCAATGTAAAAATGAATAGGATGACTTTTGCGGCCGCTATCTCGACATGCACACACACACACACACACACACACACACACACACACGGAGAAACCAACAATATTTTGAGTCTACCGTAAGGTCCCCACTATTAGCAAAATTAGACAGACAGTAAACTTACAAACGAAATGAGATATAAACACATAGGTGAAGATTATTTTTTCAGTATATTTCTACGCTTAGTAACTTTGTTTTTAACACTTTCCCACAAGGTTTAAAAGTGTAAATGACTTCGGTTTGTCTCTTCGTCTGTCCATCTGTCTGTCTGCCTTTTCTCGTTCTAACTCCTCTAAATATTTATCGAATTTCTTGAAACTGATATATGTTATTCAAGTTCACAATCGGATGTTCCCCATTGAAAATTGGGTGAATACCTCTACTGGTTTGTGTACAGGGACACCCGAAAGTATTCCAAAGCATTGTGTTCTATGAGAGGTATTTCTGTAAATCATACATTAATATCTTTAATTTACACAAATATTAATGAAATTAAAATATGTTATTTAAGTTCACTATCTTATGTTTTCTATAGAAAATGAAATAAATACCACCACTGTCTTGGGTACAGGGACACCCAAAAGTAATCCAAAGAATTGCAATCAATGACAGATATTCCTATGAAACTAATATTAATAACTTTACTTTGCGGAAATCTTAATGAAATTGAAATAGGTTATTTATGTGAACAAAAGAATGTTTTTTATAGAATGTAGTGTGATTACTATGAAATTTGCATGGCCATACAAAAATATTCAGTTACATTGAAACCTTTTATTGGAAATTTGCGGGAATTGCATTTCCGTTTACATTAAGCGTTTTTAACACTTTCTAACAATTTTTAAGTGTGAATGTGATTTCAGTTTGTGCATTTGTCTGTATGACTGTCCATCTGTCTATCTGTCTACCCACAGCGTTCGTAATTTTTTTCAGATTGTTACCCAAAAAATGCCAGTTTATTGTGTTTTATGGGAGGCACTTTTATAGATCACATTTAAATAACTTTCTACTGTAAAAGCATAAAGAAATTGATACTTATTGCTAATATATACTAAAATAATGTTTTGTATAGAGTATGATATAGTTAACCTTCAGATTTACAGGGTTACACTAAAATATTCAAACACATTAAGGGCTGCAATTAGAATTTAAGGGCTGCATTTTCTTTTGTGTTAAGTATTTTTAACACTTTCCAACAATGTTTAAGGGTGATTATTAATTAAATTAGTTTATCTGAATGCATTTGAGTGCCTTCTGTCTGCCGGTTGTGTTTTATCGTAAGCAAAGAACATTGAAAGTCATTCGATACAACAGTTATGTACAATTGGAAAGTGTTAATAATCAATGCGTACCGCATGATTTTTCATTCTTGTTTCTCTTTAATTTTCATATTGAAATTATATCGCAATAATATTTTAGGAAAAGAAAATTAATGCTATTTAAAAACATTTTTAAAGCATAAGCTTATGTAAAAATTGATAAATTTGTTAGAGGTAATTGGAGATAAGCTTATATAATTACTCTTTTTATACTTATGGTAACAAAGTTAGTATTTTTTAATAACTAACAAAACTTTTGAGATCATTTTAAGTTGTTTTAATAGATTTTCATCAACAATTTTTAAAGTATCACACTGTACTTGACAACTAAATATTGTAAAACTTATTGTACAATGTTTTAAGTAATAAATTTTTCATTTAATAAATAATTGAACATGAAAAAATGAAAATAGTAAAATGTGTCATTTGATCCTTTTTGTAAGAAATATTAGTACTAGTTTTAAATTATGTTAAAATAAAAAATTTTTGGAAATACTAAACCTTTTCAAAGATTATTTTTAAATGAAAGTGAAGATGAATACCTCATCTTTCTGCCATTTTCAAAATAATTTTCTTACTTGCAACTTTATTTAATGCGAAATTTTTATTTATTCAATTATTAATTCCGTTATCCGACAACTATAGTAACGGAAGTATTGTATTCGGTCAAAAATTTCGATATCGAGTTTTCACCTGATTTATACGTTTTGAGGTTTCCTGAGTCCAAAAAGTCCTTTTTGACATATGGTCAGTTTGGGTGGGTGAGAAATCAGATTATCATATCTCAGAAACGGAAAAGAGATAGAAAGATGAAACTTCACTTTTAAAACATGTCATGTGTGCAGATAATTTTGCCAACTTTTGGTAAAAACTAGAAACTAGATGTAGGAAATAGAAAACCGGAAGTGAGACCGTAAGTTTGTATCTCAAAAACGGTTCTAACGGTTTTCTTAAAGTTGATATATAAAGCACGTTTTAGATATCCTTTTATATGTATAGGTAACTTAAAGAAATTGATAGATTTCCTGCACAAATAGGGAAATTTTAAGTCTGGCGGGTGGATTTCTCCAAACACGGCTCTAGGGATTTTTTCCAAGCTCGGCATATTAACTGCGTTTTAGCTATACTTTCATATGCAATTGTTCTATTCCGATGTACACATGAGTTTCCACGTTTTTTAGGAAAACAAGAAGTGAGATCGAAAGTTGGTATTTTAAAGACGGCTCTACCGATTTTCTTCAAATTGGATACATAAACCTCTATTCAGATACCCTTTTACGTGTGTTACTTGCTTACTACAGTAAAACTGACAAGCGTTTTGCATATAGGTAGGTGAGTTTTAGATCTCTGAAATATGTGCTTTAACAACGGTTTTACCTATTTCCTCAAAACTTGCTCTGCAAACTCTTTTTATACATCTTTACGGCAACATATTATTTCAATTTCGCTACTACGTGAAAACTGTTCGGCGTTTAATTGGTACGACCAGTTTAATGTCTTCTGAGCACACTATCTCTAAAAGGAGATTATAATATGTTTAATAGTACTTGATGGAAATCGTGCGGTTGTTACATACCATATTTTTATATTTATTATTATTATAAAAACGTTAAATTATTAAATTTAAGCCTGATAACTTTTAACTATTTGCGAAAAAATCTTCAAACTGATACACTACTAAAAATTTATATTATGAAGAGTTTTAGTTGTAATATTAAACAAAATCAAACATGGTAATTAACATATACTAAAAAAACACTTTAAACACGTATTAAAATTTACTAAAATCGTTTATAAACGATTTTAATAAATTTTAATACGTGTTTAAAGAGCTTTTTAATATATTTTAATTACAATGTTAACACTTTCGTGACTGCATGTTTCTGTCTTTTTCACGGTAAGGTCCGCCTGCGAGCGTTATTCTCCCAAGTTACAATATTTCAAAACAAAATTTTCTTTATTCACATTTATTTTGCAAATGGATAAACTTTATAACTATATTCTTTCTAAGCAAAGTATTCGTATCCATAGTATATTCGATTGTACAAATATATATACAGGGTATATTCTCAGAGCCTGATTAAGGGGGAAGCTCGCTCATACCGGAATATTTTTACAATTATTTTTTACTTCATGTCATAGAAATTCCACGCTTTGACGAGGAACTATTTTTTATAAAAAATGAACGGTGTAAAACAATCCAATTTACTCACCGGTATTGGACACCAGAAATCTTTTAAAATAATTTTTAATGAAAATTTTCTGTTTATTATAGCAGGAAAGTATTTGTTAAAAAATAACTGTGTAAGTATAAATAATGTGTGAAGAGCGAGCTTCCCCCTTAATCAGGCCCTGTATATTCTTAAGAAAGAAATAACATACAGATTACGAAAGAAACGCCCACTGGCGGAGTTACAGATTTCCAAATGACGTGAATAAACGTCAGCGGTCGTGAAAGTGCGTGTGTGTAGGAAAAATTCTAAACTTTTAGAAGATTTACATTTTAATTAAAATCAAACATAGCACAAATGTAATAACTACAAATTTGCTACAAATTAGATATTATTTTATATTTAAAACAAAAATTAGAGAAAACAAAAGGTTTATTATTTACTAAAACTATTTTCTGTAATCAAGCTAGTAAATCAGAAAAATAAATATTTTTTTATTTATTTTATTCTTTTTTAGATTTGGATTTATTTTTCGCTCACATGGAAAGGTAAAGACATAGAAAATTCAGTTCGGAGCAAATTTGCTCAGAAATGTAGTATACTATGAAACAATAGCGCCTCACAAGTGACATTTTGGGCTATCTCAGTACAGGTGACTAGATACAGTCTACCATAAAAAAACTCTTCCATATGACTGGCTGTTGAACTGTCGTTATATCTATGTTATTTCTCGAATAAATTAATCTACCAATAAGATGAATAAATATTCCATCAAGATGTACTCCCGTACTGAGATGGCCCAAAACAGCATTCACGAGACACTGCTGCTATGAAGATAACAACATATTAAAGCAGTAGCGCGCGCTAGCCAAACAATCTCGAGAAAAACAAAAATCTTTAAAATTTTAGTAATCATTTAAGTACAAGTTAATCGATCGAGAATCAACGCTTCAGTGGCGTGCTTGGTAGCCTGCGTGGCTCAAGCGGTTTCGGTACCACCAAGCGATACCACAAGCGGCTTTGGTACCACCTAGGACAAACTTTTTTCTAAGCGTATTTTTTTTTTTTTTTTTTTTTTTTTTTTTTTTTTTTACTTTATTTTACAATTAAAACAAACGTATTTTTTTTTAATATTACAGAAAATTATAAATATTACGTTGGAAAAACATATCTGTAAAACTTACTAATTTCTTTTTCGAAAAAACCAAATAATTATTATTTATCAAATTTTTAAATCTTAGATTTACTTATTCAAAAGATTAAATTTTACAATTGTTCTTCCTTACAATCGCTTAATCGCAGCTTTAATAGCAAAATAAGTAAATTAATATGTGAATAAATAGATAAAAATAAATAGATAAAATAAAAATAAATTAATAAATTAATAAATTAACAAACAAAAAATCCTGAATAACAAATATAGAAATAAAGGAAAAAATAGACAAAAATATAAAATGACTAAAAAATAGACTGAAGTGTGCGATAGTTAGCAGATGTACTATTAAAATCTAACAAGGAAACATTCAAAAGGTGTCTTAAAAAAATACTGAAAAAAATATATGTGATTCGATTCTTCATAAAACACCAGAAAGTGAAAAAATTATCGGCTGAAATGAATTACAGCGACCACAAAAAATTATAAAAATTAAGCATTTTGGCGATTCTTCCGAAATTATCATCGCATATACCTAAAAAATTGAATTAAAAATGCATCGCTTTTTTTATTCAGGATGATAGTAAAATAAATTTATACTCTAATGTAAGTCTGTTGGATTTTAAATGAGTTTCCAGGGCATTAGCGTCAATCTGCATAAAGAAAGGAACCGCTCTCTAAGCATGTGGACGGAGGTGCTGTGTTCAGACATAAATTGCGTTTGTCAGTATAGCCGTTTTAAATTTTTAATGGTTTTCTCTAACTTCCGGAAAACAGATTACGTATCATTCAAATAAAATTCATGGAGAGTATTTCACCCAGGAAAAGATCTAGAGCTTATATCTTTCACAACCAAAGTATTACATGGGCGAAGCAATGATTCCACTCCGTCCCGCCTTAAACTTTCTAAAATATTTTTTTTTTTTTTAAATAAAGGTATTTTACGTGTTCAGAGCTGCCAACCTAATCCGGCAAATTGTTAACGCCTATTGAAAAACGCCCCTTTTTCTACACCACTAAATTTTTAGAGCAATTCTCTTCAAATATATCTATGATGAATTAAGTAGAAAAATACTCTAAAAATTAAGTGGTGTAGAAAAAGGGGCGGTACTAACAATTTGCCGGATTAGGTTGGCAGCTCTGCGTGTTCTATTGACTAAAGTATAGTATAGTATTGAACTTCCTATAAATTCATTATTTACATTATTTAAAATAAATGTATTTTGCATATTCTACTTTAACATGTTGTTTCCCATTGTCGTATCTACTCAAGCTTCCTTTAATTTATATGTGTTTTCAGAATTAACAATAAAATATCCTGAATTTTAATTTGGTGTTAAGTAAACTGATAAGTTTTGGAACAAAATTTTACCCAACAGTACGACAATGTTACAACAGAAGAAAATAACATCTTGCCCTATTTTGGAAAAAATTAATAAAAAAAAAAATGTTTATTAGAAATTGATAAAATTAATGTATGAGAGTGTTAATAGACTTTTTTTTTTTTTTTTTTTTTTTAAGATAATGATTGTATGATGACAAGATAAAGAGAATGATTGATGGTCATAGACGCAGAAGCGAATAAGAAGGCAAAACAACTGTTTAAAAAAAAATTATTGTAAAAATAAATAACGCAATTAAATAAATAAAAGAAAAACAATGTGTTTCCTTTATCGATTTTATTAAGTACGTTACTTTCTCCCGTGCAAAATATTTAAAAAATCAATTTACTAACATATCAAGTGTAAAGATGAATCAAATATAATTGTGAGACATAAATCTATTTTTTAATGCAAATAGATTGATTTTATTTTATTTTTTGTTATTTATTATTATTATTATTTGCACGTTAATAAAGTAGATTTGATGTTTAATGTCATTTCAGTTATTTAGTTCATTCTAAAATAATAATAATAATAATAATAATAATAATAATGGATATATTAAGATTACCGTCGACTTATTAGTTTTAAGGGAAAAGATCAACTTTTTTTTTTTTTTATTGTGGTGCTAATAAGATTAGTTATTTTCCAATTTTAAAAGTGAAATTAAGATATTTCCTATAACAATTGCAAAAGCCGATAACTTTTTTTTCTATTCCATTAAACATAATCCTCAGAGATTAAAATCTGTCAGTGAAAATAATGAGATAATGGCTATAAAAATTACTAATATAAAATTTTTTGCAATCACATACAATTAGTGTCATTTTTTACACAAATGTTCATTTAACATCGTTAAGACATAGTCTTTAAGAAGATTTTATTTAATAATTATTGAAAAAGATAAAATAAATCAAAGTTTTTTTTTTAATACATAAATGCGTGTGAAAAAATTACAATGTTTGGTTAAAAGAGTTTTATTTTATTAAAAAGAATTAATATTAAAATAATAATAATAATAATAATAACAAGATACTGTCTTATTTTTAAATTATGTTTCTTTTTGTTTCAAACCAGATGCAATTGCATGTTAAATATGAAAAGCAAGATATATCAAGTGAAATACACGATACTTTGCAAATTTAATAATGAAAAAATACTGTGATACATAATTTTAAAAGATTTGCTACACGATTTTAATTTAAAATAACAGTATGAAGCTATTTTTTTTGTCCTTTTTAAACCTTAGACCTGGTGATGCTTTGGTTACAGTCGGTAGCAAAAGTATCCGAGCACTATCAAAAATTCCTATATGAAAAAGGTGCACTTTATACAGTTTTGTTAAATAAATCCTTGTCGAATCCTGTTCTTAGTCAGTCTAAAAACAGGATTCGACAAGGATTTATTTAACAAATCTGTACTAAGTGTACCTTTTTTATATAGGAATTTTTGCTAGTATTCGGAGACTTTTGTTACCGACTGTACGATCAGCTAGTTTCTGAAATCAAATACATAACTGTCAAATCCTTCGCATTTCGAGCATTCCTATTTTTAAAAAAATGCCATATTTAAATATTATAATTTTGCAATTAAATAACACGAAGATAATTAATCTAACAGTGGTACTTGAAAAGCAAATCGTTGGAAGTTGTGAAATTGGGCTGATTACTACTGCATGGTTAGTGTTTTACATCGAGGGGAATTATTTTAAAATAGCGTTACTTTGGCAACAACTGGTTCTAGATTTTTGAAAAATCTGCCCAATTTAACTTACCAATTGGCGGCAAGTACGGTGCCCACGCTCGGTTTTGGATGCATGTAACAACCCGTTCGCTAATTGTGTAAACGACGTTTGAATATTCTGATTGTATTTTCCATTCTTGAAGAATTTGACCGTAGCAAACACTATTTCGATGGAGCTTATGACAATTTCCTCAGCTCCAAACAACTGCAATATTCTATTCACTTGCGGAGCGAACTACCCTTGAAAATTCGTATCGCAGAAATGCTTTCTCGTTGGCGTTATCGGCGCTTTTTCTACAATTTAGAAACATACAGCAGCCTGTTCGCTACCTATGCAAACGAACTTTGAAAATCCCGACAGTAACAATGTTCTACTAGGTGGTACACGTGATTCCTTCCCTCTGATTCAAACACTTGCAACAACTTGTTCGTAATTTATTTCTCACCACCTAAATCCTAGCCACACGATTTTGTTGTCTGTAGCTCTATTAAAAATTAACTGCCCCCCATTTATCGTCCTAATAATTTTACAGCTTCGAAAGAGAGTGCAATCGATTCCTCCCCCCCCCCCAACAAAAAAGCCTAAATTTAATTTTTCCTTTTATTAAATGTGTGCCCCTCATCTTCCTATATTATTTTTGCAATTTTGCACAAAAAAATCTTCATCCTTGGAAAAAAAAAAAAAACAGTAGTCTCTAATTAATTAATATTAATCTCCAGAGTTTAAAAATATTTTTACCTGAATTTTGAGCTTTCTAAATTGCAGAGTTCTGGCCAGTAATCGTGGTCGAGCTATATTAAAATCAATATTTATGAAATTAATAAATAACTGCTTTTATCTCCCCAGTTCAAAAAAAACAATAAAAAATAATTTTCCATTTCCTTAAAATATGACTTTAACAGAATAAATAAATTTCAGCAATAACATTTATCTAAATAAATATTTAATTTTCTAAAATTCATATTTCTTAATCGATTTATGATATTTTTGGACTGCAAACACCTAACTAGAAGTACTGGTCACAGCCAATTACCATTTTTCTGTTAATAACGGTTTCGAATTTGAAAAAAAAAATCAAAAACTGATCTTTATATAGACACTAACATTTCATGTGACTGCGAAAACTGAAAAGTAATTATTCAGGAACATTGTTTGCCAAAATGATCAAAAACAAACATTTCAAGGAACAGATTTATTCAAATTAAAAAATGAGACCATTAAAAATAACATTTAATTAACATTTCAACAGTAATTAAATATATAATTTTTTTCACCATAACACCTCCGCGATTTATTGAACTCATCTGCCATTTTCTGTAACTCTTGTGAGTCTGATTGCTTAATGCATAGTTTTATTGAAAAAACACTTTAGAAACATGTAATTTAAAATTATCAAATTTAATTAAAACCTTAAATATATATATATATATATATATATACAAATATCCCATTGAAAAGCAAAACCGAACTCATATTTAAACATAAAGTTCAAGAATAAAAGAAGTCAACAAAAACTTAACGAAATTAACAAACAAACTAAAACCAAATAGAGTACGAAAAATATCTTTAACATAAACCAAAACTTAAAAATGAAACAAATCGAAATTATAATTAATATGGAGACAGGCAGCATGGCTTACAACATGCACTGCAGGGTTAAACTAGTTTTACGCATGCAACGTTCCCCTCACCTGTCAAGACCAAATGAAAAAAACTCATGAAACCAATTCTCTAACCCATCCTTCCTTTCAAACAACATTTTAAGCTCAGTACTCCTTTTATACTGATTCACGAATTGGTACGTCATACTTTTCACCAAATCTCTATGGAAACCCTGAGCTATGCTCTGACGACACCATTCTACCATATCCTCAAACATCTCTTCCAAGTCTGAATTTAATCTAGCAATACGTATTAAACCATTTCTAAATACATTCTTTTTAACTGAAATATGTACGTTAGATGTAAAATGCATTAGCTTTATTGTTTTAAAATTAAAGTATTTTCTTTTGTCATAAATTCTAGTTACCAAATTATCATTCTCTAATTTTATATTTACATCTAAATAATTTATATTTTTGCTATTCATTGAGGAGGGTTCTAGTTTTAAATTCTTAGGGTACTACTGAAAATCAATATCTGAATTTTCACCATTCAACCTTATCAATACTAGGTCATCGATATATCTACAACATAAAGTTTCTCTGTTTAAACTATTGTTCTTTTCATAAATAAGTAAGTAGATATCAGCTAGTATAGAGCTGCAACTCCCCCCCATTGGGATTCCGAAAACTTGTTTGAGCACTTTATTTCCCTCATACAGATAGTTCTCTTGAACGACGAACTTAAACAGATTAACGAAGAAATCTTTATCACTTTCTTTATTACTATATTTATTATAAAATTCTATAACTTTTTCCTTTAAATCTGTTAAATCAATAGTATTATAAAAATCTGCAAAATCGTAAGCATATAGGCTGGTAATTTTATTTGACTTAGTTATTCTAGTTAAGTAACCCAATAATTCACAACTATTTTTTATTATAAAAGATTGTTCTCCCAATAGCATTTTTTCAAACATTTCACTCAAAACCTTCAACAACTTTTTATTAGGTAATTCAAGATAAGTTCCATAACCACAAGTCACCACTCTAAATTTCACAGGGTTTTTATGAAACTTTGGCACTAATATTAAATATGGGAAATTTTGGCTTTTCTGTTTTAGTTTTAGCTTTTTATAAAATGCCTTAACCCTATTCTCAATAACTGTAACTTTCGAATTAATAAGCTCATAATTTTTTGTATTATTATAACTTTCACTTAAAATCTCACCATACAGTTTTTTACAAATTATTGCATAGCTTGTATTAGCTTTATCAACATAAGTTACTATAAACTTCTCCCGAAGTTCTTTAATTGATTTCATTAGTTCTAAATATTTTTCATGTGAAACAACATCACCATCCCTCACATATTCTCTCTTTAAATCCTTAAAAATATGATATTTCCATTCTTCGAAAACAGTATATGGTAAATTATATTTGTACATCATTTTTTGTATAAATATTTCTATATTAGAATTAAGCCGTTTTATTGCGGCACTTTTTGTTATCATACGCTTAATTCTGTGTTTAGTACCATATTCCATAAGTCTTCTCAACTCTTCGTCCTTTATAACTTCCAAATTCCCCGTAATGACATGTCTATAATCTTTATTTACATAATCCATATATATCTCTTCCCGACAATTACATACACTTTCATCAACACTCAGCTTTAAATTTTTTGCGTAATCATTATAATTAAATATAATGCGCCCCAATGGTTTGTCATATCTAAATGCCTTAACAATTTTTAACTTTCCTACAGGTAAAAGATTATCATATTTATTTAATAATTTATTAAAATTAACATCTTTGTAATGCTCCCCCATGTAATCCAATACACAATAAATTTTGTCAACTCTGTCCTCTTGACATATCTTTAACTCACAATACTTTTGTAATTTCTGTAATATACACACACACACACACATATATATATATGTGTGTGTACCTTCAAAGCTTTTCGATTTAATTTTTAAAGCCTCTTCAGGAATGACAAAAAAATCTTTCTTCTCAGCAGTTTAAATACTTAAATAGCACTTTACAGTTAGAGTTACACAAACTTGACATATTATTCACGGTGAGCAGTCCTTTAGCTGGAAAATATTTGAATAAATTTGTAGGAGCTATTGGAAACACAAAGTTAAAATATTGTTAGGTCATCAAGGTAGTGCCGTCGAACAAAAAATCAATATTCGTGAAATTCGAACCCAACAACCGCACTTATCCACAAATTATCCTAAAGATATCCCTTTCATCCACATTACATCTTAAAGATGTCTATTTCATCCTCAAAATGTCTTATAAATATCCTGGAAAGAAGATATGTTTGTAGGAAAGCTATGGTAGAGCGTTCTTGAATGGTGAACTTTGAAGCAAGATATCTGGGGAACAAGGATCGGAGCCTGCAAGGTTGCAAGGCGGTGCCGTGGAAGCTGTATCTATAGGAGTGAGACGCTAAGCTATGGAGTAGATTACTTGAAGTGAAGACTTGTAACAGGTAATCTCAGTCTAGCTGGACAGGATTTCTCTCTGTGTGGCTATGCTTAAAACGCATAGCTATACAGACAGACATGTTTTTAATCATTATAATTTTGAGCATTTCGATAGGTTGCTCGTTAAAAATACATAAGATAAACAATGATAACGCACGTTAAATATAAGTACAGTCGGTAACAAAAGTGTCCGAACACTAGCGAAAATTCCTGTATAAAAAAAAATACTTAATACTGTTTTATTAAATAAATCCTTGTCGAATCATGTTCTTAGACTGACTAAAAACAGGATTCGACAAGATTTATTTAGCAAAACTGTATTACGCGTACTTTTTTTATATAGAAATTTTTGCTAGTGTTCGGACACTTTTGTTACCGACTGTAATTGATTCGTCTCAAATAATTAAATAGTAGAAACAAAATTTACTTTTTGAGGTGCAAGGTAATTACGCTCATTTAATGTGGATAGCTACCGAGTAAAATAATAATAAAATTATAAAATTATACTTTTAAAAAATTAAAGAACACGCTTTGTTTTAAATGTGAACTAAAAAGCACAAAATATCTATCTTTATAGTATTAAAATGCAGGGTAAGAAAAAATTGCGTGAGTGACACACCATATTACAGGGTGATTATAAAATAATTTAGAATTAAAAAAAACCATTTTTAAAAAATCTCCCCTGACTGGGCACGAACGTTAGAACTTTAGGTTCGTAACCCGGAGCTTTACCTCACAGCCACAGCGTTCACGCAGGGAAAGTCTTTTTTTACAATATAGATTTTTTTGTTTGCTCCCAGAGCGGTTACAAACATACATACAGGTGAAGCTATTAAAAGCATGTAAAAAAAAAAAAAAAAAAAAAAAAAAATCATGAAGTTTTCGGGCTGTTTGAAAAGTGAAATTTTGTTGAAGAATTCCGGTATGAAATTTGCAATGGAGAATTAGTGATTGCGTCTTCCGGGCGAGGGCTTTAAGCATCAAAGGATTAAAGTATTATGTATGCTTAAGACCTAACGACCTAAGTGAAAACATCCTCTTTATAGATAATACTAATATACTTGGAAAAATATTCTTATGGATTACATGAAATAGATAGTTATATATTCTAGTACCTTAAAGAAATCCGGTATATTAACTGAGCAATTTATATCACCATAAAGTGCATAACAGACAAGATTTCCGCATTTATTTGTTTTGTTTTGTTTTATATTTTATTGTTTTATTATTTTTTATTGCATCTTAAACCGGAAGTATGGTTGTAAGTCCGTATCTCAGAAATAGCTCTAAAAAATTTTTTTAAAGTTTCTATATAAACACTCTATTAGATGTTCTTTCATATGCATTATTTGGTTAGTTCCAGAAAATTGATAGGCATCCGGTATAAGTAGCTCAGTTTGAGCTCTCACAAGTGAGTTTCTTTAAATACGACTGTATACGGATTTTTCCAAACTTGCTATATTAACTACCTTTTAGATATCCTTTTGTATGTAATTATTATTTTTGGGACAAAAATTAAATATGCCAAGTTTTAGTAAAAGTCAGTATCTCAAAAACGGCTTTAACGATTTTCTTGAAAATTGTTACATACAGTCGGTAACAAAAGTGTCCGAACACTAGCAAAAATTCCTATGTAAAAAAAGTACACTTTATACGGTTTTGTAAAAGAAGTCCTTATCGAATCATGTTCTTACACTGACTAAGAATAGAATTCGACAAGGATTTATTTAACAAAACCGTATGAAGTGTACTTTTTTTACATAGGAATTTTTGATACCGTGCGGACACTTTTGTTACCAACTGTACTAAACCCGTTTTATATAACCTTCCTCATGTATTGCATGTTTATTATAGGAAAATTTACAGTCATCCTGATTAGGTAGGTAAATTTTAGATCTCGAAAACTTGTGTTTCCAAGAATGACCCTACCAATTTATCTTTTCTTATTTTTTAAATCGCTATGTAAATTCTGTTTTATAAGTCTTTACACGTATATCAGCTTTCTCATACTGGAAAATTTTAAGGTCTCTAAAGTCAGTTTTATGTCTTCTATCACATCCAGACCAATCCAGTTCTGATCATCTCTAAAAATTGCATATAATGCATGTACCGTAAAAACCGGCGTATGGGCCGCACTCGGTGCTTTATTCAGTAGCCACCACTAAAATTCAATTATAGCGTTTGTCTAATCACTTCGAAGAGCAGTCGTCTATTACATAAATGAAATGTCACTCTTAAAAATTATTGGTTACTATTGATTTAAAAATTCCCTCAGTTTGTCGGTACTGACTGCGGCTCATACGCCGGTTTTTACGGTAAGAGTGGGTAATGGAAGTCGTATGATTCTTTCACACCAGATTTTTTTAATAAGTTTTATTTATTTTTATTATTCTCGTCATTATGCATATAACCTACCTTACGAAAAAGAAAGCCATTGCACTGTCATACCTGCCAAGTTTTTTAATTTATTCCTGAATGTTGTTAGTCCCGCCTCTTTTTAACACCGCAATATTTTTAGAGTAATTGTCTTCAAATTTAATCGTAATTATATATTGAAGAAAACTTTTTGACAAAGATTACGGTGTGAAAAGAGGGCGGGGCTAACAACATTCCGGAATAAATTAAAAAACTTGGCAGCTATGCACTGTTTGTCTTCGTTAAATAAACGTGAAGTTAAACGTAAATTTACATAAGCAAATTATCAAATGAATTTACTCTGAGGAAAGAAGCATGTGTTATATGTTGAAATACATTTTCACTTGACTATAAGCTAACTGTAAAATGAATGAAGTTACAAATAGTAATAAAAAAATCAAAGGATCGAAGATAAAATTTTAATTTATGAAGTGTGTATGTCTAAAAATAATTTCTGTGAACACTTTCAAGCATTTCCAATTTAACTTATTTCTTAAAAAAAAAAAATATAAATAAATCACATATCTACCTCACCTTCTTTCACACCACTTGTTTTGTGGTAAAATTTTCTCCAATAGGTAATTAGGATTAATTTATAAATAGAAATACCCTGCTAGAAAAGTGATATGAAAAACGGGCAAAATGATTACTAACAATGCTGCAGATAAATTTAAATGTTGGAATGTCTGCCCTTGTTAAGATTATCTAATTGCTTGAAAAACTAGTTTGCATATATTACATTTTTCTGTGTGTATAACATTTAAAGTTGTGCTTCTCTAATAAATAGGCTTCCAGGATGGTCACAGGCTACATTTTCCCCCTGATTCTACCATCAGTATTTCTCTTTCGAAGTGTTTCATAGTAAGATTTCACGATTAATTAAGTAAAATCATAGCCTCCTAAGCTATATGCCTTCCATGTGGCATGGAAACTTGGCAACAGTTGAAGCGGTAGACAGCGCCACCTGGTACAGATTGCGCGACTTTTTTTTTCAACTGTCACCAATAATTTTAAGAATTGATATATGATAGATTTATAATCGACGTTTCTTTGATTCTATTCGCCTTTTATGTATATCAAATCCCAATTTTAAACAACTTTGGTGGCTGTTGAATAAAAAGTAGTGCAATCTGTACCAGGTGGCGCTGTCTATCGCTTGAACTGTTGCCAAGTTTCTGAGCCACGCGGAAGGCTCCCTTTTTTTATGTTATTCATCCGACTTAGAACATTTCGAACATCTCTAGAAGTAACTTGAAAATTAAAAGCTGATTTTATTGTTGTAAAATGCGTATGGACTGTAAAAATCATGCTGACAGTTTAAATTCCCGCCCACCTCCATTCTTTGAACCATATTAGTGTAAACTGGAGAGAAAATTAGAACAAAAGTTTTTATTTTGTTATTTTGTGAGAAATTCGTCTTTTGATTGAATATTTAATAAAATATTATTGATTATTCATTCTGTTTTGGCGAAATGACAAGATTTCATTTTTTCAATACCAGTCAAACAATAGCCTCCTAAACTAGATGCCTGTCGCGTTGCTCGTAAACTTGGAAACAGTTTAAGCGGTAGACAGCGCCACCTGGTACAGATTGCGCGAGTATTTTTATTCAACTCTCACCAATAATTTTAAGAAGTGAAATATGATAGATATATAATCGACGTTTCTTTGATTCTATTCGCCTTTTATGTATACCAAATCCCACTTAAAAAATAAATTTTGTGGCTGTTTAATAAAAAGTAGTGCAATCTGTACCAGGTGACTCTGTCTACCGCTTGAACTGTTGCCAAGTTTCTGAGCCACGCGGAAGGCATCTAGTTTAGAAGGCTATGGTAAAATATTATCATAAAAATATATTCATGTACGTATCAGGGTAAAAGGCGGGTCTGTAACCACCCTGGCTTTTTCTTCTATAAGAAACGAGCATTGTTTCTTTGTGTAGAATAGGGAATTTTCTTAAAATTTCCAGGGGCCGTAGTCTCTGTCTGTTTTTCAGGACACATCCTAGAATAGAACATTTATGCCTTTTTTGCTACCACTATTTTTATACAATAATTTCTGTTCTGTTTAACGACATAGTACTTTAAAAATGCAATCAAGATTTTTGTAAGATAAAAGTGGTGGCAAAAATTTCGAAAATTTCTCATTCCTAAAAGTGTCCTGAAAAAAAAACAAAAAAAACAATGGCGGATACTATAACCCCTCGAATTCTTTATTCATCATCAATGTTTCAGCGACATTTAAAAGAGCTTATTCACGTCTGCATCAGAGATTGTACAGTACAGCCTTTATTTTTCCTTAATACTAATTTTGAATATCAACTTTTGTCATAAAACAATCCTATAAATTTTAAAACAAGATTATTTTATATATACATGTATATATATATATATATATAAAGCGAGTCCTTGACAAACTCTGTAAATTCCGTTTAGTTCATCTCTCAAAACGATTTTCAGAAAATAATAATTATGTATATATATATATATATATTAAATTATTTAATTCCTTTACAATACTCAGCAAATGAGAGAAAGATGAAAATACCAACAATGAATTTAATAATTAGATGTATTACGTATAAATTTATTGTCACAATTACCATTTAAGTAAATTTCACTGAATAGTAAAAACATGTTAAAGTACTTACGCAGAAGAGAAATGACGTATATCACTTAAACCTAAACTATGAGTCAGTTGTCTGAATCCATTAGTCCAGTAAATTCATGCAACACAAGATAAGAATTGAAAGAAATTAACCAAAATGACTATTGAAATAAAAAGGAATGCATGAAGGAAAAATGGAGTTAAAAATGCTGAAATCCAGTACCGATCTCATCAGGAAACTAGCAGTACTGTCAACAATTAATGCAAGATTTCGAATATTGTATAGCTTTTCAGCAATATACAACACTAGTTTCAATCTTGCATAAAAAAAAAAAAAAAAAAGAAAGAAAGAAAGATATATAAAAGGAAATTGGCGGATAAAATAACTTAACCATAATGAAAATTGGAATTCGTGAAAGGTGCTGGCCACATGTAAATCAAATCCAAATCGAATAAAAGTCCGGGCGGTTGCCAAAACGAACAAACTGTAAAGAAATAATTAAAAGTAGAGAATCGATTAATCGAAAGTTTCTGAAATGAAATAAATGTAAGCATGAAGTGATAAATATTGTTCTTAAAATTTAAAAGCTGAATTCACAATTAAATAATATTCTAGAGGTAAATTTAAGTAAAAATAAGATTAAAACGATTTTCACAGTAGGGCATACGTTCGACTCAACGTATGAGCGCGCCATCTAACGTGGAAAAAATAAGTTACTATTAAGTGATTTAAGAAAAAGTGTACGATAGATGTTCTATTTATATGAGTGTAATTTATAGTCTTAAGCTAACATAAGAAAAGGCCAACAAGTGATAATTAAGTTATTATGATTAGGAAATTGGTGAATAATTTTAATTTTAAAAATTATTATTGTTATTAATATTATTATTATTATTATGAAATAGGAAATTGGTGAATAATTTTAAGTTTAAAATTTTAATAATTATTATTAGTAATAATAGTCTTAAACTAACAAAAGAATAGGTCAACAAGTGATGATAAAGTCATTATGATTAGGAAATTGGTGAATAATTTTAAAATTTAATAATATTATTCTTATTAATATTATTATTATAATTATTATTAATAATTTTAATAATTATTGTTATTAGTATAATTATTATTGTGAAGTATTATTAGTATTTACGTTTAGTATGAACACATCAAATTTGAATGATATCTAGTTTTTTTTTTTTTTTTTTTTTTTTAATTAAGCAAATGAATTATATATTGTTGAAACTTAAACAGCATCAACCAGAAAGAGATGATGTATCCTGCAATTGCAATAAAACCAAGCTTCTATTTTTTTTTTTTTTTAATTAAATTCGGCAACCCACCCAACCAACCAGCCAAACAACTCCACCCTTCCTCCTTAATCAAACATCTGCCCTCCCATCCGCCACATACTGATTTAAAAATATATGTATTTGTCAAATAAAAAATACAAAATCTATAATAAAATTTTGAGCTATTTGAAAATTTAATAAAATAATAATTCAAAGTAATTTAACTCAGATAAATATATTAAAATTTCAAGTTAGGTATAAAATGAAGTAAAAAACACTTTAACGAAAATTTTCATTAAACCTTGAATTTAATGATAATTGGTTAGAGTTGGCAACATTTCTAATTAATTTTGTAGTTTTGTTATTGTCTGCTTTCTTTTCCCGCCATTTTCTTTGTACAATAATTTTCTTAAATATATTATTACAATTAAGAATTATTACACTTCAGAAAACATGGTATAAATAAAAGACGGGTATTAATAATTCTACAAAATAAATTTAAAATGACCGCAGCTTTGCCTAGGTATATTAATGTATATAATATTTTCCAAATCTGCTGATTTTTCATAAACAATATTTAATAATAAAAATGTTTGCTATATATAGATAAAAAAAAATTATATGAATAAATATGGAGGAAAAAACTATTATGAAATAGTGGTGGAAAAAATTCTGAGAGTTGGCAGCTACGATCTGGATACATTATGAAATAAGTATATCAAGATTAATTCTATATATATATATATACATATATATTAACTTAGAAGCGTTGTTAGTTATAAACTTCGAAAAAGACACATTTCTACGCCCCAAAGATATTTAAAGTATGAAGAAATTTAAATCAAGTCTCAAAATATAGATAAAACTTATACACCGTTAATATGCAGCTTTCGAAATGGAAAAACTAATTAAAAAACTGGCATAATTAATGATTTGAGATTCATGAAAATTTCTTTTATTTTTTCTCTTTAAAATTTAAAAAATAATAATAAACATATTTTCATCAAGAATGAATAAAATTTATAATTTTTATATTTAAGCCTATCTGTAATATTCCTTTTAAATGTTGAAAATCAAAATATTTTCTCGGGTTTTTTTTTTTTTTTTTTTTTTTTTTTTTTTTTTATAATGTAGTTGAAAAAATAAATAAATACTCACTTATTTCATTTATTGTACACAAACAGAATTTTATTTTGAGTTGAAATATGTGCAGAATTTATTTTACTTGTAACATTTCTGTTTCCTTTTCATAAAATATGAAAACTGTATCGTTTGGTTATTATATACATATATATATACATATATATATATACAATCAGATGTTGAAGTTATGAAAATTTTCAATGTTTCGAGCTTCATATTATTCTGTTTGATTTTAAACAACAGCGAATATATTCTGTGCAGTAGTTTTCTCGGAAATATGCCTACAAGAAAAAATGTGTAAAAATACAAAAAATACATTTGAGACAAAGTTAGGTAGCCCAAAAATGCGATAAAACAATTTTAAAGAATAAAAAACTGAGGCACATTCAGATTTTCAAAAATATTTTTGTGTACTACTGAGAAAATAATCTGGTGTGTCACTCACCGACTTTCTCTTACCCTGTACTTCAATGCTATAAAGATAGAATGTAGATTAAGTCATAAAATCATTAAGGTATGATAATAAAGTTCAATCAACATTACAAATAATCTAAAATAGGTTTGGGTATAGTTTTATTTCATATATTACTCTGTGTGAGGGGGGGGGGGCTGTCGCCCCCTTGAACCCCCGTTCAGTTATAGTGCCTAGATTTATTTTTAAAACAAATTCAATGCTGTTATTAATTTGTCTTCAAACTTGCCAATTTTGATCAATTTTTTCAAGTGGCAACCTAATACAAACTTCAAAATGTCAAATTTGTATTTCCTGCAGTTACACAGTTGCCAACATTTTAATTTATTCCGGAGCATTTTTATCTCCTCCTTTATTCCCTACCACTTTTATTTTAAGAGTAATTTTCTCTCATTTCATCGTAGTTATATATTGAAGAAAAATATTTTATAAATAAAGTGGTGCGGAAATGAGGCGGGGCTAAAAATACTCCGGAATAAATTAAAATGTTGGCAACTATGTAGTTATTTGTTTTTAAGTTATGTTAATAACATATATACAACCAGATCAACCGCTAAAAATTGGACGTTTGTATTCAGGGCACCTCAAAACCTGATATTAAACAATAAACCAGAGTTAAAAATAGAATATCAAAAAATAGTTTATTTATAGTATGCAGAGCTGCCAACCTAATCCGGCAAATTGTTAGTACCGCCCGTTTTAAAACACCACTTAATTTTTAGAGAAATTCTCTTCAAATCGGTTTACGATGAATTCAGAAGAAAATACTCTAAAAATGACTGTTGTGGACAAAGGGGTGGTACTAACAATCCTCCGGATTAGGTTAGCAACTCTGAGTATGGATATGAAAAATTTAATTTCCGTTCTGTGTAGTTTTCGTAGGTATAGTAAAATGTAGCAAGGCATTTCCGTATGCAGAGCTGCCAACCTAATCCTACAAATTGTTAGTAACGTCCTTTTTTCTACACCACTTATTTTTTAGAGTAATTCTCTTCAAATTTATCTACAATGATTTAGGAAGAAAAATACTCTAAAAATTAAGTGGAGTAGAAAAAGGGGTGGTACTAACAAATTGCCGGATTAGGTTGGCAACTCTGCGTATGTTTCATTCAGTAAAAGAATATTTTACGTTTTGGGTTGCAATGTATCTTGTCTATAAAATGTATGCACATTTCACTGTGTTCTTACATTTAGTTCTATATGCTTATATCTAACAAGTCAGAATATATTTTCTGCATAAATTAAAAAAAAAAAAAACATAATAAAGTTTCTAATAACGAATATTTTTATATTGAAACTTAAAATATAGTGCAGTTCATGAAAAAAAATATAAGTTGCTAGCGATAAATATTTTCAACATATAAAATCTATCTATATATGTATATAAACAAGGAAAGTTGGGGAAAATGGAATACCATTCCTGATTGAACTCAACATAGTAAACTGAAGTATTATGGATCATTGTAGATTCGACTATTGCAAACTTTCAAGTGTTTGTAATGTATTTTGATCTTTTTATGTTACAAAAAATAGAGTTTACATGCAAAATTTTTAATTGAAAGAATAAAAACTATTTTGGGGTAATATGAACCAAGCGGGAAATATAGAACAGTTAAGAAGGGAAATGTGGAATACACATTTCTTTAAAGAATAATATGAAATAGGGTAGCTTTTTTACAGAAAATCCTGAATACTTGAAATATAAACATTTTATTTTGAAATTATTATTGAAAATAAACAATATTGAAAAATTATCAGCATTCAAGTTTTGCAAAAATTGCAAATAGTATGGAATAGTTGATATTTCATATTTCACGAATCACTATCTTGGAGAATAAATCAACCTCAACCAACTGTTAGTGGAAATCAGTTAATGGGAATTATTAACTCAACTCCCCTAGTGGAAATAACACTAGGTTTACACCAGGGCCTGATTAAGACCGGGGCACACATTATTTATACTTACACCCTTATTTTTTAACAAATATTTTTCTCCTATAATAAACAGAAAATTCTCATAAAAGTTTATTTTAAAAGAATACTGGTGTCTAATAACGTTGCGTAAATTCGATTGTTTTACACCGTTCATTTTTTATAAAAATAATTTCCTAGTGAATCTTCTTAAACTAAAGAATTTATACGACACAAAAACTGCTCTTCTCAGTGGCACAGGATGAACTACCGTTTGTATTTAAAAACCTGTTAAGACGATTTACGTGCTTCCGATAGGTTGCATCTCCATATAGGTGAAATGTATTGGTATTCCATACTAGCCGACTATTCCGCAAATCTCACCGTTCCCTTATATCCCCTCGTACAGTCGGTAACAAAAGTGTCCGAACACTAGCGAAAATTCCTATGTAAAAAAAGTACACTTAATACTGTTTTGTTAAATAAATCCTTGTCGAATCCTGTTGTTATTCAGTGTAAGAACATGATTCGATAAGGATTTATTTAACAAAATCGTATGAAGTGTACTTTTTATACATAGGAATTTTCGCTAGTGTTCGGACACTTTTGTCACCGACTGTATATCTATATATCTATATCAATGTATTTATTTTTTAGGATAATGAATCTTTGTGTTACGCTATAAAAAATTATTTTTCTAATGCGTTATGAAAATAGTTAGTGCTATACTTACTTAACCCTTAAATGCCGAGTGTTGCCTTTCGACAACATACTCAATTTTGTCTTCTAAGGTATTATTAGAATAGTATTGAAGCTCTTTGCGGATTGGTAACATATTGCTTTTTAGCTGTAAACCATAGTTAAAATAAAGTATGATTTTTTAAAGTACTTTCCCCGTGATTTATTTAAGAGAGGAAATAATAAAGCATTTTAAAATTGATTTAAAAAATAATCAGGCATTTAAGGGTAAATTATGATAAAATATTTGCAGTTAATAACTTAATTTGTCAGCTGTCTATGCATTGTTTCTAGATTTCCGTCTCAAAGCTTATCTAAATCAAAACACGATTTAAAAATTGCATCACATGATTCTGTACATTTCACTGGAGGTTTAATTAAACTTTTCAGTCGAAAAATATTTATGCTCTGAAAAGTGTTATCCTTTAATTGTTAAAAAGTGCGTTAGTCAAAATGATAAGAATAAAAGTAAATTGTAAAAAAAAGCTCAAACGATATATGATAATTATTTTTCACCTGTCTAATTTTTTTATTAAAAAATCTATCAGTTACGCTTTTTGTTCTCATAATCCCTATAATAAATTATTCTCACAAATGTTATCTTTTACAATTTTTTTCCTATAAGCACCAATTTCTTTCTTTTTAAAATTTCTATATGAAGAAATTTACCTCTCTCAAAAGATTTTTTAACTTAAAAAAAATTGCGTATTATCAATTCTTTAGTTTATAATCTTTGAAACAATGCCTCTGTACACACTATATATACTGTTTAAATAGGAAACTGTTTTTATTAACACTTTCGTGACCGCTGACGTAGATTCACGTCATTTGAAAATCTCTAACTTCACCAGTGGGCGTTTCTTTCGCAATTTGAATGTTATTTATATTTCTTTAAAATGTACCTAATATTCATATTTGTACTATTAATATACTACGGATTAAAATTCTGTGATTAGAAAGGGTATAACTATAATGTATATCCATTTTTAATATAATGGTGAATACGGAGAATTTTGTTCTGAAATATTGTAACAAGGGAGAATAACACCCACAGTCGGATTTTACTGTGAAAAAGACAAAAACATGCGGTCGCGGAAATATTGAAATAATAATAATATTTTAGATTTGTTTTCAACTTTTGAAAATTTTACTCTACACTTACACGTAATATTTTACGTGCACTTTTACGCGTAATAATAGTTCAGTCAAATTCTCGTAATTTAATACCATTTAAGGATTTACTGTTTCCCACTTCATTTACTGTGATGTTTTAAGTTTTATGCAAATTACACATTCATTTGAAATATTACATACGCATTTTTTAAGTTTTTATTTAGTTATTTATTTTTATTTTTTTATTTTTTTTATTTTTTTTTTATTTTAGCAAGATGCTAATAAACTAAAAACTCTAAATCAAAACAATCGGAATTTAACACAACCCAAGCAGCACAGAAACGTTCTCTGAACGTTCAAAAATTGTTCTGCAAACACGTTCTAAGAACGTTCACTTTGAACGTGTTATAGACGTCTATTTGTCCATCTTGAAGACGTACAATAGTACGGTTCAGAGAACGTTCAATGAACGTGTAGCAATCACCATCGGTGTTATAGAATCGTTCTGAGAACGTTCTACGTATACGGTCTCAGAACGTTCTAAACGTTTTTAGAACGTTTTCAAAACGTTATACACATTTTCAGAACGTTCTAGAAAACGTACTGTAAACGTTCTAAAATAGTGTAGTCAAAAAAAAAAAAAAAAATGTGACGTCATTATAAAAAATCACCTCAGTACGGGCGTTTAGAGGTAAAATGTACATAGCTGATGACGAATAATGATACAACACATGAACAGGGATATGAATTACTTTTTTCTTTCAATTCAAATAATGTTTGAGAAATTTTAACATACTTGCTATTCCTTTAATTTTAACGTATATGCATGAAAAATTCTATATTCTATGACAGTTTTCCCCAAAAAGTGTCATAACGTCTTTTTATCCCTTAAAAATTTTCTTAAATCTTTGCATTTTTTAAAAATTTCTTTTTTCCCCCTAATCTGAAGATAATGAAGTTATAGTATTAATTAAAAAACTTTGAATAAACACAATGAAATGCAAGAACTCCCACCAACTGTTTCGCTTCAAAAGAAGACACAACCCTTCATCAGGCGAACAATGTAGGCGCGAGAACTGCAAACAAGCACGTTGAGTGTGTTGAATGCGTTGCCGCTTTGTTTATAACAGCCGTGCTTTGTTTGTAGCAGTCGCGAGTTCTTGCATTTTATGGTGTTTATTCAAAGTTTCTTAATTAATACTATAACGTCATTATCTTCAGATTAGGGGAAAAAAGAAATTTTTTAAAAATGCAAAAATATAAGGAATTTTTTAAGGGATATAGAGACGTTATGACACTTTTCGGGAATTACTGTCATAAAATATGGAATTTTTCATACATATACGTTGAAATTAAAGGAATAGTAAATATGTTAAATTTTCTCAAACATTATTTGAATTAAAAAAAAAGTAATTTATATCTCCGTTGTTGTGTTGTATCATTATTCTTCATCTGCTATGTACAACTAAACTCTTGAATTATTTTGCTTGTTTTAATCCTTGTGATTCCGAATGCGTCATCCTATGATTAATGTTTGTTTTTCATGGTTGTTTTCTGTTTGATTCTCTGATTTCTTGAACTAAATAATTTATTCCAATTTATTCTTCATTTTTAACTTCAATTAATTTCTTGTACGATAGGGTGCCCGCTAGCAATTTGTTATTATAGCTGCTAACGAACGAAATCGAACATTGGTGCTCAACGACAAAAAAGGTCACCCCTGACGAGTTTTTTTTTTTTTTTTTCTTTTTTTTTTCTACCGTTCTAAGCTTTTTCTTAAAAAAAAAAAAAAATTCAAAATGATGTCTTAATTTTTTATTTCCTCGTTGCTTGTTTGTATCTTTTGATTTGAGTTTCATGTGGTTTTTACGCACCGGCAAAATTATTAAAATTGCAACTTACAATATAGGAATAAATTTATGATTAGACTGAAGTTAAATAAAATAAAAATAAATAAATAAAAAATAAATGCTTCAATAAATCACAATCAGTCTCCCCAGGTTATTTAAATTTCTTGTAATTTCCTTCTCATTGTTCTATGTGGTTTCAGTGATCTTATATCTCCTGCTTGGCTTTAACTAAGATTAAAAATTCATTTATACTAATTTTTTTTTTTTTTAAATACAGGGTGCAAAGCATAGTCACGAGTATACCTTTATCTATTGGTAGCAAATATATAGTTTCAGTTACAAAATGTTTTAAAAAATATGAGCACTTACTTTTTGCTTACTTTTTTTTTTTTTTTTTTTTTTTTTTTGTAAATACATTTTCTTATTGGAGGACATCTGAGACCAATTGTTGCGCAAATAAAGGCCTGCTCTCGACTTTGCACCCTGTATATTCTAAACATTTCTGGGTACTACTTTGTAAGTCCATGGATAGTTTATAAATATATTTGAATGCTGAAGTTCATAGAAAGTTTTAATATTCCAACATAAAAAATAATTTCGAAAATGAATGTACCAATACACCGCTAAAATAAGATATAATTGAGTTTAGAATATATTGTTAATTTATAATAATAAGAAATTGAAACGAAAAATTAAAAATTAGTTAGAAGGAAAAAATTAAAAAAATTTCCAAATACTTAAATATATAAATATTTTTTTAATCAAAATATTTTTCTAAAATAGTTAACATACTTCATATTTTTAAATTTCAGTGCAAGTGTGTATACATATTTTCAGTTTACAGCAGCAGTTTACAAAAATGATGTTTGCAGGTATTTAAATTTATTCCACATGGCAATGTAATTGGTATTCTTTAAATGTTCAAATTTCTTTAAATTGAGTCAACGCAATTTTTACTCATTTGAGGTAATTATGCTATCATGGCATATTAAATAATTAATAAATGTAAATATTATTATTATTAATAAATAATATAGTAAGTATATTATTTATAATTAATATATTATTTCTTAGTATATCATTTATTTACTTATTAATATCGTCTTTTTTTTTTTTTTTTTTTTTTTTTTTTTTTTTTTTTTTAAAGCAGAATATGTTTTTTTTTATAAAGATGTGGAATAAAATTGAATTGAATCTTTGTTTTATTATGCAGTTAAACAAGTTGATATATTTTATTTAATAAATTACAGTAAAGAGATATTTAAAATTATAAGTCGGTGAAACTTAGGATATTATTTTAAAAATATGCAATTTGCATAACCTAGATTATATATACGATCATATAAACATTAAATAAATACTTCAGAATTTAAAAAGAAAAAAAAAGAATTACAAACCTTCTTGATTTTCTTCATTAACCTTATAAACCTTTCTTCAAACTTTCTTAATTTTCTTTCAAGAAAACACCCTTGCAACTAGCATTTTAAAATACACAATGACCAGTCTGCAAGGGCATTCACTTAAAATTTACTCTCATCTTTTAAACTCTTTATGTTACTTCATTCAGAAACATAATAACCAAAAATAGTCATTTTAACAATTTCCATCTCAGAAGACTAAATTAATAAAATGAATCCATAATTTATAAGCGGTTTTCTGTAACTGGAGCAGTTTTTTCTGTGATAAAACTCTGCTTACATGTATCAAAAGTTTGTCTTAAGAACTTACGCAGATATGAAAATGATTGATTAATTGATATTAAAATAAGACTTTAATAAATAGAACATAGAGAATATTACAGGTTAAAAATATTACATTTTTACCTTTTCTAAAGCTTATCCAAGTCATTATAACGCAAAAACCGAACAAAACAGATTACATGTTTTAAAATTACCGCTTCACATAACGACACGACATTCCCAAGACCTGGCGCTGGCGTTTGTTTGACTTTGCATTTGCACGGTCAGCGAGAATTAAATAAATGCAATCCACAGAGCCACAGATGTCAATTTCATCTGCTCTTAACTTCTTACATCCGGAATAATCATGTTTCAAAGTTCAACATTTGAAACAGAAATAGCTGTAGAAAACATATAGTTTTTTTTTTTTTTTTTTTTTTTTTTTTTTTTTTTTTTTTTTTAAGGAAAAATGGAGCTGAGTTAAACAATTATTTAAATTTTTATAAATCATTTGAAAAACTTATAAGATCACTTTATTTTTCCATTTTAAAATCCCGAATTAAACGAAAAAGCATATTTTGTTTTAGTGTATATTTCAGTATTGAACAAAATATTCAGTGAAAAGATCAGAAATGGCGTACACTTTATTTTTTCTGTATACATAAAAAGAACGCAATGGATGCATGGAAATTTTGGGGATTTTAGCACTCCTTGAGACGTCCTCGAGTCCTCGATAGGATTCGACAATTTTTAGAACTTGTTTGCGCATCTTAATAAAATTTTGTGGAAATTGCATCTGAAGAATCAGTGGACAGAATTTAACCTAACTTGATATTTAGTCGAACTTTTATTTAAATTAGCCCTGATTAATTTTTGAAATATATGACCTAATAGGTGCTCAGCTATTATATAATGCCCCCCTCCATGTAACGGAGGGCAGTACCTCAGTTTCTATTGAATAAAACTGCACCAAACTTGATATGTGAGATAGATATTATGTTAAACTATGGTGATCTAATTTGAGCATATATTGATTGAGAGGTGGCACTAATGTGCTGTAACTCAATCCCGTTTAAAGAAAGCAATATCTCAGATTATTATTATTATTATTATTATTAAAAGTTCACTAACATGAGTATGCGAAATATATATTATGAAAAACTATGATAATTCAGTTTGGATATATATCGGCCGATATAGTACTCTTTATTATGCAATTTTTCCAGATAGCTATACCTCAGCATGTGTTAGTGAAATCTGCAACCAATTTAATATGTAAAATTTTAATTTTGAGATACAGTGTTTATTAAATTTTTGTTCATGTTAACTGGTTAAGTGTCGCTGTTATATAGAATGTTACAGAATAAAGTAGTACGATGGGTAGAAGATTTCTTTTAAACAGTTTAATTAAAAGAGAATGGGTACGTAAAATGTTCATCTATTAAGAAAATAATTTTTGAAATATATATTAAATAATTTTCTTTTATTAAAATTTATTAAATGAAATTTGGATAAAAAAAAAAAAAATAAATAAATAAATAAAATAAGAACAATCAAAGAGAGTAATGATTTAAAAACATTATCAATATTGATAATTTACCAGTAACATTCAAACTTAAATAGAATCATAAATAAAATATAATAAAAGTTTAAAATTATGCTTGAAGGAAGGAAAAAAAAAACTCATTTCTGTAACTTCCCGATGAGTATTAGTGACCGCGAGGTTCTACTCTCGAACCTTACAGACGGGAAGTGTTGGTTTCGATTCCTGGTCGCGCTCGTCGACTTAGGTTTTCAGAGTTTCCTGTGATTTTCTTTAAAACTCGCATAAATAAGGGTTAGGCATTCTTAGAATGATTTCCACGGAGGACACACCATCCAGACCTAGGACCCTCGTGTAGTTAGTTTGTTTTAATCCTAACACCAACATTCAATGAATATTACGAATCAAAACTGAATCTGGGCATTTTGTCCTATTCGTAATAATCTCACTGAGACAGAACGTTCTATGACGGTGTTACATTTAAACGTTTTGTATAGAACTGAAATTGTACGTTTTATGGAAGGTACAATGCACACTTTTTTTGAACGTTCTAAATAATACAATTTTTGAACGTCTAATGGAACGTTCTTTTGACACGAAACACGGTGTTTGAACTATTGTAACGGTTATTAGACGTACAAAGAACGTTCCGGTGCTACTTGGGAAGGATGCCAACATTTATATTCCGGAGTATTTTTATCCCCAACTTTATTCCATACCACTTATTTTTTAAAAGTAATGTTTTCGTATTTTATCGAATTTATATATTGGAGAATTTTTTTCTATAAATAAAGTGGTTCGAAATAAGGGCGGGGCTAAAAATACTCTGGAATAAATTAAAATATTGACAAATATGTTTAAGATAACATAAAAAAAGAGAAGATTGCCTGCTTTTAAATTCAAATTTGCAAGAATTTCCTTCTCAACACAGAACTCTTACACCACAGTTTTTTATCAATAATTTCTATTTAATTTATACAGCACTAAGTATTTTAAGATTGAAAATGAGAGAAATTATTTATAAAAAATAGTGGTGTATGAGCTCCGTCTTGACGACACCTCTTACACTGTTGTTTTCATAGTACAATCATAGCCTTTTAAACTTGATCCCTTCCGCGTGGCTCAGAAACTTGGCAACAGTTCAAGCGGTAGACAACGCCACCTGGTGCAGATTGCGCAAGTTTTTTATTCAACTGTTACCAATAATTTTAGGAAGTGATATATGATATATGTAATCGACGTTTCTTCGATTCTATTCGCTTTTTATGTATATCAAATCCCATTTTTAAAATTTTTTGGTGGCTGTTGGATAAAAAAGTCGCGGAATCTGTACCAGGTGGCGCTGTCTATCGCTTGAACTGTTTCCAAGTTTCCAATCCACGAGGAAGGCATCTAGTTTAGGAGGCTATGCTCTACAAATATACTGATGTGAAAAAAAGGCGGGCCTAACAGTTTGACAGATAAATTAGCACAATTGGCAGGTCTACCAATGGTACTTTAAAGTACCGTCTGTAGAAAAAGTGTTAAATGTGTTTTCAATAACATTTGGTAAAAAATCTATTTATAAATATTAAAACTTCCCGTGATACTTAACACATACTTGCCAACATATCTTCCTAAACTAGATGCCTGTCGCGTGGCTCAGAAACTTGGCAACAGTTGAAGCGGTAGACAGCGCCACCTGGGGTACAGATTGCGCGAATTTTTTATTCAACAGACACGAAAAATTTTAAAAAGTGGGATATGATATACATAAAAGGAGAATACAATCGAAGAAACGTCGATTATATATATCATATATCACTTCTTAAAATTATTTGTGACAGTTGAATAAAAAAGACTCGCAATCTGTACCAGGTGGCGCTGCCTACCGCTTCAACTGTTGTCAAGTTTCCGAGTCACGCGACAGGCATCTAGTTAAGGAGGCTATGCTTGCCAACATCCTAATTAATATTCCGTAGTATTCTTAACCCCGTCTTCTTTTTTACACTAGTATATATACAGGGTGTGGTAGATAAGTAATGAGACTGGCTGCCGCGCGGCGACCCAGTCGCTCGCAGTGCGCTCTGCACCTGCAGGTCACGTGGTGGGGGATCTGAGCTAACAATAGAACCGGTTCGCAGTCGCGTCGGAGCTGTGGCGCAGTGAGGGTCGAGCTTCGCGTATTAGTTGTTTGTGTGCACGTGACACTTGTGAAAATGGATCGCTCCATAGAACAGCGGTATGCAATCAAATTTTGCTTTCGCTTGGGAAAAACTGCTTCGGAAACTTTTGGACATTCCAATACGACCCGGAGACGAAAGCCCAGAGCTCGGAGTGGCACACACCGGCATCCCCGCGGCCGAAGAAAGCAAGAATGTCAAAGTCCCGTGTCAAGACAATGCTGATTGTGTTTTTCGACAAGCGGGGGTTAATTCACAAAGAGTTTGTCCCTCAGGGGAAAACTGTGAATGCCGAATTCTACAAAGAAGTCCTTCAGCGATTGCACAGAGCCGTCAAACGGAAGCGACAGGACCTTGCTCAACGCTGGTGTCTCCACCACGACAACGCTCTGGCGCACACAGCGTTCCTCGTGACCTCCTACTTGACCCGAATTGGAGTTGAAGTTCTGCCACAGCCGCCATACAGCCCTGACTTGAGTCCTCCTATTTCCGAAGGTCAAAAGATGCCTGAAGGGTCATCGTTTCGACGATATTCCGAACATCCAACGTGCGGTCACGAAGGCACTAACTGGGATAACTCCAACGGACTACAGTGGGGCCTATGAAGCTTGGAAAACGCGCTGGCAACGTTGTGTCGACGCCCAAGGCGAGTACTTTGAAGAATATTAACGTTTTGTACAAATCGGATCAATAAATTTGTTTTTCTAGACTGAGTCTCATTACTTATCTACCATACCCTGTATATATATATTTTAGTATTTTCTTTCTTTTGTAATCGTAATTACATTTGCAGAATATTACTCTAAAAATTTACTGGTGTGAAAAAAAGAGCGGGACTACCGACACTATGGAATATTAATGACCATGTTGGCAAGTATTCTTAAACATATAGCAAGAGTGTTTGTGTTCCGATATATTGTAATCCACAATTTTCTTACAACAATACCTGCAGTAATTTTCTTGCAATTTTGAAGAATTAAATATAATGACAATTTTAGTCTGACAATTCTGATTGAAAGAATATTGGGACATAAACACCACCTGTTATAAAACTTTGAGAGTGTGGTTTATAAATACATAAAAAATTTCTTTAGATAAAATAACTCAACGATTGAATAAAATTGTTTTATTTTAATTAAATGTTAGTACTTAACTAACACTAATCACACCCTCTTTTGATAATCATATAACTGCTTGGCTACTCAGTTTTACTTTCAGATATTTGTAGACTGTTGCTGAAGTCTTGCGTACTCTACAAATCTTCATTATTTAAATTATTGTTATTATTATTATTATTATTATTATTATTATTTAAAGAGTTTTTTATGTTTTTCTTTCGTTATATATCCTAACGTTTTGTTTTATGTTTCCTGTTTCGTTGTCTCTCTTTTCTTTTTCTTTCAGGGGTCGTACCGCCCTTTTTTCAGGACTCTGAGGAATGATTTTTTTTTTGCTTCCACTATGTATATATTTTTTTCAGTAATCTCTACAATGTATAATCATAGCACATTACTATAAATATATCCAGAAGTATTTCTGCATAAAGTTTGTGGTGGTAAAAAAGGCGGAAATTTCTTATCTTGGAGAGTGTCCTGATAACAGGGCGGAGAGTACGATCCCAGTTCTTTTGTTGCCCTTCCATACTTGCCAACATCCTAATTAATATTCCGTAGTGTTGTTAGTCCCGCCCTTTTTTTCACACCAAGAAATTTTTAGTGTAATATTCTCCAAATGCAATTACGATTAAATAAGAAGAAAAATACTCTAAAAAGATACTGGTGGGAAAAGAAGGCGGGGCTAACAATACTACGGAATATTAATTAGTATGTTGGCAAGTATGCCCTTCTTACAACCAACTCTCTTTTCACTAGTTCCTCTGATTATTTTTTCTAATTTTTGCTCATTTCAAAATTACACTAAATAAATAAATAAATAAATAAATAAATAAATTTCCTTCTGAAATAATTAAATCCAATTTTTTTTCAGTAAAAAACAGCTAATAAATTTAATAAATCTTAATTTTAATGTAAAGTGTTTAATTAATTTAAATAATTATATTTTGAAAAAATCTGGAATATTTATAACAATCTCCAGAAGAAATATTTATTTCTACGCATAATTATTTAAAGATACCATTAACTTTTTAATTATAGTACATGTTCATCATATTCATTATCTACCACTATTACTAAGCAAATCTAATTTAGATAAAATCGAAGGAGCTACCTCTAAATTAATTAATAATTCTTTTTAATTTCTTTTTCTCGAAATATTGCATCGAAGACGATCATAATGTATTTATACTAATGTTGTAAAATGTTCCAATTATCTGAATTTGTCTTCGTAGTAATTTTCAATTAATTTTATTTTTTTTTAAATATAAACGTTATCACAAATTAAGGAATATTTTTTATTTAGCTATTTAAATATTGTACTCAGCTGTTTCATTAAAGTTTAAGTTAACAATTTTTTGAATATAATAATTTGGGATCAAACAATGTTTCTTAAAATAGGCTTTATGTTATATAATAAATATAATTTGTAAATTTTAATTTTTTAATCATTAACACTTTATAGAACTATATAAATAAAAATTAAACATCACAATATTTCTTCAATTTATTAGACAATAATGTGTTAAAAAAATATTATATTAAAAATGATAGTATGAAAAAGACGGTAAAAAAAATGATATTAAAAATGATGGTACAGTCATTTATAAAATTATAAAAGTGTATTTGTGGCAGATTATTGCGATAAAAAAAATAATAATATTGCTTATTACAATTATTTTCCCTGGTAAATGCAGACGTGTTTTTATCTGAAATAAGTATAACACTACATGTGGGAAGAAAATCAAATTTGGCATCTGGCCAAATTCTTGTTATTGTTTTCTATATATATAGCGAGAGGCAGTATTGGATTCGTGAAAATTTTCGAACTCCAGTATTCGATGTATTTACACGTTTTGGGATGTCCTGAACACGGTTTGATTATTTTTAGAAAATGTCTGTCTGTCTGTCTGTCTGTGAATGTGTGTGTATCACAAATTTTGTGGAGGCTGTATCTTACGAACCAATGAACGAAATTTAACTAAGCATTGTATTTAGTTGGAAAACATCATATTTAGTTGGACCCTGACAAAAACTGGTGTAGATTAGGTTTGGGAATCAATCACTCAACAAGTGAGACCATGGTCCCATTTTTCTAAATTTTAAACATGGAAGTATAGAACAAAATTTCGTGTAAATGTACACATTCAGAGTTATTTTTAACGTGTGATTGTAAAATAAATATGAAATATTGATAATAATAGTAGCAAACTAGGGGGAAAAGTTTATGCATGTGAGAGCATCTCTCTCCCCCGGGGCAAGTACCATCCTGGGGTGTAAATTTTCAATATGAGTATCTTTCGAAAGATCTCGTCACTACCTTTAAAACGAATGGTTGAACCATAGATCTGTGATTATTTAAAACAATGTCTTTTTTTTTAATAAAATGAAAACAACAACAACAAAAAAAAAAAAAAAAAAAAAAAAAAAAAAAAAACTTAGAAAAAAAAAAAATCACATTTTTCCTGATGTTGGCACAAAATTCACTTTCTTTCTGCAATTAGTGTTATAATTCTGTCAGATAAAAATCGCCTGCATCTATCATGGAAAATAATTTTCATAAATAGTAATTTCATAAATATTTTTACTGCATGAATTTGTGTAAAATTATATAGAAGAAAGTCTTGTGGTGGGCACAATATACTAGTTTTTTCTTTCTCTCTCAGTCCCTCTCTAAGAATTTTTTTTTTTGTTTTTATTAAAAAAAAAAAAAGAAAAAAAAAAAAAAAAAAGAAAGAAAGAAAGAAAAAAAGGCAATGATTTTTCTTTTTTTTTAATTATCCCATATCTATAGGTCAGCCATTCACCTTAAAGAGGTTTTACCCATTTTTTTTTTTTTTTTTTATAGATATTCATATTGAAATTTTACAACCATGGATTGGGGGGGGGAGTACTTTGAGGATAAGGGGGTTCTTGGGAAGGGTAAGCAACGCTACTTTTTTTTCTCCAATACAACTTTATTTTTTCTTGGTTGACTATTAATGTTTTAATTTTTTTTTTTTTTTTTTTTTTTTTACATTGAAAAGTTAAAAATAAATTTGTTTATATATATTTATATGAAATTTTGTACTACATTGACATAAAAATCATTATGAAAAAATAGGATGACGGTGCCTGTGATGTAAAATATCACATATTTTTGAAATTCTATACAGCCGTTTTTTCCCTAACTCTTCCTCCACTGTATTATACAACAAATTTCCATTAATTGAGCGTGGAAACTTACTATAGAAGATTGTTATATAAATATAATGGTAGTAGAGTCAGGAAAATGATAAAGTCCATAGTAACCCTGTTTATATTATTATTATCATTAGATTATTTATATTATATTATTGTTATTATTATTATTATTATTATTATCATTTATATTATTATTATTTATATTATTATTATCGTCAGCAGCAACGCGTTGCCGTTTTGACTGCTGCACTCGTGCTTACATTGTTCGCCTGACGAAGGGTCGTGTGTTCTTCCGACCCGAAACAATTGTTGCGAGTTTATTACATTTTATGGTGTTCATTCAAACTTTTGTAACTTTTACTTTAAAACGCCAGTTTTGTGGTGCTTTCTTATTTTCTAAAGTGTATTTCCAGCAATGTCCAAGCATATAGTCCAACTATATTCTATTTTTTTTCGGTAGCCCCGTAAACAAACAGTGAATGGTTTTCATACCATATTCAACACGAAACATGCTTTTATCCATGTAAAAATATATATTCATTTTATTTTGTTTTGTGCAGCCTATAGATGCTAAACTGTGTCATCCAAAAATTTCACCCACAGACGTTGAATGTCCCTGCACACGAACAATTTGTTTGATCTCAACGAAAATTTAAGTGTAGCATTGCTATATAATACAGATTTTGAAGATCAAGTTTGAATGCCTTGCTATAATTTGTTCGTGAGATACGCTGATATGACACACACACAAACCAACGGCTAAAAATCTTTATTCGGATTCAGGAGACTTCAAAACGTATAAATACAACAAAACTCAATTTCAAAATTTTTATCTAAAAACAATAATTTCTCTACAATACATGTAGGTAAGAGAAAGTAAAAGGTTACTGTAAAAATACGACGTTAAAAATTATTGTGCGGAAATACTGCTAGCGAAAGAAGCACAAATCCCACTTATCTGTATATTATATTAACCTTATCGTTCGTGTGTCCCTTCTGAGGGGACATTAAAAAATCGAGCCACGCCTTAAGGTGTTCTTCTGCAAATGAAATGTCATTTTTCTAAAACGTATAACTATAGGCTACCTTTCGGCTACCGGAAAGTTTTAACAGAAAGATTTATTTTACTTAATAATGAAGTAAAATAAAACAAATTATTACAATTTTTCGGTAGCCAAAAGGTAGTAAGTTGGAAACTATACGTGTGACGTTTTAAAGGAACGCCAAATGGCGTGTCTTACGGAAAATATGCCGAGTGCAAAGGGTTAAGGAAAGAAGAAATCAAAACTAAGCTTTAACTTTAATCAAACTTTTAATATAGAATGCTCAAGAAATGAAACTGTTTTGTCGTTTATGCTGCTATTTATTTCCATGGTGAAATATTTATGGTATTACTTTTTGTAATTAAAAAGGTAGAGGTAACTTTTCGGAGATAGTTATATAGCAATAAAAGCACATATCTTTCATTCTCAATGTAGAGAAAAATAAATATACAAGGTGACCATAATTAAACTTCCACCTTAAACAGAAAACTGCAACTAAAGTAAAGAGTGAATTGCCGCCAAATTAGGCATATGTAAAGATAGGTCGCACATTCATAAAAAACATAAAAAAAAAAAAAAAAAAAAAAAAAAAAATCATACAAAACCTATCAGTAGGTTGAACTTTAATTGTTTAGTTTTTGGTTCCGTGTGGTCATTCGATATGCGAATTTTATCGTTTATTTATACAATGTGTCACCCAGTAAATATTTTTTGTGAGCTTCTCATGAACTGTCCGCTTATTAAAATTAGATGTTTTACCTGCATGATACTGTTTATCGTGGAAATTAAGCTGACCTGGTGGTTCGATCAGTAGGGCGTTGCCTTCGGGATCCCCATGTACCGGGTTCGAATACCGGTACGGGCATGTATGTTTGTGATGTCGTATGTGTACTATCATAGTCGCCTGAACTAGATGCCTGTCCCGTTGCTTGGAAACTTGGCAACAGTTGAAGCGGTAGACAGCGCCACCTGGTACATATTGCGCTATTTCTTTATTAAACAGCCACCAAATTTTTTTTAAAGTGGGATATGATATACATAAAAAGCGAATAGAATAGCAGAAACGTCGATTACATATATCATATATCACTTCTTAAAATTATTGGTGATAGTTGAATGAAAAAGTCGCGAAATCTGTATCAGGTGGCGCTTTCTACCGCTTCAACTGTTGCCATGTTTCCGAGCCACGCGACAGGCATCTAGTTTAGGAGGCTATGGTACTATATATCATGCATTTGTTTCTGTGAATTATTGTAATATAGATCAATCGAGGCAAAAGTCATTGTAACCAGTGCGGCCAGAATTTGTGACATTTTTATTAAATAGCCATTAATAATTGTCGGACTTGATATTTGATATACATAAAAGACGATTAATCGTGTATTATGTAAATCAAACATCACGTAATAAACAAATGAGATAACACGTAATATGCATAATAGACGATTAATCGTCTATTATGTATCTCAAATAACGCTTCTCAAAATTATTGGTGACTATTTAATAAAAAAAATCGCAAAGTCTAGCAACGCTGATAGATTGTAACCATAGGGCTCAAAGCTATCAAATTAATTCCAAATGCGGAAATTAAATTACAAACAGCTTGTATACATAATATTGAATCTTTATGCTTTTGCTCTAAATATGAAATCCACTTTTAATAAAATTGTGTAAATAATATGTATATAAACCGGATATAAATATGAAAAAAAAAAAAAAAAAAATCATAAATATTTCAATATCGTATAAACATTCCATAAAATTCTGAAAGAGCATGCAGCTTTCTTTTTTTCTTTTCTTTTTTTTTAATGAGTTCAAATAAATAAATTGTAAGAGAAGATATATTGCTGAAATGTAACGTTAATCTTTTACAAGCACGTAAATACAAACGCTTAGTTTTCTAAACACATGGTTTTTATTTATTTATTTTTTATATATCATAATAACAGATGTTTTTGAAATCAGAAATGCTAAATTGTCACAAAGAAATGCTATTATATTTTTTGCAAACAAGATATTTGTTTAGCTTGGCGAGAATAAAATATTTCCTTTTGGAATAAAATATCTATCTTAAGCAAAGATTGAAGGGATTTTTTTTTTTTTTTTTTATAAACTATTAAAGCACAATTTCGATTTTTTTTTAACATTGATACTTATTGTATTTAATCAGTTATTCAGTTTTTATATTTAAAATCATTGAGAAGTAGAAGTATTTTAATTAATTACATGTAAAATGTTATTTAACTTTTAACTACTTTGACAAAAATTGTCACATAACTACTATAAGAGGTCCCTCAGTCCACGAAGTTACAATTTGAATACAAATTCAATTATCTGATAAGAGAACATATTTGGATAATTCCATGCGAAATGTAGTGTGAGTCACAAGAGAGAGATATTTCTACTTTCACCAGTATTTCCTGACAGCAATTTCTACTCTATTTAATCACAAAATTTTGCGAATTAAATACGATAAATTATTACTTTCCTACGTATGTAAGGAAAGTATTGTAATCATGTCAAAAATCCGAATTCGAGACATTGGTGTTTCTATATGTTTTAAGGTCTACTGAGTCTGTTTTCATTATTTTTACGATGATGTATGTATGTGAGTGAACACGCTAGCGTCTAAACGATTTGCTCGAATAAGCTGTAAATTGGTACGCATGTTACAAGTCATCGTAGCATGAACCCTATTGATTTTGATGAATTTAGATCTCATAGTTTTTTACAGGGACACTAAGAAAAATTCTTTATCATTATGGCCTATGGGACCAAATTCTTAAAAGTGCGATAGCATCTAAATGCCTTATTCAATTGAGCAAAAAATTTATACACATATTATAGGTCACAGATACTCAATCTGTATAGATTTTGGAGAATCTATCACTTATAGTTTTTTTACAGGGTCACAAAGAAAAATTCTTTATCATTATTGCCTATGGGACCAAATTTTAAAAAGTGCGATAGCATCTAAACGTCTTATTAAACTGAGCAAACAATTTATGCACATATTATAGATAATAGTTGCATGAACTGCACAGATTTTGGCGAATCCAGCACTTCTAGTGTTTTTACAGAGACACAACAAATAATTCTGTATCATTATGGCTTATGGTGTAAAATTATTTAAAGTGCGATAGCATCTAAATGCCTTATCCGTTGGTGTGGAAAATTTATATACGAGTTATAGGCCACAATCACACGAACTATATAGATTTTGGTGACCCTAACACTTAACGAGTTTTACAGGGACACAAATAAAAATTGTTCACCATTAACACCAATAGGCTCAAATTATTTAAAGTGCGACAGCGACTAAACGCCTTATTCAAATGAACTGAAAATTTATATACCTGTTGTACGTCACCGTCACACGAACTTTATGAACTTTAGAGAATCTAGCACTTATGGTTCTTTTTCAGGGACAAAATGCAAATTTCTTTATCATTGTGGCATATGGGCTCAAACTTTAAAGTACGATAGCGTCTAAATGCCTTATCCGATGGAGCTGAAAATTTATATAAATATTATAAGTCAATGTTGCATTAACTATAAATATTTTGGTGAATATAGCATTTCAAGGTTTTTACAGGGACACAACAAAATATTCTTTATTATTATGATCTAAGTGTTCTGTAAAATAGCGTTAAATTAAACATCATGTACTATATAAAGAAAAATACTCAAACTCCCTATTATAATTTTCTCTCTTTTGTTTATTTAACGAATCCTCTTACTTTACTTTATCTACAGAACCATTAATTACTCAATGTTCAGAAAGTCGAGTGGAGTCAGTCCAGATTTTTTTCATTGTAACACTGGTGGAAATATTTAACTTCCTATGTGATTCGCACTACTTTTTTGAAATGAAATTAGCCATTTGTATTCGAAAATATATCTATTTAAATGATTTAGAAATCAGTTTTAAAAACTAGAGGACGGTCTTTTGAAAAGGAAAAAATGTCGGTTTATCTGATCATAAAGAAAACGTAAATGGGAGTAAATTACAGTTAGCGGTCAGTGCTAACAATAGTTAAATGTTAACAAAATTAATATTTAACATGTATTATTTCCATATTTCTGTTTATATTTTTTCTTATCAATACCCTTAAATTTTGAAAAGCAATATTGGCGCAGAACTCATATCAGTTTTCGTTTAAAATATTTCTCTCCCCATAAAATAGTTGGTTTAATAAAATTTTGCTTCACATATTGTAGAATGAATTTTGCGCCAATTTTCCTCCCCTGTACCGTGGGTTAATATAAGCATATAACTTTGCTGGCACTAAACAGTGTTGCCAGATTTAGGGAATTTTTATTCACTCTCACCAATAATTTTGAGTAGTGATCAGAGCCTGATTAAGGGGGAAGCACACATTATCTCCGCTCTCACCGGAATATTTTTACAATTATTTTTTACTTCATGTCATAGAAATTCCACGCTTTGACGAGGAAATATTTTTTATAAAAAATGAACGGTGTAAAACAATCCAATTTACTCACCGTTATTAGACACCAGAATTCTTTTAAAATAATTTTTAATGAGAATTTTCTGTTTATTATAGGAGGAAAGTATTTGTTAAAAAATAAAGGTGTAAGTTAAATAATGTGTGCTTCCCCCTTGATCAGGCTCTGGTAGTGATATACGTAATGCACAAATAACTTTCAAAGCGATTAGGCAACCGTTACAATTAAAAATTAGTGGTGGATATTGAATAAAAATGTCCCTAAATTTGGCAACATTGACCAGAGGAGTGCAATTAAGTATGGACTGACAAAGGGGGAAACTGTATTATACTTTTTGACATATTAAATATGGTGTATGTGGGTATTTAAGAAGTAAAATGTCAATGTCGTTCGAAAGTTTTTGTGATAAGTATGAATAAAATATACTTTAAAATCCAATATATTCTGAAAAACCGAAAAATGTATTAAAAAAAAAAATAGAGGCATGTAACAAATGACAGATAAGGTAAAGACACCAATGCTCGTCACCAGTGGCGGCTCGTGGCAGGAGCTGCAGAGCTGCAGAGCTGCAGCCCCCCCCCCCCCCCCAGAAATATTCGAAAAAATTATTTTATCAACTTTCAAAATATTTTGAAAATAAATATTATTATATTGTATAGTATTATGCATATAGAAAAGCAGATTACTTCGTTATCATGAAAAATTATTAAAAAGCTGAGAAAAGTTAACCATTTTTAAACGTAATAGCACCTCGAAAATTCGTAAAGGGACTGCTCATTCATGCAGCTCCCGAAAAAAAGGATTTCTTTAGGGAAAGAACAGTTACAACCGCCCCTACTCGTTTTCCCTACCAGTTTCGACCATTTGGCTGGAGCTGCATCCTCTGCAGCTCCGATCTGGTTAGGGATTTCGGTAATGCTGGAAAAGAACAATTTCCCTTTGTAATCTACGTTTTTTCTTCACAGTTTTTAATGCGGTAATCGCTGTGTTTGATGATTATTTATGTATGAGAGGTAAAAAAATTTAGCATGAAGGTTATTCACGATTATATGAGAAAATAGAAGTCATTTTTATTTATTTTTCAAACAGATTTTTATTTTACATTACATGGAAATTTCGCACGGTTTTTCGGTTTCTTGGTTTGCCAATGGCAGAAACGTTGAATAGACAGAATCTCAATTTTTATATAAATTTTGCCTTGAACATAATATTTAAAATTTATCAAGTGTTTAATCGCTTTGTTGATAAGGTTATTATTATAATTATTATTTTATTTATTTATTTATTTTTTCACTTGTATTTTAGTCACTAATGTTTTTCTATTTTGATGAGAAATATTAGCAGTCGAACCTTTCTTAAAAACACGAGATTACTAAATTTTTAATTTCTGACATTTTCATACAACGAAGTTGGAAAGCATTTATAACTTCGTTTCATCTGTCTTTCTATTTGAGTGAGAACTTTCAGAAATATGCTCGGAAAATTAAGCATTTTAATATCCGTTCTTTATATTGACCACACTATTTTTCCTATATACTTCTTTTACGAGGACACACAAAACATCCAGAATGCACTGCTGGCTTGGATAATATTTCAAACCAAATTAAACTGATATATACTATTCAAGCCTTTTTAAATATATCTAAAGAAAATAGTGTTTTAACATTTGTAGATTTTTTTTTTAAATGCACGGCAATAGAGAAGATGTGCAGCAAATTTTGGAAATTCATTTTTAATTATACTAAGGTTTCATATTTAAAGGAAATTTTAGTTTACTGTACATGTGTGTAAAGTTCGTATTAAAAAAATAATAACAATAAAATGTTCGTAATGTTAGACAAGCATTTCATAATCTATGTGATGTGCAAGATTTTACGTCAATGTTAACTCTTTTAATTAATATTTCAAAGGATGTTCTAAATAAATTAATGAAACGCATCATTATAATTGCACTTTTATGATTCGAGCATCACGCATTACTATAATGTTTTGAGGTCTCCTGAGCTCATTTTTGCTATTTTTACAGTGTTATATGTATGGTGTGAGTAAGTGTATATATGTGAGTGAATATCATAACATCTAAATGCTTGGTTCGATTGAACTGAAAGCTGGTAGGTATGTGAAAGGTCACCATCAAACGAGCTGTATAGAATTTGATGGATGTGAGACTTACAGTTCTGTTACAAGGACACAAAGAAAAATTCCTTATCATTTTGATTAATGGACTTAAATTTATGAAGTGCGATTGCGCCTAAATGTTTTATCCAATTGAGCTAAAAATTGGTAGGTAGGTTATAGGTAATCGTCACGCAATTTGTATAGTTTTGATGAGTACAGGACTTATACATTTTTGTACAGAGACACAAAAAGAAATTCTTTATCATTATGGACTATAGATTCGAATTATTTGCAGTTATTATTGCAAGAACTGTACAGATCTACATAAGTATGTAATCAAACTATTTATTATTTTTTTTATATAAATCACTGTGTGTATCTTTTTAATGAGCAAAATTTGATTTACAGTCCAATAATATAAAATTTTAAATCCATGCTGTATCCTGTATTGCTCTGCTTCTTGCTCAGTCTGCGCATATAAAACCCGAAGACCCCGATTAAAACAGATTATTTAGAAAATCATTTTCGCTTTTTTCTCAAATCTTACGTAGACATGCAGCTATGCAGCCCCCCCCTCCCCCCCCCGTAAAGGAATCTCACGAGCCGCTACTGCTCGTCACCCTTGAAATCTGCACCAGTGTTCGTCACCCTCACAAAAGACATGTTAAATTAACCGTTAATTAACAGTTATGGTTTTGAAACCATCCGCACTAGATTTCCTATAACCGGATAATCTAGCTCAAGCGTATTCAAATCCATATCTGTTAATTAAAGGTTATTTTAACATGTCTTTTCTGATGGTGATGAACACTGGTGCAGATTTTAAGGGTGACAAGCACTGGTGTCTCTACCTTAATTCTAACTAGAAGGTATATTAAATGACAGCTAAAAATAATAAAATTTATTTTAGAAAAAATACACATTTGCTGTAAATATTGTAATAAAATGAACATTTCCCAAATATATGAGTTTACACATATCATGATCATGAAAATTATATAAAAGATAAAAATGGCTAGCGGTATAAAGAAAAATATGATAAAAATAATAAATAATTGATACTTCTTTGTGTTTTCTACTGTAATTTTTCAAATTTAAAAATTTATTCGAACTAGAGAATTAATCAGAAACTATTAAATTATGATTAATCCGACGGATTTAGAAAAACTGTCCCTTACATTTGGTACCTTATTTGTAACGAAATTTTGATTTTTTTTTTAATTAATTAAAATATGAAAAATTAACCTGGTAAAAGCTTTAAATATTATTATATATATTATAATATTATTATATATATTATTATATATTTTTTTTAATTCAACATAAGTTGAAATATGCTTTCACGACAAAAATAAAAAAGTAAAAGTAAAATATTAAATTTGCTCATGCATATGAAAATATGAAAATATGAAAATGGAGTAAAAAAACAATTTAAATAAAGTTGCACGAGAGCTCCAAAAATTAATGGAAATATAAATGAACGTTAAATAAATAAAATAGTCGTCTGCTCAATCACGTGATATTGAAAAACAAAGAATCGAATTCAGTAAATATTGTTCTTAAGAGCAAAAATATTAATATTCAATATAAAATAAAATAAAAGTAATATTGTGCATTTGTAAATAGTAGAATAATTATATTTGTGAGTTTAATAATTTTTAAAAATACTTTATATGTTTACTTATTTTCACAAGTAAGAATCGATTTTTTTTATATTGTAGTGTAACTGTTACATTAACTGATTTAGCAATAAATAGTTGATTCACTACCTTCATTGATTTCATAAATTTAAATTTTGTCGGTTTAATCCGTCGGATTAAACTATGAAATATCAAATAGTAGTTTTAAATGAGTAGTTTTAAAATTATAGCGTTTTGAATTAGTAACTTTAATTATAATCACCCTGTATATATGTATATAATCAAAGGAATAAGAGACGCAATATAAATGCGTTATAAAATCAGATCAGATTTCTTTTGTTTTTAATTTTTCAAAATATCGTAAACATAGCTGCTAACATCCTAACTAATATTCCATGGTATTCACGGTATTGTTAACACCCATCATTTTATTTACACCAGTCTTTTCTTACAGTATTTTTCTTCTTATTTCATCTTAATTACATTTGGATAGAATTACTCAAAATATAAAGTGGTGTGGAAAAAGGGGCGAGTGCTAACAATCTACGAAATATTAAATAAAATTTTGGCAGCTATGATCGTAATTATATAAAATATTGATTACTTTTAATAAAATATTTTTATATGTCAATAAATATGGGAAGATTATTTTAAGGACATCGTAGTTGACACTTATTTACCGCTAGAAAATTTACAGTTTTATGTAGAAAAAATCCTCTAAATATTTCCCTAATAATATGTTATTAACAAAAATTACTCAAATAAAACAATGAATTTTCATTTATATTACAAACAGGCTTTAAAACATTCTGAAATATTTTTAAAATATTTTATAATAGATTGTTAGATTTACTGTTTCGAAATTCTTTATTTTATTACCTTTATAGTTTGTGTAATTAACCTTTCAGCATTCAGAATGTTTCTTTACACATATTCTACATGAAAAAGCTTTAATTAAGTTGTCAAGAACATATTGGGTTTCTGATAAAGTTATTTAAAAAGACTCAACACTTATCTGAAAAATATTAATGAATTTATGTATATTCTTCTGCATTTTGCTATAGATTTTCCACATCAGTCTTTTTTATTACATAATCAGGAAATTTTCAGTTATTTCTTTATCATATTAATGAGTAAATTATTACTGCGGCATTCAAGAAAATAATACATCAAGAAAGTCACTGATACTTTGTTGGATTCAATATATATTTCTTTAGATTAAAAATGCCGAATTGTTAGAATATCTGCTCTTTTTTATTATTATTTATTTATTTATTTATTTTTAAAATCTAATTTAACATTTTATCTTGTTTAACAAACTTATAAAAAAAAAAAAATAAACGTGAAAAAAGGAATATAAAAGAGTACAAAACACTATTACTATTTTTCACTCCTATAAAAAGTAATTAGAGACTTTCAGTGTAATTATGACAGTACATTATTTATAATTTGAGTACATTATCAAAGCAAATGCATTGAATTACAATGGCATGCTTGTGAAAGAAATTCAATTATTTAAATATAAAAATTCAAAAATTTAAATTTCTTCTTCACTCATGTAGTCAGTGTTGGCAGATGTTGCTACTTTTTTATTCAATAGTCATTAATAATATTGAAAAGTGATATTTGATAGATACAATAGACGATTAATCTTCGAAGTGATTAGGCAAATATTACGTTTAAAATTTTATGGTGAATTTTGAATTTAAAAAAAAAAAAAGAAAAACCTGGCAGCAGAGTAGGATGTTATTTTATCATCACGTTACTAGAAAATATACATTTATATAAAAAGGAACACTACATCTTTTCTGTATTGGCATGAAAAAATTCTACTTTGTATTAAAATATGGTTTATATATTATGGTTTATGCTATTAAAATGTTGCTTTTATAAACACCTAAGAAAACACACAAGTATCATAAACATTACATTCTGTTATTGGATGTATAAGGTTTGCCAGATATGCCGATTTTCTGGTAATACTCATAAATATCTTTTTCATCTGCATTAATAAAATCAGATTTTTTGCCTGTAAATTTGTCAGAATAATAATAATAATAAATGTGATATCTTCACTTTTCACACACCATGAAAGTCGAAAATTTTTTCAGAAATGTTTCTGTGTATGTGTCTCCTTGTGTCTATATGTCTATAACTCCATTTTTCTCTGAGTGTCACGCGAGAACGACTAGACGTAATTCAACGACACTTGGCAGAAATTTAGGTATGTACCCAACTTAAAATTATGTATATCGAAAATTAAAAAGAAATTATTAGATATTTAGAGATATGGATAAAAAATATGCCTGCGCGTGCGCCATAATGTTTTTGTCAGTAAAACGCATTGAATGGAGAAAAAAATTGCGTTATCTTTAAGTTTTAGACATCAGGGAACCCCAAAATTATTTCAAAATATTTTCTCTGTGTTCGTGGGAGAGGTGGAGGTATACAGAACGTTTTTTATTCGACCCAGTATCACTGGTAAATGACTGGCTTGAATACAACAGGGTGGTTACAGACCACATTTTTCCCTGATTCTTCCACCAACATTTTCCTTTCGGAATTTTTAATAGTATGTTTGCACAATTCACTAAGTAAAAATTGTCATATAAATATTCCGGTGGAAGAATCAGGGAAAAAAGGCGAATCTGTAACCACCCTGCACAATGACACTTCGTTCAGGTTTAGGTCTGTACCAAACTTATACCAATCGAACCTTTCAAAATTTTAATTGAATTTATATATATACACCATAAGTAGTATAAGTGTCTGAAATTCAGACACAAATGTGTCTATAATGGGGTGTTAAATTTTAAGATGCTAAGAAGTGTCTTATTTATTTCAGTCACTCGAAATATCTTAAAAGGCACACCGCTTCACACACTTGAAGTGTCTGAAATTCCGCCATCTTTGATCCTGACTACAGTTAATAATATTCATAAATAAATAAATAAAAAGTTCCGTGTTATACTGTTTATCTGTAAAAAATTGATTTTAGAATCTCCTAGAGTATAGAAAAAAGCATTAATATTTTTTACAAGAAAATGTTCTATTGCCCGTACCTGGTACCAAATCGACAACCAACAGATTGAAAGGCGAAAACTTCCCAATCATGCCAACGGAACACACGGTGCATGGTGCTTGTATAATAAAATATATTCTAGAATGTGTAAAACAAATCACAGTTTTATGTCTTTGCAATAAAACTATCCATAATAACTATGGATAAAAGTTAATACGTTATTATACATTAGTTCCCACATTCCAAAACCAAAAAGAAATGTACTTTTGCTAATTTTAAACGAATTTGTAAGTAAAGTAATGTTAATGTATCAGAAAGAACAGTGTTCTTCAAATGACTTAGGCACAGATTTAGTACAGTACCCACTTTCTAACAGTTAAACTTTTGTTTTATTTTGGTGATAAATTAAAATGCTTTCAGAGCTACGTTAGAAAAGACTTTGGAGAGGAACAAGTGAGCTACTTTGGTGCCAAATTTCAAAATTCGCTATGTGGGGCTACTAAAACTATCCCAAAATATAATTATTTCTCTATTTTATAACACATATGTATTTAGTGATTCCCTATTATCAATATCGGATTTAAATATCACCATAGATTCAGCATTTTCCGAAAATTGAATGCAGAAAAAACTAATATATTTTCGGTGCATTTGAATATTGAAGGAAAGGTACAGCTTTAGTATAGAATCCTCTTTGCGACTTTTTTTTTTTTTTTTTATTTGCTATGGCACCCGTTTTTCGGAACATAAATGGCAAAAGAATTTATGTTTTTTGAGCGTTAAGAAAATTTATCTTCAAATAAGTGCACAAAATGTTAAGCAAATCTATATGTATAAAAGAGTACTCCCACTTCCACACTCATTCACTGACTCATCAACGCACAACAAAATCCACTGGAGCCACTGATTCGAAACTGGGTCAGATTATAGAACATATAGTGCAAGCATCCCCTAAGAATCGATTTCACAAAATTCGCCCCCGAAAGGGGAAGGATGGGGGGGGGGGACATGATTTCACAAAATCCTTCAGATCTCAAAGAAAAGAACCCAGATATACATGAGAATTTTTTTTCCCCAAAATATAGCTAACATAAATACCTAAAAACCAATTTCTGGAATTTTAGAAGGCTCCTAAGAGGAAATAGGGGTCAAAACGTAATTTCACAAAAAACCTTATATCTCAAAGAAAAAAACAGATATCCGTAAATTTTTGCTTTAAAATATAGCTAACACAAGTATCTGAAAACTAATTTTTGGAATTTTAGAAATTCAGCCCCCAAGGAGAAGGGGAGGAAGGAAAACTTTTTCAATATTATATCTTCTATGTAATATAAATATCTTCTATAAAGCATTAAAAATATCTATTTAAATTTTTAATTATTGCCAAAAGAGTTCACGACTTTTTTTTTTTTTTTTTGACACATAATAGAATATATTTTCACGCGAATTAATATATATATTAAATCCGGGCGCGAAATTTCCGCTCGCCAACTCGCCATTGGCGAGTGAAAATTTTGCTGTGGCGAATAAAATTTTGGTTTAATTGTAGATAGAATTCTTACAGTATAAGGTGTTACAAATATATATATATATATTGGTTGAAAAACGTAAAATCATGTTAATCTTAGGTAAGGTGGCCAGACAACCTCTTTTTAAGAGGACAGTCTTCTTTTTCAACGCTCTGCCCTCTTGAACGAAAAAACATTACACGATTAAAAAGTCCTCTTTTTAACGTTTTTCGCCCTCTTTTCTCTTTTTCAAGTGAAAAGATTTAGTCCTGATTTTGAAAATTTTCATAAAACTGGGAAGCTCAATCGGCTATTGGCTGTATCGAACGATGAACACTTTTTTGCGTTAGGTTTGCAAAGATTCTTCGAATCACAAAGAAATAAAAACATTTCCTATATTCTTGTTCTTCTTCTAACATTCCTATTTTCCTATATTCTTTGATCCAGAACACGGAATCACTATTGAAATGTCATGAAATCATTAAGAAAATGGTTCTCCGGTTGATACGCGGTGGGTTGACGTGTGTTGCCACTTTTGCATGAATAATATTCTTCATAAAAATAGACCCACCAGTGACCGAGAGGTTCTGTCCTCGAAGCTGGTATACGTGCGGCGCTGGGTTCGACACCTGGTCGCGCTTATTGGTTTAGCCGTTAGAATTTTTCCGTGATTTTCTCCGAAACTAGCGTAAATATGGTCTAGGACCTCTTAGAATGACCCCACAGAGGACTCTCCTACTCAGGCCTAGAGCCCTAGTGCAAACAATTGGCCTTAATGATAACACTACCACCACCTCACAAAAATGTACAATAGTTAGTTGAATTCTTGAATTCATTTTATGTCCTCCTGGCAAAAACGAATCTACAAAGCAACTTTTTTCTTCAACGAACAAAATGTGGACATGTGAAAAAAATAACCTTTATATACCTTCTTTAAAAACTTATTAACTACTAAGACTCATTTACTAATTTAGGTTATTCACAAGTTCTATTTTCTTATAAAATAAAAGACATTGCGTAATTTCTCCTCTTTTTTCTATAAAAAGTTCTGGTTACCTTATACGTAAAAAATAGAGTAAGTTAATCATATTTTGTGGCGAGTAACTTCTTTTTTCCAGCGAGTGTAATCTAAGTTGAAATTTCGGGCCCTGTATTAAATATTAAATTTGCTTAGGCATATGACAAAATGACATCATTATCAAAATTGAATTATAATAATAAAAATCCAGCATGTTTCTTCAAATTTTGTTTCTTAACCTTTTTTAACAGACACTGTAAAAAATATATCCTATTTGCTGTCAGAAAGTCTCTATAATTTAAAAAAAATACGCGATATTTACGAAAAAATTACGTTGTCCGAACGTATTTTCTCAAACTACGTATTTTGGTAGCAAATAGGACATATTTTTTACAGTGTACCTCAAATTTAGATTTCTTTTTAATAGTTTTTTTTTCTGGCACAGATAGTACGCTTGGCTTGAAAACTAATTCAACATCATATTAAAGAGCTTTACTTATTGATAATCCTGCACTGTTAAAAATTTTTCTGTAAATTTACAGAGAATCTATTGGTAATTAATTATATTAAGTCTTACGTAAATTTACAGAGAATTAAAAAAAGAGATTCTGTCAAAATGCAGAGAAACTATTCTGTAAATCAATAATAGTCTCTGTAAATTTACATAGATCAAAATATTCAAGTCTCTGTAAATTTAAATCTGTGAAACATCATAGTCTCTGTAAATCTACATATGTAAAAATATGCAAGTCTCCGTAAATTCGAGCATGTAAAAGCACATAAGTCTCTGTAAATTTACCATTGTAAAAATAAACACGTCTCTGTAAGGTTATATATGTAAAATCATCTAAATCTCTGTAAAATTACATATGGAAGAACATCCAAGTCTCTATAAAATTACATACGTAAGAATATCCAAGTCTCTGTAAAATTACATATGGAAGAACATCCAAGTCTCTGTAAATTTCGTATATAATATTATGAAAATCTCAGTAAATTTATCCATGTAAAAATACCTAATATTGGAAGGCCACACCATTGGCTGAGAAGATCTGCTCTCAATGCTTGAAGGCGGAAGGTGCATGGTTCGATCCCAGGTTGAGATTTTCGACCTACCCATTCGGAATTTTCCGCGGATTTCTCCAAAGCTTGTATAAATATGGGATTAGACATTTTAGAAAGACCTACACTTACGGCAATCCCCACAGGTCTAGAAACCTAGCACAGCCAATCGACTTTAACTAACGCCTATTAAATAGTAGTATGTTTACAAGCGTATCGAAGACACTCTAAATTGGCATATACTTAAAATAAATTCCATTTTTATCAATTTACAAGTACAAAAATATGCAACAGTAAGTTTATCTTCATGAAAATAGGTAAGAATCTAGTAAATAAGTTACATAAGTACAGATTCTTATACAACTTAAGGAAAAGAAACTTAAAGTTGGATGTTTTTGCACTTGTAAATTCATAGCCTTGGGATTTATTTTAAATGCGCGTCAGTTTAGAGTGTCTTGAATAGGCTTCTAAATATACTAATGTTATTGTGGTGGTAAAATCACATTGGTTACTCCAGAGTTCTAGGCCTGTATAGAATGCCTTATGTGTAGGTCATTCTAAGGTGTTCTATCCCTTATTTACAAAAGTTAAAGAAAACCTTGGAAAATTTCGAATGGGTAGGCTGAAAATCTCAACCTGAGATCGAACATCGCACCTCCCACCTTCAAACTTTGAGATAAGAACTCCTCGGAAATTGATGGGACAAGACCCTGCTTTATATATATAGACATGCTATATATTTTTTATCAAAACTACATTAAAATTCAGAAGTATAAAGTTGGTTAAGCTTGTATTACCTTTGGTAGGATTTGTAATGATGCGCTGTAACATGTTTTTAACTGCAATTTTTATTAATGTTGTGGTACATTTTGCATACATTAAACTTTTAATATAAAATTTAAAAACGAAGCTGATTTATATTATGGTACTTCTAAAAAAATGATCAGAAATAATTGCAAAATATGTCATGTGTTTGCTTAATATTGCTCGGTTATATTTAGTCCATACCAAAATAAAAACTTAATTCCCTCATTTTATATGAATTAATAGTGAAAGATCTCACAGGTCTAAATCTAAAATTTTGATTTGATAATTATGGCTGATATTGATGGTTTTTGCTCGGCTGAAACCGAAACTAGATTTTACTCTATCACATACATATTTTTATCAATACAGGGTGCGCTATTTTTTTCACGACTCTTCCACCAATATAATTATACGATTACTTTCATAGTATGATTCCATGATTAATTACAATTAATCGTGGAATCATACTAGAAACTACCGAAAGAGAAGGAATTGTGTCGGTAGACACCCTGTATTGGCAAAAGCTGTGTGTAACAGAGGAAAATTGGCTTTATTTTCGGCTTCAGCAGATTTAAAAATATAGGTATCAACTAAAATAAATTTTGCCAACATTATATTTGTAGATCTTTTTTAACAATCTCAGTTTCTTTCACTCAAAAAATACATCCACTTTGTAAATACACTTAAAAAAAAATATTTTGACAAATATATGTATATATATATATATATAAATATATATATATTACATTTTGATTAGATATTAACTTAAAACAATTAAGAATGTAATTAAAACACTAATCGTTTAAAATGCATTATGCTATTAAAAAGGTGTAAACTTTCTAAACGGGGAAAAAGAAAAAAAAAGAAAAGAAAAGAAAAGAAAGACGTACTAAAAATTTGTTAGGTACACTACCTTTCCATAATGACCGTACACTTTCGATTTCAGACATTTTTTAAAGTATTTCAAAAAATTTTAAACAAATCATTTTAAAACTTCAGGGGTGTGAAAGCACCCTGTAATAATTAATGCTTGAAATGCGATCTGGCAATAGCATGTGATTATAGGTCTCTTTCTCATTAACTCTTTTAAGTTTATATGTCTCTACCGCATATAATCAGGAAGATAAAAGTTTCTCAAAAGAAAAAAAAAAAAAAAAAAAAAAAAAAAAAAAAAAAAAAATCACCTTTTTTAGCTATAACACGCAAAGTATGAAAAGACAGTGCAAATTAATTTTCAGGAAACTCGACACACAATAATAAACACTGCATACTGCAATCAGAATGAAAAAAATATTAAATATCTAATGAAATATGAGTATTTTTACTAAATAATTTCTAATTGCGCATGCGTAAATGTTCAGTGAAATTTCATTTTCAAAATTTAACAGTCAAATTTATTGAGCTGCTTATGTAAAAACCCCAAACAAAAATCGTGTAAACTCAAAAAGTTCTACGTCATAGAATAAATTGAATTTCAGCTGTTCCCCAAAAAAGAAATTGTTAAGAGGGTTTTCCCAAAATTTATTTATAATCACAGAAAGTTGCATTACCGTTCATTGAATTAAATTAAAAATGTGAGTAAAACTCCTTATACTTTAACGTTTCTTCGAAAGAAACTGAAGACCAGTTCATTCTTTGGCGTAGAACTTTTTGAGTTTACACAATACTTGTTTGGGGTTCTTATATAAGTAGTTTAATGCATTTGGCTACAAATCATACAAATGAAATTTAGCTAAAACTTAGTCATGCACAGTTAAAAATTATTTAGTAAAAATGCTCACATTTCATTAGATATTTAATATTTTTTTTCATTCTGATTGCAGTATGTTGTGTCTAATGTTGTATATTGAGTTTCCCGAACATAGCTTTGTACTGCATTTAATACCTTGCATGTTATAGCAAAAAAAATTGTTCGGAAATTTTTTAAACAAATCTTTATATCTCCGTGATTACATGCGGTGGAGACTCGAAAATTTATATAGAAAATGAGCCCCATAACCATATGCTACAGCCAGATTGTATTTCGAGCATTACTTTATACTGAGTGATGCCAAATACTCTAATTTTTCTTTAATTTTTTACTGATCCCCTTTTCACTTTTGGCACAAACAAATAACTGAACTACGTGAGGTATAACATGCTTATTACACTCCTGAAGTTTCAAGATGATTTGTTAAATGCTTTTTGAGTCATTTTAAAACACATCAGAAATCGAAAATGTGTGGTCATTTATGGAAAGGTAGTGTATTAAATGAATTTGAATTTTTGAATACTCACATTGATTTTTATATTACCTAAAGAAAAAAATTACAAATTCATTTCCATGTAAAGGTCTCTCTTAAAAACTATGCATACAATTTTGGTAGTTTATTAAAAAAGTAAATTTGTGCAACATATTAATTCAATGCATAACTTGTCACTTAATCCAAGACTAACAAATTTGATGCACATTTTATTTCAAACTGTAACAAATTTTGAACATTTTTCAATATTCTGCTTTTAATAAAATTGGTTTTTAAAAGTTATTTTATTTGAAAATAAAAATTCTCATTTCCGATCAGATTTCTAATACGTAATCGTAGAAGTATAGGAACATATTAAAGGTTTGATACCTAAATAATTTTATTTTTTTATAATTAATTCATTGCAGTGTGTAGAATAATTTCCATAATTATTGCAGTTTCTGGGATATAAATGTTTTTAAATAGACGGCAAGTGGAGAGAAAATATTCGTACGTATTAAATAGTATATAAAGAAATACAGAGTTTTTAATATTTTTAAATATTAATTTAGGGTTCAATGCAGATGAAAATCGGGTACTCTTTTGGTTTTCGTCACTAATTCCATAAATTCAGATCTATAAAATATCTAACTTTTTACTAAAGAAACCATTAGATTATTTTGAATTAAAAAAATTTCGATTTTTTACTTTCTCATACCCATAAGGTAGAGAAAGTATTGTTTTTCGGTCAAATTTTCGAACGGGAGATTTTGTTATATTTACACGTTCTGAGGTCCCCTGAATATGAAAATCATGTTTTTAGCAAATGGTCTGTGTGTCTGTGTCTCTGTGTGTCTGTCTGTTATCAGCATATCTCAAAAACAAATTATGGCAGAAAGTTCAAACTTGGTATTCTAAATGTGTATCATATAGGGATGCTACAGTAAGCTTTTCGTTAAGATCAAGCAAATGGTTCGTGTACAGGGACAATCAAGAGAATTCTAATACATTACGTCTATGGGGGAAATTGCAGGTAAGTAGAGTTTAACGTCTATAGACTGCACTAAAACAAATGAAACGAATATATATTTTTTTGTAATAGAGATAGTTACCTGGGAAAAAAAATTGTGTATATAGGAGCCTCGCCTCCCCCCTGGGGGGGAAGTCCCCCCTCGGGGGGAGTAAATTTTCATGATGGGTATCTTTCAAAAGAGCTCGCCAATACCTTTAAAACGAATGGTTGAACCATCGATCTGTGATAATTTAAAACAAAGTTATCAATTTTTTTTACTTTTAACAAAAGAAAAACACGGAAAAAAATCTTTTTTTTTTTTTTTTTTTTTTTTTAATATTGAGAATAAAATGGACTTTTTTTGGGATATTTGGTGTTATACTACTACTCTAAAACAGAAATCGTCTGCATTATCATAAAAGATAATTTTTTTTAAATAATAATTTCAATAAATTATTTTTTAAAAACAGAATTATTTTTTAAAAACCGAATTAAATTCTATATAAATGTAGGTGAATTAATGAAACGGGGGGTTGAGGGGGGCGGTAGCCCCCCTCACATAGAACTAATTATTATATAAAACTCTTCAGAAGCCTAATATGAACTGTTTAACACAGGTTTACATAACAGAACTCGTTATCTTACCTTTTAATGTGCAATCTGTATTAATAGTATAAAATTTCAGGGTAAGAGAAAGTCGTGTGAGTGACACACCAGATTATTTTTTTTTCTTTTGTTTACAAAAACAAATTTTAAAACATTTTTCCTTCTACAAAATAGGATCTAAAGAAGAAACAAATTCTGCGCTTTTACACATGAAAGCAGCATCCCGGTAATTTACTAGAATCATTGCAAAAAGCTCACTAAGTAGAAAAACACCTTTGCTGCAAAGAAAACATACAATTAAAAATAATTAAAAAATAAAACATACTGAATTAGATTTAAATTAAACTTTATTTTACTAACACTGAATGTATCTTTTTTTTCTTTTTTTTTCTAAATGAGATTAATATAAGATAAATGGCGAAAAAGTCTTTAACAGGATAAATATTTGATATTTGTAAATGTCTCTGATGAGGTTATTTTACGGCATTTTCTATTTTCATATTTCTTAGACAACTTGTTTCGTTTCTTATATCAGGATCAATTTCCATTATAACTAGAAAAAAGAAAAATGATGAAAAATTACTATTGTAGGTAAACACTTCAACTATAAATTTTTAAAACAAAATCTACATCCTATGACATTTTAAGCAAATAATGAAAAGAAAGGATTGTAATTTCATGGCACTAAAAAGAAAATTAAGTATACATAAGCTAATTTTAAAGTGTATCTTATATACTCCATCTAAATAGAATCTAATGAAAAATCATCTAAAGAAAATAAAAGTAGATATACATGGTATTTTAAATCATTAATACGGGAAATAATCACTTATATAATGAAATCATGAGGTACTTAAACACCATTTCATGAACGCCAGTGTAACAGGAATGTTTTGGAAGTATTTTATATTAAAAACAAGTATGAATTGGATTGGATTTGGGAATAAGGCCGATTGACAGCTGTAGGTCCTAGGCCTACTTTGAAAAGACTTTATCCGCGAGCTTTTAAAAGACTTTTCTCCCCTTCCTATATGAAATTTTAAAGTTTGCCCCTGTATTCCCTAGCCCTTTTTTTCTTTTAACAAATGCCTTAAAGTTTTCAGGAATTCCGAGACATTCCCAAGGTGCAAGGAATAGAGTGGGACTTTGATAACTATATATTACGACATTTTGAAAAATTTTTGAAAATAATTTAGGCAATTTTTAAGTAAGCCTGAATTTATTACCGAAAACCCCAACGTGGGCTGACTTTTAAGGGTATTAGTCCATATTTACATGAATTTGAGAGAAAACCTTGGAAAACACCGAACGGCTAGGACAGCATGCGCAACTACATATCGAATTTATCACTTCCTGTCTTCCAGCTTCAAGAACAGATACTCCTGTCCCCTAGACCCACTTTTGTCTATTGGATCATTATCGTAATATGAATTAATACATAGTTCTGCAGCAGATTCTTTTTTACACAATTCAATTACGAACTATTTCCGGTTTATTAAATATATTTAAAAATTATTTTCTAAATATTATTTGGTCTTTAATAATTACCTAAACTAATATAAATGCAAATTAGAGTAATTTTTTGTGGTCCTACGCTACAGGTAAATTCTTTTAATTAATATCCTTGTTTATTTCCATTATTAATATTATGATAATTACTTAAATATTCTATCTCCAAAAATTTAAATATTTAATGAAAATACTTACCGGTTTCCGGTGGTGAAACACTAACTCCACCCCTCTCCCCAAACCCCTCAAAAGAAAGAAAAGAAAAGAAAATTAAAAGTTAAAAATAAAATAAATAAAATAAAATTGAATTACTTGATAAATAAGAATTCTCTAAATCTAAAATCTTTATTTTGTATTTCGGTTTTTAAATTTATAAAATTTTCAATATTTAAACTATTGTTTATACAAGATGTAGGCGATTTATTTCAATTCTACTCAAATTCTTGCATTTTCATTTCGAAAATTCAGATAATGTTTCAGTCTTCACGTAGAAGATATAACGGTAAACATTTTTAATGGCATAGAGAGTTGCACAAAGAACATGAAAAAACTTGAAGAATATTAAAATAAAAATTGAAAACAACCGGTAGCAGATTATAAAGAATATCAGAGGTGAAAGTTTTCGCGGCTATCTTAAATTCCAGATTCCCTCACCCCCCTTTCTAATTTTTTCCTTATGCCTTCAGAATTCTACAAATATCATTTATTATGGGTATAAATAAACATTTTAAATAATAGCCACGTAATAATAACCTTAATCTATTTTTCCACGATTAACTTTGAATACAAATAGCAGTTTTTAGGATTTGGGGATGTTATGTAGTTTTCCACCCTTTGAATAGGGAAATAAAACAATTTATTGTCTCCTGAGAGAGTGAACTGCTCCTAAGTCATCTCTAAACTATATGACTCCATGAGTGGCCGTGCCATTCTACGCTCAGAGCTGATAAACGGGAAGTGCTAGGTTCAATCCCAGGTCTAGCTCGTCGTCCTAGCTGTTCAAAGTTTTCGGTAGTTTTCTTCGAGACTCACATAAATCTGGGCTGGGCCCCCTTAAAACACATCCCCCTCAGAGGGCACATTACCCCAGACCTAGGACCCTCGAGTCCTAGGCCTGGGGACTCGGTCTTAGTTCCAAGCACTCTCTTAACTTTATAGTACTCCGAATTAAAAACTGTCCAGTTATTAAAATTTTCCCCTTACAAATAAGGAAAAGAAAAAACATGTTTAACAAAAATTATTTCTGTCAATGCAAAAACTTGTTTGAAAGTTTTTTGACAGTGCGTTATTAAGCAGAATCTATTAGCTATATTTCAGTGAAACTGTATTTCTAAATTGCAGTTGCTCCACAATCGTCTGCGTTCGTCTCCCTACATAAACATGTAACCGCAGTCTTGGCATACTTATGATTATGATATATTCATCCAGGATAATTCAAAAATACAGTTGGATTTTGTACTTAAAAGTAACGTTTTATGTGAATCGGTTATTTTGAGATATAAATTAGTCCGCAACGTATAGCATCCTGGATAAAATTTCGTATTAATTTAAACATTTCCTCACTCAATTTAATATACACTCTGTACTTTGAATCCTTAAATATCAAACTGTATTCTGAAAAATCTTAACTTGTCAGAAAATTTAATTTGTTCCCCAACCCACCTCTCTATTACCAATGCTCGGCAACAGCAACAGTAATTTTCTTTTTCTTACATTGTGGTTTTTTAACTTGTGCATATATATATATATATATATATATATATATACACATGCAAGCAGATTTTCCAAAATTTTCAGAAAGCAAAATTAAAAACATTGGGAAAAAAAAAATTAATTAAAAAAATTGTAGAATGAAACTCCCATCTATAAAATCTTTATTTTGTATTTCGATTTTTAAATTTACTTATTTTTTATTATTTAAACTATTAATTATATAATGTGGAAATGACTTACTTTTTCCTCAATTCCTACTATTTTGATTTAAGGTAATCTAGATTATTTTTCAGTCTTTCAGCAAATGCCAGCAAACACTTTTAATCACAGGAAGAGGCTGTAAAACGAATATATAAGAAAATATATAGAAGTTTCAGACGATATTAAACTAAAAACTAGTATGATGTGGCCACCACATGACTTTCTTCTATATAATTTTACACAAAACTTATTCAATACAAATTACTTATTAAATTATCAAATTCTTTTCAATTATAAATGCAGACGATTTTTATCTGATAGAATTATCGCTAAATGCCGAAAAATGTTAGTTTTTTTAATCAAAAGAAATGATTTTTTTCAGAGTTTTTTTTCGTTAAAAGTTAAAAAAAAAAAAAAAAAAAAAAAAAAAAAAGGATAACTTTGTTTTAAATTATCGCAGATATATAGTTCAACCATTCGTTTTAAAGGCATTTACGAGATCTTTCGAAAGATACCAATATTGAAAATTTACTCCCCCCGGGGGGATGGAGGGATGCCCCCACATGCAATTTTTTTTTACTAGTTAACTACTACTATTATCAATAAACCATATTAATTTTACAATCACATGATTAAAATAACTCTCATTATGTACATTTATACGAAATTTTGTCCTATACTGTCATGTTAAAAATTTAGAAAAAATGCTATCATAGCACCACCTGCTTAGCCATTGTTCCATAAATCTAATCAGGACCAGTTCATCTCAGGGTCCAACAAAATACCAAGTTTGGTTAAATTTCGTTCATTGGTTCGTGAGATACAGCGTCCACAAAATTTGTGATATACACACACACACACCTCACAAAGAAATGAAAAAAAATATGCTTAACATGAATTTATTTATTTATTTATTTATTTTTTGCGTATGTAAAAAATTATCTGCTTATTTTCTGGCCCAGTTTTGATAGGATAGTATCAATTAGATCTGTTTTAGCGAAAAAGTAGTTTTAAATTACAGCTAATTGTCATTTCGGCTATCTCTGCCTTACAAAACAAATTTGTGGACGAAATATTGTCATGACTGTAGTTACGGCACAAAAGTACAAAAAACATATGTGCATTAGTTGTACTTTTGAAAGTTGTAGTTTTGAATTGGTTCGAAAAATTTAACCTTGATAAAATTTCGCATTCGTTTAAACATTTCTTGGCTCAACTTAATGTTATGTTTTCAATCGTTGAATTTCAGTTTATACACAGAAAATTAAAAAGTTTAAAGTGTAATTTAACTCCTTCCCCACTTCCCCATTCATTCCCGCTGCGGGAAAAGAAACAGTTTTATTAGTTTTTCTATGTTGCTTGTTTCTGTTTTGTTATATCAAATATATAAATATTCTACACACAAACAGATTTTCAAACATTTAAGAAAACAAAACTGAAAATATTGTGTTGGTATCCATACAAATCATTCCCATCAGTCCCCTTCCCCCCCCCCCCCTTGCACACACACACTAAAAAATTATTAGCAACAAAGATCTATATAATTTTCAATAATATTTCTGGTCTTTAAGGTTCTGATTAAAATTTGACCTTATTTTTATCGGAGAAAAACATTGCTCATTTCATAAACTTTTCTGGCCATTAAACATCTGCTCTTCTCAAAAAATAAAGAAATAAAATAAAATAAACTCTTAAAAAATGTTTTAATTCATACCAAAATCTTGTCGGAAAGTGTTCGGACTTTGTGTTGATAAGACAGTGTAAGTTTGACTTATTTCATCGAAAAAGTATTTTTTTAATTGCAGTTAACATGCAATCAACGTCTCCGCCCCGCTGTAGAAACACGCAGGCGTAGTTTTGGCAACGTATGGTTAAGAAACATTTATCTAGTGTAATTCGATAATCCAGTTGTTTTTATACTTCAAAATAATTCCGCATTAAATTGAACTTTTTAAAACTTCGATTTGAATTTATTCACAGAATGTAGCCTGCGTAAAATTTAGTATAAAACATTTCTCTACTCAGCTTGATTCATAAACTATACATTTAATCGTTAAACATCAATTTGTGAGCAGATTGTGCTACTAGTTTGAAAATTTAATCTAATCTCCCTCCCCCCCCCCCCTCCATCCAGTATTGTCGCTGTGGAAAAAAAATAATTTTATCGTTTTTCTTGCATTGTTTCTTAATTTATATATTAAATGTTACACTCGCAAAAAAAAAAAAAAAAAAAAAAAAAAAAACATTGCTGGGTTGATGTACAACTCCCCTACCCCCTGAAAAAATAATGTTTAACATCAAATACTTAATATATAATTTGTAATAATGTTTCTCTGTGTTTATGGATGTGCTAAACTGTGTTTAACAACCCCCCCCCCCACACACACACACAATAAAGTTAAAGATACATATGCAATATTTGTAAACTATTAATATAAAATTAGCAGCAGTATCATACATTTAACTTCGACAAAAGACTAGTGTATTACATATAAAATTTAATTGATTTCTGCTGCATTTGTATAATTTCTATAATTTTGCCCTCCGCAATAAATACATAAAGAATTATGTAACCGAAATACGTAGCTAGATACTACATACTAGATTCTAGGTATCTTTAAATTGAATAACTCTGTTTATAAGGTTCAGGATTTAAATATAAAAAAATAACCGCTAATATAACTAACATAAACAGTCATTGTTTTTGTTGATTATTAAAATAGGGTAAAAGATTATATAATATTTAACTTACCTAATTATGAATTCCAAATGAAAACACGAATTGCTTTAAGTTCTTCAATACAATCAACAACAACAAACTTTTAATCAGTAGATACAAAGATAAACATTCCGCAGAAACAATCTAATTTTCCCTAACGTTCGCTTTTCCGCCCTTTTTACGTAATAGTACACTGCAATGAAACAAACTATTCAGTATATTTCTACCTACAAAACTTCTAGTTAAATATATATATATATATATATATAGGTATTTACTTTAATATAAAAATAATTTAAGGTTATGCATTTATATAGTTTTTTATTTAATGTATCTATCAAAATCCCTACAGGGGAAACGTTGTTTTGAAAAGGGAAATATCTGTAAATTAAGAACTGAGTTTCTTGGTTCAATGCTTTTAACAGAGAACTCATGTAAATTTACGGAGAGTCTCAATACTTTTTTTGTACTTTTACAGAAATTTTTGACAGTGAACCGAGTTTCTTGATTCACTGCTTTTAACAGTGAACTCATGTACATTTACGGAGATTCTCAATACTTTTTCTGTATTTTTACAGAAATTTTTAACAGTGTGGATATTTTTTTTTATTTTGATGCTGCAGTAGATAGGACGTTTTTCGCCAAGGACACTACTTTAGCGACAGCCACTTTAAGTCAAGTAGCCCATAAAAGATAAAAATAAATAAATTATAAAATATTGAACAAAAAAAATGAAAGAATCAGAAATAAAAATCTCATGAATTACGTATTTTTGTTTAAAATGGAGACAAAAATTCAAAAGTAATCTAAGCTATAATAAGTCCGTACCACGATCAGATTACATATGTATTTACTTATTTATTTATTTATTTTTCCATATACCAACAACTATTAACTAACTATGAAATATATAACCACAAAAAAATAGTTGTCTCATACGATAGACATACCGCTCATAGCATATTGTAATATTATATTTCACGTGAAATTGCTGTCATTTTATGGTCGACCAGAAAAATCTAATATATATAGGAAATAACGTGAAACTAAATCTTATGTACAGTACGTATAGTGTTGTTCATATGTAATTCAGTTTCAAATATAAAAGGGCTACTTCAATTTTTTCGATACTGTCTGTTTCGAAACTGTTATCTGATAAGTACAAAATTGGAAGCCCACTGGTATAACATTGTTGCATGCAATAGGGACACACACCCGATATTCTGCGGATGAGCAAGTTGCTGCCGAAAGCAGCGGGTACCTGAAGGGAGATTTAGAGCACTTTCAATGGATTTTCTTTTTATTTTTTTTTTCTATAAAGCGATATAGAAAAGAGTTTACTTTAAATATAGTGACCAGCCAAGCGGGAAAAATTCACCTTGGAAAATCCATAGGAGCTGAGGCCACAAATTTTAGTGTGTGGTTTATTTTCGTGTATCCAGCACCCACTGTAACGGGATTTGGCGAAATTCCCCCCTTTTCCTTCTTAAGGAAGGGGGAGCAATAAACGCGTTTCCAAGCATATAACTTTGCTTCAAATTAGCTCAGTAAGAATAATTTTTATGTGTGGGTTGGTCATGCGTTCCCAACACGCACTGTAATGGGATTTTACGAGATTTCTCCCTAATTCCCCCCCCCTTTAAAGGTGGGGGGAGCAAAAATACGCCTTTAGGAGTAACTCTGCTCCAAATTATCTCAGGAAAATGATTTTTTGATCTATTGTTTGGTTATGCATACTCAACACAAACTACAAAGGGATTTTGTGAAATTCCACCTTACCCTCTTTGGGGGTGAAGAGGGAAAAAACATGCTTCCATGCGTAACCCTTCTCCGACCTATCTTAATAAGGCTATTTTTTTTATGTGCGAGCTCGTTATGCGTTCCCAACATACTATAAATTGATATTACAAAGCGTCATCTTCTCCTTCTTAAAGGGCAGGGTGATAAAACACGTTTTTTATAGTAACTCTGTTCGAAATTATCTCAGGAAAGCGAATATTTTAATATGTTGATTGGTTATGCGTGCTCAACATACACACTATAAAGGGATTTTTGTGAAATTTCGTCCTATACTCTCCTTTGGGGTTGGGGGGGTGGGGGTAGGGGGGGGGCAAAAAACATGTTTCAGTGCTTAACTTTGTTTCAAATTATAATGGCAATGTTTGATCTGGCGCTGTTTATGCGTACTCAACACACACTCAGAGCCTGATTAAGGGTGAAGCACACATTATTTATACTTACACCGTTATTTTTTAACAAATACTTTCCTCCTATAATAAACAGAAAAATCTCATTAAAAATTATTTTAAAAGAATTCTGGTGTCTAATAACGGTGAGTAAATTGGATTTTTTTACACCGTTTATTTTTTTATAAAAATTATTTCCTCGTCAAAGCGTGGAATTTCTATGACATGAAGTAAAAAATAATTGTAAAAATATGCCGGTGAGAGTGTGCCTGATCCTTAATCAGGCTCTGCACACACTACAAAGGGATTTTGCAAAATTCCACCCTGCCGTTCTTGGGAGGAGGACAAAAAACATGTATTCATGTGTAACTTTGCACTAAATTATCTTAGGAAGGAGATTTTTGATGTGTGGGTCGGTTATATGTATTTAACTCATAGTATAAAGAGATTTTGCAAAATTCCCTCCCCCTTTTCTCCTTTAAGAACAGGGGGGTAAAAAACACGTTTTAAAAAATAACTCTGCTTCAGGAGATCTCAGGATGTCTGTTTTTTTATGTTTTGGTTAGATATGTGTATGCAACATGCACTGCAAGGGTATTTTGCGAAATTACCCACTTTGATCTCTTTTAAGGCGGGTGGGGCAAAAAATATGTTTTCAAGCTTAAATATGCTCCAGATTACCTTAGAATGTTGAATTTTTATGCGTTGGTGTTGAATAAGTGTACGCAATCTTTGATGGGATTTTGCAAAACTTTCAACATTACCCACGAGGAAGGGGAGTAAAAAGAAGTAAGGCACTGCCCAAGACATTGGGGCTCAAGATTCGACGTGTGGCGAGCAGGAAAACCGCTGCCGAAGTTAGAGGGAACTTTATCTTTCATTTTGACTGATTTCAATTTTTTTGTTATTGATGATATGGTATTTTGAGAATTCATTTCTATATAATGACCAGCTAAGCGGGCAAAGCCTGCTAGTTCATATATAAATATATACAATATGAATGAAATCTGAAAATTACTGCTTATTAACTATAATTATCTATTCTGTATCTTCACCAGCATATTATAGTAAGATTCAACTAAAATAAGTATATTTTTTAATAATATACTGTGAATAATAATTAAATTCCCGTGCAATGAATGGGCGCAACAGCTAGTAACACATAAAGTTATATCACTTAAGCGATGTCTGTACAGTACCAAAAATATATTATTTTGACGCAGTGCAACAAACATATCAAATAATTGTTATCAGACAAGTATCCAAAATCTAGTAGTTTATGAAACGCGTCTAATATATATAATGCAAGTTATCATCATGATATCACAGACCTGATAATTTTTTAGCATCAGATATAAAGAATCGATTTTTGTTTCAATGGTGCGACACGTGTGACTAAGCATTGGCAGAGGGATCGTCGAATTAATGGCGATTTGGAAAGGAGAACCCATTGGGCGGCGGTCGCTACCCCTAACAGGGACAACACATCCATGCTTTGTTCGGAATTCGAACCTGGGCCCTATCAAGAATTGAAATGTTTACGACATTGCATCGTTAGACGGGGTCGGTTTGTTCACTGCCACCACTAAATATATAAACTTTTTATCGATATTATCGTTAGAAAAGATAAAGTCAATCCTTTCAAATGAAGAAGTCCCGCAATTCAAAATTATGTGTATCTAAGCTTAAATCTAAAATTGTAACCATAGGATGTATATGAAATTAGATAGGTGTCATTTTCATATTAGTTCCGTTTTGGCAATGTCAGAAAACTCTCATTCATTTTTGTCGATTATGTATCAGGACTATTTGCTGACGCTCGATATTGTATTGGATATCTAGATTCAGAGCGATAGGTCAAGAAAAAGATAGGCAACCTATTTTATTCTTTTTACTTAGCTCTCTTACTTTCGATATAGACCAGTCTTTTTGAAAAGACAAAGGAGGGTAGATATCACTAAAATTTAGTTAAATTGTGTTTAATTAAAGGTAGCATGATCAGAATACGGTTATGCAACATATGTGCAATTTGTTTGTTTATGTATTACCTTTTATTCAAAATACTTCTCATTAAAAAAATAGATGAGGGTAGTTCGAAGTAGACAAGAGAGAGAGAGATCTTAGAATATTATATTAGGGCAGGAATTAAAAATTTCAAAAACACATGATGAGGCAAATGAAATCTCCAAAGCAAATGCGTAGTAGACAAATTAAACAATAAACATATTATTTTGTTGAATTATACCACACTAAATCAACAGAATTAAAAATCGGTAAAAAAGAAAAGTTTTTCAAACAAAAGCGTACTAACCTGTAAAAAAGTCTGTAATTTAAACAAAGAAGAGGAAAGAGTATTACTACGTTAACTTCTTTACACAAGTGAAGAAGTTTATTATGCCACACAATTTTTATTCGTTTTATTTATATATTTAATTTTATTAAGCGTGTCCTTAGTAATCCTGTTTAGAACTGTTCATGAATTCTAACATTTTAAAAATTGTTTTTAAAACAACTCTTCCAAACTTTTTTTTAACTTAGTTATCATTTAAATGTGCTTAATCCTAATTTCAAAAGTGTTTAATATAAAAAGTGCAATTATTTTTAATATGATCTTGTTAAACTTTGTTTTGTGTCATCAATTACAAAATCAAATTAAGTGAAAAAATACTTTCTAAATTCTCACAAACTCTTTTCGTAACTATTATAAAGATAGCAGTACGCCTTTTTAAAATTTTATCGCTTATGTGACATAAATTTTCTACCTATTTTCATACAGTGAATATGTAATTTTTTTTTTTTCTGTTTCATGAAGCTAATTTTAATACATTTCTTTACTAAAGCATTTTTCAACAAAGAGATATCTTCCCAAAATATGATAAATATCATACTATCAATCTTCTAATGCATGAGTGATTCGTCATTGTGAATTTCGCAATCGATTCATATTGTAGGTTGTCAAGGATGACACTAGTATCGAATGCTTAAAATATATTTCTTCCAATCCAAGTAATATATTCAGATGTTTTGGGAGAAATAGTGTGAAGAATAAAAAAAAAAATCCGAAATTTGAATGCACAATGCCATTCAAAAAAGAAATTTTTTTTTCATGGATATAAATTCAGTTACAAAAAAGAAATAAGAAATACGTATTTTGATGAATAATATCTTTCAATTCGTATGGGCATTTAGTGTATTTTTGATATTAGTAACATATAATGATGATATGTTACATTCCTTTCACAAGGTATTTAACCCATGCATTAATAATTCAATCGTTATACAAATAGATTTTATTGATTATTCCTTTCGTGTTAAGGCTGACTATGTTTAACGTCTTACCAGAGCGATATAGTGGGCAACTGCCAAAGGGCTAATATTCACCCCTGCAGATGGTCCGGAGACATGCCAGCACGATTTAGATCCTCTTTGCAATGGGTGTTCCTCCGCTTTTATTGTTTTTTTTTTTTTTTTTTTTTTTTTTTTTTTTTTTTTTAACGTATCCTTAGCAATAATGTTTAAAAGTGTTCATTAATTCAAGTATCTTTTTTTAAAATTTTTTAAAACAACTCTTCCAACCTTTTTTTTTACATAGTTATCATTTAAATGTGCTTAATCCTAACGCTTAATCCTAAAACTAATCCCCAGACGTATTAATTTTATATAACAATAAGAACATTGTATCAGCGACGAATTTTATATGCACCAGTCAAAATTGATATAAACAACGGTCATTTTCCGTTACAAGAATTGATGGAGTCCACAATCCTCCGATTAAGAGCTTGATGCACTTCTTTTATGAAAGAATATATGTACGATAAAAAAGTTTTTTATTAAGTCAATTTTACACTTTTTACATTTGTTGTATGAAATTTATATATTCTGGGTTTTGAGAAATTATGACTTAAATGTAATGCTCTCAGGTAGCATTACAAATATCGAAATAACGTAATTCAATGTTTGTTGCGCCAAAAGTGCTGTTAAGTGCATTTCCGATAAATCTGTGATATTTATGCGCAAAGTTACCTAGCTTTTGCCTATTCTAAATACAGTTATTGACGATACTTTTGTAGAACATCTAAAGAAATGCCTTCATGAAATTCTTGGAGCTTCAGGGGTAAAAAAAAACATGTTATACTTCCTGTAAATGGGAGAACATTTTGTACCGAAAGCGAAATGGGGATCAATTACAAATTAACCATAAACAGGGTAGGTGCTCCAGTGATTGGCATGCTCCAGTAATTGACATCTATCTAGAAATAATTAATAAATAAGAAAAATAATAAAATCATATATTTTACATATAAGAATTTTAACATTTTATGTCAAACACTGGATCATAGGGTAACTGGTAAAATGAATAACTAGCAGTGTCAAACACTGGAGCATAGGATTCTATTTACTGGTAAAATCAAAAACTGACAGTGTCAGTTACTGGATCATTGAGTGGGTGTCAAATAAAAATTCATAAAAAAAAAGAATTGTTTTCAAATGTACATATTTTAACATATACAGTCGGTAACAGAAGTGTCCGAACACTAGCAAAAATTCCTATGTAAAAAAAGTACACTTCATACGGTTCTGTTAAATAAATCCTTATCGAATCATGTTCTTAGACTGACTAAGAACAGGATTCGACAAGGATTTATTTAACAAATCCGTATGAAGTGTACATTTTTTACATAGGAATTTTTGCTAGTGTTCGGACACTTCTGTTACCGACTGTATGTGATTCTGAATGTCTTTCATACCATATGTACTAACTTAAGATTTCTAAAAATATTTTCGGATGACTAGAACATTGAAAACATCAGAGATTGCTCTAAAAGTGTCAATCACTGGTGCACTTACCCTATAAGGTTTGAAATCAACCTGTAATAATATTTAAGTAAAAAATCATTTTTTAAAGTTAGAAGCTTTTTATTGTGAAGCCCTAAAAAGCATAAAATAAAATTTATTCTGGCAAAGACATGCTACAAAGAAATGAAAGTTTCAACACTAAGAAAATTTTAGATAAAAATATAGGTACTTTCCTTTTGCAAGAGATGAAAAATTTTTAATGTTCAAAATATTTTAACAAGCATTCGAGACCAATATTCTTAGTCATTAGTTTTTGTATAATCATTCATTAAGCTAGAAATTTTAAATGTCTCGAAAGCTTTTTAAAATATTTTGAACATTAAAAAATTTTCATCTCTTGCAAAAGGAAAGTACCTATATTTTTCTCTAAAATTTTCTTAGTGTTGAAACTTTCATTTCTTTGTAGCATGTCTTTGCCAGAATAAATTTTATTTTATGCTTTTTAGGGCTTCACAATAAAAAGCTTCTAACTTTAAAAAATGATTTTTTACTTAAATATTATTTTGTGCTTTTTAGTTACAAAAAAAACAAAGCTTCTTAAAAAAAAAAAAAAAAAAAAAAAAAAAATTAATTAAAATTTCTTATGATATTTTGTAGAAAACAGAAGATTTTCGTTTATGAATTGACATTTTTTTCTTTGATTATTTATCTGAAAAAAAAAAAAAGTACTATATCGTCTTTCGAGTACCGAATCCGGGACCATCGCGTTATCAGCATGACGCTCTAACCAAAAGTCTAAGAACTGTCAAGAAAAACCATAGAACATTATAGAAAAATCTAACAAACACTTATACAAAAGGAATATTGTTCGCGATGCTTTTTAAAATATTTTGAATATTTAAAATTTTTCATGTTTTGCAAAAGTGAAATATCTATATTTTTATTTAAAATTTTCTTGTAGTTGAAACGTTTATGATTTTATAGTGTGTCTCTGCTAGAAGAAATTTTTATTTTTGGCTTTTTAGGGCTCCACAATAATAAAAAACTTTCAGTGTTATTTTTATTTATTTATTTATATTTTTATTTTTACTAAAATTTTTATTTTGCGTGTTTAGTAACTCAAAAAAAAAAAAGTTTCTTTAAAACACTATCGAAATTCCTTAGGACACTGTGTAGTCAATGAAAGATTTTCTTTTACCAATTGGCATCGTTTCTATTAACTATCGGCAAAAAAGTAACACATCGTCTTGCGAGGATCGAACCCACGAGCATCGCGTCATCACCATGACGCTCTAATCAAATGCGTTAACGAGCGACGAAAAAGACTGTTTAAATTTACATTAAAGTGGAGGCGCCTTTTTTTACAGAATGACACAAAGGCACGATGATAAAAATCCAATTTCAATAAAAAAGCTTCTAAAAGTAATATATATATTTAACTTTTTATTTTATGCCTTTTAGTATCTAAAAAAAAAGCTTCTTCTTCTTCTTCAAAAAAAAAAAAAAAAAAACCTCTTCAAAAATTCTTAGAATACTGTGTAGACAATGAAAAATTTCCTTTTATCAATCGACATATTTTCTATTAATTATCTGCAAAATGTAACGCATCGATTCTTCGGGGATGGAACTCAGCACCATCACATTAGCGATTTGACGAACTGTGCCAACAAGCGACTATAAGGACTGCTGAAATTTACTTTAAAGTTGAGGTGCCTTATTAGCGTGACATGAAGACGCGATAGCAAAATCCAATTTCAATAAAAAGCTTCTAAAAAAATATTTATTTATTTTTATTTACATTTTTATTTTGTGCTTTTTAGTAACTAGATAAAAAGCTATTTAAAAAACTCTTCAAAAATTATTAGGATACTGTGTACACAACGAAATATTTCCTTTTATCAACTGACACCTTTTCTATTAATTATTTGAAAAATTAACATGATGCTCTAACCAACTGAGCCATTAAGAGATACAGATAAAATGAATTGCTTACAATTTTTTTTCGTTTAAGTAGAAGTGTCTTATTTTTTAGCGTGGCAGAAAACGCGATGACGAATTCAACTTCATGTAATAAAAATCAGTTAAAATGGGTGAAAATATCTTCCCTGAAAAGGGAGATTTAAAACTTTCAGATCTAAGCTATTTCAACCGCATATCTCCTGCTGGACTGAGGTTTTTTCTTTATACTTTCTTTTAATAAAAAACACATTTTCTATTAAATATCTCCAAAAATTACCATATCGGTATTTCGAGGATCGAACTCATAATCAACCGTTATCAATATGATGCTCTAACCAACGGAGCTAATGAGGCTTGCTATGCGTTGCTTATATTTACTTTAAAGGGGAGGCACCTAGTTTTTTGGCGTGTCACGAAGACACGATGAGAAATTCCAATAAAAAGCTTCTAAAAATTTTATTTATTTATTTATTTTTAATTACATTTTTATTTTGTGCTTTTTGTAACTAGATAAAAAGCCGTTTAAAAAACTCTTGAAAAATTATTAGGATACTGTGTACACAACGAAATATTTTCTTTTATCAATTGACACTTTTTCTATTAATTATTTGCAAAAAATAACACCTCGGCCCGGAGAGGATCGAACACACGACTCTCGCGTTATCAACATGACGCTGTAACCAGCTGATCAATTAACAGATACAATAAGTTGCTTACAATTTTTTATTTTAAATATATATAATGGTAGCGTCTTGGTTTTTTAACGTGACAAAAAGCCGATGACAAATCCAATTTCATATAATAGTAATACATACATATATATAAAACTTCTAAATATATTTTCTTTTTATGTATTTTTTACTTAAAACATTTTATTTTGTGCTTTTTGAATATCTAAAATGTTTTGTGTTTTCCAATATCTAAAAAAAAAAAAAAAAAAAAAAATGCTTCTTAAAAAAACTCCTCAAAAAATTCATAGTGTAAGCAACGAAAACTTTTCTTGTATTAATTGACACATTTTCTACTAATTATCTGCAAAATTTAACAATCTGGACCTTCCGGGGACCGAGCTTACGACCACCGCGCTAGGAACGGGGCACTCTTACCAACTGAGCCACAGCGCGACAAACGAAATTGCTTATATTTACTTTAAAATGACGGCGCCTTGTTTACTAGCGTGACACGAAGACACGATGACCAAGTCAATTTCAATTAAAAACCTTCTAAAAAAACAAATTGCTCGAAATGCGTTTTAACAATAGTATATGATTATGAATTTTTATTTAATTAAAGAAATAAATTTATATGAAAATGATTGACAATTGTCTGGGACTCACTCCTGCACTGTAACAAAAAACCTATTACCAGCTGCAATCTGTGATTTATTTTATCCAATCAGACACTCTTAAAACTGTACCTCTTATATATAAGGCACGAGCGCACTGTGCCTTCTATTATTATAATATAAAAGGCACATTACCAATGTGCCTCTGATTTTAAAGGGAAACGTATAAGGCACGACGAAGTGAAAGGCACAGTCAACGCAACGAATTATATCAGAGGCACGAAAGCTCGTTTGTGCCTTTGAAAACAATTCTTTCGAGTTTTAGAGGTACGGAATCCAAGTCGCGCATGCGCAACTTCCATGTAACCATCATGCATCGGGATATTTTGGTCGAGAGGTCGAGAAGGCAGCCATTAAAATTTGTGATTTTCTTCTTGTGTCTCGTTCGCCTGAACTTGTGTGATCCCTGTGAAATCATCCTCCTGTTGATTTTGTGTGATGAACTGTTAACTACAAGTGAAATAAGTAAGTACATTAAATCAATTAATCTTAATTTATTTTGTAGATGTATGTTTAAAAAAATAAATTGAAAAATAGAGTTATAATGCACTACATTGTCCTATATTAGAGTAAGAGTAATCAAGAAATTGTGAGCGTGAAAATAACCATTTGCTATTATTTCATTAGTTTCCATACCTTCAGGGTTCCATAATAAACATTGACTAGATATAGAATTTCCGGGTATCCACTATTTATTATTTGAAATTTTGTGTGCTCGGAAATCGAATCACCTCCTTCCCTTAATACGTAATAAGCAAAACAGTATTGAGTTTTTAATCAGAGAGCTTACGATTAACATTATTAAAAACAGGTTTTCTAATGGAAATTTTAAATGTTTGATCCACTAAATAGTTAATTATCCACCTTTATACAAAATAATAATAATAATAATATTGAAACTGAAAGATTAAAACAATATTTTTCATAGCATTGTAAAATATGGATATATAAGTAAGTGATAAATTTGTACAGTTTTTAAAGAAATTTGAATTCATGTAGATTTCAGATTTTAAAAAATTTATGTTTGTAGCATGCTGTAATTTGGATATAAAAATTTTTAAATGGACATGTTTTCAATCTGTTTTCAATCTTTTTATCTTAAAAAATCACTTTTTGTCATTTAAAACATATTACTTGCATAAAAATGATAGCTTTGAGTTTCGTGGCAATACTTTTTTTGAGAAGTAATAGAATAAAAATAATAAACAATTTCAGCATTTCTTGTTCCCATAACAGCTTAAATTTAAACATTTACTTTTAATGCAACCGTTTATTTAGGTAAAAAAATCAATAAACTTTTTCAATCTTATAGTTTTGCACTGAACAGAAAGAAAAAAACAAAAAAAATCATTGTTTCAGTATTTTCAATAAACCAAAAAATTTTTTCTTATTCCTTTTGCATTTAGATATATTAAGGTCTAATATAAGTTATTTTATTAGCTATTTTTTATTTGCTGATTAACTATGAAGATTCATCTTTAAATTTTTCTTGGGTTATCATAAAAATCACTTTTTTTTTTTTTTTAAGAAATAAAAATGAGTAACTGAAAAAAAATAATATATATATATATGTATATATATATATATATTTAGTAAAAGAACACGTGAAAAAAATAATAATAATTTCAGCTGAATTGCGGTAAAATTAGAAAAATTTCCTTGTGAAGCTATACATGCAGTACTTGTATAGCTTAATGTGATACATCAGAAATACACTCCATGATCTGTTATTGAAATTAGAGGTCTGCATTGGCAGAATGTTTTATAGCTGATGTGATAACTAAAACTGCGGTACAGATCATTTATTGTTTGCAATGCTTGGCCCAGTGGGATTTATATAAATTAGAGCTGTACCGAGTACTCTTTATATACTCGGTACTCGGCCAAATATGGACTAAGTATTCGGCCAACACCGAGTAGTTGTAAGAATTTCATTATTTTTATGTATTATTGAAAGAAATGTATTCATAAGAGTTGTTTATTAACTAAACTAAAAAATATGAAAATATAAACACAGTCATTAAACTTTTGCTGCAAACATCTTTCTGCAGTTAAAACGAGCAAGTAGATTGCCACCAAACTCGGTATAGAGACGATTCATGATATTAGCTTATCCATTTTAGTTACAAGAATTTAAGTATAACCATCTTGTATGTGTGTAATATGCATTTTTTTTTTTTTTTTTTTTTTTTTTTTTTTTTTTTAATAAAAACTTAGTACATAAAATTTTATCTATAAAACAGACAAAAAAAAAATATTTTAGAAAAAAGAACCCCTTATGTATACTAATATAGTAGATAAAACTTTAGTTACATATTTCTGCAAATAAAAGTAAGACACTTTCAAAACTGTAAAAAAAGATTGATTTTTAATTTAAAAAATAATTATGAAAATGGTAAATAAATATACTAAAATGTTATTAAAAATATATTATCAAATTTGTTGTTCTGCAAATTATGGCCCGAAACCACCTATCTTTTTACTCTTCTAGAATTTGAAAATTAGTGAAGTCTATCATGTTTGAAATGATAAAATATTTATTTTAATATTCTCATTTCATATGTGAATTTCATGCATCTTAAATTAAGCCTGAGTGTATAGGAACTTTTATATTCTCTAAGAATTATCTGAGAATGATTCGCACCTGAGAAAGACTATATAATAAAGAATGAAGTTATCAGTTATTATGGTTTTAATAATCCACTAAGCTGGAAGTATCAAATATTACAATGAACCTAATTGTGTATATACACTACAAAAGTTCTGAAGCGTTTCATGAAAACATGCTGTTTGCCATTTAACTTAATTTTGTGTTCAAAAAGCCTTTTTTAAATTTCAAGATGTGCAAAATTCTTCATATGTATACATTAGTTATTCTTTCTTACAACTACTCGGTACTCGGCCGAGTAGTAAAAGGCCGAGTACTCGGTTACTCGGCCAAAGTGCTACTCGGTGCAGCACTAATATAAATATAAATTGTGTACATTTCTATGCAAGAGTTTTTCGATATAATTCTATTTAGATGTTTTACATTTCCAAGCACTAGGATATTGATAAACAAAACTGATTACTTAAAACTTTAATAAAACATACAACCTTTTATTACTTCATGTTTTCAAAATTGCCGAACTAGTTTCCTCTGGGGCGCCCCAGCTTGATCACCGGCATCTTGGTGTGTGAAGCCGCTCGAAACTGATGTTTCTGGTTTCTTCCCTCTTATATACACTCTTCGCCATTGGCAGTTGAGCACTGCCCCATCGTTGCCATTGCAGCAATTGGAACTTGTTAAAATTTCTACGGATTCTCTTACTGTAGCATAACTGTGGTTGTGGTAGTTGGCCAACTTTTTTACTTGATCAAACTTTATGTCTATCTCCTCGTTTTTATTTACCTGGGTTAAAGCGGTTGTTATTTTTCCTGTCATTATGTCATGGCTATGTTCTTTAATTCGTGTTTTTATTTTACTTTTTGTTTTTCGTATATAGCACATTTCGTTATTTTGTTTATTGGTATATGGAATTTTATAAATTCCCGCTGTCTCTAAAGGATTTAGTTTATCTTTGTCATTTCTGATTAATTGAAAAATGTTAGGGTTTGGCTTGACAGGTATGTTTATATTATGTTTTGCTGCTACTTTTTTTATTTTATTAGAGATTGCGCGATCATAAGGAATTGAAGTGGTATATTTGAGTTGAGGTAGTAAAGTAAAAAAAGTAGCGGCAAAACATAAAATGAACATAACTGTCAAGCCAAACCCTAACATTTTTCAATTAATCAGAAATGACAAAGATAAACTAAATCCTTTAGAGACAGCGGGAATTTATAAAATTCCATATACCAATAAACAAAATAACGAAATGTGCTATATAGGAAAAACAAAAAGAAAAATAAAAACACGAATTAAAGAACATAGCCATGACATAATGACAGGAAAAATAAAAACGAGGAGATAGACATAAAGTTTGATCAAGTAAAAAAGTTGGCCAACTACCACAACCACAGTTACGCTACAGTAAGAGAATCCGTAGAAATTTTAACAAGTTCCAATTGCTGCAATGGCAACGATGGAACAGTGCTCAACCGCCAATGGCGAAGAGTGTATATAAGAGGGAAGAAACCAGAAACATCAGTTTCGAGCGGCTTCACACACCAAGATGCCGGTGATCAAGCTGGGACGCCCCAGAGGAAACTAGTTCGACAATTTTGAAAACATGAAGTAATAAAAGGTTGTATGTTTTATTAAAGTTTTAATTAAATAAACTTCATGGTTATAAATTATTTCAACAAAACTGATTACTTCGACATATAGATTATAGCCTATTGCATAATAAACAGCAATTCATTAATGATCAATGAATTTGAAAACAAAATTATAATATCACCTAAGGTCACCCTAAGGGGTTTCATCCTATTATACGGTACCCCGCCAAATCTGGCGATGGCGCATTGCGCCTGGCAAACCCATTCGCCGGTCACTTGAATTTGCTCCTCTTGCTTCTCCTAGTGCAACCCATCAGCGCTTCCATTTCATTGGATTAGTCGCATAGTGGGAGCATTAAAATTAGTATTTCTTTAGCTAAATTGATTTAGCTTTCGTAACAGAGCCGATTTTAATTTAAATTAATTCAAAATATTCCTTTTATGTGAGGATCTTCAATTGTTTAAGATGGTTTTTATCTTCTCTTCTACTTTTTTTTAAAGCCGTCACGGTATTTGTAAGTAAGATTAATTCTAGATTTTACTGTTTTTAAATAATTAAAGTTTAAAACAAAATTTTTTCAGTATATTTTTTAATAAATTTACAAAGAAAAAAAGGTTAGGGCATGATAGTCATTGCTTCAGTATAGATTTTTTCATGCACCGTGATTTAATTAGGTGCATTCAGTGATTATTTATTTATTTATAATGCTTGCGTAGCGATCTAGCATCGGAATACTGACCATTACAGTACATATTTCATGCATTTTCTGATTCATGCGCCTCGAAATGAGGGTGTCCAGTGATGCTTTTTTTTTTTGTTGTTGTTTGTTTGTTTTGTTTTAATGCTTGCGAAGCAAGCATACAGCGGCTATAGTGTACTGATCGCGGCCTATACAAATTTTCATGCATTTACTGTCACATGAATCGCTAATTAGGGGTATCACTATCCAGTGATTTATTTTTGGTTTTAATGCTCGCAAGACGTGCAAACAGCAGAAAACATAGAAACTGTGGCTCCATCAATTTTCATGCTTTTACTGTTTCATGCCCCATGAATTAGGGGTGTCCAGTGATTTTTTTCTTTTTTTTTTTTTAATCGGTGTACGCCGATTTAAATCAGCTTGATTAAAATCACTTTGATTAAAAAAAAAAAAAAAATCATTGATTGAAATCAAAAATAAAATTTTACAATTTTGGGTCAATATGTAGTTTTATATAGTCTTAGAACATAGGAAAACTTGAACTTACTTGTTATTTACATCAAATACCCCCTCCCCCCAAAAAATAAATAAAATATCTGTTTATTAATTTTTAAAATGATTCTTTTATTAATTTTCTACAACTCTATTTTTATCTTCTATTCTTATTTTGAAGCTAACTACGTTCATTTGCAGCCAAATTTTTTTATACAAAGCCCTAAATTCTCTGACGTAAGTGTTTTTTTTTTTTTTTTTTTTTTTTTTTTTTAAGGATAATAAATATTGTATCATCTAACCTGAAGCATTTGATTTGTCTGTCACTCTGTCCTTCATGTTTAACTTTTCTTATTTCTAATTCTGATTACTATGTTTTTTAACTGGCCAAGACATTCTTAAGCATTTTTCCCCTTTTTACTTAGGCTTTTATAAAATTAGAAATGAAATGGTAATGGCCTGGCTAGTTGTTTCAGTTTTCTTAATTTTTTAAAACTTTAATATTTTGAAAAAATCTTAGAATTTAAATGTATTTTATTGGTAATAAATTGCATAAAATAAATTAATGTGTGTACCCAGTGGCAGAAACACGGCGACATAGTCGCGGACACAGAAAAACGGCTTGCGGACAGTTTATGTCTGCACTGATAAAAAAATTTGTCTGCAACTTTCGAATAACAATTCACTTAAAAAAAATTTCTGTATCAAAACTAAAACTAATACTTTTATTATTTATAATTATTTATATTGTGTTGTGTCAAACATTGCTATAAAATATTTAATTGAATGAGATGAATTGAATGAATACACACATGTTTATACTATATTGTTCTGTAGTAAAATTGTGTTCGTGTATTGTTGCACGAGATCAGCTTTCAGGCTTTTTGAGTGTAAGCCATTTTCACCCCTGATTACATGCAAATTTTGCAGACAGATTATGAAATTTTAAAAGCCTGTCGCAGACAGCTACAAAACTTTCTGCCACTGGGTGTGTGTATTATATATATATATTATATACTCATACTCATTGAATTTCCTTTAATTGAATAATTATTCTCTAAAAAGTTTCTCTTCAAAATTTTTTTTTGTGATATTCAAGATGTTTTAATATGTATATTTTAATGACAATAATAATAAAAACATTTAAAAAAAAATAGTAATTATCTTATACGCTTTTAAGCTATTTACACTTAATCATTTATTTATTTATTTTATTTTTATTATACTATATTATATCTTTATTTATTTTTCGTTTTGGAAAAGGGGGGGGGGGGGGGTTGAATATACCTATGTTGACTAATATTAATTTTTTATTTATTTATTTACTTTTACTTTTTAATATCCTCATATATATTTTTTTAATTTAGTTTATTTATATTTATTGCTTCTTATTTATATGTATTTAAATTTTAAAAAAGTTTCATGCTTAATTTCTTAACATTTATTTTTAGTCGAATAATGTAAATAAAACAAAAACATCTGTTTTCTTTTATTTAAAAAAAAAAAAAAAAAAAAAAATCATGATTTTTTCACACCCTGCTTTTAATGCTCGTGAAGCGATCAAACAGCAGAAAACATGGTGACCCCGGCTCCATCAATTTTCATGCTTTTACTGATTCATGCCCGATGAACTAGGGGTGCCCAGTGATTTTTTTTTTTTTTTTCTTTTTTCAATGCTCGCGAAGCGAGCAAACAGCAGCAATTAAACTGACCGCGGCAGTTCAGAAGGATACCGACCCCTGCAATGTATACAGAAAGTCTAAATTTAAATATTTTTCTTTTAATAATATATATTGTAGTACTATTTTTATTATATTGATTGCCACTTTTGTTGGTGCGATCCACGTCAGCTCGTTGATGTGATTTACATTTAAAAATGCCGTTTGTTGATGTATTTTGTATTTAAAATTCCATTAACGATCAATTTTTTTCAATTTCATTTGCAGGGAAAAACGATCGTTAAGAACGTCAACAGCCACCATCTTGGAAAGTAAATCATGCCTCCAAGCCGGCGGGAATTGTGCAACAAAAGTCGCCAAAGAAGTGCAAAGGAGTACCAAGTAATAGGAGAATTGTAAACGTTATTATAAATGTTGATAAATATTTTAACAGTTGGATATATTTTTATGATATTTTATCAGGGTTCCCACGGTCCTTGAAAGTCCTTAAGAAGTACTTGAATTTCATTTTCTTTTTCAAGGGCCCTTGAAAGTACTTGAATTTTGTGCAAAGTCCTTGAAAATCCTTGAATTTTCCACTCCAATAGACGGGCTTGGCGCGAATTCTGTCAAGGCTAAACTATCTCCATCTCCACATGCGCACGCCATTGTCTAATATAATGATTTTGTCATAAAATTCTTACTTCATTGTATTGCTTTTGCATATAGTTTCAACTTTTTTTTTTTTTTTTTTTTTTTTTTTTTTTTGCCAGTGTCATACCTGTTTGATGGACTGGTCATTAATTTTGAACAGAAAAAGACTAGACCAGGACTCAAACCTAAAAACTTTGGAATAATCATAATGATTCCAAATCATGAACTAATCGTTTTTTGAGAAATAATTTCAGAATAAAATATTGAATAATAAAGAATAAGCATAGAAAAGAGAAATAATTAACATAAAATTTTATAAACATTTTCAGAAATAAGTGTTATTTTTTTTTTTTTTTTATTTTTTTTTTGTATATAATTTTAAGTAAAGCACAGTCGAACCTTGTTAACGTGAATCTCAAGGGGAAAAAAAATTTGTTCAAGTTATCAATAGTTCATACTATCAGTAACTAATCTTCATATAACTAAACTAATCTTCATTTTGACGGGGATTCTGGAAACAGTTCATGTTAAAAGTAATTCACGTTAACGAGGTTCGACTGTATTATATATTTACTGTTTTTATTATATATTTGCTTTGAATGATGAAATATTTACTCTAGCGACTATTATAATCTCTTGTCACAATTTAGCATGTGTTTTTACAATGAAAAAATTCATCTTTATGCATTGAATTTTATAGTTTGAATAAATATTTAATATATAATAATAAAAGGAAAGGTTTGTCTGCCTGTCTTTCTATACGTTCAGCCTTTATTGAACATAGAAGTACAAAAATTGACATATGGATGCCCAAGAGTCTTCCCAAGGGGGCCCTTGAAAACAGAATTTAAAAATTTTAATTAGTCATGGAGATATTAATTACGTTAACCTATGTCAATTAATAAATGAGTCAATTCTGACATTAAGCAGCATTAGATGCACCAATAAGTTAAAAATATCGGTCTAATTTATCATCGTCTAAATTTATCATCGTCTAGCTCCCTTTAAAAAATATTAGATCCATAAAAAGAAAATTCTCTTATTATCCATGTTTATTCTAAATTATTATTATTTTTTTAATATATAAATTTAATTTTAGAATTCAGGGACTTGAGATTTTTCAGCTTTTCTGGAGAATTCAATGTTTATACACTACAGATTTATTTTTAATATTCTTATAATGGTGTAAGTCTAACAATTTTCGTGCTTTATAAATTAAAATTTTTATTTTCTTATGTGTATTTTTGTTGCATCATCTTATTAAATTTAAGGTTTACATGTTGATATTAGTGAAAACAGTCATTTAATAGTCAAAATAGTTATTATATTTAAATATATATATATATTACATATTTCAGTTTGTTATAAATAAATATAAAATATTTAAAGATCTTAATTTTCTTTTTAGGGTGACTATTCTGAAGAAAGTAAACGACCGGGGCCAAGTATTTTCTTTATCAGTAAAAAAAAACATTATACTGTGTGGCGAAATAACGAAGTTTAGACAATTGTACACTAGAACTGGCACTAGAACAAAAATGTTAATGTGAAAGTAAATAAAATATAAGTGCATTTGATTAGTTTGTATTTTATTTCTATTGTGTATTCTTAATGCTTATATGGATAATAAACAGTGGTCTAGTGAGCATAACTGGCACCTGGGATGTGATACCTTTTTAATGTCTCCCCAACCCTAAAAACCTGTAGCAATATCTATCAAACCTGTAGCAGCAACCTGTACCCCAGAGGTGACACAATGTCTATTTTGTGAAAAGGGTTAAAAGTATGTTCTTTAAATGTATTTTATTTATTTACTTATTTTTTTAATTATAGAGGATTTAAGCACTAATGTCAAGTTAATATAAAGGAGAAAAAACAGTGAAAAGTAAAACTGTGTTAGTTTTCTTTATTCGTGACAACTTATTTCATTGTAGCACATCAGACATAGTGGTATTAACTTTTGACAAAATGACATGGTATCTTTTACCTCTGGAGTACAAAATACAGAGAATGAAATTGGGTAATATTAATTTATCCCTAGCAAGTATAATGCCTGGGGTATGATCAACCCTTCTGTGTTCCCCCACTCATATTTATATAACTGTCACCAAAACTAATGTAAACTCTTACATTGTTTTGTTTAATTTGAAACAGGATATAATTTTCTTTTTTAGGTTTAAAATAATAAAAATAAACAGTAATACAAAATAGCCTTAGATAAATATACTATATAGATATAATAATGAGTTATACATATAGTAAAAGCCAAGCAACAGATACAATATCACTGAAACAACATAGACCAATAAGAATGCGGTTTTTTCAAGTAGGAGAAGCACAAAAAAGGTGAAAAAAATTCGTCAGGGGAGACCTTTTCACCCTTAAGCACCAATGTACGATTTTGTTCAGTGGCTATAATAGCAAATCACATTGTGGGACCCCCTATATTGTACATGAAATTAATTGAAGTGAAATTTAAAATGGAACAGGCTATTAAATACAAATTAACAAAGAATTTAACAGAAAACAACCTTAATAAACAGACAATACTCAGAAGATGATACATTTGGAGTCACATGGATGAAAAATGTATATTAAGTCAGGAGTTTATTTCTTTATGGAGTAAAACAAGCAAAATTCAAGGTTTAGTGGTTCATAACTGATAAAGAATAATGAAACTTTATAGCAATATGGATTTTAAGAATAGTTAACTACTCAAATGAAGAAATTGAACATTTAAAGGAATAAGAAATAATGCATATTTATACTATACTGCAACAGGCCTGCTTTTTTAAAAAAAAAAAAAATTAATTTCACATTCCAATCCAGCCAAACAACACGACCCATCTTCCATTTTCCATCAGTAATAAAGAAAAGGGTTGTACAATTAAAGGTGTTTTTAAAGTATTGCTTTTACAGTCATTTACAAATATTTTTAATTTAATGATAACCAATTTCATAAAGATGATAATATTGAGGGTTTTTTTTTTTTTTTTAATCCAAATAATAGTGAGAAATTAGACTTAAATTTTATTTATTTATACATTCTACTTATTTGCAGAATTGGCATGAGGTTTCCAAGGTAAATGAGATAAAAAAAAAAAAAAATCCTAGCTCTAAAACACAATTGCATTGTATATAAAATGCAATACAAACAATATAAATTTTTATATATTCTAGGATACTAAAAAACATGTACACAAAAGTGTACACGATGAAGCCAAGGTACAATCTGTAAAATAATTAATGCATTGATTAACCACTAACTAAGTTTATCACAGCCATGCCAACATTTTAATTTATTTCGCAGCATTGTAAATTCTTGCAATTTCTTCATACCACTATGTAGTGAAATTTTCTCCAAAATGTAATTACAATTAAATTAGAAAAGTAATATACCCTTTAGGAAGAGAGGTGTAATCATTATAAGATAAAAAAAAACTTTCTGTACCATGTTCTTAAATTTTCTGATGAATCATTAATAAAATATGCAAGAATAAAAAATAATATTTAAGCACATGAACTCAGTTTAGTGAACTAATAATAATAATGGGAAAAAAAAGGCTAATTTTTTAAGGTTCACATTTAAATGTATTTATTTTTTGTCGAAAGAAAATGAACCCGTAAATTTTTTTTGGCAACAATTATAGCTAATATTTTAATGGCTATTTATAAGGATTAGGAGCTTATTATTTTCATATTTTAATTAATTAAAAGAAAACTATTCGAAAATCTGACTTTGAAGTATTGTGTTGTCACTGTGTTCTGAGCTACTGTGAAAGTTTCAAATGTCTAGCTAGTAGGGAAGTTAGTTAAAAATAGATTGCAAATTTGTATCAGACGAACAAACAAGAATAGAAGTTAATAAAAACATGGTAAAAAAGAAAGAAGGTACTAACAAAACCAGAACAAATTAAAATGTTGCCATGTCTAACAGTGTATTATACTAAATTACAAAAAATGAAACAAGCTGTATATTTCTTTGTTATTTTTTTGTCTCCGTAAAAAAATTAATAAATAAAAATAAATGCTTGTTTTTTGTTGAGTAAACCACTTCTTGATTTCATCCTTTGCCTGCATCTGAGAATAATTTGCTTTCAGATTTTAGAGTATGTTTTCTTTATTTTAATCTTTAATCTGTCAGATAAACTGAATACAAAGTAAAGCAACACACACACACGATTTATAATATATATTGTGCAGCTCATTAATATGAATCTCAAAGAAGATAAAAAAATTGTTCATGCTGTCACTAACTTTATATAACTAAACTAATCTTCATTTTGACAGGGATTATGGAAACAGTTCATACTAAAAGAAATTCACATAAATGAGGTTTGACTTTATTAAATAAAAAAACTCATAAATAAATGCAATAAATGGCAAAGACACAAGTATTGTTTTAGATCAAAATTATTAAACGTTATCTATTATCAGCCTCCCACACCTCCCCCTCCCCCTCCAAAAAGAGGAAAATTGTGTTGGCTGGATTGTTTCAAGAAGTATAATTTTTATATGGCATGAAAGCTACAGCACGCATGTTGTAGCTTGCATGCTGCACTTACTTTTTTTTTTTTCCTTAAGCAGTCTAAGCATATTTTTATTATTCTGTAAAGAAATTTGTTTTGTAAATTACTCATTACCAAATGTATATATTTCAAAATTCTATTTTCATATTTAGAAAATTCATAAATGTTTAGCTACTTCTTGTTTTTTAAAAATTCTTTTTTTCACTTTACAATTTTAAAACAAAATATTAAAAAATATTTTTATTTATTTATATTTTTTAAACAGAAACATTATAATGATTGTGAATTATCCAAATGTGAAAACAGAATTAAAAAAATATACACTATATAAATAATGTATAATTTATAAATCAAATTTTTCTTTAGAATAAAATGAAGTTAGATTTGTTACGTTTCTGGTCAACTTTTAGGTGAAGAGTGAATAAACAATATCATCTTGCTAACAGCTCTAACCCATGTTGTTCTATGGGAAAGTTTGTTTTCATTACTCATTACCTAATATATTTTTTAAATTGAGAAAATTCAAAATCACTAAATTAGTATAGTATTTTTAAATAAATTAATTTTTCACATTTTAAATATTTTGATTTGGTAGCTTAAAAAAAAAAAAAAAAAAAATGCCCATAATTTTTTTTTTTTTTTTTTTTTTTTTTTTTTTTTTTAATAACATTAACTCAAAATTATTATTATTATCATTATTATTTTTGAAAAATCAATTTTTCAAAATTGAGAGCTAATTTTTAATGGTAATTAATTTTCTTAATGTAAAAATTGAATTTTAAAAAATATATTAGATAATGAGTAAATTAAGAAACAACCTAAAATAACATGGGCTTGGCTGTTGGTGGGAACAGTATTGCCCTCTCTTAAGCATGTATTTTTTGTATCTCATCCATGCAAACTAACACTTAGCCTCAAAAATTGTGGAAATATATGAGGGGCAGAAAGGCACCAATGCAGCATGAAAGATGCAGCACCAGGTTGCTGCTTTTTATGTTGCAAATCTTTCTTTCTCTCATTCATGTATAAATGTTGGTCATTTTTTCCATAAAAAAAATTGAGTAGTGTACCCCATTCTCAAGAAGACTTGTCAGCCAACCAAATCACATATTAATATATGGAAAATAATCACTTGTTATTCATTAAATATTGTATCTCCATTTTCCCATTCAAAAGTATCCACCAGTTTTAATCCTTTGTTTTCCAAAAACTAATTTTTTAATATTTTATTTCAAAACTGTAAAATGTAAAATTTTGGATTTTTACCACCTTAAAATAAATTTAAAAAATCGAAAAGATACTTTTTCTTCTTTTTTTAGTTTTGTTTGAAAACCGAAATTTATTTAAAAATAAAAATGTGTGTGAATGTGAAAACAAAGTTTTAAAAAGAACGAATAATGATTGTTTCTTCATGTTTACGACATTTAACACACTGTGAAACACTGGCTCTTAATAAAAGTCATGGAAATTAATTTAAAATAAGATTTTTTATTTAAAAGCACATTATGTCTCTTCAGAGAGTAAGTGCATATAAGCTTTTTGCTATTTAGAGGCACAAAAATATAATGTTGCACCTCTTAATTTCAAAGGCACAAAAATCATAAATGTGCCTCTTAATTTCAAAAGCATCATTTGTGCCTTTTAATTTTCAAAGGCACGAAAATTAAAAATGTGCCTCTTAATTTCAAAGGCACCTCTCGTGCCCTTTAATTTTCAGAGGCACAAAAATGAAAAATGTGCCTCTGAATTTCAAAGGCACTGTTCGTGCCTTTTAATTTTCAGAGGCACGTGTGCCTTTTAATTTTCAGAGGCACGTGTGCCTTTTAATTTTCAGAGGCACGTGTGCCTCTTATTTTTCAGAGGCACAAAAATGAAAAATGTGCCTCTGAAATAAGAGGCACAGTTTTAAGAGTGCAGAGAATGTCTTGCAAGAAATTCTCTGTGATTGGATAAAATAAATCACAGATTGCAGCTGGTAATAGGTTTTTTTTTACAGTGTGAGCGTAGTCCTGAGACATACCCGCACAATTTTGATCATTCATGGTGGGTATGTCTTTCTCGCTTCGATGACACCCAAAGTAATATTTTGTGTGGGAACATGGCCACGACGGATTTTACGTGCACTAACCGCACCATAAATGCACACGAAGTTCTTCGTCTGTTTCAAGTATCGAACATGCAGTCTTCCAACTGAAAGCTCTGTATTCTATCGATGAGGCTACTGCAGCTCCTCTTGTGCAATCAGAATATAAAAATATTACATTTTTACTAAATAATTTTAACTGATTATGTGCTAGCGCTAACAAAATTTCTATTGAATAATTTACTAAACAAATGTGTGAACTTATTCTAAAATACCCTAAGCAAATGTTACTAAAATTATAGAAAGGTATCGACGATAAAAGTTTTGAATTTCAAGTACCTTCAGAAAGATGGAAAATGTTAAAAGGAGCTTTGCCCCACATTTTTATTTTGATTAAATTATAGTCAGAGAGTCTGGCTATATAAAAATGTTTCTCGTCAGGTAAACGAAACATTTATACTTCAAAAAGTTCCTCGATTGTAGCAAAGCACTTAGTCACCAGTCTGTTAGATCGGTCCTGGAGATTCGGGAGGTCAAAGACAACAAATATAAAGATGAAAATTGTCATCAGGTAATAGGATTAAAGTTGCATGAAAATCTATTATTTATTGTGCAAATACATGAAATTTTTTTGACAAATAGCTTCCAGGGGGTAAACATGCTGACAGACTGTGTCAAAGTGGCGTATAATTTCACAAATATAAATCATAAGGAATATAATGGAAGTTTTCGTAGAGCTAGTTTATAACTTTCCAAAGCTGTATTGAAAATGATAGACTAATAACTGGGGAATAAAATTACGGCAGACTGCTGTAAATGTTGTGCTGTACCTTCAGCATTCATAGTGATCGCTCAACTCATTTAACTTTGGAATATAAATCAATACGTGAAAAGGATGAGGCACATAAATGAAAATATTTTTGATCTGTTTTTTTAATTTTAGATTAATATAAATAGGCCCAGGCAGACTGATATTCAAATGTTATTTATCGCTGTAATAGATATAAAAAGGCTCGCTGTCTGTTTCCTACGGAGGAAAGTGCTAACAAACTGTACCAATCGGGCATTAAAAAAAAATCAAGATACACTAATAGAGATTTTTATAGTTGCAATTTTTAACTTTAAAAACTGTATGGAAAATTTCAGACTAATAATTTGGGGATAAAGACATGGCAGACTGCTACAAATGTCATACTGTAGCATCAGCATTCTTCTGTAAGACTTCACAACCAGTATTTTGTAATAGTAAATTTAATGTATTAACATTCAGAATATTAATATGAATTTTTAAAGAAAGCGTTAATAAGCATCATTTAGAAAAGATAAATAATGATAGCTATGAGATAATCAGGTATCGCACTATGGAGCAGTTTTTGCGCCACTATTTCCAATTCCAAGTTTTCCATAATTTAAATGCAGACGCTTATTACAGAATATTACTATATTAAAAAAGTAGTACAAATGCATAGCTGTCAACTTGTACTATATTTTTGCTACCGGCAATTTTTAATAGAAGTTTTTGATAAGTGTTTTAGCAGTTTTCTATGATTAAACATGATGAATATTTTTGCAAAAAATAGTGGTGTTAAAAAACCGTAACCGTACAAGTTGACACCTATACAAATGCTGTGCAAGATTGTAACTCTTGAAATAGAAAAGCAAAAAATTACCTTTTTAACCATTTAAAGAGACTGCTACGATGAGAATGTTAAAAAAAAAAAAAAAAAAAAAAAAAAAATGTAAACAAATTAAAATTTCTACTGCCTGAATTAGTAGTAATTTAGGATTGAAAATATATCACAGATTAATTTGTGTAAAAATAATTAAATCAGAAAAAAAAACTCTACATCAGCTACATATTGCGAATAAAATCAAATTACATTTTTAAATGCATAATTAATAATATTGATATTAAAGTGAAATAACTTACAGGTAGTAAATTCAGAAGCAAAATATTGTTTTTTAAATTATAATACAAGAAAATGAGTAAAATAAAAATAACTGAACACTTGCACCTTGTAGATACGGTTTTCAAAAATAACAGAGTTCCTTATTTAACTTATATCCTTATTTATATTCCCATTAAAATATATTCCTATATATTATGAATATATTATATTCCTATTAAAGTAAAAAAACTTTAAAATAGTGGTTTGTTAAATAACAATAATAATACTAATAGTGATAATAATAATTTTTTAAAATATCAAAGCTCAATTTTTTTAAATAATAAAACATTTACATGCTTTTTTTTTTACTTATTTAAAAACAAAATACAGTTTAATATTAACACGTATTCTACTGATGTGTCTTCCACTATGCCAATATACTATTAAAACGAAAAGAAAATATTATGTGAATCTTTAATGCTCACCACTAGAAGAATTATTATTAAAGTTTTGAATAAATTATGAGAAATATTATGTATTCATTATAATGTCGTGCTAAGATAATTTGATATCGTAGAACATTAAATGTTAGTAGCCTATTATAAATAAGCTTTTGAGTCAGAATGGATAAATTATGCATTATAACATTGAAATCTTCCAGTTATGTAAATATCACTCATGCATTATTTATAACTATATAGTATGGCGTATCTAATCAATAAATTTAAGATGCTGTATATTGTTAAAAATTTTCTGAGGTTAGAAATTTTATTTCAGATAACATTTAGTTTGAAATCTAAATTTGTTTAAAATAAAACTACGCTTCAAATATAAAATTATTGCAATCAAATTATTAAAATCAAGTTTATGTTCTTATAACAATATTTAAATTAATACAAATTATTATAAATACATAAACAGAATAAAAGTAATAGTGAATTTGTTAAATTAGTATAAATACATAATTTTACGGTAGTGAAACAATAGGTGATAAATTTATGTTTCACAATAGTTTTAAGTTCTATAACAAATAATTAAAACAAAAAAAAAAAAAACATATGTGGAAATTCATGCAATTTTAACTAATAGATGCTGAGATATAGCGATTTCAAATTTCACAGAAAATTAATAACAGCAGCTTCTTTTGTCGTGCGACATGCACCCAAATTGAAAAAATATGACTATTCATAAAGACTCTTTCACATATTATATTTTGTGCTATTATACACTACAGAAGCTGAGGTACAACTTTGTTGTTAAATAAAAAAAAACTGCAGCATAGCAGCACCACATTTGGGGAGATATATGCCAAAATGTATTCCGCACCAACTTATCTCAAGTTCTAAGAAACAAAATTCCGCACTTTGGTTTATGAGGTACAGCGCTAACAAAAGTTTGCTAACACACGCAGTCACATAGACGCACGGTTAACAGACATTTTCAAAAATTATTAACAAGTGTTCAGTACATCTCAAAAAGTGTAAATTTATCAAAAACAGGTGGTAGAAAATTTTTATTAATATCCTATTTTACACATTTATATATAAAAGAATACATTAAAAAATGACATTGCGATAACAGCAATTGTACAAACTATAAATTCAGAACATGTGATTAATTTTCTTAAGATAAAACAGCATTTATTTTTAATAACGGCTTACAATATGTTTCACGTCATGGATACAATGGCGTTTCGCTGTTCGAAAAAAAGCCTCCAATTTTTTTCCATGCACGGTAAAATCACAAATTCTTTAAAATTTAAAAAATTGATTATGAAAGCGAATGAAATAACAGCTAAGTGCACTGTTAAAAATAATAGTTCAACGTTTCACACAAAACAAATTAGGCTAAATAGGTATTTTGTTGCAACCAATACTTTTCGGTTGTACTTGCTGTTGAAATGGCGCCATTAAAATGGTGAAACATTGTGCCAAATCATTGGTTGCAGCAACATGGAACCCTTTTATGGTAAAATGTAGGATTTTATGAATAGTTTTGAACTTGTCTTGTTTAGTCTTGTCACCAATGGTGAAAGCATATTGCGCGAACGTGACAATAAATGTTGCACTGCTTTCACTGATTTCGTGCTCCTAACGGTAATTAATTGGGAACACACACACACACACACACATATATATACTCATGTTTGTGAAAATTGCAACATCAAGAAGAAATGCGAATATAAAAATGATATTTATTGGACACATACATTATATTATACAATAGTAGAAAGAGTAATTGATTAAATTTTCAGGACGTTTTGAGTAATATATCCTGAGGTAACAGTACATAAAGCAACGACTTCTGGGCGTAAAAACTACACTTATCTGCTTAGGCATTGAATCGAACAGCGATTGGATGACATACTCTGGTACAGAACCTCCTGAAGCTTCAACAGGATGCCCCAGTTAATAGACCGTAGTTGCTGGTGAGTGGTGGTAGGCCACTCGCTTTTCAACGATTAAACAGACATTTAAATTGGTGCGAGATCGGAAGAACGCGCTGGCCAGAGCAGCAGTCGAACACATTCTCTATCTAGGAAGGTCCGGACAATACAGACAACTTGCGGTCGTGCATAATCTGCTTAAATGTTGTGCTACGGAAGCCTAGAATATAGCGCAGAGGAGCACGCCTTAACACACCAGAAATTTAATAGCCGCTACTCAGAGTGCCGGTAATGCGAACAAGAAGTAATCGAGACGTGTATCCAATGGGACCCCATAAAATCAGTGCAGGTGATGGACAATGTGACGATGTCGAATCCCAACTGCTAATGTGCATTATGCACAATGCTGTTAAATACGGATGATACAATCTCGATGCTGTAAACAGGATTGTGATTTGTCTGAAAAGCGACTTCACACCATTCCTGCGTCCATTTTCGTCTTTGATTACACATTAAAGACGGCCATATCAGTGATGCAGTTTTGAGGGTAATCAAAATTTCTGTAGCCGCATACTGGTTCACCACCTGGAGTGATGGTATGCGGTATCATTAGATACACGTTTCGATTAACTGTTGTTTTCATTCCCGCCATTCTGAATATCCGACATTACATTTCTGATGAGTTAAGGCCCATCGCTTTGTCCTATATTCAAGGCCTCGAAGCGCAATATTTAAGCAGGACAATGCACGACGAGAGTTGTCCGTATTGTCCAGACCTTCCTTGATGCAGAATATGTTCGACTGTTGCTCTGCGTTCTCCTGATCTTGCACCAATGAAAATGACTGTTTAATCGTTGAAAAGCGACTGCCCCCCCCAACCACTCACCAGTAACTACGATCGATTAATTCTGGCATTGTGTTCAAGCTTCATAAAGTGTTCACCCGTACATCTTATCCAATCGCTGTTTGAATCCATACCTAGGCAGATAATTGCTGTTATTGCTCACAGAGGTGCTGCTTTATGTACTGTTTTCTCAGTACATATTACTCCCAATTTCCTGAAATTTTAATCAATTGGTCTTCCTACTATAATGTATGTGCCCAATAAATATATTTCTGATATTCGCATTCATTTTTGGTGTTGCAATTTTTACAAACATGAGTGTGTGTTTATATACGGAATGGGACAATTCGGCGCCGCATTTTCGGCGCTGTCGTTTTGGCGTGAAACCCATTTCAGCGCGGCTGTTTCTGCGCTGCCGTTTTAGTGCGAAATCCATTTCAAAGAGGACGTTTTCGCGCAGCCTTTTCTTCACGAAATGGTCGCGGCTTTCGGCGCAGCCTTTTCGGTTAAAATTTATTTAATAATAGATATTCTTTATGTCATTAAATTTTCGCCAAACCTTCGTTAAATAATCTAATTTATGAATTCTTATTTATTTATTTTTTTATGGATCAGCAAAAAACTATTTTAAATTATTCACTAAAGTTATTAATAATGAATAGAATTTTGCGTAATTTATAGGAGCCAATGATAAGATGAGAAACTAGTTTCTTGCAACTAAATCTTATTAAACTTAGTCATCAGATGGCAACACATACGCAGCAATTCTAAAGATTCTAACCTATTTGGTGATAGAGCTTTTTTGGGCTAATAAATTAAACAATGTAATTTCTGATTTTTATTTTTATTTATTTATTTATTTATTTATTTATTAATGCTTGAACCAAAGTATATTTTTAATGTTTTATTAGTGATATTAATGATGAATAGAATTTTTCGTAATTTAAAGAAGCCAGTGATAATCTGAGAAAATAACTAGATTTTTGTAGTTAAAACTTATTAAACTTATTGTCGCGTCGTTCTTTGGGTAATAAAATAAATAATGTAATTTCTGATTTTTTATTTATTTATTTATTTTTTATGCATGAACAAAAAATTTTTTTAAATTATCTACTAAAGATATTAATGATGAATAGAATTTTGCGTAATTTAAAAGAACCAATGATAATATGAAAAACTAGTTTTTTGCAATTAAAACTTATTAAACTTAGTCATCAGATGGCAATACATACGCAGCAATTCTAAAGATTCTAATCTATTTGGTGATAGAGCTTTTTTGGGCTAATAAAATAAACAATGTACTTTCTGATTTTTTTTTTTTTTCATTTATTTATTTATTTATTTTATTATTTATTTATTCATTTTTTTTTTTTTTTAATGCTTGAACCAAAAAAATATTTTTAATGTTTTATTAATGATATTAATGATATTAATGATGAATGGAATTTTTCTTAATTTAAAGAAGCCAGTGATAATCTGAGAAAAGAACTCGATTTTTATAGTTAAAACTTATAAAACTTATTGTCGCGCGGTTCTTTGGGAGGTCCTTTGGCTAATAAAATAAACAATGTAATTTCTGATTATATATATATATATATATTATGCGTGAACAAAAAAAATATTTTAAATTATTTACTAAAGATATTAGAGTATATCAGGAGCATTGCTCACAATTATCAGATGAATAGTTAAATTAAAAATGTAATTCATAAGATAAGAAATAAAAAATTTTAAAAATCCTACTAATGTCTCCGTGTTCCTAATTTGTTTTTTAATTTTTTACTGTACATATGTAGAGTATAAATTTTTTCTGTTTTATTACGACATTCCTTTGCCTAAAATTTTAATTTCACTTCTGGATTTATTTACTTATTTAAATCAGGGTTGGGTTTTTACCTGTAGAAAGTAGTTTTTACCAGGACAAGGTAAAAACTGGATTTTTATTGGTAAAAACCATGGAAAAACATGGTAAAATTCTGATAAATGATATTAGCCCACATATACCGGTAGGAAGGTAGGTACTAGATTATTCATTACATACACATGTTTTTAAAATAAAGTCTAGAAATATGTAATACTTGTAATAAAAAGAATGTCTACATGTGTATTATGCAACATAATAAGTACAAAACTTTGAATAAACACCATAAAATACTAGAACTCGCAACAGTCGTTTCGCGTGGAAAGAAGACACAAACCTTCGTCAGGCGAACAAAGTAGGCACGAGTGCTGCAATCAAAGCGCGGTGCGTTGCCGCTTTGATTGCAGCACTCGTGCGTACTTTGTTATTATTATTTTTTTTTTTTTCATTTTTTTTTTTTTTTTTTTTTTTTTCAAAATATTGTTCTTATAAATTGCTGATAGAATGGAAATTTCATAGTAAATCATATTGGAAAACTGAGAACTAAAAATTTTAAAATATGTCCCGAAAGTTTTTGGGATAAATTAAAAAAAAAATTAAATAGGAAATTTATTTTCTCTGAGGGTGCTAGAAACCATGGGAAAAACATGTTTTGGCCAAGATGGAAAAAACCGTCAAAAACAATTACACGGTAAATACCATGCCAACCCTGCTTTAAACACATATATAGTTATTTTTATAACTTACTTAAAACTCTCATTGTCTCCCTAAATCTCTGAAGCTATTACACATAGCAGAATAGTTCAATACAACTTGTGAAAGTTTTAATGTTTTTTCCCCCAGCTTACTATTTACTTTATTTATTTTAACTTATTTAGTCCCCACAGTTAAAATGTAGATTTAGATTCATTAATCAATAAATCAGTGAAAATCAACTGCACAAAAAGAAAAATAAGCAATTTACTTTTAGCAGTGCCAGATGAACATAGCCTGTACTTTTAAATATCCACCAGTTATAAAAGAAAAATAATAATAATGATAAAAATAAAAAAATAAGTTTCTTAAAAGTTTTCATTATCTTAAAGCTATCACTACTATTCTTTTTTTTTTTTTTTTTTACACAAAGTTTAATTATTAAAGATTTCTGTTTGTTTTTATTTACAGTTTGCATATTAAAATTTCTTATATAATAAAGCTAGCTGCGAAAAAATAAAAGTTAACTTTAGCACGAAACAAGATAAAAAAAAATGCATGCATTCTTAACCAATTCTTAAACTGTCTTCAATTAAACAAAGTCAATAATGATTAACTTGCAGGCTTATTTTAATCCATATAATAATAAACAGTTATAAAACTGTTGAATATATCCGACTATTTATTATTTTTACCGAGGAAAAATTAATATTTCTTACACTCAAAAAGTTCGGAATGTAGACATCTGGCGCCGAATCGGCCGGTGCCGAATTGGCCGGCGCCGAAACAGCCGCGCCGAATCGTAACAAACCAGTTTATATATATATAATACACACATCTCAATTTATATTTAACAATAACTTTTCCTGTTATTTGTCTTTTCATCTGCAGTTGTAAAATGTTTTGAAATTGTTGAAAAAAAGACCTTATGGACACCCTCTATTTAAAATTTCTTAAAGCCTTTGAGGCAATGCGATATATTTTATTCCAACAAAGTTTAATTCTCAACTACAAGAATTCATCCCAGAAATTTTTAATAAAAATTTACTTTTTTCACTTAGCCAAAAGTATTCATTTATTTCTTTTATTTTAACTTTCTTCTCAAATTCCGGAGGCTCTTGATTTTAACTGAACGAAATAACATTTCCACAGAAAGGGTTAAAAAAATAAGTGATTTAAAACTATATATGTTAAAATAAATTTCCTTTAACTCTTATTTTAAACAAAAAAATTATAACTAATAAAAAAAAAACTAGCTTTGAAGCATAAAGAAATTTATATTTATGAAATTTTTCTTGATTTATTCTCCATGAACTATATAAGTTACAGTGAATGTTTTCTTTAAAAATTAGAATTGAACCCACCTTTTTAAAAATATTCCGCAAACCATTTAGAAACACTTTCTAAGAAATATGAGAGGATGTTATTCAAAAAAGTTTTGGGAAAATTTCTTTCTTTCCAGTGGAAATGTTTAGCGTAACTTTGAATTATTTAAAACAAAAGGACAAACTAAATATAAAATAAATGTATGAAACAATAATGTTTACAAGAAGCTACGCGTAGAAAACACAAAATGTACTCATATTACATAAATTTAAAATAAAGTCTTTTGTTGAAAATTAAAACTACTACTTAAAGCCAAGAAAAGTTTTCTAGATGACTGCATTTTTTCAAAAAATGCCTCTGAAAGAATTTTGATTTACAAAGATTTACTTTTTGACTTGTAAAGTTTTTCTTATTCTTGTGCCCTGAATAATTTCTTCACACTCAAGAATTCTCTGGTTCTATCATATATTACTTCAAAAAAATTTATTTTAATTTTAATTTTTTCTTTGTATGTGTGTGAGTCTTAAATTATAAGTTTATTCTATCTATTACGAACAACTAGAGAGTCTTTGCAATTTTATTTAATACTATTTTACAGTACTGGCAAAACTCTGAGACCACCATTGATTTTCTTTCTTTCAGTTTAAAATTAGAATGTCTCTTTGTAAATTAAATTTAAAGTAAAACGTTGATTTGGAATTTAAAATAATTTTGAATTATGTATAAGCATACCTGCCAACCACCTCACTAATAAGCGTAAAATTGTTAACGCCCCTTTTTGCACACCATTTTTAAATTAATTCTCTCCAAATGTTATTACGAATAAATCAAAATAAAATTAATCTAAAATATTACTGGTGTGAAAAAAAAATGGCAGGCACTAAAAATTTTACGCTTCATAATGAGATGGTTGCCAGGTATGTATAAAGCATAGCTGCCAACTTTTACGCTTTTTTGATACCGGATAATTTTAATGCAGTTTTTTTTTTTCTTTTTTTTACAGTTTTTACTGACTAAATTAAATAGAAATTTCTGTTAAAATTTTCCAATACCAAAAAAGCGTAGAAATCCGTAACTATGTATAAGGAAAATTGTGCAATGTAATGAAATGGAAAAAACTTTGAGACCAGTTTTAAAAGCGGTTGTTTGCATAATGAGACGAAATTAAATTTCAATATTTTTCGCGGAATTTTTGTGACGAAGATTAGAAAAACCACACAGAGATTAGTTTGTATTGAAAAAATTGTAAGAATGGGAAACGAAAAAAGTGTTTGACCATAGCCTCCTAAACTAGATGCCTGTCGCGTTGCTCGTAAACTTGGCAACAGTTCAAGCGGTAGACAGCGCCACCTGGTACAGATTGCGCGACTTTTTTATTCAACAGCAACCAAAAATTTTTAAAAGTGAGATTTGATACACACAAAAGGCGACTAGAATCGAAGAAACGTCGATTACATATATCATATATCACTTCTTAAAATTATTGGTGACAATTGAATAAAAAAGTCTGCAATCTGTACCAGGTGGCGCTGTCTACCAGGCCGCTTGAACTGTTGCCAAGTTTACGAGCAACGCGACAGGCATCTAGTATAGGAGACTATGTTTTGACTGGTATTGAAAAAATGAAATCTTGTCATATTGCAAAAACAGAATGAATAATTAATAATATTTTATTAATTATTCATTCAAAAGGCAAATTTCTGGCAAAATTAACAGAATAAAAACTTTTGTTCTAATTTTCTCTCCAGTTTACACTAATATGGTTCAAAGAATGGAGGTGGGCGGGAATCAAAACTGTCAGCATGGTCTTTACAGTCCATACGCATTTTACAACAATAAAATCAGCTTTTAATTTTCAAGTGACTTCTAGAGATGTTCGGAATGTCCTACGTCGGATGAATAACATCAAATACACAAGATTCAAATCAAGCTCGACCTTTAGAAATTTCATATTGATGCAAGTCTGAAATTCTCAACATCCAATGCTTTAAAAACCCTTTTGAGGTAAATATTGTATTCAGGGATGAAAACTGATTAACCGGGATGGATAGTATGGTTGAATAAGTACTAGGATAATTTAAATCAAGATTCTGTGTATTTTTCTAAACTAATGCAAGATAAGGGATTAATTCTAATTTGAGAAGGATTCAGTGGTCGTGGTAATGTAATATTGTATTCATTATAGTTAAGATGAACTCTTTTCATTTCAAGATAATACGGGGAAACAATTTTATCCTGTGAAGTGCATAGCCTCCTAAACTAGATGCCTCCCGCGTGGCTCGGAAACTTGGCAACAGTTCAAGCTGGAGACAGCGCCACCAAGTACAGATTGCGCGCCTTTTTTATTCAACAATCAGCAAAAATTTTTAAAAGTGGGATTTGATATACGTAAAAGGCGAATAGAATCGAAGAAACGTCGATTATATATATCATATATCACTTGTTAAAATTATTGGTGACAGTTGAATAAAAAAGTCTCGCAATATGTACCAGATGGCGCTGTATACCGCTTGAACTGTTGCCATGTTCCCGAGCCACGTGGAAGGCATCTAGTTTAGGAGGCTATGGTGAAGAGAATAATTAATGGAACGAAATTTACTTTTGCTACAAGATAATTCAGTACAGAAATCAACTTCAACCGTATCTCGACTACCTGAATATAATATCAATTTTATAGAGTTTCCAGGAAAACTCCAGTTTTAAATCACTTAGAGAACATGTACATAACGTGTATGGAAACAGATGAAACTATCGTACTGTTTCGGAGCAGATATTTGCTATTTCCGTATCGTGAAATGAAATATCGAAATATCACTTCTGATAAGAAGTACTTTAGCAAAATCCTTTCTGAAACGTCTTTACGAATTTATTTTTGTGGAAGGACGCTACAAGAAATATTAAATAAAATAATATAATAATGTGTATGTAATTTTGCTATCTCAAAAATTTCCCATCATTTTATCTTATTAAAAAAATAATCGAAAATAATCTATTTTTATATATGCAGATTAAATTTATATTGTTGATCATTCTACACACACACAAAAAAAAAAAAAAAAAAAAAAAAGAGACAAAAATATCTAATTTAGTATTAGACTTTTCCATAAAATTTAATTCAAGATAAAATACTATATTCTTTGTGTTTTTCATAATTACTTTTATTTAGTTCGCTATATTTATAATTTCTTTAAATGGCCCTAACTGGGAAAAAGATGTGGCGATAAATGAGAAAATGTGTCCAGTAGTGAGGAAAGTGTCAGAAAATATTTATATAAAATAAAGGATTTTCTTAAAAATAATTTTGGTTGCACGCATTTATTTTTAACGCTTTAAAGTATGTTGTATATTATTTTAATAATCTTCCTATATATTTTTACTATTTAAATAAATTCTTGAATCTACTAAAATACTTATGGTGGTCATAATTGAGGACACGGCACTATTTTGCAAATAAAATTACAAGGAAACTCTTTCAAGTTTTAAACGCTGAGTTTCGTGAAGGTATTACTGGCATAAATTTTAGTCATAAATAGTATTTTCATGAATTATTAACTACTCAGCGGCAGTAAAGCAGAATTGTTAGCACTCGACAGTATAAAAGCAGCATTGTTAGTACTCGATTTTTTTTCACACCACTATTCTTTAAAGACAATTTTCTTCTTATTTATGAGGACTTGGCACCATTGACGGCGCCACTAAAGTACCCTCCTGCTCAAAGTTTTAGCAAAATTTTTAAACAATTAGTTTTTTCAAATTTAAAAATTTATCTCTCAATGAAATGTTTTCAATCATTGGATAAAGAACTGGGTTTTCCTCATGTTTTTCAGTAAAGATTAGTTTAAGACAACAATTAGGAGGCTGGTAACAAATTGAGCAAATTCAATAATGTTTGTGATCACCCTGTATCGTTAAATAAGCAAAATGCTCTGTAACTTTAGGATACGTTAATACAGACCCAGTACAATTAATGGATGAATTTGTGTGACGATATAACAGAGATATGAGCATTTCTTTTAAAACTCAAAAAAAAAAAAAAAAATCAGCGTGTTTTGCGTGTTTTTTATTTATAATACAAGGTGTTTTAAGCAAAAATTACTCCCACTTTCAGATAAATTGAAAAAACACTTTTGAAATAATATACTACAATACAATCGGAATACAAATATCTTAAATATCTCATGAACTATGAGCATTTTTACGAAAAACGTTTTCACTATGCATGTGCGAAAGATAGAAAAAAAATTTATAACGTAGGTTAAAAGCTGTATATATTGGGCAACTTTTATCAAAAATTAATTTGAATAGAGTAAAAATTAAGCAAATTGTCGGAAAAAGAATAAGCTACATTTTAGGTGTTTTCCAAGCGTTGAAATTTCATAAGGGGTTTTTCACACGGCGCGTAATTAATTTTAAGATCCAATTACTTCAACCACTTTGTAAAAGTTCTTTTTTGTGAAAAACCCCTTATAAGCTTGTAACTGTAACATATTTTTGTTTACTTACTAAGATTTGTTTGATTATAAGGGGGTTTTCAAAAAAAAAAAAGTACTTTTGGAGCGTGGTTGAAATAATTAGATCTTCAAATTAATTACGCGGCATGTGAAAAACCCCTTTTGGTACTTCACCTCTTGGAAAATACCTAAAATCTAGCTCGTTCTTTTACTAACAATTTGCTTAATTTTTACTCTATTCAGAGGAACATTTGATAAAAGTTTCCCAATATATCTAGCTTTTAATTTATGTAATGAAATTTTCTTCTATCTTTCGCACATGCGGAGAGAAAATTTTTTTCACAAAAATGCTCATATTTCATGAGATATTTGAGATAATTGTAATCCGATTGCAATATATTTTTTCAAAAGCGTCGTATCAAATAACTTAAGTCTAAAACTGTATATTGTAAATACAAAACATGCTGATTTTTTTTTTTTTTTTCTTTTTTTTTTTTTTTTTTTTTGAGTTTTAACGTAAGTGCTTATATCTCCATTATTTAACATGCTGTCGTCACACAAATTCATCCACAAATTGTACTCAGTCTATATTAACATACCCTTCTAAAGTTATAGGTTATTTCGTTCACTTAAACATACAGGGTGATCACAAACATTATTGATTTTGCTCAATTTGTTACCGGCCCCCTAAATGTTGTTTTAAACCAATCTTCACTGTAAAGCATGAAGAAGACCCAGTTCTTTAAATTCTCAATATTTGAAAACACTTCATCGAGTGATATTATTTTAGATTGAAAAAAAAAAAAACTGATCATTTGCAAATCTTGCTAAACTTTTGAGCAGGAGTGTAGTAAGTACAAAACTTTGAATAAATACCATAAAATGCAAGAACTCTCAATTGTTTCGGGTCGAAAGAAGACACGACCCTTCGTCAGGTGAACAAAGTAGGAACGAGTGCTGTTTGCAGTATTGTGCCTAATTTGTTCTCCTGACACATGGTCGTGTCTTCTTTAAGAAAATTTACTATTTGTAAAGAACTTAAATTTACTATTTGTATGTTAAGAAAATTTACTATTTGTTCTCATTGATATTTTTTATACATAATAAATTTAATGCTCGTTTATTATTAGGTTAACTTTAGAATAAATGTTTAATTAAAATAATCTAACATTATACTGAAAGAAAAATCCAAAATAAGTTTATAAATACTTTTCAATGTATCTGCTATAGACTAAGATACAATTTTTTATTACTATCTGAATAAAGTGGAAGAAAATGTTTAGAACATTTGATTAAAAGAATTTTGCAACTGAAAATAGACAACTTTCGTCTATTATAATTTATTTTTTATTTATTTTATTAATAATTTATTTAATAATTTATTTATTTAAAAATGCTTAAATATTTAAGTGAAATGTGCAACAAATTAAGCTGCAAATTTGAGAATATTTTTTAAAGGAAATAATAAAAGAAAACATATAGAAAGAAATTCTTTTCTTTTGGGCATTTGTTTAAACATACTTCAAGATTTCAAAACTTGTGTGAGGATAAATGCTAAAAATTTTTAAACTTTTGTATAATTCTTTAGACCTACTTCAGTTTTGTACTTTTTCTTGTCTGGAAAGAGAAAGATGCTTTGAAATTTTGGCATTATGACTTCTTTCAGAAAGGTAAAAATATTTTAAAAAAGAATTTTAATGGCATGTTTTATAAAAGCAAGATTTTGAATTATAATCTTAGCAAATGTCAGTTTAATTCAATTTCCTTATAAGTAATTTTACTATTTCATATATCTATATATTTAATGATACTTAATTTTAATTAACTTTTACTTTCTTCTATTTTTACTTTACCATTGTATAGAAAAATATAGCAAAATGTCTTTTGATGGCCGCAACATACTAGTTTAAGTAATGAGTTTGGGACTCATATTTTAGTTATTTACTAATTACATTTTTTTAAGATTATTAGTCTTATAAAAAATTATTTCTCATTTAAGAAGAAAATAAGCGTATTTCTAAGCTTTACATTTTGCAATAATATGTCTTTAAAAAATGTACTTATTTATTTTTTTGAAAATTTTAAAGTACATATGTAGTTCATGTATTCACTATGTTTTTATATTTAACAAATGCTCTTTGAGATAATCTGTATTGGCATCCTGGAGTTAACATCAGTTTATTCCCAAATGCCTAAAGTTCAGTTATCTAACAATTTAATCACTGTAATTTATTTATTTTTCACGTAAACAGAAAAAAAGTGCACTATTAATTTAAAAATTAAAATGTAAATAATTGCATTTTAAAAAATGGCTTTACATTATTTTGCCATTATATAAATATATTAATTCTTCAGAATTTACAATAGCAATAGAAAATGTATTAGCATAATTTATGAATGCTTAATACTTGTTTTTTAAAAAAGAAGTCGGTGCAAGAAAATTAAAGAAAATATCATCAACCTTTTAAAGAAAGTTGGCTAGAGGAATTTTTACAATTTATGGCTGTTATAAAATTAAACACAATTCTTTATTCATTTGTACATTCAAATATGCCTCAAAAAAAAAAAAAAAACTTCGGATGCGAGAGAAATATACTGAACTAGCAGGCTACGCCCATTATGCTGGTCATTATTTTTAAATGAATCACTATAATTAATGACTTAATCCTCAAAACTAAATTAATTTTTACCATGCGAAAAATAGAGAAAAAAATTCTGATCGTGAAAAATGTCGCACCAGGTCCTCACTGCCTTCGGCAGTGCAGGCCATTGTGCGCTGCGCGCGCATTTATGTTAAACACTCTAAATGTATTATTATCGTAAGGGAAAAACATAAATATGAAATACAAAAAACTTCCTCTATCGTCGGTAGAATAATCGGTCCGGGGCTCCACTGAATGCGGCAACGTATACGCGAGCGCACGGCGCGCCTCTTCCTTCGTCCACTGCTCCCACGACTCGTAAATAATTTACACTTTCAAAAATATCTGCAATCGTTTCCTCGGGCTTTTAAACCTACACAATACTACTCTAATTTCCAACGTTCTATCTGAATTTCTTTATTTTTGCCCCTGTGCCTGCCCCCTTTCTCGCCCTCGTAATAATACTAAACTTTCGAAAATATCCGTAATCGATTTATCGGGCCTTAAAACCTAATAATACTAATTTTCAACGCTCTAACTCTTATTTCTATATTTTTTCCCCTTCGCCCCTCCCACATCCCCGTCTATCCTGATAATTTTACAAATTCGAAAGTCTCCATAATCGATTTGTAGGTATCAAAAAACCCCTATGTACCAATTTTGAACGAACTAACTCTATTTTTATTTCTCTGCCAATCCGTCCCAACCTTTCCGCCCAACACATCCTACAACACATCCTTGTAGGATGTGTTGTTCCGCCCCTCCTAATAACTTTACACTTTCGAAAATATCCTCAATCCAAAGTAAATATAGTCTCAGTCACACTCGGAGGTTAGAGATGAGACGGGCTCAGCCCGAGCCCGTAAGCCCGAGCCCGATCGGGCTCAAATCTTACGCAAGTCTTCGGGCTCCGGGCGGGCTCGGATTCAAGCTAAAAATTCCGTTTATTTTATTCTTCACTAACTGGAAAATGTAAAAAAAAAAAAAAAAAAAAAAAAAAAAACTGGCCACCGCATCTCTGATTTCCGCCTTGTCCCGTCTCCCGCTCTGGTGAATGTTAGTAAAACGGACACACCATGGGGTATCTTTCCCTAGTTGTTTCACGTCTTCATTGCTTGTTATTTTGGGTAGATTCCTGCATCAAGGAACATCTTTCAAAAAACTTTTACCTTAATAAGTGGAAATGTGTTTGCGATATATACCATAATGAATACAGGCTTACCCAAATTATTATAGTAAAATAAACATCCGTATCGCACTGAAACAGTTAACAAAATACATTAAAAATATCATTATTATCTTTCAGAATAGAAGCTGTGAAAAACAGTCTCCCTCTTGGAGGATAATCAGATGTGTGATTCATCTATTTTGATTACTCACATCCTTTTGAAAAAGACTGTGAATGTAAACTTATAATTAATAATAATTTTTTTCTTGCAGATGTTTTTGAGAAGTTATTGAAATGTAATGTAATGTACGCAGATTTAGATGAGAACGGATGTTCAGTGGACGTCTGCAGAGTTGTATTATTTCTATATATATATATTTTTTTTTTGTGTGTGTGTGTGTGTGATAAGCATTTAAGAATAAACTACAAACGCTAAACTTGAAACTCTTTGGGCACTTGAAATCTCATTACACATACAGTAAAATTTTTGAAGCGCCACCAGTCATTCATGTTTAAAATATATACACCTAATATATACATGCATACAGAGGCACAGGCATTATAAATTGTTATAATAACATTTATAGCTATTTATATTGAGGATTGGTAATAAGAAAATTAATTTGAAAATGAAAACGGTATTTAATTTTACTATTGTGTATGCGTTGCATAGTGTACCACTTTCAATATCGGGCTCGGGCGGGCTCGGGCTCTGATCACACAAAATTTTTCGGGCTCGGGCGAGCTCAGTTCAAAAATGTTTCGGGCCCGGGCGGGCTCGGATTGCCAAAATAGAGCCCGAACTCACCTCTATCGGAGGTATATCCGCTTCCACTTATATTTTCTAGAGATAATCACGATCTTATTAAATCACAAAAAGAACTGCTGTAAATATACGTTAAAGCAGAGTTGCTATCTTTTTTAAATTATCCGGAGTATTGTTAGTCCCGCCTCTATTAATACCACTTTTCTTTAAGGGTAATTTTTTTCTTATTTTATCTTAGAGAAATGGATTGGAGAAGATTATTCTATAAAAAATATTATGTGAAGTGAAGGCAGAAATAAAAATGCTCCGGAATAAATTATAAAAGTTGGCAACTCTGGATACAGATTTTTGTATAGTAACAGTGGTAGGAAATCACATACGTCTATGTGACGAACTCTATTTTTTGCCATTTTAGCAAATGAAAATATATTTAAAAAAATTGTGTTAGAAATAATAAAAATTCAACAATAATAAATTTCTCTGTAGGGTCAGTCCACATAATTCCATGAAAGTGTGTTGTTTGACTACTTTTGTGTCTTTTGATAGTTTTATCCCTTATAGGCACACATGAGAAATGTTTAAAACAACTTTTATTTTTTCTGCACTACCTACTTTGTATTTTATACAGGTCATCAAAAGTTGTTTTAATGGTTAAAAATGGAATTGTAAGACCTTTATAATTTAGTACAAATCTCTTTGAATTAAATTTATGAGTGCTAATTTTAAATATCAGTATTAAAGCCTATAAAGTAATGGTGTCATAGTCTTAGTTATACTGCTGTAATTTAATAACTAAAATAATTACAACAGGTCAAAGCTCAAGTTTAAACGTAAGATATTTACTAATCTATATAGTGAGCAATTTTTCTAGGGAACAAAAGTACAAAATAAAATTTCACACAAATTAATCTCTGGAATCACACTAATGAGAAAATTTAATCGTAATTGTGTGTTTTTTAACCCTTTACAGTTTACAGGTCCCCGAAATGTCAGAAAAATGACGAAAGGATCATTTTAAGACCTCCATAAATCAAAAGGAGACGAAATAATAATAAAAAAAAAATCTTCGCCAATTTATTAATCTATTAAAGTACTATGTATAGACCTGGTAACTATGCGAGTTTATCCGTGATGGTATTAAGCCCCGTCTTTTTTTCACACCAGAATAGTTATAGAGTAATATTCATCAATATGTTTTCATGATTAAATAAGAAGACTATTGCTCTATAACTATTCTGGTGTGAAAAAAGACGGGGCCTAATACCATTACGGATAAACTAGCATAGTTAGCAGGTCTATATGTATACTGTATGTGTGGTTTTGGGTTTAACCCGTTAGTTGTCGCTATAGACAGCGCCACTAATTACAGATTGCGCACTTTTTATTTAACTCGCACCAATAATTTTAGACGTGATGTGATCGACATTCCTTCGATTTTATTCGCGTTTTATGTATATCAAATGTTACTTCTAAAAATTTTTGGTGGCAATTGAATAAAAAAATATGGCAACACTGAAGGATGGGCGGCAAATCGATCAACTAGCGACTACTGACGGGTTAAAAATATACTTATAAAATAATGCTTATTAAAAAAAAAAAAAAAAGCAAAATTTTTTAATATTTTATCATAATTCCAATAAAGTAACTTTGCATTATTATAAAGCACATTTTAATAAAACAAAATTAATCTGTAATTATTTAATTCAATGTTTATTTTTTTTACTTTAGTGTTTATCAACTAAAACGGATAAAACTTTAACAACAAGTAACGAATAAAACTTTATATTTTAATATTTTATGTGTCTTAATATTTCAAAGAAGGAAAGCTGTTAAATTTGATATTCTCTATTTAGATTTGCATGGTATTTTGTAAAACAAACTTCAAGATTTTTCTAGAATTATCTGGATAAGTATCGTTGTAATATGTAGTTTGGTGTCTTTCTCCAAACTTAGATTACTTACAGAAAAATTTGAAATCTTTCTTAACACCTGTTAACATGACATGGGATTTTCCATTCAATCAGATTTCATAAAAAACTGAAAGTAGAAAGAGAAACTCACTGTCGTGACTACTGAAAGAATTCTTTAAATTGGTAACTACAGTTATTGTAGTCTGCAGAGGGACGCAATTTAATTTATAACTGTGGACTAATTTTAGAAAAATTTATTTTATCACCATGTAAATGTGTATCATATAACATTTAGGAATTTATACATTGTATGCCTCTAACTTCATAGGGAAAAAAATATATACCGATCGTCGATCGCATATCGTGATAAACTGAATAGTGATCGAGAGCACAGCTGCCAATATTTATAATTCCATAGCAATTTTACTATGCATCTTCTTTTCATACCATATTTTTTGTATTGTAATTTTCCACAATATGTAACAAAAATTAACTAAGATGAAAATAACTGTTTAGTATTACTGGTATAAATAAAAAGCGAGTAATAACTAGCAATACTGCAGAATGAATTAAAAATATTAGCAGGTTCACTATGAATCGCCGCTCGGGTTGCACTTCTCTATTAGTCACTTTTCTAATTGCCGCAATTAAGAAATTAGTGACCTAGAATCACCTCTCGAGTGCAAAGGGTTAAGTTTCCATACACATATTTTAAAATAAATATCTTTTTTTAGTTTATATTTTAGCATCTTATTTTTTTTGCTTAGCGTTTTTATACAGGTGATCGTAATTGGCCTATTCAGAGCATTCTATAGCTGTAACAAAAATGCGGATTGTATTGAAGCGTTGCAGATAGACGTTCAAAAGATGAGCTGGAGGATTCTGAAAAAAAATATCTAGGTCGCGCATTGCAGTCAAAATGCATGAATTGATATGAAATTTTTTTAACGTTTTCAAACATTACGATATTTAAGGGTACTTGGCACCATTGAATGTTTCATATAAAAACTTATATTTCGATTTAATATATATACTACTGGCCATTAAAATTGCTACACCAAGAAGGAATAATAAACACGGAATGAAATTTGTTGGACACATACATTATAGTAGTAAGAACAATTGTTTAAAATTTCAGGAAATTTGGAGTAATATGTACTGAGAAAACACTACATAAATCAGCGACTTCTGTGAGCAATAACAGCACTTATCTGCTAGGCATTGAATCGAACAGCGATTGGATGACATGTACGGATTGAGCACTTCATGATGTTTTAACACGATGCTACAATTCATCGATCGAAGTTACTGGTGAGTGGTGGGAGGCCAGTTGCTTTTCAACGATTAAACAGTCATTTTCATTGGTGCGAGATTAGGAGAACGCGCTGGCCAGAGCAGCAGTCGAACATATTCGGCATCAGTGAAGGTCCAGGCAATATGGACAACATGCGGTCGTGCATTGTCCTGCTTAAATGTTGCGCTTCGGAGGCCTTGAACATAGGGCAGAGCTATGGGCCTTAAATCGTCAGAAATGTAATGGCTGGTATTCAGATTGGCGGGAATGAAAACAAAAGGTGACTCCAATGGTACAACATACCATCAATCCAGGTGGTGACTCAGTATGCGGCTACCAAAATTCTGTTTACCCTCAAAACTGCACCACTGATATGGGCGCCATTAATGTGTGATGAACGATGAAACTGGACGCAGGAATGGCGTGAAGTTACTTTTCAGACAAATCACAATCTTGTTTACAGCATCAAGATTGCCTTATCCGTATTTAACGGCATTATGAATAATGCACATTGCCAGCTGGGATTCGACATCATCATACTGTCCATCATTTGCAATGATGTCATGGGTTCCCATTGGATACACGTCTCGATTACTTCATGTTCGTTTTCCTGGCACTCTGAACAGCGGCCATTAAATTTCTGATGAGTTAAGGCCCACCCCTCTGCCCTGTATTCGAGGCCTGCGTAGCCCAAAATTTAAGCAAGATATTGCACGACCTCAAGTTGTTTGTATTGTCCGGACCTTCTTTGATACAGAATGTGTTCGACTGTTGCTTTGGCCAGCGCGTTTTCCTGATCTCGCCCCAATGAAAATGACTGTTTAATCGTTGAAAAGCGACTGGCCCCCACCACTCACCAGTAACTTTAATCGATGAATTGTGGCATCGTGTTAAAACTTCATGAAGTGCTCTACCCGTACATGTCATCCAATCGCTGTTCGATTCAATGCCTAAGCAGATATGTGCTGTTATTGCTCACAGAGGTCGCTGCTTTATGTACTGTTTTCTCAGTACATATTACTCAAAATTTCCTGAAATTTAAATCAATTGTTCTTCCTACTATAATGTATGTGTCCAACAAATTTCATTCCGTTATTATTATTCCTTCTTGGTGTAGCAATCTTTATGGCCAATAGTGTATAAATTAAACTATATTGTGTTTGTTCAATAAATCATATATTCAGGGAACAATTTTTATGGTTTTTGATGCACTTTTTATAGATTTTAAATCTTTATATTGTGTTTTCTCAGTTTACTTTTTTCATAAACTCGTGATTTTCAAAATGCTAAAACTTTTCCAGGTATTGAAAAGACTTAATGCTTTTTCGGATGTTTAATATCATAACTTTTTTTTTTTTTTTTTTTTGTCTTTTTTTTACATACAGTCGGTAACAAAAGTATCCGAACACTAGCAAAAATTCCTATATAAAAAAAGTAGAGTTAATAGTGTTTTGTTAAATAAATCCTTGTAGAATCCTGTTCTTAGTCAGTCTAAGAATGTGATTCGACAAGGATTTTATTTAACAAAACTGTATTAACTCTACTTTTTTTAAATAGGAATTTTTGCTAGTGTTCGGATACTTTTGTTACCGACTGTACACATGCACTTTTTATTTATTTTTTTCTCAAAATCTAACGAATAAATTTCAAAATTCATCCCTAATTCTTTTACGTAGGTTCCTCTAAACAGCAAAAAAAAAAAAAAAAAAAAAAAAAGATCAAGTCTTTTCCTTAATAATTGTAGACGTTTTAGCATTTTGATGATCATAAATCAATTTAAAAAAATTAAATTAATCTATACATATAAAAGAGTACTTCCACTCACTCACTCACTGACTCATCAACGCACAGCAAAATCTACTGGAGCCACTGACTCGAAACTGGGTCAGATTATGGAACATATACTGTAAGTACCCGCTAAGAAGCGATTTTGCGAAATTCGCCCCCCAAGGGGGTGAAGGGGGGGGGGAGGGAAATGTATTTTACAAAAACCTTCATATCTCAAAGAGAAAAACAGATATCCGTAAAATTTTTGCTTTAAAATATGGCTAATTTAGTTATCTAAAAACCAATTTCTGGAATTTTAGAAGTTCGGTTTGCAAGGGGGGAAAGGGGGCAAAACGTGATTTCACATGCGCAAAACGTGGTTTCACATACTCTTATATATCTCAAACAGAAAAACAGATATATGTGAAATTTTTGCTCTAATATATAGCTAATACAAATACCTAAAATCTAATTTCTGGAATTTTCGAAATTCAGCCCCAAAGAGGGGAGGAGAGGGGGCAAAACGTGATTTGAAATAATCCTTTATATTGCAAACAGAAAAAAATATATGCGTAAGATATTTTTGCTTTAAAATATAGCTCCTATAAATACATAAAAACTAATTTCTTTAATTTTAGAAATTTGTCCCAGGTGGGGCGGGAAAGGGGGGGCTATGGAGTAAAAAAATAGAAATACAGTTAGACCGTTCAAAATTGGTACAGATAGGTTTTAGAGACCTGCAAGTCAAATGAGGATATTTTTGAATGTGTAAAGTTATTAGGAAGGTCAGAAAGGTGTGGGGGGGGAGGGGGTCGGAGGGGTAAAAAATAAAAATAGAGTTAGACCGTTCAAAATTGGTACATAAAGGTTTTTTATACCTACAAATTGATTGCGGATATTTTCGAATTTGTAAAGTTATTAGGAGGGGCGGGAGGAGGGGACTGAGAGGCAAAAAATAAAAATAGAGTTAGGTCGTTCAAAATTGGTACATAGAGGTTTTTGATACTTACAAATCGATTGCGGATATTTTCGAATTTGCAAAGTTATTAAATTGGTACATGGAGGTTTTTGATACCTACAAATCGGTTGCGTATATTTTCGAATTTGTAAAATTATTAGGATAGACGGGAAGTGGAGGTGAAAGGGCAAAAATGCATAAATAAGGCTTAGAGCACTGAAAATTAGTGCTGTTAGGTTTTGAGGCCCGATATATGGATTGAGGATATTTTCGAAAGTACAAAATTTTTACGAAGGGCGGGAAGGGATCGGGCGCAGGAGTAAAAATAAAGAAATTCAAATAAAATGTTGGAATTTAGTATTATTAGGTTTAAAATCCCGAGAGAACGACTGCGAGTATTTTTTAAAGTCTAAAATAATTAGAAGGGGCAGGAACGGTAGGTGAAGGAGCATGCGAGCGTTGCGCGCCTGTATGCGCTGCCGCAGGCAGTGGTGGCCCGAACCGATTATTCCACTGATGGGAGATTTTTTTTTTAATGTTTTTCCCTTACGAGAATATAGTGATTAATTAAGAGTGTTAAACATAAATGCGCGCGCGCAGCGCACAATTGCTTGCACTGCCAAGGGCAGTGGGGACCTGTTGCAACATTTTTTCCAATCACACTTTTTTTTTCTTTTTTTTTCGCATGATAAAAATTCATGCCATTTTGTGAATTCATTAACTATAGTGATTCATTTAAAAATAGTGACCAGCGAAACGGGCGTAGCCTGCTAGTAAATAAATAAAATACTAACTGGGAAACGCAATTTAAAGTTTTCAAATCAGTAAAAAATGTATCAAAAACCTTAAAAATTGTTTCATGAATATATATATATATATATATATATATATATATATTATTGAACAAACCAAACATAGTTAAATTTATGAATATCAAATGGATATATAAGCTTTTATTTGGGACCATAAAAGGTGCCAAGTCACCTTAAAGCTGTTATCTTATATTTTGATGCAGTATGGTACTACAAAGAATGGTAATTGTGGCACTGTATGTGAAGAAGAAAATAATCTAGTTTACATAAGTAGATGGATTAGCGTAAGTTCTGGTATAAAAGAAGGAGATTGAGTGAGTAGCATTCTTTCACTTACGATGAATCTTAGTTTATCAGAAAGTGTGGTAATCTTGTAACTCTTTTACTAAAACTCGGATGACGTAAGGCATAGCTATCAATATTTTAATTTATTCCGGAATACGTTTAGCCCCGCCTTTATTTCGTACCACTTATTTTTTAAAAGTATTTTTCTCTTATTTGATCGAAATTATATATTAGAGAAAAATTTTCTATATATTTAGTGGAGCGAAATAAAGGCGGGGCTAAAAGTACTCTGGAATAAATTAAAATATTGGCAGCTATGCGTAAGAGACAATGTGCATTTGTGTACAACATCTGCACGCGATCAGCTACGGTCAGTTATTAATCTGTCACTGTTCATCTGTTATGAACAAAGAAATGATGGGACCCCACACTGAAATATATGCTTTACACGGATAAATAGTCTCTAACAAATAACAAAAATGTCTGCAATAAATAAATCAGGGTTCGTACGGGACTTATTTTTTCCCTGAGTCTCACACCAGTATTCTGAAGCAATAAAATTCACCTTAATCGTATACACATATTTCATAACGAAAATCGTTCTACAAAATTACTGGTATAAGACTCAGGGAAAAAATAACGCCCGTACGAACCCTGTAAATCCGGCAAATTGTTAGTACCGCCCCTTTTCCTACACCACTTAATTTTTAGAGTAATTCTCTTCAAATATATTTAGAATGAATGAAGAAAACAAATACTCTAAAAATTAAGTGGTGTAGAAAAGGGGCGGTACTAACAATTTACCGGATTAGGTTGGCAGCTCTGAACTTGTCTACATTTTGATGTATTGCGTGTCTAGCGGATTTTTTTTTTACTTTTTTGTTGTTGTTGTTGTTGTTGCAGAACCTTTAAGCACATCCTCTGAATTGTTTACATACAAATTTTTAACGCAATTTTTTTTTTTTTTTTTTTTGTTATAGCTACAGAGAGCTTTAAACAGGCCATATTTAATTACCATCACCCTATAAAAGCACACTTTTTATTTTTGCCAGAGCATAAGTTTCTAGCATGTTTTTTTTTTTAAATTTTACTTGTTCTCCTAATTTTTTGAACAGACTATACTCGATTAAGGATACCATTAACGTGGCAGTACTTCAAATAAAATCTTCACCAAAATTCATTTTATGTACTAGACGCCGAACAACAAACAGTAATAATTCCTGTATTCAGGGAAACAATAATTGTACTTATATTCAAAACAATTGCAGAATTACAATTATATGTAAGTTACTTCAAAGTGTTACGTGGATATAGATTACATGGATATAACAGGCAAATTTTAGCATTTATTATTATTATTATTATTATTATTTTGTTACCACTATTTTCATACAGAAATCTGATTGTATTTCATAGCAATTTTTCGTTATTAGATAAGATAGAAGTTATTATTTAAAAAGAATGAAACTTTCTCACCCCTTATATATGATACTCAAGATAGTATGTTTGAAACATATCAGCAGTTATTAAATTTACGCCCCTATCTTTAAAATATATGTGTATGTATATATATATGTATATATATATTATGCATTTAAAAATCCGTATATAATCCAGTAAAAAGTGATTTCTAGCCAAGTACAAATACATTAAGAACCAAATTTAGTCAACGAGGTTATTACAAACAAAAAGAAAGTAATTTTTGGAATATATATATATATATTCTGTCATTTTATTTCTGCTGCATCAGAAATTTGTATTAAGAAACTTAAAGTAGCTCCATTTAGAAATATTTTTTTTTTTTTTAATTTAAATAATAGAAAAACTTCCTTCTACTTAATAATAAGTATTTAATAAACATTAAAAAGTATTTTACGCGCAAGGATATAAACTTACTTTTATTTTTAAATAGAAAATTTTTATATTCGTTTCAATCCAAAATAAATATTTTATTATTTTAATGACTTCAGGCAAAATACATCTTTTTTTTTTTTTTTTTTTTTTTTTTCTTATTTAAAGAGCTTGTGTTTTTAATAAAGGAATGTTACCACAAGGAATGAAAGCGAATGTTTTTATAAAAGTATTTAAACTTTGAGAAATTAGCAGTTACTAAAGAGATATATTTTTTAGAATGAATTATCTTTTATAAGGCAACTTTTACCGCAAAATTTTGTTTTTCCTTGCCACTTAAGAATAAAGGCTTAAGGATATATTTTTTTTTTTTTTTAACTACTCTGTAACATGTGAAGATATAATAAAGTACAAATAAGAAGAATTTTTCAAGCAACCTCAAATACACAAGAACTTTTTTAATTACCACTTAAATTCCTCATCAAAATTAAGAAAATTCCAAAGTATATTCACGAAACAGACTGACGCTTACTTATTTTTAAAAGCCTTTGTAAAATTAAAAAGAATATATATAATTTTACGTCTTATATATAAAAAAAAAACATTTTCATTTAAATGTTACATAATATATTTTATTAAAAATTTAAGAGGTATAAAATTCCCTTTAATTTTTATTTTATTTTAAGTTTTGGGGTTAAAATTTTGGTTGAATTATAATTTAAAATTAATTCAAAAGCAAAAAAAAAAAAAAAAAAGAAAAAAAATCTTATTAATCTTCATTTTTATTTAAAATTTAAATTGAAGATATTTAAAACTTTACTTCTTCTTACATTTTTTATATTAATAGTCCAAATATGTTTTATACATTCCTTCGAATATAGTATAAAATTTGTGCATGAATTTTTAGATGATTATGTCTTTAGACATAATATTTTTTACTATCATGTAAAGTGAAAAACGAAAACAATCGTATATAATTAAACAGTAAAAAAATAACGATAAACCCTAGTGGTAATTTTACAAGCACAATTTTATCAACGCATAATTAAATAAGAATAATAAAAAAAAATTTACATAAAATTCAAAAATCTGTCTTAACGGTTCTGTTCAATTACCGTCGCCGGAAGCACAAATCAATGTTATTCTATGGGAAATTTTCTTTACTTATAACTCATCAACTAATACAAATTTTTAAATTCTGTTTTTACATTCACAAAATTTACAACTGTTAAATTGAAAGACCTTTTTTAAAAAAGGATTTTTTTTTTAATTTATTTTTCTTTCTTAATATTTCATTTTGAAACTTTGTATTTTACAGCTTCAAAATAAAATATTACAATGTAAAAAATCCATTTTTAAAAAAAGCCCGTCAATTTAACAGTTGTGAATTTTCTGAATGTGAAAACAGAATTTTAAAATATGTGCTAGTTAATGAGTTATAAATAAAGAAAATTTCCCATAGAATAACATTAGCTTGGGCTTCCGGTGACAGTAAGTGAAGCGGGCTCTTAATTTTTTTAAAAAAAAAGATACATATTCAGTTCATTAAATCCCAGAAGAAATAAATATGAATAAAAACCAATTTAAAGTTTTCATTTCTGAAAACAACAATTTAAAAGCTTACCTGATTGGAAACTGCTCTTACATGTTAATGCCTGTAATGCATACAATTTAGATATTCAAGCAAAGATTCAGCATTTTATAACTTGTAAATATTCTCAGTTTTTTGTTTTATACACCTCTAAAAATACTTCTTTGCAAATTTTCGATACCAAATAAAGATGTTGCAGCGATAGCAATATTTTGATTTTCAATATCTCTCACCATGAAGAAAAACTTGATAAACGTTTTTGATAATAAGTTTAATGCTTTCAAATTTCGCCAGTATATTTAGAAATGGTATATAAAATATTTGAGCCCATAATAAATAATATGATAATAATAATCGATATTTTGAAGGTATTTATGGTACAATATTATTTTAATGGAAGAATTGTATATAATTGTAATATTCTATATCAGAGTAGAATAAATGTTTTTTTTTTTTCACACGATTGTACTAAAACATAGTTGCTAATTACTCCACTTTTTTGACTAACCGTAATTTCTACCAGAAATCGTTAATAAATTTTTGTAGCAGTTTTCATTGAATAAATAAGCTAAAAATTTCACCCATAAAAATAGGTATTAAAAAGTCGAAGTAGTTTGCACCGTGATACAACAATAAAATGTGTCGTAATTCAATTTTAAATTTTAATTTTAATTAAAGTATTTACATATTGGGAAAATGCTGTACAAAAAGATTTAGTGTGGTAAAAAGGCAAGTATTTGTAATGCACCGAAGTATATTAGAAATACTGGCGAACCTGATAATTTTATACTTTGAAATAACATGTTATATTGCTTTGCCTTTTAACCAATTAATAATATATAATAATAAAATAAAAATAAAACAATGTCTTAAGTGCAGAAAATGAGCTCCAACATTACAATATCTTCCCATTAAAATTGTTGTTTATTACACCCATTAATGAAAGAAAAAACTAGAATGTTTAGTATCTTATCTACCAACATACATTTTTTCTCACAAGAATGCTTCATATCAAAAATTTCCTATAAAAATTTTAATTTATTTAATTGTAGAAAACAGATATGCATAGTTTACAACGTTATCAATTTTTGATTTTGAAAATTTTAATATAGTTTTTTATATTATTCTGTGAAAGTTTTCGCTGATTAAATAAAATAGAAATTTTATTAAAATTATTTGGTACCTTAAAAGTTCTAAAGTTGGCAAGTATGAAGCTGCGGCAGATTTCTATTTAAAAATAGTGGTGATAAATCTGATTTAAAAAAAACAAAATTTTGGCGGCTATGTATTATGTCTGTGTTGTTTTCGTTAGTTTTAAGACGGCTTGACACTTTAAACAAATATATGTGTGTGTGTGTGCATGTATATATTAAAAAATACTGTTTTATTTATGATTAAAAATGGAATTTATAAATTCTTTAATGGAAAATAATAATAATATATATTTATTTTTTAAGTTAATTTTACAACTAATTTTAAAGTGCTACTTCTTTTTAAATTTTAAAATATTATATTATTTATTTTATATAAATGAATAGTGATATACCGTATTTACGCGTGTATAACGCGTACCCTGTACTTTAAAAGAAAAAAATGGCAATATTTTTTATCTCGTATATATCGCGCACCATAAATTTGAGATGCAATAGATTTTCCAGATTGTGAACCAACTGCACTAGGGATCAAATGAATCAAATCCCAAAACTTGACCTTTCAGTGTCATTCTTCAAACAATGTCTTTCAATTCTATTCTATAATACTTAATCCTAAGAACTAAAGACACCTAACATAATTGATTATCTCATAGTTGTCAACATTTTGACTGTGTCAGTGAAGACGTGGACTCCGGCAATAACAGTAGTAGCGGCAATACAGAATTGCTAATTACTGTCATTTTAGTCATTTTATAGATTTCTTGTATAACGTAACTAGTACTATGAGTGAAATAAAGATACAATACATACTTCTAGTAAATAAGATTTTTTCAGTTTTTTCTTCTTTGAATGCATGCCTCGGTGGCGTGCTATCTACGTAAGTGTTTTTAGCGTAAATCTGTAATAAATTAAAGAAAGGAAAGAAATAAAAAAATAAAAAAATCTCGTGTGAAACAACCACACGACTTCCATTACCCAGTATTACACGTATTATATGCATTTTCTTGGAGATATTATATCTTTTTTTTTTTTAATTTTCCAGTAAGAGAAACTTGATACACGTATAAAAACATAAAACAGAGCGAGTTATGAGAAAAGGGTATCTAAAATGGACTAATGAAACAATTTTCCAGAAAATCGTTAGAGCCTTTTTTGAGATACCAACTTTTACCAAAACTTGGTATTCTCTATTATTGACTGGAAAACAATAATTACATACAGAAGGATATTTAAAAGTGAATTAATATGGCGAGTTTGAAAAAATCCGTACAGCCGTTCTTAAAGGAACGCACTTCCTAGACCAGAAATTGAGCTATTTATACAAGACGCCTATCAATTTTCCAGAACTAATCAACTATATCATTCGAAAGGACATCTAATAGAGTGTTTATGTAGAAATTTTGAAGAAAATCGTTTGAGCCGTTCTTGAGATACGAACTTAAGGTGTCATTTCCGGTTTCCGATGGCCAACTTCCGCTTTTCCAATTTTCACCAAAATTTGGAAAATTCATCTGTACACCAGACTTGTACCAGCTGTGAAGTTTGGTAGTTCTAACTTTATTAGTTTCGGAGATATGATAGCCATAAGATTCCACATACACAGTCGATAACAAAAGTCTCCGAACATTAGCAAAAATTCCTATGTCAGAAAAGTACGCTTAATACAGTTTTGTTAAATAAATCCTTGTCGAATCCTGTTCTTAGTCAGTCTAAAAACAGGATTCGACAAGGATTTATTTAACAAAATTGTATTCAGTGCACTTTTTTTATATAGGAATTTTTGCTAGTGTTCAGAGACTTTTGTTACCGACTGTACATACACACATACATACACACATTGACCAATTGCCAAAAACTACTTTTTTGGACTCAGGAGCCCTTAAAACGTGTAAATCATGTGAAAATTTGATATCGAATTTTTGGACCAAATACAATACTTCCATTACCTACGGTAGTATCGCAATGGAAGTAAAAATGAACTTTTCACCTTTCCTTCATACTTTATTCAGACACAGGACTGGCTATTCTGCTTCAGAAGTAACTTATCCTAAATAGGACGTGTTTAAAAGCTAAAGTTATGTCCTTCGTTATCACATTACAGTCGGCAGCAAAAGTATCCGAGCACCAGCAATAATCACTGTCCAAAAAAAGTACACTAATTACTGCTTAGTTAAATAAATCCTTGTCAAATCATGTTCTTAGTCAGTCTAAGAACATGACTCGACAAGGATTAATTTAACAAAATAATATTAAGTGTACTTTTTGGACATCAGAATTAATGGCTAGTGCCCGGATACTTTTGCTGCAGACTGTACATACAGTAAAAAATTGAAGGAGTGCCTTTTTTTTTTTTTTTTTTTTTTTGTTATATTACACATAACAATAAAAAATTTGTAAGAAAGTTCTTTGCAATTAAAAAGTTGAAAAAGTGTTCTTCGTTGTAGTGTTAATATTTATACATATTAAAAATTGATGGATTATCAGTTATCATAGCACTGTAACTTCTGATTATATGCGAGTGCTTTCAAACACTTTCCCAAGTATCTGTTTTCTTCGAATTTACTTAATATTTGAAATATATATTTTTTTTTTTCATCGACATTAATATATAAGTAAAAATTCTCTGTCAAATATGATAATGCAGCACATATTTTTTTTATACAGTCGAATCCTTTCATTGTCTTTATATTCTGTAGCCAATCCTAGATTTTGTACCTTTCTCCATAGAAACTGGGTGAGTGGAATGAACAACCAGAAACAACCAGGCTGAGGGAAAATTTTTTTCAAGCGCTTTCAAACTCGCTGACTCGAAGCATTATTCAATTTTTTTAGGATTCCAACCTTCGGACCACTTTCTAACTAGATTAAACAAACGTTCGTAAGTAATTTATTGTTTATCATTCAACAACATATATAAAACCGCTAGACTGACAAGACATATCGCCGCAACTCGTATCGGACCTAGATTAAGTACGAGATTTTATTATCACCGTTTTAGGCTAAGGACACGGCCTCTTCTATTTTTCATTCCTCCCTTTCATCCCCTTATGCTAGGGGCACGTTACGCTAAAGGAACGCCATCATTTCATAAACACTCCCTTATACAATTATTATTGTTTCTCATCACTTAACGAACGGGATACTTTTTCTCTGTTTTTCTTGGTTCTCGTGCAATTTTTAAGAAAATTAAACATTTTGAAGTACAGATTTCTTATTTCGAACATTAAACCCTGCTTTTTGTCGTTCTTCTAAAACATTACTGTACTTAACAAAATAATTTTAAGTATTTGAAATTAAACCATTTAACTCCCCAAAGGTCGATGTACAATCGGCAACAAAATTATTGAAGCACACATCTGCATTATTTTTTTTTTTTCAGTTTGATCGCTAATTTTTATATTTTAACTTACTTTTTTATAAACAGAATAAGACAACGATCATGACTCGAAAAGCATTTACATAACAAAATAATATAAGGTTCCCATCTTTTAAACAGGCATTATTGCTAGTGCTTCAATAATTTTGCTGTCGACTGTAGTAGAGGCCTCTGGCGTATATACATATGCACAGACATATGTACATATGTACAGACATATACATATGGCTTCTAAGAGGTTAAGTACGAGTATGCAAAATTATTTTTTTTTTTAAATATATTGTTTTGGGGTAACGCCTAAAACGCCTAAAGCAATCTGCGACTATTTGCCTACACTTGTACGCCAGCTCAATTTATTCCGTGTTTGATGTCAAAAAATGAAGATTTTTTAATACGTATTTTCATATATATATTTATTTATTTAAGCCTAAAAACAACATTCGCATATGACATTTCCTAAAAAATATGTTTAAAAAAATGTTTAAATACAAGTAAAAATTACCTATAAATTTCGCTTTCTGCATTTCGCCTGCCCGAGCTCAATTCGGGATCGGCAAGGAGCTAATACACATACATATATGTTCATTGCAGTTTTATTAAATCAACGCTACGTTTCCTTTCGAGTTGAAAAGTTATTTATTTATATACCTAGTAATTCTTACAAATGTGATGCTCTTTTTTTTAACTTTAACCTTGCGAAATGAAACCTGATTAGATATACCAACATTTCGATTTATTCCTGAGAATAGTTAAGTGTCCGCGTTTTTTTTTTTTTTTTTTTTTTTTTTTTTCATTACTTTTTTATTTATCAATTTTCTGCATTACGTAATTATGATTAAACAAGAAGATAATTACTCTTCAAAAAGTGTAGTGGGAAAAAAAAAGGTAAGCGATCAGTCCATTTAAAAATCCAACAAATTAAAAAAAAATACACTTCATCTTGGCAAAAATTAAGTCAATATTTAATTGGTCACTTATATAACACAGGGATGAGAATTTGATCTAGGTTCCATACCACTATTTATAAAGAAAATGTTTCTTCTTAAGAAGAATATTTGTATTTGTAGATAATAGTGTGAGTTTTGTACCAATTTTTGTGAGTTACCATAGTCTCATTCTTGTATAAAGCTATTACGAAGGATTAGTAATTAATATTAGCCCATTCTACCGAATTTAAATATTACAAAAGTTTTTGCTTTATTTAAGTATACCAATTTTATAAAGAAATAAAACAAAATAAATTTTGTAAAATATGGTCCTCAAAAATCGAGAGAATTTGCAGCTATGCTCTTTAGAAATATCGGTACAGGAACAAAAGTTAACATCTTCTAAAATATGCAATAACTTCAATAAATAATTTTGTGTGGCACTCACATGACTTTCTCTTATCTTGAAATTCAATACATAAAGGATAAGCTTAGACATTAAAGGATAAGATAACGAATACTGTTATAAAAATCTTCGTTAAAAACAATTTAAAATTGGCTTCAGAAAAGTTTTTTGACGAATAGTCCTATATGAGGGGGGATACCGCCCCCCTCAAACCCCCGTTTCAATATTGTATTTACATTTAAAGAGAATTCAAAAGCTGTTATTAAATTCAAAATTCATTACAAATTATTCAGACACTTTCACTCACACCATTCCTTGAAACTTATCGAATTCGAAAAAAAAAATTGTAACAGCCTTATATTAACTTCAAAATACAACATCTGAATTGCCTGAAATTATTTGTTTTTAAGTTATTTTAATAGAAGACATCGACAAAGATTAAACATTAAAAACAAGACTTATTCAGGGAACCTCAAAACGCGTAAATATACAAAAGCAAACGCTAAATATTTAGTTTAAAAACTACTTTTTTTACCACCTGTGTGAGTGTGTATGAGAAATTAATTTTAATTTCTGAATAGTTTTCCTGAACATGGTGAAATATTACAACAAAGCAATTCCACTGATTACATTGAATAAAAATGAATGTTCTCGCTAAATTATTGGCAGCCCTGTACATCTTCTAAAAATTATCTACACATCACATTGTGCACTTAAATATAATCCTATATTAATAACATATAGCTCAGCCTAAAATGCACTTCCTTGAATTCCCAAGTATTATCCTACTCTATTGTAGTGCTTTTTTGTAGTTCTGTAAAAAAAACGGTGAACGATTTTCATACCATATTCTACATGAAACATGTAGAATATTTGTGCAACATTTGTGCCTATAAAAAATGTATATTCATTTCATTTGTTTCAGTGCAGCCTATAGTTATTAAACTGAAGTTACTTGAAATTTCCCCTTATACGTAATGTATTTAAATTATCTTGGATGTCCCTGTACATGAACCATTTGGTTGATCTCCACGAAACATTTGGTGTAGCATCTTTATATGATACAGATTTATAATACTGAATTTCGACTTCCTGCTGCTACTTGTTCTTGAGATATGCTGATAGCATTCACACACAGACACACACAGACCAACCGCTAAAAACCTGTATTTCGGATTCAGTGGATCTCAAAAGGTGTAAAAATATCAAGAACTCAATTTCGAAAATTTGACTCAAAAAAAAAAAAAAAAAAAAAAAAAAAAACATTCTTTACCATATATACCTTTCTCTATTATAAGAGAAAGCAAAAAATTTAAAATAGAATTACATTATTTTTCACAAATTTGCTTTTAGTATTCAATATACCATCTATTATCTATGCTTCAAGATTTAATCTGTATTGAAGAAGCTTCTGAGTTTTACAGTGACATGTACTGTGCTCTGTACCAGACCTGACTCAAACTTTTTCAAAGCTAGAACTTCTGATGAGAAAAAAGTATTTTGAGATTCGTTTTGCGGAATATAAGTTTACAAAAATAGAGTTTTATAAAGATCCGAATGGTAGGCAAATCTGTTGTACCACTATCTTTTAATAAAAATGACCATGTTAATCTAGACCTGCTAACTATGCTAGTTTATCCGTAATAGTATTAAGCTCCGCCTTTTTTTCACACCAGAATAGTTGTAGAGCAATATTCTTCTTATTTAATTATGAGAACATATTTTTGAATATTACTCTAAAACTATTCTGGTGTGAAAAAAAGGCGAGGCCTAATACCATTACGGATAAACTAGTATAGTTAGCAGGTCTATTAATCATTTGATTAAAAAAAATCTTCGAATGATCTAAAGTTATTCATGTTTTTAGTTTTTATACATTAAAATAATGTTAAATAAAAATAGCATCAAATCAATAAAAACATATTAGTATGAACTTGTGCAGTGTAAAACAGAAAGAAAATTATAATTAATACTGATTCTTTCTAACATATCTTCTGCATGAAGAATATATGAAAGTGTCGCATGTTCGAATATAAAAAGCGAATAAAAATGCTAGCTTTGTAAACTTTATATATGATATTTATTTTAACTTTTCTCTGAGTCAACAATATTTTTTTGTTTCTTCATACAACAGGAAAAGAAATGCGTTCCCGTTTTAATGCAAATACAATCTCCATCTTAGGTCAGAAGGTAAACAAAATTTACTGCTTGCACTCACAATTCTTTACTTTCCTCAAGAAAATAAACTTTTTGTGTTTTCATTTCTATGTCATCAGCGAAAGTTGCACAATATTTTCACGCTTTAGTTTTGTAACTTACTGTTTACTTTTAAACTATTATCATAATGGATAACTTTAAGAAGTTATTCTTCAAGAAATGCATCTAATGAAAATATATGACTAAAAAAATAATAAATGAGCTTAAAACTATATTGCCGAATTGAAGACGCTAATTTCTATAGCAATACATATACCATATTGTAAAAAGTATCCGTGTCAACTGTGCAAATGACGTTATTTGTCAGTTAATAATTAAATAAAAGGCTTATAAATCGATTTATAAAAAAATTCACTGTTTGTGCTATAAAATATCAAACAATTAACTATATGAAACATACATTTTTAAAAAATTACATGTTTTACAAGGCGTTTTTCACATATGAAAGCTTAGTTTTTGATAAATTATTTCAGTTTTAATATTCATGCGTAAATAATTATATTTCTTTTTATGTAAAAGAAATGCTAGTACAACGTTTTGTTTCATAAAATTGGTATCAAACTTAAACTTTTTTTTTTTTTTTTTTTTTTTTTTTTTTTTTTTTAAAGAATGAAATGAATTCAATATGAGGGAAAATTTTAAATAATGCAGCCTAATGAAATTTACACTTAAAAAAATATCAGGCTATGATCAATTCAAAATCATGCAAGAATGAAACATCCAAAGATTTTAAAGATACCTGAATTCAATTTAATATCATGGTGAAAATATAAAAAAGTAACTCAAAAGTGAGCTATTTTAAATGCATTAACTGTTTAAAGTAAATGTTAATCATCATTCACATGCACACAGAAAAAATTATAACTACAAAATGTGTTTTGTTGAGATTATTTTATTGATTTAGACAAAATCTTTATTAGAAGTAAAAAATCAGTTTTGTTATAATAACAAAAAATATATAATAATAATAATAATAATAATAATAATAATAATAATAATAGCAATAATAATAAAATATAGCAAAATGTTTTTCTATTTATTTATATTTAAAAAAAAATTGTATTTAACATCACTATAATTTGTGTATATTTGAATAATTAAAAAATAAACATTTTTTAGAAAAAATAAATAAAAATGAAAATAAATATATTTTTATTAGAATTGCAAAAAAAAAAAAAAAAAAAAAAAAATGCCTTTATTAACCTAAACATGATTTTTATCGGAACGCATTTAAACAGAAATTTTTTATGTGTTTACCAAATTGTTTTTCAGCAAATTTTTCTCTGGATGTGATACTGATTTGAGAAGTAAAATGGTAAGCTATTTTTCAGTAAATATTAATACACTCATGTCCATAAATTAAGGATAATTCTAGCTGAGGCAAATAAAGGTTCAGAAGCAAAACAAACATGACTTATTCATAAAGTCCATTTATTAAACAAAAGATCAAGAACAAAAAAAGGTGGTTTATGTAGGATACCATTTATAAAAACTACGATTCTTGCTCCCTGAAGCAATTACAAAAAATATCTCCCTCACAAAAACTTAACATTACATGTTTGGTATGATGGTTAACACATAGTATGTCTCTCAGAGGATGAAATACAGTCCTTACAACGCCTAGGAATGCTGAGTATTAAATTATTGATCTGATCTTGGGGAAGGTTACTCCACTCAGTAAGCAATGCTCTCCGAAGTTCCGGTACACATGTAGGAGGTGGTTGAAGGACTACAACTCATCGGAAAAGCATGACCTACACATGCTCTATAGGATTCTAGTCAGGTGAGAATGCTGGCCATTCCATGCGGGTTATATCTTCAGATTGTAGGCATCCATGTACAACGTTTGCACGGTGAGGACGCGCATTGTCATCCATAAACACAAATTCTGGGCTCATGGCACCCCTAAACAAACGTACATGTTGTTCCCGAATGATGTCCCGATAAATTTGGTCTATCATTCTTCCGATTTGAACATACAGATCTGTTCTGGTGCCCAATATGACCCCCCCCCCAAACGAGCACTCCTGCCCCACACGGTGTCGTTCAATGACTCTGTTTTGGTGGCAACTGGTACCTGACGTTCTACATATGAAAGTCTGGGGTGAATCACACTGCAAGCTAAACCTGGACTCGTCGGAAAACATCACACAAGCTCACTGTGCCGCTGTCTACATTGCATGTTCTCTACTCCAAGTTAACCGCTGGCACAGCGCATTGCCGTGAGTGGAACACATCTAACAGGCCTGCGAGCATATAGTCCAATATCTCCCAAACGTCTATCCACGGTTTGTCTTGAAACTGTGGCACTCGTGGCTGCAGACAGCTGACGAGACAGGTCTGATGCTGTGCTTTATCTGCTTATTTTGGCAGTTACTACCAAATACCGGTGGCCATTCGGAATAGTAACTCGTCGCGGACCAGTGTTGTAACGTCGACTGGCATTTCCAACATTTTGGAATTGTAGCCAAAGCCTAGAGATGGCACTTTGTGCGATTCTAAGTTCCCCCGATACTTCTATCTAAGTACGCCCACATTTTAGTCGGCCGATAATTCTACCAAGTAAAAAATTATCTGCATGCATCCTCTGTGTCGTAACTATTCAGTTGTGGCACTGAGCGACACACAAAACGCTTGTGAAGAATTTTCCTTCTTTGCTTCCATTCGTTATCTACTCCCTTCTTATACTTTCGTCATTGTAACATCATATCGGCGTCATCTGATGGCTTCCTATAGTTTGCATATTATTCTTAAAGATGTGTGTGGCATTTCCACAGGTGAAATTTTTGCATTAAAGTTCGATTTCAGTGTGAATCTGAATTATCCTTAATTTATCGACATGAGTGTAATAATAAACAGAAAAAATAGAGTAAACTGAATGAATGCGGTATATAACTAAGGTAAAAAAAGATACATAGCGTAAGACAGATATTTTGTAAAAAGTACATAAACCAAAATGTGCATTACTATTTTAAAGTTATGTTAAAAGAGATTAGATACATCGTAATTTCCGGTGTATAATCCGCAGGTTAGATAAGTCAGTTTTGGACCAGTAATTTCATTAGATAAATAAAGTTATATTTGTTCGAACTGTTTCTTCGATAAAATATAGTTTTTTCTGTTAAATAAAGTTTCTGGTGAGAAATGATATACATTACCTGCGGATTATACGCTAGAAACTATCAAAATAAGTTGTATTATTTTGACATGCGTAAGTACGTAATTCAGAAAATGTGTGAGAATTTAAATGCATTAATTTATGTTGCAAGCAATAAGGATGCAGTGTGCCACAGAAAGAGGGAAATTTAATATAGTGTTAGGCAGAGGGAAATTTAATATCGTAGCTTATTAAAATTATAGTTTTTTTTAATTTAGTAATGGAAATATTATCGTACTGCTAGCATTCTAAAAAATCTAAAATTATTTACGAAATAAAAAAAGAAAATTCAAATTAATAATTGCAATAGTTTTTATCACTAAACAACTTCTCACAAAAAACAGATAAATTGATTACACTGTTAAAATTTTTAACAGAAAAATACTGGTAATCATTTATCTTAAAATTTATGTAAAATTACAGAGAAAATTTAACGGATATGTTAAAAGAATCCATTTTATGTATGTCTTTTAATGACTAATATTACTTTAATTAAATATTGACGAAAATATATTTGTGATTTAGAATGTTTTTTTCTAAAGTGGAAACATTCATTTTAAATTTTTATTGAGAAAGTAAATAATAAAAATGGATAAAAATACAGTCGAAAGATGGAAAATCTCAATTATTTACTTTTAACTAAGGATTTTAGTAAATTTACAGAGACTGGATATAAACATTTCAGTAAATATACAGAAATTGTTTACAGTGTAGTTGAGTTATCACGGCAAATCGGAGTTATTTATTAACACTTTTACTTTTCATACAAAAATATCCTTATACAGAAGGTATAGATAACTCGAAATGTAGATACCCTAAAGGTATAGATACTTCCTTTCTAGGGAAAAACATGCTTAATTTTTTTACTTACTATCACGGTAGTTATCTAAAAATTTTGGTTACTAGAATATGTGTATCTTTTATATTTCAATCTCTTTTATAAAATTTGGTAGTATTTAAAATACCGTAATTTCTGGTAGATAACCCGCAGGTAAGATGTGTCATTTCTCCACCAGAAATTTTATTTAATAGAGAAATCTATACTTTTTCAAAGGAAGGGCTTGTGCAAATATAAATTTATTTATCAATTGAAATTTCTAGTGCAAAACTGGATTATATAACCTGCGGAGTATCTACTAGAAATTACGGTAATCTCTTTTTTCCGTGGTTATGCGTGTTTTTAGCAACTTTATTTTATTTTATTTTTTATTTTTTATTTTATTTTTTTCAATTTTAGAAAATAATAAATTACCCCGAGAACAGACTTTTTTTTAAAACGTTAAATGTTATTTCAAATAAATATTTCCTAATGGCAACTCTTTTCTACTATATTCTTTTCAATGACAGTTTATTCGTTTCTTAAATCATAGTTTGCAAACTTTGTCACATTTAATTCAGATTTACCACCATTATTTTGAAAAATAAATCTGTGATATATGTTTTTGACGATTAAATAAAATTAAAATAATTACAAAAAAATTCTGTTTTTAAGTAACCCTTGAAAAACGGGAGACTTGGCACAAATGCTTTGCGTAATTGAAAATTTTCATATGAATCAAACGGTAATAATTTTGATAAATATCTTACCCATCAGATTACAAGTTTATCAATGATGACATCAGTACATATTTTCGAGAAAGGCTAATTTTAAACTGCTATTTTCCTTTCATTTAATTCAAAAAATTTTTGCCATTGATTAGTATTTAAAAGTAATGATTAGAATAATATGTGAACTTTTCAAACATCACTACAATTGAATAAATATATTTTCAAATTTATTTAAATAAATTGGAGTGTTAAGGTTCATTTTTATACCAACTATGTGAAAAATGCCAGAGCCGGAAAGCGAATCCGGGCACTCCGCTTAACGCGCGGTTGATCTAACACTGAGCTAACTTAGCTGATAACCAGCTCGGCATTTCTTACATAATTTTAATGTTTTTAAATGTTTTTTCTATTACTAAATCAGGTGAAAATTTATTATAAAAAATACTAATTATGTGCAAAAAATAAAGAACCTCAATTTTCTTCTCCACTAACCCCCTCCGTGGAGGATAAAATTTGTAATGGAATGTCTCCGAACCACCTCAAGGGGTGAGTCCCAGACCATCGTCATTTGCCCATTGCTCCGCACTAGTGTAACGTAAAACCCAGCCAACCAGCCAATCCACCAATCTTCTCCCCTAACATTAATCAGGAATTTTTGTTATAAAATAAGCTTAAAAATTAAAAAAAAAAAAAATAGATAAGAAGAATGGTTGTTGAAGAATGGTTGAATGGTTGTTGAACAGGCATTAGAGAAAGGACGATCCAAAAGAACCGAGCTATACAACACGAACACTTCGAATTTAATAAGCTAATTCATGATATCATTATCACAATATTCTTACTGACTGTATTTTTCATAACCTCTGTTTTCGAAAAGTAAACTTCCCAATATTTAATTCTAAAAAAATAATTTTAAGAGATATGTTGTGTCAATCGCACGACTTTCTCTTAAGAGCAGGCAATACCTAATCTCACAGACTGTTGTGGCCCATGTTATTATATGGGAAAATTTATTTCCATAATTACTCATCATCTATTTTTTTTTTTCCGCTTTCAGATTCAGAGAACTTACAATCGTTAAATTAGTACTCAGTCCCTAAAAATTGCTTTTTTAAATTTTTAGTTTTTCATTTAGGGGCTAAGAAATGAGAAAAATGCACTTTGTGATAAATCGCATTCTTGAACTTAAAATTGAAATAAGAAAGAAAAATCATGCAGTACGCATTGATTAGTAAAACTTTCCAACCGTACGTAATTGTTGTATCGAGTAACTTTTAATATTCTTTGCCTACGATATCACACAACAGACAGAAGGACTGAAAAATATACAGATAGACCAATTGATTTTAAAATTAATCTTAGGCATTTTGGAAAGAGTTAAAAACATTAACGCAAAAGAAAATGCAGCCATTAGATTATAATTTCAAATTTTCATCTCTGTGAATATTTTAGTGTAGCCCTGTAAATCAGGGAGTTAATCATATCATATTCTATACAAAACATTATTTTAGATTATTAACAATACATTTCAATATTTTTATGATTTTTTACAGAAGAAAGATTTTTAAATATAGCTTTCAAAAAATTCTGTCCTAAAACATAATGCAGTAGCTTTTTTTTTTTTTTTTTTTTTTTATGTCCCTGTAAAAAAAAACTAGTTATAGAGGACCTATTATTATCATTTTAAATGGGGAATATTCTATAGGGAAAATACTTATAAAAATAACACTCATAGAACACAATGCTTTCGAATGCTTTTGGATGTCCCTGTACACAAACCAGAAGAGATTTTCACTCCATTTTCAATATGCAACATCCAATAGTGAACTTCAATATAATATATCAGTTTCGAGAAATTCCATAAATATTTACAAGAGTTAGTCGAGCAAACAGACCGACAGATGGACAGATACACAAACTGAAATCATATTCACATTTAAAAATGTTAGAAAGTGTTAAAAACGCTTAATGTAAACGAAAGTACAATTCTAGCAATTTTTTATTAATAGCTCTTAATATAAATGGATATTTTTGTGTCACCCTGTAAATCTAATGATAATCATGCTATTTTCTATGCAAAGCATTCTTTGTGCATATAAATAACATATTTCAGTTTCCTAAAACTTTGTGGAAAGTGAAGTTATTAAAATTTGATTTATAGAAATATCTCTCATAAACGCAATGCTTTGGAATACTTTTAAGTGTCCCTGTACATAAATCGGTGGTAGTATTTCCTCCATTTTATACAGGAAACATCCAATAGTAAACATGAATAACATATTTCAATTTAATTGAGATATACCTATAGTAAAGTTGTTAAAATATGGTTTATAGAAATACCTCTCATAGAATATAATGCTTTGAAATATTTTCGGGTGTTCCTGTACACAAACCAATAGATGTATAAACTCCATTTTCAATATTGTACATCCGATAGTGAACTTGAATAACATATATCAGTTTCAGGAAATTCCATAAATATTTACGGGAGTTAGAGCTCGGACGGACAGACAGGCAGACAGACAGACGGACAGGCAGATACAAAAAACTGAAATCATATTCACACTTAAAAAATGTTAGAAAGTGTTAAAAACGCTTAACGTAAACGAAAGTGCAATTCTAGCAATTTTTTACTAATAGCTCTTAATGTAACTGGATATTTTTGTGCCACCCTGTAAACCTAATACTAATCATGCTATATTCTGTGCAAAGCATTCTTTTGTGCATATAAATAACATATTACCAAAAACTTCGTGGAAAATAAAGTTATTAAATATTGATTTATAGAAATATCTCTCATAGAACGCAATGCTTTGGAATGATTATGAGAGTCCCTGTACATAAACCGATGGTGGTATTTCCTCCATTTTATACAGGAAACATTCAATAGTGAACTTCAATAACATATTTCAATTTCATTCATATATGTCTGCAGAAAAGGTATGAAAATATGGTTTATAGAAATACCTCTCATAGGACACAATGCTTTGAAATACTTTCGGGTGTCCCTGTACACAAACTAGTAGAGGTATAAACTCCATTTCCAATAGGAAACGTCCGATAGTGAAGTTGAATAACATCTATCAGTTTCAAGAAATTCCATAAATATTTACGGCAGTTAGAGCTCGGACAGACAGTCGGACAGACAGACAGACGGACTGACAGACAGACAAACCGAAGTCATAAACACTTTTCAACCTTGTTGGAAAGTGTTAAAAATGATAGAAAATGTTAAAAACGCTTAACGTAAACGAAAATACAATTCTAGCATTTTTTTATTAATACCTCTTAATATAACTGGATATTTTTGTGCCACCCTGTAAATATAATGCTAATAATGCTATATTCTATGCAAAGCATTCTATTGCGCATATAAATAACATATTTCAATTTCCTGAAACTTCATGGAAACTAAAGTTATTAAAATTTCACTTATAGAAATCTCTCTCATAGAACGCAATGCTTTGGAATACTTTTGAGTGTTCTGTGTATAACCCGATGACGGTATTTCCTGCATTTTATACAGGAAACGTCCAATAGTGAACTTGAATAACATATTTCAATTTCATTAAGTTATATTTACAGTAAAAGGTATGAAGATATGGTTTATAGAAATACCTGTCATAGAACACAATGCTTTGAAATACTTTCGGGTGTCCCTGTACACAAACCAGTAGAAGTATAAACTACATTTTCAATAGGGAACGTCCGATAGTGAACTTGAATACCATATTTCAATTTCATTAAGATATGTCTACAGTAAAAGTATGAAAATATGGTTTGTAGAAATACCTCTCATAGAACACAATGCTTTGAAATACTTTCGGGTGTCCCTGTACACAAACCAGTAGATGTATAAACTCCATTTTCAATAGGGACCGTCCGATAGTGAACTTGAATAACATATATCAGTTTCAAGAAATTCCATAAATATTTACGGGAGTTAGAGCGCGGACAGACAGACAGACAGACGGACAGGCAGACAAACCGAAGTCATAAACACTTTTCAACCTTGTTGGAAAGTGTTAAAAATAAAATCAATATATAAAATCAATTTTTAAAAATGAGTACTTATTTAATGGTTTCGAATTTTCTGAATGTAAAAGCAGAATTTAAAAAAAAAAAAAAAAACTTTAGGTAATGAGTAATTATAGAAAAACAAATTGTCCCCTAGAACAACATGGGCTATTGGCGGGATTAGTTATTATCCCCTCTTAAGCAATATTTGCATTATAAAGACAGGTTATATAAGGACTGTGATAATAAGTTACTAGAGGACCCGTGCTGCTCCGCAGCATTAGGATAGGCTATGTATGAGAGGGTGTAATTATTACATAAAATCATTTTACAGTACTTCCTTCCAGACAATATTAGCTGTATGTCGGCCCTTAGGTTTAATTTCTACCTTTACATTTCCGAATGTTCTTCCTCGAGATAAAGCAACATACAATTGTCCGTGGCTAAAAACAGGATCAGGCAAATAGATTCCAACTCGATCCAGCGTTTGATCCTGCGCTTTGTTGATGGTAATACAAAACGCTAATCTAATCGGAAATTGCCGTCGTTTAAAAGAGAAGGGCATTGTCGTGTCAGATGGTGATAAATCGATGCGAAGTAACAGTACTCGATCTCCAATATTCACACCAGTTAAAACTTCTAAATCTAGGATATTGTCATACATTTTCCTGACTAATAGTCTCGTCCCGTTCAGTAATCCTTTAACTGCATTCAAGTTTCTGAGAAGCATTACAATGGCACCTTCTTATAAAGTTAACACATGAGGAGGTAGACCACACATCTCAAGGCTGTTTAAAAACTCCGGAGGAAATTGCAATAGTTCACCTTCTTCTTCAGTTATCAAAGTATTGACACTGGTGTAAGACCTTGAAGTTCCTGGAAGTAGATTTAAAACTGTCCTATTAATTTCTTCACAATGTTCATTTTTTGGTGCAAGAATTGCAGTTGTGGAAAGATTCACATGGTCATGTGAGGATGAAGATAGACTTTTACCATAAATTTCAGAGACAATATCTTTATCTGAAATCATTGAAGAAGGCAATTCAATTAAATTCTCATCATTAGAAGGGTATTCACCATCACCAATTTTCAAGAGGAAGTCTGCAAATTCAGATTCGTCCACCTTAGCTCGCATATTTTTCTTGAGCTTGAAGATTTTTAAAAATGACCACAGAGGTGAAAACTTGATTGAATTTTGTACTGTAGCAGCTCGTGATGAATGAGGAACAACAGGTAATACTTGTCGGAAATCTCCTCCCAGTATGATGATTTTTCCACCAAATGGCACATCATAACCCATTATATCTTTCAGTAACCGGTTTATAGACATTAAAGAATGTTTGTTTGCCATGGGTGCTTCATCCCAAATGATGAGCTTAGCAGAACGAATAATATTAGCATCTTTACTGTTCACATTCAGACCTGAAACAGAGTGTTCATGTAAATTTAGAGGTAATTTAAATCGGCTATGAACTGTACGACCATGGGGAAGCAACATAGCAGCAATTCCAGTCCACGCTACAGAAATGACTTGTATTCCTGAATTAATGCAACTTTGGATTAAACACCGATACACAAAAGTCTTTCCAATCCCGCCTGGTCCATCCAAGAAGTATGCCTTGCAGTCACTTACTGACGCATCATTATTCTGAAGTAAGTGAAGAATTTCCTCAATAAAAACACTTTGTTCTTCATTAGCTGTAGCCATCATTTGTGTTAGTTCTCCAAATTGAATTTTCTCTCGATGTTTCTCTACATTTTGCGGGACATCCTCAATGGTAGGTAAATCAAAAGATGAAAGAGAAAAACCATGTAATTTTAGCGTACTGGAAATGTCCTGCAAAGCTAATTGGTAAGATATTTCAGCTATGTGAGATCTAAGGAAATCTTCAGACATAGCATCTTTGAAAATGTTCCATAAATTCAAAGCATTTGAAGGTGATTGAAATATACATATATAGGAGAATAACTGCCGAAGCTGATAGGGCATCTGAAAGGAAGAGGCCTCTTCAAGAGCGCGCTGCCATTCAATATCATCCAATACTAAACCTCGTGCTGTAGCGGCTGCTTTAAAAGTAGGGTATGTCACATTTTCATAAGTCCTCAAACCTTCAAAACTGGTGGCTCCTACCACATGGAGCAACAGTAGACGTAAATGATAGCGCTCAGAATCAGAAGGTGGAACGTTATACATTCGGCCTATAGTTTTAGAATAAATTTTACGTTTGTGCCATTCATTCTTAATCCATACATAGTGAACTGGGGTTTCTGGGTAAATGTAAGGACTTCTTGTCATAGGATTGCTGTTCAACTTAAACCACTAAACTAACTGTGTTGTACGTAACTCTGCTTGGATTAATGCTTCCTCAGACGCATCATTTTTGAAATATACATTCTGAGAATTGGGCAAATGAACTGGCAACCGAACTACAGTGTGAGATTGATCATGGATGGGATACGCGAACATTCTCCAAGCAGCTTCACTTGGCCCAACATATCTAGCGTTCAGAAATACATTAATTTCATCATGATCAAGGGTATCATCTTCAGCGGCGGCAGCTACCTCTATATTGCAGCAATCGTGGCCTTTATATACATACTTATGAATGTACTTGATAGAACGTACACTCGAACAGATTTCAACATTGATATGAGCGCGGAAATAGAGCAAGAGAAATGGATTGTATGGAACAATGAATTGATTAGTTATATCGACATACTCTCCATTAACGCGTTTTATTATTGTACTCCCATTGTCTCGTCGTCTGTAGAGTGGATACCCATTCACATTTTCTTTTGTTTCCTCTGTAAAAGCTTTAGGGACATTCTTTTTACATTCTCCATCTTTCATACACACACAGGCCGGATTGAGATGACCACACGGTCCGTGTACCATATGGGTCTGTACCAGGTCATACAGTTCTTTTTGTGAAGGATCAGGAATTTCAGCAGATACAACTTTGTCAATATCTTCCGGATTTCTAAATTTGGAATTATCTTCTAATGTTAAAAGCAAATGAATATGTGGCAGCCCACGTTTTTGAAATTCGACGGCGTACAAAAAAGCTCTGACTGCTCCAAATATCTCCATTTTATAAATTATTCGCATTAACTCTTGCACTTTAGCATGGAAAACTCGTACCACAATGTCTGGCCTGTTATTCAGTGTCTCCCAAGGATGAATACTATCTTTTATTTCCGGCCATGCAGTATGGCAAGTAAATGTAATGAAAATATCTGGTTTACCAAACTTCCTCACTAATGCCATAGCATCTTGGTAATTCTGCATCATGTTTCGAGGACTACCAATGAAGGACGAAGGCAGAACTACAATTCGACCTACTCTCAACTTTTCCTGTTCAGCTCTCACACATAAAGCGTCTGATAAGCCTACATATGTTTCTACACGCAATGTAGTTTGTTCTCGGCGGGTGTACTTCAGTCTATCACCTTCAATGCGACAATAATAGTCAACAAAAAGTTGTTGAGTAAGTTTTCCAGCATTTATCACAGGGTTGAAGGCACCAGCAGGACCACTTCCTCGCACTGCAATTCTATATAAAACATACTCTCGCATAGTAACAGTCTTTCTTAATTTTGTTTGACGTACACCTTAAATTGGCATATCTATATGCCAACCAGCTTCACCGCAGGGAAAAATCAAAGTATAACATATAGGATCACAATGCATACTATCATAATTTATTTTCTGCAATCCGCCTTCTTTTTCATACACTGAGATATGTCTGTGAGAAGGTGGCGCTCCGTCACCTGTTTCAAACACAGCAGCAATTTCAGAACATGATGGGTCATTATAACGTCGCTTATCTTCAGATGGTTCATGATAGAATCGCATAACAAAATTGAGTGGAAGACGATTGTCTTTCTGAGCAAGAACTTTTTCCTCCTCGACTTTCTGATGCATTGTCTTATATGAGCGAACATAAGGATTACATTTTTCCAACAAATTATTCAATTTTGTAAGTGTTTCTTCAGTCAAATCTGGGTTAGCACCATGGGACATTCTTATTTCATTAGCTTTGGCAAAATCAAGAATATATAACTGACCATATGAAGTGCTTTGTAAATCTTTGGGCTAGAGAGGTGAAACTGGATGATGTACCATTCCGTGAATTCTGAAGGTGTAAGGACCATAATTTTGTGGCAACTCAACTTTTGCACCAAATGAAACAAATGACATTGCATTATTGTATTGGCGAATATTCTCTCTAAAATTCTTGGATTTTCCATCAATACATGTGAACAACTTTTCCAATTCATGAAGAATAATAATGGGTGGAAGTTTAATTTTACAATCATAGCAACAGAGGGTGAAGCGGCCCTCTGTATTTTTCACGGCTTTAAAATACAGTGCAGAGCAATGCTGACAAACATCCTGAAGACTACCTACAGAGAAAGGTTTCACATCTGGAATAACATATGAAACGGCGCACCTTGAAGTAACCTTAAATTTCTCAATTTTGTGATTGCGCTGTCTTACAGTCTTAGCAGTTAACTCACGACGACCTGTTAAAGTGGCTTTACGTTTAGGCCTCTGAACAATAACAGCAACTACTTCATTGTTGGGTTGGCATTCACTGTCAGCCAATGAAGAAATGTTTTCAACATGATTACACTCTTCCACAGCTGCTACATTCGTACTTGTAGTACTCTTATTTTTCAAAACACTATAATGTCCATCGTCCAAGTTGCCAGAAAATAATAAGTCGTGAATAATGAGGCCAGAACCATAGTCGGTAATTACATCACTATTCTCCCTGTGAACTCTGAGCAGGTAATCGGAAAATAACACACTCACACTGTGAAGTTCAGCATGCCCACCTTTCTGTCCATTATCACCCATTGCACGTTTATAATCAGTCATTCTACTAATACTTCCTCCATAAGATTCGTCACCAATAATATAATTTTTATATGCACGCCACTTCTTTGTAATATTGCCAACAACAGCTGAGGGTATTTCAATATGCCTGTCTTCAGTACCATACAGACAGTGAGAAATTGCCCGGAATAAACAATTACCATCACCAATAATAGGAATCACTTCAAAACTGTTTGTCTTTGAAGGACCACACGTCATTGAAGAATTTTCATCCGCAGAGAGTCGTATTTTTTTTGTGGCAGAAGGACCACCGGTCATTGGAGAATTCTCATCCGCAGAGAGTCGTCTTTTTTTGGTCAACTTCCGTTCCTCACACATCCTTTTAGCATTCTTCGTCTTCCTACCAAGACCCATAATTAAAAGTACTCAAATGCAAATATTTAAAATAATTGACCACTAAACTAAATAATATACGTATATGAATATCACTATCAGTTCTAAAAATATGTCTTACAATAATGAAATATATATGCACCTGTTTTCCATACTTTCAAGTGTCTCCCATAGGTAAGAGAATATAACACTATCAGTAGTTTTCTTTAGTAAGAGAAGATGTCATAGCAGTAGGATAATCTTTCTTGAATACAATGAAGAGATAAGAGAATTCCATTCAGTTCGCATCCCCAGTGGTTTAGTTCTATTGCTTGCACAATCACTGGAAATATGAAACAGGTGAAATAATCTGTTCGATTGGTGACAAACTTATCTCCACTTATAAAGGATTTAGAAATAACAGTAAGCAGAAACATTTCCGTCTTAGATAAACACGTGTCTTTAGTGAAAATGCGAATTGTTAACTTAAAAGAAAAACATTTTTTTTTCATTTTTATTTATTTATTTTTTTTTTTTTCAAACCTCAATATGTTGAAAAATAATGTATAGGATTGTTAAATTTGATGAACACTATAATTTTTTTTTTTTTTTTTTTTTTTTTTTTAAGGGGGCATATTATAAATTAAATATATAAATTAAAATTCTAGATTCTTTTTGAGAAATCTAAAACTCGTTTAGTTAAAAATTAAATTTTCTTCATATTATTTTTTTTTTTTCAAATAATTGATTTACACCAAACGCAGGAAAATCTTGAAAAATTCTTGAAAAAATTGAATGTAAAGTTGATTGTGCACGCTTAACTTTCCTCAAACTCAACGAATTTAAGCAGTTAATAGCTCAAAAGAAAGCGCTTGATCCACTGAGTCAAGGCCTTCTAGATAATTAGGTTATTAAGAAAGCCCTGACTGAGTGTTCTGAGAGTGAAACGATCAAGATCCGTTCATTAGAAGAGGAGCTAGGAGAATTCGAATTGCTTGAGTGAATGTGTCCCATAAGAAATGTACAGGGAAGAATCGCGTTTGAGTATAACTTGAGTAAGGTGGGAGTTGAGTAAATTTCAATGATTGATGACATATCTGTGTCTAAATACCTTTCATTTAAAAAAAAAAATGAAGGAAATCGGCCGGATAGAACGACCAGACGGACTGACTTTAGTTTTCATAAATTTTTTTAATATATAAGATGTGTATAAACTTACTTTAAAAACAGTTGAAAATAATTTTAGAAATAGTCTTGTTAGGTATATTTTTCTGAGTGAGAAGAGGAGTGGGGGCTTTCGCTCTCTTCAACTCTCCGATTGATCTTAGTGCATGAATCATCATAAAAATTTAAGTTGATATAACACAAAAATTCCATTAATAATTTCATACATTCATTTCATAAAAATTTCATACATTCATAAAAATTTAAAGTTGTATTTAAAGTTTAAATGTTTATTACAAATTATTCAGGCACATTTTACCCATACTAATCTGGCTCACAATGACAACCACGTATGACCTCCAAAATAACCACTTTGAACTACCTATACAATTGTTTGATTTTATGTTATGCTACTATCAGACACATACACAAATATATCGCTAAAAGCTGTAGTTTAATGTTCGTAGGACCTTGAAACTGCTAATTATAACAAAAAATAAGAGTTTAAATTTGACAAACTGAAACTTTGCTTAATATAGGATAAAAGAAAATAATTAATAGTCTGCAACAGTATTCTTGAAAATGGTAAACTTTTGTATAGCACCTCCATTAATTACATTTAAAAGAGGAGAATACAGTCACTAAATTTTGTGTAGTCCTGTATGTTGTTTATAATTAATATACACCACATAGTATTTTTAAATTTAGCACAATATGAAAAACATTACACAATTTGAAATGAAATTTCAGTAACTTCAAAGTATAATCCTAATGTATCTGATTTCTTATTTTTATTTTTTGTGTGTGTGTGTGTGTCGTTCTTTAAACAAATAATATACGGTTTTTATATCATATCCTGTACTAAACATGCTTTTACGCATATAAAAATATACAGTTATTTCATTTTGTTTAGATGAGTGTAAGGGTGATCAGCTATACCTACCTAGTAGAAATAGCTATACCTAACTAGTATTCCCATAGACGTAATGTATTTGAATTATCTTGGATGACCTTGCTTGTGAATCATTTGCTGGATATCAACGAAACGTTTAGTGTAGCATCCCTATATAATACAGATTTCGAATACCTAGTTTGGATTTCTTGCTCCTAATTATTCTTGAGGTATGTTGAAACAGCTAAAAATCTCATGTATAAAGTCAAAGCAGGGGATCTTAAAATCTGTTAGCATAATATAAACTAAATTTCTAAAATTTTATCCAAAACAGTACTTTCTCGACCATTATATGGGTAATAGAAAATAAAAATACTATTTAAAAATAATTATGCAAAACACGGACAAACATTTGTCATTTATATGATGTCTTTATTAACAAAGCTTGAACATTTTATGACTTTTTAATACCGCTTTACTAAGGCAGATTTTTTTTTTTTTATTATTAAATAATAATAATAATAATAGTTACAGAAATTTATAATATATCTTTATTAAAAATTACTAATGGACGAAAGCGCAAAAGTTCTCAGTTAAGCTTTCAGATTTTTTAATAGTTCATAGCTGCTAACCATACCATTTTTCTAGTACCACTATTTCAATGTAAATATTGTTGCTTTATTTCTTAAAGAAAATATTGCAATTAAATTAGGCTTATTTGACTAATCTAAACAATTTGGTTCGTCGCCTACACTACATTTTCCCCTATTAGTTTCACAAGCTGTTTTAGATACATTATATTTCAGTGAGGGTCGGGGGTGGGGTCGCATACCTCATCTTCTTCACTGGTTAATTGTTTAAATAAATTTATAAAAATTTAGACTGCTAGTAAATTGAATTATGTATTTTAATTATTTAAAAATCTGTCACCTACACTACATTTAGAAACTTACTGACATCAATCAACATTTTCCTGTAGCATTCACATATTACCATCGAAATACTAAACATAATCTTCATTTTTTCATTTGTTTTATGTTATGATAATAGACTCACAGACCAACCACTGAAAGCTTCATTTCTATTCAGGGAACCGAAAAACGTGTACTCAGTATCAAAAATTGGACTAGAAACACTATATAGTCTAACAAATTAGTGAGTGATTGTAATCAGCATTCTTAAACCCTCCCTATACAAAGTGCTAAAGCACTTTCTTTAATTATATTCAACAGAAAATACTGTATTTGTTTAATTTTTAATAAAACTTATATTTGTGCAAACTGTAAACATACCACATAGTGTATTTAAATTTAGTACAGTAAATGAAACACATAACACCGTATGAAATGTAGTTTAAGGGACTTACAGATATAGAATCTAATAAGTCTGAATCCTTTTGTGCGATCCTCTAAACACTTGATAAATTCTTTTCATACCATAATCTGCATAAAACGTGCATTTGTGCTTTAAAAAATTAAATGTTTATTTTATAATGTTTAGTGTACTTTAAATATGTTTAAATGTACCAGCAAAAATCTTCGTCCATAAGCATAATGTATTTGAATATTTTTGAATCTCGGTACACGAACTGTTAGTCCGATTTCAATGAAAAGCTTCAACTAACGTTCCCATTTGACAAATTTAACAGAATATTGGACTTAATGCTAACATTTCTTTTTCAGTTGCTGATTACAGACACACAGACCAACTACTAAAATTAAGATTTTCGAATTCGGGTACCTCAAAACTCATGAATATATTAAAAACACGGTAACTAAAGGTTGACCAAAAAGCAAATTTTTTCCTAACTTACATGGGTAAGAAAAAATGAAACATGGTGTTAAAAAATCAGCAGAGTTTGCAGCTATGATAAATTATACCAGATTGTAAGATGGTTGAATTTCAGGAAGTTATATGTTAAAAAAATTGCAATTAAATTAAATTTTTTTAACTAATGAAAAAATCTATTGAGTAATAACCATACGACTACCATTATCCACTTCTATACATATTATATACTTTTCTTTAAATAATGCGACCAGAAGACATAAAATTGATTTAAGAAATTAGACACCTGACAAATTTCCTGTGAGAGCTACCTGATACAAACTTCAGGAGGAACTATAAAAGAGAGTTTACACAGCGAGTTAAAAAAAAAATAATAATCGTTAGAGCCTTTTTTTTAAACACCCATTATCGGGATCTATAATTGACCTATCTATTCAGGACGCCTGTCAACTTTCCTGTTATAACCAAGTAATGCATATACTGCAGGACATAAAATAAGATGTTTTATGTAACAAATTTGAAGAAAATCATTACAGTTGTTTTTGAGATGAAGACTTTTGCTTCTACTTCCAAAAAAAAAAAAATAATAATATGGCGAATCTGAAGAAAATATGTAGAGCTGTTTTTAAAGGAACGCAATTGCGAGACCTAAAATTGATCTTTTTATACACGACGCCTATCAATTTCCCAAAACTAATCAACTAATACGTACGAAAGAACAACTGAAAGAATTTTTATATAGTAACTTAGACTGAAATCGTCAGAGTCGTTTTTAACGTACGGACAGACCTACGGATCCCCTTTGGATTATAAATGTTCTTTTACTGGTTTTCTAATTTTTATAAAACATTAGAAAAATCATCTGTGCACTAGACCTGTCTTAGTTCTAAAGTTTCTTATTTTTATCTTTATTAGTTTTGGAGATATGATAGTCAGATAATTCCCCACATACATACACACAAACGTACTGACTAATTGCCAAAAAACCCTTTTTTGACTCGGGACACCCTAAAACATACAAATCTGTTGAAAAATCGATATCGAAACTTTGTATTGAAGCAAAAGATGGTGTTAGAAAATCCGGAATGTCCACAAGTACGTGTTGTAACATAAGAGTTGGATACGACTAAATTACAAAGAAGTATATGTTAAAAATTTAAATTTAAATTAAAAATTTAATTAAATTTTTGAAATAATTTTTTGTAATATTTTATTGTAGTTGTTATAATTTTAATTACTATTTCAAAGCATGTAAAAATTTCTTTGGCAAACTATTTATTTAAGCATTTTTACTATTGTAAAAATTATTACTGGTTTAATACATATTAAATCTTTATTAAGCATTTAAATGCTAATTTAGTAATATTTTTGTACATTTCAATTGGCTTTATTAATGTTAATTTAATTCTAGGTATACTCGAAAATTCTACTTTTGTTAAAATTATCTTATAACTGCTTATTTCTTACTTTTCTTAAAATTAAAACATTGTAGACAATGCTCCAGTACACAATTGCGTATTTGTTAGAATATACATAAATAATACATAAAAACAAATCTCGCCCATTGAATTTATTTTTCAAGTAATCGTTAACAGTCAATTTTTAAAATAAATGAAATCTCCTGAATAGAAAATTCTTTACTAAGCCAATTAGTCTTTGAAATAAACTGTGCCATTTTCTTTTTATAAATCCACTTTATTTATAAAACCATTGTTTCATTAAGTATTAACATAAAATACATTTTTAAAGAAAGTAATGCTTTAAGAATTTATTTAAAATGTCTTTATTCCTGAAAATTTATGAAAATAAATGTAAAATTTTATGTACTAAATAACTATTATATGGAATAAAAATTATATATCATTACGGATTGTTTTAAAATTAATTTAAATAGTTTTATTTTACGACAAACTGTCCGTTGTAGAATTATATTTATTTCGGATTTAAAAATACATCTCATGTTTTTATTTAAAAGCAAATATACAACAAAAAAAATTGCCAATCAATATATTGTAGTGGCTGACAAAATTTTAATAATTTCAGTAATATTGCACTATAAGGTTCATAAGATGCAAGTCAGAGCAATTTTAAACAGAAATTTTATTAACAAAATAATAATAGTAATAATAATAATAATAGATAAATAAATAAATAAATAAATAAAAGAAGAAGAAGAAGCTACTTTTGTAACAGGTACTGGAAGGTTGCATTTTATTAAGTACAATATTTTTGTTTAAAACAGACGTAACTGTTCTACTGATTATACGCCATACCTGCCAACATCCTAATTAATATTCCGTAGTGTTGTTAAACCCGCCCTTTTTTCATACCAGTAAATTTTTAGAGTATTGGTCTCCAAGTACAATTACGGTTAAATAAGTAGAAAAATACTCTAAAATGTTACTGGTGTGAAAAAGAAGGCGGGGCTAACAATACTACGGAACATTAATTAGTATGTTGGCAAGTATGTTATACGCTGAAAATTAGGGTAATTTATATTTATTAACTCCAAATGTTTTATTTTATTTTATTCTTTTAAATGCTTATTAATGTTATTAATTTAATTAGATGAAAATAAAAAAAAATATGCAATATAGTTATAACTTAACTTCTATAAGCAGCATTCTGAAGCTAAAACAGGTGAGCAGATTGCCTCCAAACTTGTAATAAGGGTTATATATGAGATACACTCAAAGAAAGTAAATTGGAAAAGCTAGTTGGCATAGGTGGACACTGTTCAGTTCCGCATTATGCAGTTATTCTCAAAATTGTCTACTATGGAACATACTAAAATCATGTTTAAAAAAATAATGGCTTTTGATTACTCGAAACTGTTGCAGAATGAAATGCCCACCCACTGAGATACCTTCTCTCCGCTGCGTTACATATACCTTATTCTTAACTGCTATTTAATTTTATTAAGGCTCGTTTCGTTGTATTAAGATCCGTATTCAGTTTTTATGCAACTTCATAGTATTTTCAAACCAATAATCTACATAATGCAAATTTATGCGAAATATTCTGAAAAAATTGTGTGAAATATTCTAAAAAACAGAAAATTTGAATAACTTACGATGCATTCAAAGTTGAATTGCACAGTCAATGATGTTCATGCAAGTATCATAAATGATATTGCAAAACTTGTCCAATATTTTACAGTGAAAATAATTCTCATAATGCCAGGGATGGAACACGGTCGCAGAATTCATACCACTATCAATGTAAGAAAATTTTCTACTTCTTAAATCGACGATACTATAGGTAGAGAAATTTCTTAAACACATTCCGGTATGAATTCTGCGCCCGTGTTCCATCCCTGTAATGCACTTTTATGTGAAGTTTTGTCCTATTTCCCTATGTTAAAAATTCTGAAATCATTAATAACTTACGACGTTTTCAAAGTAGATTGTTCAAAGTCAATGATGTTCACGTTAGTATCATAAATGATATTTTAAAAATGTAAAAAAAAAAAAAAAAAAAAAAAAAAAAAAAAAAAATTAAATCTAATGTATTTACAGTAATAGTAATCCACATAATGCCCGTTTATACGAGGTTTATTCCTTATTCTGTTATGTAAAGAAAATCGTAAATTCTTAATAACTTACGAAGTTTTCAAATTAGAATGCAGAAAACAAATAAGGTTCTTGCCAGAGTCATAAGTCATAATTTAAAACTGCTCCGATCAATTTGAAATCACTTGCTCTTGAGGTACCGTGTAAAGAGACTCACAAACTAACACAATAACATACTAACAAACTAAAAACTGACACCTCGCAGATGAACACCACATTGATTATGTGATTTCCGTAATCCTTACACATAAAAACCTGTATCAGCATCAAAAAACTGAGATCGGAGATTTTCGCGAATACCTAAGTTCCCCATACCATTAATAGGATGAGGAATTAAAAAAGAATGGTGTTAATTATTATTATTGCGTGTTTTTTCACGGGGAAAAAAAAAGACGAAGAATTTTAAAAGAAATTACCGATATGGAATGCATCAAACATTGATATATTATTAATTCATTTTTTATCTTTTGCTTGTTATAATCTTCTTCGTTAAATTTGCCATTATTCTACGTAAACACCTACCTATTGGAAATATTTTAATTACATCTTTAATTCTTTAAATGCATCTAGAGTACAGTCTGTATACTAAATTGCTGGCAATACGCTCATACGTTTTAGTTGCAGGCAGCATTTATAGCGGAAGTTAAAAAATAATTTCTATTTCCACGAAAGGTAAATTTATGTGTCGTTTTTTGTTCAACAGCAGAGCTGTCAACCTAATCCGGCAAATTGTTAGTACCACCCCTTTTTCTGCACCACTTAATTTTTAGAGTATTTTTCTTCTTAATTCATCATAGATACATTTGAAGAGAATTGCTCTAAAAATTAAGTGGTGAAGAAAAAGGGGCGGTACTAACAATTTGCCGGATTAGGTTGGCAGCTCTGCAACAGTGATGTCTGTAAAAATCTAAAGCTAATTATGAAGAAATATTCGATATCGTAACTGCATTTCATAAAGTAAACGTTACGTTGAAAATTAGTCTTATAATAAATAGAGAATATTAAATTGCTTTAATGTTAAAAAATATTTTGATGAAAACATAAAAAAAAAGTTTCATTCTTATGTTTTATTATTACATACGTTAAATTTATACTTAGGCTAAACGACTATTATTTTCCCAAGTTTGATAATAAAGCTTCATATTTTCTTTTTTGTTGTTTATTTATCATTTAAAAAACTGAAAAAATATTAATGTAGCTCTTAAATTGAATAATAGAATATAACCACAGCCAAACACCTGGCAATTTTCACTTTAACATCTTTCGTTGATAGAAAGTTAAGAAATAAATAAAAAAGAAATACACATAAAAAACAGCTTTCTAAAGAATACTTGACGATAAACAAAGAAATGAAAGAAAAACCTTAACTGAGATAAATTAAACGTAATGATGGAAGAGCGCTTTTTTTACTGCTGAAAAACGTAGCAGAAAAAAGTATATATGAAAAAAATTCTAGTTTAATGGATTTGCTTGCTAATAAAATTTTTAGATATGGTAGTTAGATTCCCGAAACAAAATATACTCTAACTTACCTAAGTTACAAAATAATATAAAAATATATTATACATGCTGAACAAAATAATTATGTATATGTATAGTGTGTGTTTGTGTTTGTGTCCCGTACGTCCGTAACTATTTTAATAATGTAAGAAATCGGTCGAACTGAATGCAGTTTGTCAAAGAGATGTTGTAAAAAGGATTTTTTTTTTTTTTTTTTTTTTTTTTTTTTTTTGGGGGGGGGGAATAAAGAAAAATATAGTTAAAATTTCCGTCGATAGTGGTCTCTGCAAGGGACCAAATCACACATTTTCATGGAAATCTATATTTCTTTACAGGCAGCAAATGTATTTTATATAAATCATTAGCTAAATACATTGAACTATTTATTTTAAGACCCCCCAAGAAAATATCGCGAAATTCACAATGTTATCATCGCTAGAATAAATTGAACTTTAGTTCCTCTCCGAAAAAAAGAGTTGAGTTTGGGGTGTTGTTCTAAGGTCATTTTTTCTTCTCATTAAACCGGAAAAAGGAAAACCATAAGAGGTTTCATGTATATTTATTTAAAATCAACGTAAAGTATATCTTATATAAAATATATTTTCTTTTTCTCTTCTTTCTTTTTTTTTTTTTTTTTTTTTTTTGGGGGGGGGGGGGGAATTTTTTTAACTTTTTTGAATTTTTATGACACATGCTTGGAATTTTAATATAATTTCTTCAATAAATTTACCTAATAAATTGTGAAAATGAAATGTTCTTAGCTACACAGTTAAAAATTATTTAGGAAAAATACTCATATTTCGTTAGATATTTATTGTTTATTTATTCTGATTGCTGTAAGTTATTTCTATTGCAGTATGTCAGAGTTTCAAAAAATGACATTGCGTTGGTTGCGCACACACTGCATGTTATTTCTGCATATAATAAAAGAATACGTCTGTGTGTTTGTGTGTTTGTTGGTCGCTTTTTAAGAAATCTGCTGACCTCAGAGCTACAGAACTTTACATGGAGGCCTATTTTACATCTCCTGATACACCTGGAAGCCCGATTTCCAAATTTTTTATTAGATTTTTGAAAATCAATTAAAATGTGACAGTAGAAACCTTCTATTAGCTTTAAATTAAAGCAAATTAAGTGCTGATGCCAAAAAAGTTTACGAGTTCCTTTCTTCGACATAAAAATAAATATATATTTTTACACATGAATAATAAAAAATTATCAAAAATTAAATTTAATTATGCATTTGACAAAACTGACGCCATTATAAATTTAAAGTTTTTATACATAATTAATAAAGTTTTATGTCAGTTTATCATTTGTGTGTAAATAAATATATTTTTCTTTTTATGTCGAGAAACTGATAAAGTACTTATAATATTATAATAATAGAGTAATTAAAATTAATATTTAAATAAATAAATCAAAATAAAATATTAAAAATGGAAAATATAAAAAATCACAAAAAAAAAAAAAAAAAAAAGGCTGTCTTATATTGTTGAAACAGAGCTCATAGCATATTGTTATACAATATTCGACGCAAAACTACTGTAATTTTATGGTCCAATCAGATAAATTATAGGAAATAACGTGACAGTAAATATAATGTATAGTATTAACAATATATAATTGCGATTTAAGTGTAAAATAAATAGATTTTGAATGTCCGTTTCTAAACAATCATGTGCACTCAATCAAAAGTCCAAGAATAAGGCACTGTCGCTTGCAATAAGGGTAGCAGGTACCCGAAGCGAAATTTTATGCGATTTCAATTTTATTATTATTATTATTATTATTCCTTTAAATATAGAGAACAACGAAGAGGGCAAAGTCTGCTAGTTATAAACAATTAAGAAAAAAATCTTTGATTTTAAGAAAGAAAATTAGATTATTAAAAGGCACATCAGAAAGCATATCGCAAAGCTAGAATCATTACTTTAAACAAACATTACTTTCTTACAGGATTTCACAAATTTTGTTTTTCCTTTATTTTTTTACTAGTAACATTTTTTGCTTTAGAGGTAAAACTCGTTCGTTACACACCTAAAAGTTTACGATAGTTTGTCAAATCCTTTTTGAGATAGTTGACAAAACGTCTGAAATCGGATGATTACGGTGCTTTACGAAAACTAGTGCATTATTTTTATTAGCATATCAAAGTGAAGCGTTTTAATATGCATTCCTACTAATGTGTCTTACAATGTAACAGAAAATATTAGTAATCTCGTAGTGTGTATTTGACAATTATTTCATTTATTGAATACAACTTTTTATATCAATTACTCAATTGCCGTAGTAATTGAAATACCGTATTCGGTCAAAAATGTTGATAACGAGCTTTTGTCGAGTTTATATGATTTATTTGTTTTTAGGTCTCTCGAGTTAAAACAAAATGGTCAATGAGTATATGTGTGAAGGGGAGGAAGATCTTTAAATTAACATATCTGTAAAATATAAATTGATAGAACGACCAAACTTCATAATTAGATAGGTCGGGTGTACAGATTAATTTGCTAACTTTTTGATGAAAATTTGAAATCTCAAAGTGGGAATTTAAAATCTGAAAGTGGAACCGTAAATCTGTATCTCAAAAATAGCTCTAACTATTTTCTTTAAAGTTGCTACATGACCCCCCCCCCCCATTTAGATGTCCTTTCAAATATATTAATGAGTTGCTTCTGGAAAATTGATAGGTGTCCTAATTTAATACTTCAATACAAAGTCTGGCAAACGTATTTCATAAAAACGGCTCTAAGAATCGCCTTCCAACTAACGTGTTGGCTCTCTTTTAAACTTTTTTCGTATGTAGAGTAGATGTTGATTTCTGTTAAACATAAAAGTTTGTTAAGTTTTGGTGAAAGTTAGAAGTGGAACCCGAAAGTCGGTATCGCAGCTATTTCTTTAAATTTACAGCATAATTCACATTTAGATATCATTTCGAAAGTTTTAATTTATTACTAAAGGAAAATGGATAGGAGTCCTGAATGGTTAGGCCAATCTCAGAACTCCGAAATGTTCCAAAAAAGGCTCTAGCAATTTTCTTTAAGCCTGCAGTGTATACTCATTTTTATATGCCTTTACGGTGTATGTATTACTTTGTTAAAGCACTGGAATAGGCATTTTACTGGTCAGTTTATGTCTGCTGACTACACTACCTACATTATACCCAGACAGCACAGAGAACTTGCATTAAGCTATCGTCAACATTGACCACTCAAGTCAAGAAACTTGCATTGAGCTTGACATCTCAAGCCTGTAAGTTTAATGCAAGTCAAGATCAAGAATCCTAGTTTACACTTGTCCCACTTGCTTTAGACTTGATAGTTCAAACATGAATCAAGTAATATATATCAAGCATGAACTAAGTTTGCCACAGCTCATACGAATCAAGTAATACACATCAAGTATGAATTATACTTGCTGCACAAAGTATGAATTATACTTGCTGCATCAAATATGAATTATACTTGCAGCATCAAATATGAATTATACTTGCTGCATCAAATATGAATTATACTTGATGCAGCAAAAGTGAATCAAATTTTACTTGCCAAGCATGTTTTTAACATGATACAGTCGGCAGCAAAAGTGTCCGAGCACTAGCAAAAATTCCTATGTAAAAAAAAAAATCACTTAATACTGTTTTGTTAAATAAATTCTTGTCGAATCATGTTCATAGACAGACTAAGAACAGAACTCAACAAGGATTTATTTAACAAAACTGTATTAAGTGTCATTTTTTTACATAGGAATTTTTGGTAGTGCTCGGACACTTTTACAGCCGACTGTACATAAAACGCAAAGGAACTTTCTACTTATCGTCGCCGGAAGCCAGCTGCGGAGAAATAATTCTCTTCTCTACTCTACAGCATACATGAAGCAAATATTGTTTACTAAGCATGCTTTTAATGGCATGCATTCCTCACCGACAGCTAAAGCTCATGTTATTCTATACAGAAATTTATTTACAGAATGACTCATAACCTAATGTATTTATTTAAATTCCTTTTTCACTTTTGGGAAAACCACAACCGTTAAATACGTTCTCGTTTTCCAAAAATTTATCTTTTAAATTTCAATAACTCCTCGTACAGAAAAAAGAAGCGAAAAATGCAGTTGCTTAATTTTTCGTATTTTTAAAATCAAAAATAAATACTTTATGAAACTACTTTTAGAAAACATATACAAATTTAAATATTGTGAATTTTTCCACTATTAAAATGGATTTAAAAAAAAAAAATACATAAAGTAATGATTAATTCTATAAATAAATTTCCCCATAAAATATGGGTTTTGGCTGTCGGAGAAGATAGTTATTCGACGCTCTTAACCTGATATAGATAACTTAATACATTCTGATTTCTGGGATGATCAATCACATTTTATGAAGATTTTTGGTGAGTTATCCAAATTAATTTTTACAAGAACAGAAAATGATTTTGTCCAGAATTTGAACTTGGGCACTTATGTTAACTTCCAACCCTCTTTCAACTCAGTTCTAGGATGATAACTCACATGGCTCGTTCATGTGAAAGTTAAAAATTTTCAATTTATCTGTTCTGGGAATATGAACTCAGTCTTAGAAGAAAATTATTTATTTTAACTCCATAGCTGTTTGATGGCAATTAGATATTTAGGATAATAATTTCCACCATTTATACGATAATTTTTTGGTGTATTGAATAAATAAATTTTTACAGGAGCGAAAAGTGAGACAGCGTTAGGACGTTAACTAAGAGGATCTAGGTCTGAACTTGGCCTAATCCCTTTTCGTTGTTGTAAAACAACGACCAATATATTAAAAATTTATTGCATAAATGATCAAAGTTATTTTTCTAATTACACTGCTCGGCAGGAAAATTGCCTCTGGCACCATTTCAGCATATTCTTATGCAAAATGACCTCCTGAATCCGAATAAGACGCCCATTTTGCCCTATCACCCACAATTTTTTAGGAATGGACCCCTATTTTTATGATTTTTGGTGATTTTGTGGCTATAAATTTGATTTTTAGGAGGTGGGAGCATTATTTTAACCGTTAAATATCTTCTGAGGGGCTACAGAGTTGGAAAATTCTAAAACATGGACATTTGAGACAAGGGATTTTTTTTTTTTTTTTTTTTTTTTTTGGGGGGGGGGGGGATTTGCCACTGAAATTATGTATTACATATCTTATATTTTTTTAACTTTATATATTTTTCGTTTTTAGGTGTTAAATTAATTCTTTTTCATTCTTCAAATCAAATTCATGGTCATAAAATTATCGAACACAGAAAGAAATTGAGGGGGAAGTCATGTATTTAGAAAACTGTGGGTGATTGGGCAAAATGGGGGGTCATATTCGGATTCAGGAGGTCATTTTACATAAGAATCAGCAAAAATGGTATCAGATCTCGATTTTTTTTTCAGAGCAGTGTTATTTATTACTATCCAGTAATTATGGAATTAAAATTAAATGAATTTCTATCATGGTACTGTGTTTGTATTGGCAGAACAAATGTAGAAAAATAAATAAGTAAATAAAATCAACTGTCTTATCAGCAAATCATGCAGGTCAGTTCTCATTCACGCATGGATGCATTCACGATTCTTCAGTTGGTACAGCGTTTGAATCGTTAATGCAAAAGTCTTAGATTCAAATCCGGACCTAGACGCTATTCATTCTCGTAAATTTTAATTAGATAAATCCATTAAAAACCTATTGCATAAATTGTCGAAGTTATCATAGTAGTTGGACTGGCAACATAAATTTAAGTTGAACTTCTAGATTAAAGTTTTTAACGTCACTCACTGATGTTAACATAATTACTTTTCATATTTTATATACCTAATAATATAAATTTTATGAATTAGTAGCCAAATTAAACCTAAAAGTTGCATGTGTCTAATATATATATATATATATATATATATATATATATATATATATTTTAATAATGAAAAGAGAGTGATGGGACAGAGCAGTTCATGGAGGGATGGGACATGTAAGAAAAGGAAGAAGAATGAAGATTCTGATACTCCATAAACAGAGAATATCAATAGGCAAATTTATGAATAGATGGAAGAGAAAATGCAACGAAACAAATTCAAAATCATGGAAAATTACTGGTGTGGCACTCACACGAGTTTTGTCTACCTTTTTAACTTTTAAAAATACTTTATGTACCATATATGTATGAGGAATTAATTTTCATTCCTGAGCAGTTTTCCTGGATATGGTAAAACATAGAAAAGAAATTACATTCATCAATTACAGTTAGGATTTCTTGGTAATATTTTTTCTTGAGATATGCTGATAACACACGCAGACTGGCCACTAAAAACCTTGTTAATGTTCAGGGAACCACAAAACATGTAAATATAACAAAAACTTAATTTTGAATATTTGAACTAAAAACAATACTTTCTCTGCTAGACGTAAAAAAAAAAAAAAAAAAAAAAATGATGACCTAATCGAGCATTTGAAAATTTTATTTAAGTGGTACATTATATTCTAATGTTGGATAAAATATATGTTATTAATAATTAATTAATCTTACATACATAGTGACCCACTGTTTTTGTCATTTTTCATAGTATGCCTGTATATGATGTACTTATTTTAACTTTAGAAACCTGCCATAAGGGAGGGATGGGAAAATTTTGACTATGTTAATTGGCTTATGAAATAATAATTATCATCAAATTTATATTTTTAAAATATGTTAAAGTGTTTCAATTTGTTTCACAGAAACTTACAGTGTTGTACCAGTAAAAGTAAATTTGTAAAATTATGTTTGTCAAAAGTCTCTCATCTGTCCCTACTCTCCCCTATATATATATGGGATTTGTTGTGTTACTTTATTGATTCATATGTTTTGCAGGCTGTTGATTAGTGGATCTGGTTTCGTTACATTAGTGTATTTCATCCACTAATAAATTTTTTTAAATCTTATTGGTCATTGGTGTTTCAGTGACCTTGTATCTGTTGCTTGGCTTCTACTATGCTTAATAGATCATCTTTATTATATATATATATATATATTAATAGTAAAAGCCGAGAAATATCTATATAATATAAAAATAATATTTTAAAACATATTTAAATTTTAAAACCTCTTCACACACCATAAATTTTAAGCCAGAATAACCGTTGCTTTTGCCTCCAAAGCAGTAGCACGTGTTTTTTTGCACCTGATGAAGAAAGGCTACATTCTTTCGAAACCGGTTGTGCTGGCTTAAAATTTATAGTGTGTGAAGAAGTTTTAAAATTTAAATATTGGTTGCACACCAGTTTGTGATTTTAAAACATAGTGAAAGCCGAGGAACAGAAACAAAATCACTGAATATATCCTTTTATTATCAAAAGGATTATATGTGGTATATACTGTATTTTTTCAGGAGTTATAAGACAAATTAGCTAGTATTTATAATAACTTTTACTGGATTCATACCTTTACTAGTTTGTTAATTACTATCTTTTTTTTTTTTTTTTTTGTAATTCATGTTTTCCTCTTTTAGTTGATATTCTAATCGTAGTTTCTATGAATGAAGCATACAGCAGGGTTCTCAGCAATCACTATTTTGAATACCTTTTTTCTATAAGGCAATCTATGCGAAGATATATATACTATTACGGGTACCGGAAAGTTATGTCGTTTTGAATTAATAAAATGAAACCGGAAATTTTTGTTTAACAGTGTTTACATGATACTTTACAAACAACCATCTTATAAGTTACCTAAGAATATCTTAAATTTTATCCAGGATAAATTTCCGATGTCAGTATTTTAATTCAAAACGACATTATTTTCCGGTCCCCCTAATACAAATGATTAATAATAATTACTTTAAAAAAAAAAAAAAAAAAAAAAAAAAAAAAAGTGGTAATCAAAATAGTGACTGCTGAGAGCCCTGCATAGAGAAAATGGCTATCAGATTATTTGTATTTGCTCAGGATTACATTACATCGCACATCGGAGAAGTTGCATCGAAAAATCAGCCTAAGGATAAGAATAAAGCATTGATTAGCCTACAATAAAACTGACATAAATGTATCTCATGTGGGTAAATTGCGAGATAAAGATATGATGCTTTTCGTGCCCATTGGGGTACCTCATACACATTTTTCAGTTAAAGGAACTCAATTTTGTTATTTTTGTCTTACTATGTCCCTTTTCTTGCCAATATCTCAATCCAAGGTAATTTTTGCACTTTGAATAGGTTTTAACGTCAACTTAAAGAAAAATTTCCTTTTGTTTGAAGTAAAAACTGCATTAAGGTCATCTTTTCTTCCTTAAAAAACTAACACGCACGCTTTTACTTGTATCCTTAATATAAAATTAGTAATTTTAAATGAGAATTTAAGATGATACAATATTATCTAAAGATTACATTGCTTGGCATGAAAATTGCCTTTAACACCATTTCAACATATTCTTATGTAAAATGACCTCCTGAATCCGAATATGACGCCCATTTTACCCTATCACCCACCGATGTTTAGGAATGGCCCCCTATTTTTATCGTTTTTCGGTGATTTTATGGCTATAAATGTGATACATAATGCATAATTTCATTGGTAACCCCCCCCCCCCCCACCAATGAAATTATGCATTATGTATCACAATTTTTTTTTTTTTTTATCTATTATTAATGTTATTTTTTAAACTTTACATATATATTTTTTGTTTTTAGGTGTTCAATTAATTATTTTTCATTCTTCAAATCAAATTCATGGTCATAAAATTATTGAAGAGGGAAAGAAATTGAGGGAGGGGATGGTATTTCTAGAAAACGGTGACTGGACAGAATGGGAGTCATATTCGGATTCAGGAGGTCATTTTACATAAAAATCAGAAAGAATGGTATCAGAATTCTTTTTTTTTTTTCAGAGCAGTGTTATTAATAGTTTTACATAACAGCTTTACTGTTTCAATATTTCTGGGTGTTAAGAAATTAGCAATTAATTAGTTCAAGTTATTTAAGTTTGTGTAAAATTATATTTCCATGTTAATGACATTGCATAGACTTTATAATTAAAAATACATTTTAATAGCACAATAAAATGTATAAAATTGAAATCCCTCAATATTTTTAGAATTTTAATCTCATGTACCGGACTTGATACAGAGAAAGAAAATAGTTCACAACTCTTGGTCGTCATTTCATTTCGCTTTAATCTAGAAAAAGAAAGGGATGAATAGCGTACATTTATAAATTTCTAAAAACTAAAACACCATTTTGAAAAATAAAAAATACTTAAAGTTCACATTTCATATTGTACTTCATATTGTACTTTTTTTTTTTTTTTGTTCTGTTAAATATATATAATATATTCGTAAGTGTACACTTTTTTCCACAAGTATTATATTGTTGCAAGTTTCAAAAATATGTTTGCTTTTCCTTCTGTATGTTTATGTTTTAGTTTATCAAAGCACAATTCAAAAACGTACTAAATGTTGACCATTATATCAGGGATGGAACACGGGTGCAGAATTCCTACCACTATCAATGAAATAAAATTTTCTACTTCGTAAATCAACTAGTTGTATATTATAGGCATAGAAATTTCTTGAACAAATACCGGCATGAATTCTGAGCCAGCGTTCCATCCCTGTTATATAAATCAGGCTATTTTATTGCTGCTACAAAAAAAAAAGTAAGTGATATATAGGAGAGTTCTGTTCTGAATCTTCATAATGTATTAGAATTTTATGACAATTCAAACATATTCAGAGTTGACGTTGCCCTACTTTTCACCACTACAATTTATAAATTTACATATATTTACTATCAATAGATTACATATCTTTTGTAATATGTTTATTCTATTGAAAATGTCAGATTTTTTTACTAAAATAGTAGCGGAAGGAATAAGGGCAGCAGAACTCAGTATATATACAAACAAAAACTGGATGGGACAGTGGAATGAGCGAAGAATCACAAATAAAATGAATTGATAAAAATATTCAACAATGTTGGGAAGTGTAAAATTAAATTTTCATTCAGTACACTACAAAAGTTATAATTCTGTAGAGTTTTATTTATATAGAGTAAGAAGAGAGAGAATTTTCGAGGGGTAACGTCCCGGTAATTGCGTATTCACGATTCATGATTCTGCCCCTCCCTTCCTCTCTCCGTTACTAAAGAAAATTTAGTCTTTTTTTTTAATTCAAGAAGGTTCCTATGGGGAAAACTCACCTGTGCATCAGAAAAACGTTTACCTTCTTACTTACCGAAAGGGGGGGGGGGGGCATGTCTGAAAGAAATTAATTTAAAATTCAAGAATGTATTAAGAATCCAACAATAAATTGACATTTAAACAATTATTTCTAATTCAGAACCTGCCGGACACACGAAGTTTTTCTATCTTATTTTAAACAGAATCTCTCTCTCTCTCCCCCCTCCCCTTTTTTTATCTTACGAATAATTAAGTTGAGTTAAAATTATTTGTAAACTATTAAAAACCACCCTTAAAGGAATACATTTAATAAAATGGCATCTGTTAACGTAAAAGTAAAGTAAAACTGTAATATTTGATTCCTCGAAATACACTGTGTCCCAAAAATTTAGACAATCAATAAAATTCGCATTAACATAAAAAGTAATAAGATACAATTAAAATTCGTGGGATAGGTAATAAACAAAAACAGTTTTGCTGATATACACATATAAATTATGATCAAAGGTTTGAAATTATAAAATGTACATTAATTATATAAAAATGTGCTGTTCCAAAAGTATAGACACCTGTAAGTGTTTTTGGCTTTACATTTATGAAAGTAGCTAAAAACTTACTTTTAATATTGAACTGTATTGCCACGATACTTTATAACATGAAATACACGTTGTTCCATAGAATTAATTAAGCATTGAATTACAGAAGGAGATATTTCATACCACATTCTGTCAATTGCAGTTTTTAAGTCATTTACGCATGTATATTGCTTTCCATTTTCATATATTTTACGAGATAAGATTTTTGAAATTCTGGAAGTTGATGCAATTGCACGCACAGATAAATTATCAACTGAAGCCTTATTTAATAACATTCTATCATCACGTAACGTTATTTTCTTTGGTTTCGGACTCGCTTTCGAGTATTCCATGTTCCACCTGATCTTTTGACTCTATAAATACTGCTCAAGGATCTGTTTGTTCTTCTCAATATTTGTACAGGATTTTGTCCTTGCACTTTTAATTGTAAAATCTTAATAATTTCATCTTTAGAAATTTCTTTACAACGTGGCATTTTTTTATCAGAATACGCAGGAAACCTCTTTTCCGAATCACAAACAAAACAATACTACATTGAACTTATTAAATTATAATGCTAATTATATAGCAGACGATATTTCAATTAAAGGGAAAAAATTATTCTGCATTTATAGAAGCAGACGACAATAAAAATATTTTATTTTGTGAACAAGAATGTAAAAGAAAACATGCAATGCTGTATTGTGTCCTATACTTTTGGGGTAGCACATTTTTATATCATTTAATGTACATTTTATAATTTCAAACATTTGATCATAGCTCATATGTTTATATCAGCAAAACTGTTTTTATTTGTTGCTTATCTCACAAATTTTAATTGTACCTTATTACTTTTTATGTTAATGCAAATTTTATTGATTGTCTAAACTTTTGGGAAATGGTGTACACATTGAAACATTACTGCTTGTTTTATTTTATTTAGACAAATTATTATAAAAATAAATCATTTACCTTCACTTTAATGTCACCCGCACTTGCGTCGTATTTCGCGAGATGACAACAATATGATACAACCCTTCCAGCAAGGCTACTATATGCAAATAAGAAGAGCATGCGCAGACCGTTACTTGACGTCAAGGAAATTTTAAGCCAGTAATATGCTTGATTTGGCATGTGTAATTTTCCAAACTTGAAGTTGGTCTGAGATATCCTTGAATTAGCAACTTTGCTCTGTCATGGTAAATTCACTTGAAAGCCAACCTTGTTTCAAGGAAGTGTGCTGTGTGGGTATATATATATATGTGGGTGGGTGGGTGCGCGTGTGTGTTGCATTTCCTGTAAACGGCTATAACTATTTTGATGAAAGTTTAGTGTTAAGGGTTTTTAGTGTGAAAAACTAATTGGATTTATCCGTAACTTAAAAAAAAAGTAACGTTATCACTTCGAAGATTAATCGTATATTATGTATATCAAATATCACTCCTCAAAATTATTGGTGATAATTGAATAAAAAAGTCTCTAAATTTGGCAACACTGCGCATCTTCCCGCTGCAAAATATGACAGAAACTTGGTTTAATCAAAAATGGATCAAAAGATTTTACTAAAACTTTCGAGTTAAAATTTTATTGAGATGACAAACTCATCTGACCTATCTTCCTTTATAGCACAGTTTCATCCCCACAACGTAGAAAATACATCGCATTGTGACATTCATGACATCGCAGACGCTTCACACAATCCCAAACACATTTCACAGATATTAAACATAGGTTGAAATGTTCTCTAATTGCGATATGAAATACTGAATCGCATAGATGTCACACTGGTACATTCGTGCGACTTTGTAATGGTATCAGTGTCTGAGGGACACGCTTTTCACACGTAAGTTTGACAGCACACAAGTTTGACAACACACAAATTTTCTTCATTTAAAATCAACAGCCACCAGAAATCACCAACAATATTAAAAGACAAGAAATAAATGAAGTTATCCGTCTAAGTTATAAAAGAAAAATTTTGTAAAAAATTTCCGGGGACAGTTTTTGCAATTTTGAATTAAAATTTGTGGTTGCACTCACAAGGAGAGGTCACAACATGGAAAATTCAGATCGGGACGAAATTGCGCAGGATTGTAGTATACTATGAGGGTAACAACATATTAAAGCAGTAGGACCCACTATCCACAAAATTTCGAGAAAAAAGCATTTAAAGTTTCAGTAATCTTTAAATACAAGTTATTTCGCAATCGAGTAAGCGCCTCAGTGGTGCGATCCTAAAGCGCGAGTCTCCCAACTAGATGACTTGGGTTCGAGGCTACCTACGGGACTGCTTTTTTTTTCTTCTTCTTTAACTTTTTATTTTTTTACTTTATTTTACAATTCAATTCAAAATTTGAAAATTTTAATAAAAAATTATTTAATTTTCTTGAGTATAAAATAACTTTTTCTATTTTTAATATTTATAACTTAAAAATACAATAAATTTATATAACTTTAAAAAAATTTTAGTTTTATTTTAACTGTAAAATAAGGTAAAACTAAAGAAACTGTTTTTAATTATTTATCTAAATATTTTATTTTATTTTAGGTATATTTAATTTAATTTTTTAAATTACAAAAAAAAAAAAAAAAAAAGCAACCAGAGAAATGATGATTTTAATTGCATATATAATTACTATCCAAATTAAATAATTACTTCTCCAATCAATACAGTTTCTTGAAAAATTATAGGATAGGATTGCGATGCTTTTATATTATTACAGGTAAAGAAATGTTATCTTTAAATGTAGATTTTAAATGTTAATGAACATCGTTTCTTTTTCGATAACGACATTTTTTTTTTTTTTCATCCTTCTGTGCACAAAATAAAATTCCACCTGCCCTTTATTATTAACAAGCTAGAAGAGTTTACGTAATTTATACACATTCAAACCAAATCAAGAAGCTCAAACCAAGATTTAAGTACACCTGCTAACTATTTTGCACTTTGTTTACAGCTTGCTTATTATTTAATTATTTAAATATTTGTCTGTTTTTCTTTGTTTCTTATTTAGGGTTTTGTAAAACTAAACTTTATTTTTTAAATTATAGAAATTTATTGTATTTTTAAGTTATAAATATTAAAAATAGAAAAAGTTGTTTTATACTCAAGAAAATCAAGTAATTTTTTATTAAAATTTTCAAATTTTGAATTGAATTGTAAAATAAAGTAAAATAAATAAAAAGTTAAGATTACATAAAAAGTTAAAAAAAAAAAAGTAGTCCCGTAGGTAGCCTCGAACCCAAGTCATCTGGGTGGGAGTCTCGCGCTTGAGGATCACACCACTGAGGCGCTAACTCGAATATGAAATAACTTGTATTTAAAGATTACTGAAACTTTAAATGCTTTTTTCTCGAAATTTTGTGGATAGTGGGTCCTACTGCTTTAATATGTTGTTACCCTCATAGTATACTACAATCCTGCGCAATTTCGTCCCGATCTGAATTTTCCATGTCGTGACCTCTCCTTGTCAGTGCTGCCAGATTGGGGGAAATTTTTATTTAACACCCACCACTAAATTTTAATTGAAACGGTTTACTAACTGTTTGGAAACATCTTTTTCAGAAATCGTCTATGTAATTAGATAACCGTTACAAGTAAAATTTAACGGTGGATATTGAATAAAAATTTCCCTCAAATCTGGCAGCACTGGTTGCACTATGCAACCACCGCCCCTGAAAGGGTTTTAACAGCATACAAAATATCACAAAATGCTTCCGCAGTGACGTAATATTCAGAGCGCAAAATGACATGACTTGAATGGGATGGTGCGATGCATATCCAATGTACTTGGATCACGAGAGGTGCATGAGTTCATCTTCTGAAAAAAAACGTTTGTTGTTAACCCTCAACCGCACATTAGAAAATATGGCAAAACTTGGTTTTCCCGGAAACAACTTTCAAGATTTTGATATAAATTTCGGGTTAACTGTTTTTAGGAGGACAAATACATACGATTTGTTCTTATCTTCAGTAAAATTGGCTTTAACTATTAATCCTCCTTCCATCCCTTGAAAACATGACAGAAACTTGATTTTTTCAGAAATCGATCTAGCGATTTTAATTAAAAACTTAGTGCAAAGTATTTTTGTGATCACAAAAGCAAAATTCAAAGAACTTAGAGTATAAATAAAAAAATTAGCCTGTTTTTCGCACATTAAGAAATGCAACGGGCTTTGAAAGCAAAACGTTTGCATGTAATATAAGATAACCAGATGTCCCCATTTTCTAGGGACAGTCTTTATTTTCACGGCATTTTCCTAAGTTGAAAAAAAATGTAGAAAGTAAATTATCAATCAATAATACTTTATTTTTAGTCCTTATTTATTAAGAACGAAAAAATACATCCGTAATATGATAATTGTAGCAATTTTGAGCGCTTCTCTATTATAAAGATACTCCAATCTGGTCAGCCTAATGTAATATTGTTTATGGCAGTATTAGAAACATCATTTATATTTATTCGAAATTTTCATTATCCCTATTTTGAATATCGTTTTCTTAGTTCCCTATATCACACTAAAGTTATGGGTACTTTTGGTATTCATGAAAATGTTAGACCTCAATTTTTTTTTATGTTATTACACGTTTTGAAGTGTTAAGAATCTGAAAATCACAAAATTTTTATTATTCACTGTCAAAAAAAATGTCCTGTTTGCTGCAGTTTGCTGCCAAAAGTTTTCTGTAATTCAGAAAAGTACTTTCTATCAACGGAAAAATTACGTTGATAGAACATATTTTTCTAAATTACAGAAAATTTCTAGCAGCAAATTGTAGCAAATAGGACTTTTTTTGACAGTGTGTCCATCCGTAGGTTAGTCAAATGTTACTAACCTTAATAAAGTTGTCAGTAAATTAGCTTAAGGTAACTGCATTGAATCGGGGGAGGCTAGATTACTTGGTGGGTTATTTCAGTACGCGGCAATGTCGAATGATCGGAAAAGTTCGTAAGAAAATTCTCTTAGAACATATGCAGTATACGATGTAGTAGAAAATTTTTAATACAAATGTATGATGGGGAAATGAGCAGAGTCTACGTATGCCAAATAGTTTTATAAGGAATCTTTAACAGTTCGCAGCAGTTTCTCTTGCTTTCCTTTCAGTTTTCTTTTATGACGATAAATTTTTGTAAATAATTGTATTTAAAACAATAACTACTGAGAGACTAACTAATCTTGAAACTAAATGCAAAACTGGTGTACAAACGATAAATGGACAATAAGACTTCTGCACACACCATAAATTTTAAGCCAGCACAACCGGTTTCGAAAGGACGTAGCCTTCCTTCATCAGGTGCAAAAAAACACGTGCTACTGCCTTGGAGACAAAAGCAGGGCTTGCCTTTGTCTCCAAGCATGTCTTGCTTTTGTCTCCAAGGCAGTAGCACGTGTTTTTTTGCACCTGATGAAGGAAGGCTACGTCCTTTTGAAACCGGTGTTGCTGGCTTAAAAAAATTTATGGTGTGTGATGAAGTCTTATTGTCTATTTAGCTAATCTTGTTTCTTCACGGTGAAAATAATCCCCACACTTTTAGATTATGGGAAATTTTTCGTATACTGTCAAGTTAAAAAATTTAAATATCTAAAGAAGTTTTCACAGAAAAATAATGAAATTTAATTGGGTCCTTTCATCATTATCATAAATGATATTTTAAAATTTGTCCGATTTGATTACAATCATTGATTTTGATATAATCTTGAGAAAGCCTAACGAACTTACAAAATAGGTAATTAACGTAAAGGCCAACACTTTGATTTTGTGATTTCATACCTCAAATTATTACTTTGAAAAATCGGAGATCAAAAACTTTCATAAATATTAAATTTTTAAACTTATAGTATTATTAGAACTAAAATGATATTTAAAAAAATAATAATGCGAAAAAAGCAAAATCTATGTCCAAAACAGAGTGCTACGTATAAAGAAACAATGCATTATTACGGCAGTTTTCATAAAACAATTACAAAAAGATCTAAATATGTACGATGTCGAATTTATTCTTGTAGCATTGTAAGCATTTATTTTAGAAAAGTTAACTAGTATTTCAAATTGATTCACCGGAAAGTCAATAATTATTATTAAAAAAAATTAATGACCAATACCATTGATACTGAAACAATTTCTTCCAAATACAACATAAAAATAGTGTGTTTAATTTAAAATAGTGCAGTATGTTTCTTATAAATTAAAAAATAATTAATATAATCATACGTTTTCTTATTCTGTAAGGTATTTAGCTTTATCACAACATTAAAGTGATTGATATTTACAGATGAAGAAAATTATATTGTAAATAAGCTTTAGCCAATAATCGAATAAGCAGATTTATTTAACATATTTTAAATTAGTCAAATAGTTTCCATTGTTTTTTATTTCTCTTTTACACTTTGTTGTCGGGGTATTTTTCTCTAAAACACATTATTTAAGCGAAGGATTTTGTTTAAATGCGTTTAAATGATTTTAATTTTATTCCCAGAAATCGATGCTGTATATGTCACAGGCGAATGTACACGCCGAAAGCAGTTAGGGAGTTAAACAGGAAAATGAAATGTACCTCGCTTTCCGCTGACAATATGTTAGTATTAAATTACTGACTCAGAAGTGTCAACTCTGCAGATTTTTGAAAACGAATAATTTTTAATATTACAGGGACCGGAGAGTGATGTCATTTTTGCGCATGTCGATATTTGATTGTCATTTATCAGCTCATTGTGTCCTTGAAGAAGTGCCAAAGACATTTTAAGGTTAAAGGGATTTTTTTATTTGTAAATTATTAAAGCTTATTTTATTTTGCTTCATTAATATTAATATTATTATTTTTCCATTTATAGTAAAATGGCCAGTCAAATAAAAGAAAGAGTTTATATTCGGCATTGTATGATTTTTGAGTTTCGAAAGGGTACTAACCCAACAGTTCCAACAAAAATCATTTGCGATGTTTATTCAAGTGCATTAAGCCTTTATAAATGCTAAACGAGTTTTTTTTAAAGTTAAAATTCGGTAATTTTGATTTTTCAAACTAGTGTCGATCTGGAAGACAAGCAACTTTAGGCAATGACATGTTAAGGGCGAAAATGGAAGCAAATCCGTGTCAAACAATCAAAAAACTGTCAAACACTCTTATCTAACTTTGGACTACAGTCGGTAACAAAAGTATCCGAACACTAGCAAAAATTCCTATATAAAAAAATAGAGTTAATACTGTTTTGTTAAATAAATCCTTGTCTAATCTTAGTCAGTCTAAGAACATGATTCAACAAGGATTTATTTAACAAAACAGTATTAACTCTACTTTTTTTATATAGGAATTTTTGCTAGTGTTCGGATACTTTTGTTACCGACTGTACCATCCAAGAACATTTGCAGCATGTTGGTAAAAAGTAAACCGAGCAAGTGTTTGGATCTCGCATAATCTGTCCGAAGGAGAGATAGGTAACCGATCGAGCACATAGAACTTATTGCTTCAGCGGCACAATAGAGAAGCACTTTTTGATCACTTGATCACTGGAGAACAAAATCAGTCCTTTGTGATAATCCAAAAAACAAAAGGGCAAGGCTCTCTTCGAAAATAAATCGCCAGCAAAGTACAGCTAAGCCAGGTTTACGCCACAAACAGGGGCTTTTGTGTGTTTGGTGAAGTATTCGCTTGGTAGTTCATTTGAAAGTGCTGAAATCTGTACAAACTGCAAATGTAGACCTTTACAGTAACAACTGGATCGAGTAAATCAATTTTTAATGGAAAAGTGCCCAACGATTGTCAAAAGAAAAGACGTTATTCTACAAAAAGGTAACGCAAGACCGCACTATGTAAGAAGAAACCTGAAAAAAAAAAAATGAATTGCGGCGGGAGGTATTGCCTCACCTACCATAATCGTCCGATAATGCGTCGCCGGATTTCCATTCATTTTTATCACTACAATAATATTTCCTAAATGGCAAAACGTTTGAATATTTGGATGATATCCAAAGTGCAATCTCTAGAGATAGGGCAGATCGTGCGAAATGACTTTAGAACATATTCGGAGTTCCTGCGCCTTTAATACAAATTCTGAAAAGTACCACCAGTCTTATCTCACTGGATATACAGTCGGCTGCAAAATTATTCGAGCACTAGCCAATAATTCCTATATTTAAAAAGTACACTTAAGACTGTTTTGCTAAGTAAATCCTCGTCGAATCATGTTCTTAGACTGATTAAGAACATGACTCGACAAGGATTTATTTAACAAAGCTGTATTAAGTGCACTTTTTTTGGCAAGGATTATTGCTAGTGCTCGAATAATTTTGCAGCCGACTGTAAAAGGCGTATTTGACAATTTGGAGTGGCATCATATTCTTACTTCTCTACAAGATCTCAAATGCTCGGGAAATTTGGCGGGAGTCATCACTTCTTATCTATCAAAAAGAAAAATTATAATTAATTGAGGCAATGGCAGCTCTGAAAGATCCCAATCTAAAGGCTGTCTTCAGGGTTCATGCTTGGGTTCAATACTTTGGAACCTAATTGCAAATAAGATTTTGCACAGCATGAACTCGGAGGGCTTTGAAACTGTCGCTTATGCTGATGACTTCCAGCTAATCCTCTGGGGTAGAATTAGAAAAGAGCTGGAGGATATTGCCCGGGAGGCGCTCTATCTTTATTCCATAATCTCTTAAATAAACTTGATTTATCTCTATCTGCCACAAAAGCGCAAGCGTTAACCTGTAAATATACTAGATTGATACAAAGAATGCCCGTGATGAGGATTGATGGCGTCAGTGTCACACTTCACATTAAGGTTCTGGGCATCACTGTCGGCAGATGGTTAGCCCACATAAATGATCTCAAATTGAAAACGCCATCACACTACCATAGTGCAACAAAAATGGTATGGAGAATGGTGGGGAATCTCAACCTCATTCCTGAAAATCTGGTATACTACCATAGCCTCCTAAACTAGATGCCTGTTGCATTGCTCGTAAACTTGGCAACAGTTGAAGCGGTAGACAGCTCCACCTGGTACAGATTTCGTGACTTTTTTATTCAATTGTCACCAATAATTTTAAGAAGTGATATATGATATATATAATCGACGTTTCTTTGATTCTGTTCGCCTTTTATGTATATCAAATCCCACTTTTATAAATTATTGGTAGCTGTTGAATAAAAAAGTCGCGCAATATGTCCCAGGTGGCGCTGTCTGCCGCTTCAACTGTTACCAAGTTTACGAGCAAAGCGACAGGCATCTAGTTTAGGAGGCTATGATACTACAATCACTGGTCAACAGTAGTTATGGTGCCTAACAATTTTGAATAATTTCTGGCTATATTCGGGTCACTGATTCCAAAAATGTTTTCAGTTTTGCCCCATCAGCTCTAGATTTTTAGCTTACATCTACGTTATATGCCAAAAATACCGTACATTTAACGATGTGGAAATCGGTCAAAATACTGTGCAGACAGTCAGTGGTGGATCCAGAACTTCACTTTTGGGGGGGGCTAAGATATTTCAACGTGCTATTCTAGACCAATAAAAAATTTACAATTGCAATATTCAATAGTGAATGTCAGTGTTTTGGGGGGGGGGGGGCTTCAGCCCCCTAGCCCCCCCCCCCCCCCTTAAATCCGCCACTGCAGACAGTGTAGTTTTGTGCTCATGTTACAACCAAGTGCACAAAAAGTAGAGAGCATATTTTGCACTACTTCTTCATAGTTAGGAATTTTGTAATTACCAATGAAATTATTCACTTCAATTTTTCGCCCCCTCAGTATCATTCATTAAGTTCAATTATATTTTAATAAAAAAAAAAAGAAGAAGAAGAAGAATCATAATAATAATACTAGTAATAGTAATAGTCATAATATTAGCAATAGTAATAGTCATAAAAATAATAACAGTAATAATAATAATAGTAATAATGTTCATTATAATTATAATTATATCGCATAAACTAGAGCTGCTAGAACAAAATGGATGGCATTTTTGGAAATAGCAGCACCAAAATAGTCAAAATCAATTTGAAAATTTCAGGCACCACGAAAAAAAGTTTTTTTGTTGACCTGTGTAATAAAAAAATTTTAACCTATGGGGCTGGCGTCTCGGGAGGGAACTCCTAACCACTACTACTATTCTTGTAATTTGTCGTCTGCCTTCCACCTAAGAAATCCCACCCCAAGACCAGCTGAATGGCTGGACAACATCCGTAATAGAAAAAGTCTTCTGTCAAAATTAAATAGCATATTTAACTTATTAATGGATATTTGTAATCTCACAGATTAGTCTCTTGCCTGCTCGCTCTATTTACTTTCTAAAATCCTCAACTTAATTCTCAAGTGGTGTCTATCTCAGGCCATCTCAGGAAATTATCTTCTATTGAATATCATAGCTGCACTTTGTACAATTTTCTCAACTGAATTTCATAGTTCTAGAGTGTGAATGATTCACTGTTCCTAATCTCAGCACAAATCACTTAGAGATGCCCTCTGTCGCGCGGGGCATTGCCCGGCATTACCTCATTTAGTTTACTTTGTCTTCAACCTTGAAATATTCATCTGAGATGCCCATTGTCGCTTGTTTTTTTTTTTTTTTTTTTTTTTTTTTTTTTTAATAAACGTTCCGGAGGATGGGCCTAGCATAGCTAGAAGAGCTCGACACCACTCCTGGAGTGGTGAGCGGCACCTCCTCCCTTTTAATCTTTAGAGATTTTGCTCAAAAACCAATTGATTTTTATCGATCTAATACGAAAACTTGCACACTAGATGCTTAAAATTTGTTGATAATGAGAGTGATTACATAATTAATTAAAATTAAAAACTTGTTAAAGAATTATCTGTTTGAATTTATTGTAAAAAAAAAAAAAAAAAAAAAAAAAAAAAAAAGTTGTTCCTTTCCAGTCCCCTAATTTTTTATTTTATTTTTTATTTGTTTAGTAACAAACTACTTTGGTTAATAAAAACGAAAATAATTTACAAGAAATAGTGGTATGAAAAAGTGCTGAGAGTTGTCAGTTCCGTAGATTTAAAAAAATGATAAAAATCCTACTTTGCTCTTTTTTAAAACGTAGGTAAAAAGCAGAGCAAGATAATTAATAATATTTCTTTCTATAGTGATTTTATCAAAAAGTAATTAGTCTTATTTTTTATCTATATTTTAATAATTTCGGTCATTTTCTGTAATGCCTTTAATTTCTTCTTTCAGCTGAATAAAATAAATTTACTTTATATTTTTTAAATTTCTTTTCTGTAGTTCTAAAATTAATGCATAAGGACAAAGGAACGATTAAAATATATATATATATAATCGAGTAAGTATGAAAAAGTATTTTACTAATGGCACTAAATAAATATTGATTGAATAGCCTATAAAAACAAAATTAAACTAAATAAATATTTTAAAATGATAAAATAGTATAAATATTTTGAATGTGGAATTTCAATGCTCTAGCCTTATTCTACAGAAGGCAATTCTTTTCTTTAAGTTGAGTTTAGTTTGACTTGTGCACAAATTACATAAATAAATAAATAAACGTAAATACAAAAACTACTGGAATATTCTCTTTGTAAAAAAATAATTGCTTCGCTTGAAATAACGAAAGTGTTTGCTATTGATTTCAAAATATTTTGGGGCAAACAAATGCAAAAGAGTAAGAGAGAATTTTTTTTAACTAGTACTTTACATATTTAACATTGACAAACGTAAATACAGTGCGAATTTCATTTAACCTCGCTATTCATTATTTTGTAATAAAAGAAATTATTGGTAAATGCAAAGCTATTTCAAAAACAGCCAATTCAACTTCTTTTCCAAACAATTTATTTGTTTAAGTAGACGTATATAAAAATATTTTCTTATACAAACAAAAAGACTCGTTGCGCTTTAGGCAATGATTGAAGAAAGTGATAAAATATTTCTAGCTTGAATACAAAAAAAGACCATTTTCGTCTTCAAATGTCCTTTTGGATTTCTTTTGAGAGCACTTTTTCTTTATTTTTCTGTAATTTCTTTTTTACTGAAAACGAAAATACAGAAAAAAAAATGGTTATGTAATTTTACGCATAAGAATTTCAATTGTGAAAAATTGTAATTAAATTGTTGATGTTATGTTTGTATACACACACACACACATATGTGTGTGTGTATATATATATATATATATATATATATATATGCGTGTGTATGTGTGTGTGTGTGTGTATGTATACGTATGTAGGAATGTGTGTACATGATTGACATCTTTCTGAATTATTCCGTAATGATATTTGATCGTGCTTTTTTTTTTCGCACCACTTTCTTTGTAGAAATATTTTCCCGAATATATAATTACGATTAAATAAGAAGAAATTTACCGTAATTTCTGGTAGATAACCCGCAGATAAGATGTGTCATTTCTCCACCAGTAATTTTATTTCATAGAGAAATCTATACATTTTCGAAGGAAGAGCTCGTACAAATATAAATTTATTTATCAATTGAAATTTCTGGTGAAAAACTGGATTATACAACCTGCGGGGTATCTACCAGAAATTACGGTACTCTTCAAGAAAAGTAGCTTTAAGAAAGGGTGGGTCTAACAACATTATGGAATTAGTTTAAAATATGGCAGCTATTCATATATACATATATATTAGAAATATGACAATTTATAGAAATTTTCCAAATTAACCCTTTGCGGCGCAAGACAATTTGAAACATTTAAATTATACTGCCACCGGAATTCATGAACTAAATTAAACTAAAAGAAATTTTAAATTTTAAGGTTTAAAAAACCGGCCTTTTCTGATATGTTATAAACGTGAATTTTTGCTAAAATATTTCCGGGATGAATTTCTGCAGCTCGATCTTAAATTTTGCGTCCTCGTGGCGAGGACACCGCGCGTTAAGGGGTTAAACTATATAGTATGATCAATTCCAAAGCTATATATATTTATATGTACAATACAGGGTCATATCTGCCAAATTTAGCCCTTTCTGGACACCAGAAAATTTTAATATATTTTTTTTTATTATCATTATTATTTTTTTAAATCTAATTATAGTTAAACATTTACAGAAACATAAAAAAAAATTCTATTAAAATTCTGTTAAAATGCTTTATGTGTGTGCATAGCCTAATAGAAAAGTATGCAGAACCTGATTTAGAGCTTGGCACACTCGTCATCACGGTTTTTTAATAAGTCTTCTTTCTTTCTTTTTTTTTTCTTTTTACCTTATAATACGCAAAAATTCTTCGTTGATAAGAATGAAATTATTCTTATAAAAGTGTAGTATCCGTTTAGCAATGTATAAATTTCCTTCTTACACACAACTAACTTCTAATAAAAATTGTTTGCTTGTGAAAGCAAAGAATTTTTTAAAGGTTAATCATGACTATTATCTAATTATATTTTCCATTAGAATTAACCATAATGAAAACTTTCTGTTATAATGTGGTATTCTATCGGCCAATTATTCGTTTTTCCCGGTTGGTTAGTGGTTTTCTATCGGTTGGGAAAACTGGAGTACTTGTCAATTATGTGATTGTATGCGCTTTTAAGCACATATAAAATTTCTGCGAAATTATTTATAACAGAGGCATTTACTGAAAACAAAAAAATAAGTAAAATCACATAATGAAAATTTAAAAAATTAACATGATATACGTGAATAACTCCTCATTAGTATCGCAACATCACCCAAACGAAAATTCACTTTTGTACATCCAAAGAATGTACTTAAAGAGAGACTAAATATATAAGACTAGGCATTTCTAAGAATAGGATCAGTTCTCCGAATGATACAAAAACGTTAATTATTATAATCTAAGAACAAAATTTTATAATTTCGATGTTGGTAACATGATAACTTTTAATTGCGTGACTAACTAATGCAAATGAATATTTCCTTCTCTAAAAGCCTATGTATGATTAAACAGGTCTGCACGAAAAAACTGCATAAGATCTTTGTATTCTTATTGATTTTCATTTGCAAATTTAAAAAAAAAAGTAAACAAATTCGATCACATCAATTTATTCTACGAATCCCATATTTATGTTTAATTTTGGGAAAAAATATGAAATCTGATCCCATTTTTAATTGCAAAAAACACATTGAATAATAATTTCTTACTTCAACCTTTTCAGTCGCAGTGTTCCCGCTGATGCAACACCTAATTTTAATTCGCAAGTGCAAAAACTCATTTCGGAAATATTTTAGCAAAAATTTACATTTATGACATAGCAGAAAAGGCCAGAGCTACCAACCTAATCCGGCAAATTGTTAACGCCTATTGAAAAACGCCCCTTTTTCTACACCACTTTATTTTTAGAGTATTTGTTTTCTTGATTCATCGTAAATATATTTGAAGAGAATTACTCTAAAAATTAAGTGGTGTAGAAAAAGGGGCGGTACTAACAATTTGCCGGATTTGGTTGGCAGCTCTGAAAGGCCCTATTTTTTTAACCTGAAAATTTAAAATTTCTTTTATTTTAATTTTGTTCGTAAATTCCGGTGGCAGTGTAATTTAAATGATCCGAATTACCCTGCGCCGCAAAGGGTTAAATGGTTATTTATAGGAGTGAATCTAAAAAATATATATATAATTTGAAGTACAATGTAAACATTTTGCACACTAAATTAATATAGGGAAACGATCTAGAATTCTTATGAAGGTTTTCAGAACACTCTAATTAGGTAATTAGATTTTTTTAGGATGGCATGCAACTATATTTTCTAGAGACAAAATTTGGTTTCTAGATGTCAGTTGCAGAGTTTTTTCTCAGTGTAGTCCATTTTATAACTGTTTATTAAAAGATAGACATGACAGCATTTTCCCTATTATTTATCCCTGCATTCCATAAAATTAAAATAAAATTTCCTAGGAAGAAGTAAAAATGGAAATAATGCCTGGTTTTAAAAAGGATTGAATTTTTAAGTAGTTATTTTAGTAGCTGTTTCTGTAAAAACCAAAACTATATACCGATTTTAAAATTCCTTTTCATGCTCACAAAGCTTTTTGAATGAAATGATGTTGAAATTTATTGAATTTGAAATTTATCGATATTGAAATTTATCAGCAATCTTTCTTAAATATCTTTTTTTTTTTTTTCTTTTTAAGATAATGCAGGCATTATCTTAAAGTAGGTAATCATAAGTAAGTCATCATAAGTTATCATAAAGTAAGTAATTCACATGTTGACAACAAATATGAAGAGCTCATCACTCATAGCAATTCATTATCTTATGATACAAATTGCATACTTGCCAACGATCTCATTCCGAACCGTACAATTTTTAGTACACGCCTTTAAATAACGCACCAGAAATTTTTTGAGTAATTTTATTCTTATTTAATCGTAATAACATTTGGAGAGAATTACTCTAAAAATAAAGTGGTGTGAAAAAAGGGGCGTTTTTTGTTGGCAAGTATGTACAAATGAGATTAACACTTTCGAGACCACTGACGTAGATTCACGTCATTTGAAAATCTGAAACTCCACCAGTAGGCGTTTCTTTTGCAATTAGTATGTTATTCGTTTCTTAAAAATGTACACAATTTTCATATTTACACAATCAATATATTTTGGATACAAATACTTTGATTACAGATAGTATGATTGTAATGCATATCCATTTGTAATATAAATGCGAAAACAGAAAATATTGTTCTGAAAAATTGTAACTTACGAGAATAACGTTCACAGGCGGACCTTACTGTCAAAGAGACAAAAACATGTAGTCGCGAAAGTGTTAATACGAATATAGAAAGATGTAAACAACTTCAATCAAAGCAAGATTGAATCATACGCGGTTAAATTTAGTTTTTCAGAGATAAAGAGTTAAAAATTAATAATAAGAGTAATAAACTATATTATTTTACATGGGAGATTTTAACCAATAATTACCGTAATTTCTGGTACATACCCAGCGGATTATATAATCCAATTTTGCACCAGAAATTTCAATTGATAAATAAATTTATATTTGTACGAGCTCTTCCTTCGAAAATGTATAGATTTCTCTATTAAATAAAATTACTGGTGGAGAAATGACACATCTTATCTGCGGGTTATCTACCAGAAATTACGGTAACTCTTTATTGTGAATAACTCGAGAAATACAATTTTTTAGTTTCGTAAACTACAAAAGGCGAAGAGTAAATATTGACAAATAGGGAATTTTGTACAATTTTTTTTTTTTAATATCTTTAATTCCTTTCAGCAAGTACCATACATTTTTTAATGAGTTATTCCTATTTTATTAAATGTATCGTTGCCTTTCTGAAAAACGTGTTTACCTCTTAGGTACTAGCACACTAACTGAATAGGAATATTGATGTAGTATCATTTGGATAAGATACAATATATGCACAAAAAAAAGTAATCTTAAAAATCTTCGGGGTTAATATAACATTTGTGCAGTGGTGTTTAAACCTTTGATGGACAAAGTAATTACGCTCATTTAATAAGGAAATCCACCAAAATTTTAAAATAATGTTGAGAAAAGAAAAATAAATGACTTTTTCCATCAATGTTATAAAATCAAAATTATGTTCAATAATTATGCGATGAGTTTTTGCTGTTGGGAAATAATAATTGCGTCCTGATGAAGAAGATGCTGGGTGTTAAAGGGTTAAATGTTATTTTGATTATGGATTACTAAAAAAAAAAAAAAAAAAAAAAAAAAAAAGATTATAAGATACTTTATCGTTTGAGAAAAAAATTGGAAAAAAAAACTTTTTTCTTTCTTTTTTTTTTTTTTACAAGGAACTTGAGGGAATATTGATCAACAGTTTTACGTAAATAACACAGGCCTGCAATGAAATAATTATTTTTTCTTCAGGATGATGTGTTTTTCTGGTGAATTTTTGTATGCTGATTAAAGAAAATCTATCCAAAAATTTCCATCACGTACAGTTTTAACAAAAAAATGGGATTGTTTGAGCTTAATGCTCCACTTTTTAAATTCCAATCTAAGTTATTTCCCGGAAAATGTAGATGATGTGAGTGAAGAACACATATAGCTATTTCATCAAGACATCAAAGAAATGTAGAGGAGGTATCAGGGACGATGGCGAGTTACCATGATAGCAGATTATTGTTGGATGCTGCATAGATAACCCCCCCCCCACCTTTTAAGGCTATCAAGCCGTACACAAGAGAAAAAGCTATAATGGGATCTTCTGCGTAAATAAACACATTTAAAAGATAATGAGAGCCTATTTTAATGTATTTTATTTATAAATAATTTCGAATTTATTACAGCATCTGTGTGACACTGCCTGATCTTCATCCTTGCTCTGTGAAAAATCCTTACATGACAGGAAGAAAAGACAAGCATTTCTGTATTCAGCATATCAAAACACATTAGAAACACCCAACGCAGTGTAAAAGAAATGGAAAAGCATTATTTCACAGGCCTGTGTAATGTTTCAAAAAAAAAAAAAAAGAAACTCGAAAAATAAGCAAATAAATAAAATATTGCATATGTAGTTGTTTTAAAAATATAACTACTATTGTCTTACACAGTTGTTACAATTTATGGGCTAAAATTTATAACTTTATAATTTTATATTTTATGCATTTATTTTCATTTATCACTCTGTATAACTGTCTAATGATAACATAATCCAATTAGTGAAACCATATAAACAAAAATAAATAAATAAATAAATTTTGTTAAACCTTCTTGTCCCTCTTGATGTTACCAGAAAAGAACAATCTCTTGATTTATTCCTTTAAAAAATATTCCTTAAAAGAAAAAAGGGAAGGAAACACGTAAGCATTTAATGATTTTTCTCATAGCTCTGTTTTTTGTTAAAAGTGCATAAACAAAAACAAAATAATAATAATAATGAACCGAGGTTTCAAAAAACCAAAAATAAAAACATTTGATAATAAACAAAATTATATTATTAAATCGCGATAAATAAATATAATAGGTTAAAGAAACCTACATTTATTAAAGTAGAAGATAAAGGAAAACAGATAGGAAATGTCTTCTCCTCAGAAATTACAACATTTTTAAAGAAAAATATTAGTTTATTTAGTTAAATCGTTTGTTTCAACTTAATATATCATTGTATAAATGCTTCTTCTGCAGAATTTTTTAAATATAAGATGCAGAAAATAATGTAAAATATTACAGAACACAAACGATTTGTACAAGGCAATTATAACAAATAACACTACACTGAAAAAAAAAAAAAAAAAAAAACTGCTACCGTTCTTGCTGATTTTTATGTAAAATGACCTCCTGAATTCGAATATAACCCCAATTTTGCCCTATCACCCGCCGTTTTCTTGGGACGTCACCTCCTCCCCCAATTTTTATCACTCTTCCGTAATCTCATGGCCATGAATTTAATTTGGAGAATAGAAAATAATTATTTTAACTCTTTAAAATAAAAAAATATATAATATATGATAAGTGATAATAATAATTTATTAATAAAATATAATAAATGTCACTTATAATTTCAGTGGCAAATCCATCCCCCTAAATCTTCCCCTTGCTGAAAATGTTCATGTTATAGAATTTTTCATTTCTTTAGGCCCTCATAAGATATTTAACAATTAAAATATTTCTTTTATCCACTATAAATCAAATTTATAGCCATAAAATTACCGAAAAGTGGCAAAAATAGGGAGGCGTCCAAAACAAGTGGTGGGTGATAGGGCAAAATGGTCGTCATATTCGAATTCAGGAGGTCATTTTACATAAGACTTTGTAAAAATGGTGTTGGGGACAATTTTCATGCCGAGCAGCGTAATGTGCGAATATCTTCAAACTGAAACTCTTCCGTTTATGCTGCAACACGATTTTCACTGTGAAAAACCATAAATTATTTTAGAAATATACCCGCAGTCCGGAATTACGCAGTTCGCGATACAGAGGATAATAACAATGTAAAAACGTACAAAAAAAAAAAACTTGGAAGTGAAAAACAAACCATTTTAAACTGCTTGAGAAATTCGCAAATGTTTGCCATACACATAATCCCTTCCCCGAAAACTTACACATGTGCATTTTATGTTTCGGAATAATGATTCTCTAATGATTTGTCAAGTTTTCTCAAAGATTTGTAAAGTTTTCCTGAAATACATGCTTGTTATACGAAAACAACTTACCAAAAAAATATTTATTTTTTAATAAAAATTATATCTGACTAAATAATTGTGCGATTCCCAAGCACACAAATAATATATGAACGCACTGTATGTGAAACTAATGTTAAAGCATAGCCTCCTAAACTAGATGCCTATCGTGTTGTACGGAAACTTGGCAACAGTTGAAGCGGTAGGCAGCGCCACCTGGTACAGATTGCGTGACTTTTTTATTCAAGTCACCAATAATTTTAAGAAGTGATATATAATATATATAATCGACGTTTCTGCGATTCTATTCGCCTTTTATGTATATCATATCCCACTTTTATTATTTTTTTGGTAGCTGTTGAATAAAAAAGTCGCGCAATCTGTACCAGTTTGCGCTGTCTACCGCTTCAACTGTTGCCAAGTTTCCAAGCCACGCGACGAGGCTATGCTCTGTAGCACTGGTCTCGTATGGAAAGAAACTCTTCCGCGAGCTCCTGCATTTGTTTCTCAATACTAGCTTTCTGAGGGACCCGTTGTAGCTAGTTTATACAACATTAATTAACACTTTCGCGACAGCATGATTTTGCCTTTTTGACAGTAAGGTCACCTATAGGCGTTATTCTCTGAAGTTAAATCATTCAGAATAAAATTTTCTGTATTCACATTTATATTTCAAATGAACAAATATTATAATTATGCTCTTTCTAATCAAATTATTTATATCCATAGTATAATTATTGTATACATATGAATATCGGGTATATTTTTAAGAAAGAAATAACATATGAACTGCCAAAGAAACGACCTCTGGCGGAGTTACAGATTTTTAAATGACATGACTCTGTGTCAGCATTCACAAAAATGTTAGTCATATTAAAAAAAAAAGTTTTACTGCGAGATCACTAGCCGCATACTTAATACAAATGAGTTTTTTTATTCGAATTTTCTGGTTGCTATTAAATAAAATTACCTTGATACAACGATTTCAAAAACTTTCAAATACTACAATCACAATAATAAAAATTATTGTATATATAATATATATATATATAATTAATGCATAATATAAGTTATTCCTAAATACCACAAAAATTATATTTAGCCACAAAGCAATATTTCAAAACAGTTAGCCGCACAACACGGCAGAACCATCTTCAATTTTTTTAATATAAAAATGAAGAGAAAATGTACTCCTTCTTATCGCGGAATATCCATTAAACCTGCTTCGCGTCACTTACATACCTGCCAACCTACAAATTAATATCCAGAAGACTGTCAGTACCCACCTTTTTTTTTTTTTTTTTTTTTTTTTTTTTTTAATATATACCAGTCTTTTTTAGAATATTTTTCTTCTTTTTTAATCGTAATTACATTTGAAGAAAATTCTCTAAAAATAAAATGGTGGGGTAAAAAGGGGCGGGTTCTAAAAATCTTTCAGCTATCATCTAGTAGGTTTCAGGTATGCACTTTCTCTCTCGACGGTGACTATTGAATAAAAAAAAGGCCAAATCTGTAACCTGATTGTGTATATCAAATATCACATCTAAAATTATTGATGATTTTAGAATAATAAATCCGCCAGATCTGGCAACACTGGTTATAATAGTTGCAAACTGCATATATAGCCTCCTAAACTAGACGCCTGTCACTTTACTCGTAAACTTGGCAACAGTGGATGCAGTAGACAGTGCCACCTGGTATAGATTGCGCGACTTTTATATTCAACTGTCACCAATAATTTTAAGAAGTGATATAGGATATATATAATCGACGTTTCTTCGATTCTATTCGCCTTTTATGTATATCATCTCACTTTTAGAAATTTTTGGTGGCTGTTGAATAAAAAAATTGCGCAATCTGTACCAGGTGACACTGTCTACCGCTTCAACTGTTGCCAAGTTTCCGAGCCACGCGACAGGCATCTAGGTGAGGAGGCCATGGTTAAAGTTACAAATCATTTGAAGCATTTTATGTTACAAGGTAATTCAAATTATTTGTGTTTTTCTACAATTTGCAACATCCTAATTATGAATCGGAAGATTTCCGTTTATTAACACTTTCGCGACAGCATGCTCTTGTCTTTTTGACAGTAACGTCCGCCTGTGGGCGTTATTCTCCCAGATTGCAATATTTGAGAACAATTTTTTTTGTATCCACTTTCATGTTACAAATGGATGTATATTATAATTATACTCTTTCTAATCAAAGAATTTGTATCCATAGTATATTGATCGTACAAATATGAATATTGGGTATATTTTTAAGAAATAAATAACATACAAATTGTAAAAGAAACGCCCACTGGTTGAGTTACAGCTTTTCAAATGACGTGAATCCAGAGCATGATTAAGGGGGAAACATACATTATTTATACATACACCGTTATTTTTTAACAAATACTTTCCTCTTATAATAAACAGAAAATTCTCATTAAAAATTATTTTAAAAGAATGCTGGTGTCTAATAACGGTGAGTAAATTGGATTGTTTTACACCGTTCATTTTTTATGAAAAATATTTCCTCGTCAAAGCGTGGAATTTCTAGTCTGATATCAAAGATCTCTTAAATAATCAAATAATTTTACAACGTATTTTTAGAGCTTAAAAATATTATATGTGTCATGGAGAATATCTTCTTAACTTTTTAGTAAATTTTAATAAACATTCCTTTTAAAATTAACTATCAATAATTAAATTTAAGATTAAGATTTAACGTATTCCTTTTATATTTTAAACAATTTTCACAATATTAAGAATCATAATTTTAATGTTTATTACCGTATTAAGTAGATGTTATATGAAAATAAAACTAATTTTATTTAATTAAATATAATCAACACAAATGGCAACAATGGTATGTTTATTTTTTTTTTCTGTTGTATAATGAGAATGAGTAGATTTTTGTATTTGTTTTTTAAATTGTTTTTTAAATATTCGAATTTTTCAAAGCTCATTTACAAAAATATTAATGATTTAAAATTGTTGAAAGAAAGAAGATGGACTGAAAATATAGAAATAAAATATCTTTATTTTAATTTCTAATGCGGCATATTTCAATATTCCTCTTTTGTATTCTGTAGTACTATTATATAACATACATATAATATCAGATAATCATGCTTTTGATATCAGGTCATACATATACTATACTTTCCGATATCCTAATTAAAATTCCGTAGTTAGTCCCGCCCTTTTTCTCACACCAGTAAAATTTAGAGTAATATTCTCCAAATGCAATTACGATTAAAAAAGAAGAAGAATACACTAAAAAGATTCTGGTGTGAAAAAGAAGGCGGCGCTAACAATACTACGGAATATTAATTAGTATGTTAGCAATTATCAGGGGTCGTACTCTCCGCCCTTTTTTCAGGAAACTCTCAGAGATAAGGAATTTCAGCCAGAGCCTGATTAAGGGGGAAGCACACATTATCTCCGCTCTCACCGGAATATTTTTACAATTATTTTTTACTTCATGTCATGGAAATTCCACGCTTTGACGAGGAAATATTTTTTATAAAAAATGAACGGTGTAAAACAATCCAATTTACTCACCGTTATTAGACACCAGAATTCTTTTAAAATAATTTTTAATGAGAATTTTCTGTTTATTATAGGAGGAAAGTATTTGTTAAAAAATAACGTTGTAAGTATAAATAATGTGTGCTTCCCCCTTAATCAGGCTCTGATTTCAGCCTTTTTTGCAACCACTAATTTCATGCAGAAATACTCCTGATACATTCATAGTAATTTGCCATGATTATATAGACTAGATATTGTTGCATAAAATTAGTGGAAGCAATAAATTTAAAAATTTCTCATCCTTGAGAGTGTCCTGAAAAAAGGGCGGAGATTACGACCCCTGCAAATAAGCATATAATATCAAAAAATCGTACATTTGATATCAGGTTATACATATATTATAGGACAATGATTTCGAGATACGTGTAACCATTACAAACGTACAACTAGTATGTTGCGGCTACCACAAGACTTTCTTCTATATAATTTTACAAATTCATGTAGTACAAATTATTTATTAAATTATTATTTATGAAAAGTATTTTCCATGATAAATTCAGACAGTTTTTATCGGACAGAATTATAACACTAAATAACGAAAGAAAGTCATATTTGTTCCAACATCAGAAGAAAAACGATTTTGTCCTTTTTTTTGTGTGTGTGTGTGTGAAAAAATGAAACAAAAATCGTTAACTTTGTTTTAAATTATTACAGACCTATGGTAGCTATGGGATCAATGGTACAAGAAGTAATCGAGACGTGTATCCAATAGGCAGGGGTTGTACTTTCCGCACTTTTTTCAAGACATTCTCAAAAATAAAAAATTTTGTTTTTTAAGCCACGACTAATTTTATGAAGAAATATTTCTGGATATATTTACAATGATGTGCCATGATTTTATAGGGTAGAAAATATTGCATAAAAATAGTGGTAGCAATAAATTTAAAAAAAAAACTTTATTCCTCAGAGTGTCCTGAAAAAAAAGGCGAAGAGTACGACCCCTGCCAATAGGACCCCCCATACCATCACTGCAGGTGATGGACAGCGTGACGAATCCCAGCTGGCAATGTGCATTATCCACAATGCCATTAAATACGGATAAGACAATTCTGACGCTGTAAATAGGATTGTGATTTGTCTGAAAGGCGACTTTACGCCATTCCTGCGTCCAGGTTTGTCTTTGATCACACATTAAAGACGCCTATATCTGTGATGCAGTTTTGAGGGTAATCAAAATTTGGTAGCCTCATACTGGGTACCTGGTGGTATACCTCATACCACCTGGAGTCATGGTATGCGATATCATTGGATACATGTCTCGATCACCTTTTGTTTTCATTCCCGCCACTCTGAATACCAGCCATTACATTTCTGACAAGTTAAGGTCCGTCGCTCTGCCCTATATCCAAGGCCTCTGAAGCGCTTTACTTAAGCAAGACAATGCATGACCGCAATTTGTCCGTATTATACGGACCTTCCTTGATGCAGAATGTGTTTGACTGCTGCTCTGGCCAGCACGTTCACCTGATCTCGCACCAATGAAAATGACTGTTTAATCGTTGAAAAGCGAGTGGTGCGCACCACTCACCAGCAACTACGGTCTATGAACTGTGGCATCCTGTTGAAGATTCATGAAGTGCTGTACCCGAATATATCATCCAATTGCTGTTCGTTTTAGTGCTTCGGAAGATAACTGCAGTTATTACTCCTAGATTTCGCTGCTTTATGTACTGTTTTTTCAGGATATATTACTCAAAACTTCCTGAAAATTTAATTAATTGTCTACTATATTGGTGTTGCAATTTTCACAAACATGAGTGTATATTAGATTTCTTTTCTTTATCTTTATTTTCTTTATTTTTTTTCTTTTTCGATATTTTTTTTTTTTTTTTTTTTTTTTTTTTTTTTAGTTTTTCATGTAGATTTCTATCAGTTAGATCTTAAGATAGAAGATGTTTTACTTGTTTCATTTTTTTTTTTTTTTTTTTTTTTTAATTTGAACTTTATTTTTAAAACTTTATTTTCTGAAGCAAGAAAGTGAGCGCCGTCAACATGAAAGTGAGAAAAAATCTGATTCTAGGATCCATATTTTGGAAAACTCAATCTTACAGACAGCTTGGCGATAAGTTATGGACCCAAAAGCTGTAAGCTCAAACAATCCTGTTTTTTGTAAAAACTGTGTGTGATGATAATTTTTTAATAGTTTTTCCTTAATCAGCATCCAAAAATACTCCCAGAAAAACACATCACGTTAAAGAAAAAAGTCTCATCGTTGACCTGCGTAATTCGACTTTATAATCAAATTCTCAGAAATAAAGCGAGAATTTATCGCAATGTTAATGGTTTCATAATATTCATAATACTGTTTCACTATCCACCCCCCCCCCCCCCCGACAAAAAGATAGGAACAAAGTGTTTTTTCTTTGATTTTTCATAAAATAACGTTTTCTAAATTGTGCTTATCATTTATTATTATTATAAAATAACACTATTCCTGGACTATTTTTTGTTTTAAGACTAATTTAGAAAAATTTTTCTAATTTAAGACTACACAGCGCGGCAAAAAGATAGAAACAAAGGTTTTCTTTAATTTTTGAATATGATTATTTTGAATATGAATATTTTGAATATGATTCAAATATTTAATATGTTTTGATATGATAATATTTTGTTATGATAATAAATGATCAGCACAATTTAGATAATGTTATTTTATGAAAAATTAAAAAAAAAAAACCTTTGTTCCTATCTTTTTGTAGCGGAGTGTAGTCTTAAATAAAAAAAATTTTGTCTTAAAACTTTTCTAAATTAGTCTTAAAACAAAAATCAGTCCAGGAATACTGTTATTTTATAATACTAATAAATGATAAGCACAATTTAGATAACGTTATTTTATGAAAAATGAAAGAAAAACTCTTTGTTCCTATCTTTTTGTCGCGGGGTGTAGAATAGTATAAAATCTTGATCATTTCATCTATTCAGTGTATTGGCTTACCTCATACGCATAGCTCGGGAATCTATATTTCTGGTTTAAAGATTTAGAAAATGACACTACACATTCGTTTAAAATGAAGGCTTTTTTTCCCCCTCCATGTATTTTTCTTCAAATCGATAGATTATTATAGAAATAATTTTACGTATTTGTGTTCACATGGCTTAAATTTCCTTCACAGCAATCGATTCAACATAAATCAATAGCAAAAGCACACGTCGAAGGCACTTAAGGGTTTAAAATAATTATGGAAGTTTTCTTCTAAAAAATAGTCTATTGTTTTAGAATTAACGCCTACTGGCAGGGCTCTATTTTTTTTTTTTTTTTTAAGCTTAATTTTTGTTTTTCTTTCTACAATTTGTTAACTCTTTGAGGAGCAAGCAAATCTTCTCATTTAAAACCAACAGGTACCAGAATTTACGAACAAGATTAAAAGAAAAGAAATAAATAAAGTTATTCCTCTAAGTTATAAAAGAAAAATTTTATAAAGAATTTCCGGGGCCAGTTTTTCCTATTGATAGTTAAAATTTGCATTTGCATTATGCAAACGGAGCACTTGAAAGGTTTAATATCAAATTACACGCTCAGAATTGTCAACCATCGGGATGACAGCGACTAGGATGATTTTTAGAAACGAATAGTTTTATTTATTTATTTTTCTTTATTTAGTGTAGCGACATTTCTGCGATTAATAGAAACAAAAATAAATTAATAGAAATAGTTGTACAAAAAATTCTGGAGATTTAGCAGCTCTGTAGATTTCAAATGCTGAGAAAAATCCTACTTTGCTCAATGTCCAATAACGTACCAATCACAGAAAATATTTTCTTAAATAGAAGTTAGTTTGGTAGGTTGGGTTTAACATCACACTAGAGCTCCGCTATTGGGCAAATATGGACTTTCTTAAATAGTAACTAGCAGGCTTTGCCCACTTCGCTGATCACTATATTTAAATGAATTCTTAAAATTCTATATCATTATTAATAAAATTTAAAAAATTAAAAAAAAAAAAAAAAAAATCACTGAAATTAGTCGAAATCTAAGGTAAAGTGCTCTCTGCGTTCGGTAATATTTTTCGTGCTCGCAACATGAGAATTCCGGGTCCTCCCCGGTAAGCTAGAAGTTTCGCGAAATCTCACCAAAGTTCATGTTGCATACACTTAATTAATACACACACTGCAAACATTTCCATTCTAAGGTCGTGTTTTTTCCCCCGCCCGCCTCAAGGTCGGGGTGGGTAATTTCGTAAAATCACTTTATAATAGTTTTTGTATACATATCTAACTGACGCATCAAAATATTTCCCTTCTGAAATAATTTAGAACAGAGTTATCCTTGAAAACTTTTTTTTTTTTTTTTTTTTTTTTTGTGATGTGTGGAGCAAATTAAGCAAAATCTCTTTATACTATGTGTTGGATACGTATAACTGACCCAACACATCAAAAATCGCTTTTCTAATATAATTCGGGGCAGGTTAAAGCATGAAAACGTGCTTTTTGCCCCGCCACACCCTACGGGGAGAGGGGGTAGTAAGTAATTTCGCAAAATTTCTTCGTAGTGTGTGTATTGGATACGCAAAGCCAATCGACACATCAAAAAATCGCTTTCCTGAGATAATTTCGAATAGGCGTACTCATTAAACATGTTTTCCTCCCCCGCGCATAAACTGGGGAAGGGGAAAATTTTACAAAATCCGTTTATAGTGCTTGTTGGATACGCATAAACAATCCACACATAAAAGCTAATTTTACTCAGACATTTTGGAGCAAGGTTATGCTTGGAAATATGTTCATTGCCCCCGATCCCAAGAAGCAGAGCCTGATTAAGGGGGAAGCACACATTATCTCCGCTCTCACCGGAATATTTTCACAATTATTTTTTACTTTATGTCATAGAAATTCCATGCTTTGACGAGGAAATATTTTTTATAAAAAATGAACGGTGTAAAACAATCCAATTTACTCACCGTTATTAGACACCAGAATTCTTTTAAAAGAATTTTTAATGAGAATTTTCTGTTTATTATAGGAGGAAAGTATTTGTTAAAAAATAACGGCGTAAGTATAAATAATGTGTGCTTCCCCCTTAATCAGGCTTTGCCAAGAAGGGAAAAATGGGGTAAATTTCAAAATCCCGTTACAATAGGTGTCGAATACATATGAACAACTTACGCTCAAAAACTCGTGACCGCAGCTCCCATAGATTTCCCGGGACAAATTTAGAGCTAAAAGTGGCTCTCGAATTTGCCCCCTCGTAACACCCCCTCCCCCTCCACACATACAAAAAAATCGAAAATCACAAAAAACGAAAATGGGTTTTTGGAATCATCCAAAAAAAGACACATGGCTTTTTAAAGCATCTTTGAAACATTTTTGGTAGAGTTCTACTCAAAAATCCGGAATTTGCGAAATTTCCGCCCGAAAATCGATTTTTCCTCTCCCCCTTAAAAATCACAAATTTCAAAATCGCAGAAAGTAGGTTTTTTTTTTTTTTTTTTTTTTTTTTTGTACCCAAGTCTAGTCTCCCCATGTGCAATTTCTTCACTGTGAAGTAATTTGGAATTGAGTTATGTTTACAAACTTGTTTTTGCTTCCTACCCACTCAGGGGAGAAAATGGGGGAGATTTCATAAAATCCTGTTACTATAGATGTCAGATACATACAGTCGGCAGCAAAATTATTCGAGCGCTAGCAAAAATTCCTTTATAAAAAAGATACATTTAATACTGTTTTGTTAAAAAAAAATTCCTTGTCGAATCCTGTTCTTAGTCAGTCTAAGAACACGATTCGACAAGGATTTATTTAGCAAAACTGTATTAAGTGTACTTTTTTTATATAGCAATTTTTGCTAGCGCTCGAAAAATTTTGTTGCCGACCATATAAACAATCCACGCAAAAAATTCGTGGCTGCGGCTCCCACAGATTTCTCAGGAATATTTTAGCGCTAAAAAGGGAAAGGGCTCTAATTTGCCATTCTCGTAACGCCCTCCCACCCCACCCCCTCCAAAAAAAATGGGTTTTTGGAAATATGCTAATGAAGAAGAATTGCTGTTTTTCAGAATTTTTTATCGTTTTTAATAGTGTTCTCCTCAAATTAACGAAAACTGATCCCCCCCCCTCTCAAAAAACTAAAATTCCAAAATCGCAGAAAATAGTTTTTTTTTTTTTTTTTTTTTTGTGTGTGTGTGTGTGTGTGTGTGTGTACTCATGTCTTGTCTCCCCATGTCAAATTTCTTCACTGTGAAGTAATTTTGAGCCGAATTATGCTTACAAACATGTTTTTGGCTCCGATCCCCCGCAGAGGAGGGGGAAATTTCGCAATAGTTTATACGTATAATTTTAGTTTGTATAAATATGTTGTGTTTATTCATTTACATATTTTTTGTATGAACTTATCATAATGAAGATAACTCAACCATCTGACTTGGCGTTTATTTTAAAAATTCCTTTCTTCCTTTATCCATTCCGGCTAATTCGGCTCACCCTATAGAATATAAAAACGCATTTCTTAACTCTTACATTACCCGTGCTATAAATTATACTTTCTTTCAATTTAGCAAAAATCATCAATTGAATAAAATTATACAAATTGGTAATGAAGCAGGATACAGTAAAGCTACTGTTGATAAAATTATGAATAAAATAAAAAGTTGGCTTTTAACTATTCCAATTAATCGTAATGTTAAATTGACTCCGAAAATTCAATATACTACCGTAATTTCTGGTAGATAACCCGCAGGTAAGATGTGTCATTTCTCCACCAGAAATTTTATTTAATAAATAAATCTATACTTTTTCAAAGGAAGAGCTCGTACAAATATAAATTTATATACAAATTGATATTTCTGGTGCAAAACTGGATTATATAACCTGCGGGGTATCTACCAGAAATTACGGTAATAGTCTTCCATGTTGTAACGAATTCTTTAGGTTTAAGCATTATATCTTGCGAAAATTAAACATGTTAATTCCATTTAGTCCACCTATGACTATCAAACAATTAACTGTTAACGAACGCGATACAAATGGACCCACCGGAGGTCTATATAAATACCCAACAGAAGCAAATAACGAACACTTTTATTATATTGGTCAAACAAAAAGAACTCTATCAAAACGAATTCAAGAACATATCCGTAATATCAAAGAAGAAAAAAGTTCTGCATTGGTCGATTTTGTATATACTAACCCAGGTGCAGTACCTATATGGAATAAAATTAAAATTATCTCAGCTCCAACTAATCTACAAGAATTATGTCAGAAGCCATTAGTATTATAAAATGTCCAAACGTAATAAACTTTTAAGATGCAACAATTTTGTTTAAAATATGGCATTTCCTTTTAAAATCAGATAATTAAAATTTTTTGCTTTATTACAAGTTTCTTATAGTTTTTCGATCTGTCAAATACAAGCATTGAGAATATCATCTCTATAATATAGACTACTATGTGTCCTCTATCGGGGACGAGGCGTGTTTTAGAAAACTTTGGAAGCGCCTAAGCAAAGTGCTTCCAAAAGCAGAGGAAGAATCAATTCAGTCTTTCGATGAGGCGACGTTACTTGATTACTTTTTAAAATTCTTTAAAAAGGAAAGCGCTGCTTCCATCGCTTCCATGGACGCTTCGCCACTGTCCTTTATAGTTCAATCTAAAGTAATCTACTCCATAACTCAGCATTTTTTTCCCTATGGATTCAACTAAGTTCTTCGCCATCACCTTGTTGACCTTGACAGATTCCACCCTTTCAATTCCTGTAGTTCCTTCTACAAGTCTTCACCCTTCAAGTAATCTACTCCATAGCTTAGCGCCTCACTCACATAGATACATTCGGCAGCAAAATTATTCGAGCACTAGCAATAATTCATGTAAAAAAATGTACTTTTTTTTTAATATAAGAATTATTACTAGCGATCGAATAATTTTGCTGCCGACGGTACAGCCTCTAGAGTACCACCTTGTTCACCTTGCAAGCTTTGACGCTTCTGCATCCCAGGTTTCTTGTTTCAAAGTTCATATTTCAAGTAATCTCTACCATAGCTTCGCATCTCACGCTTATGGATTTAAGTTCGACGGCACCACCTTGCTGACCTTTCAAGATTTCAACCTTGTATTTCCAATAGTTCCTACAAGTTTATTCATATGTTTTTTTGCCAATGAACAGCTCACTATAATAATATGTCATGTTTTTGTAACTTTAACTGTAAACTATTACTTAAGTATTTAAACTGCAAAAAATAAACATTGTTTGTGATTCCTGAAGATGCTTTAAAAATTAAAACGAAAAGCTTTGAATTGATTGTACAGTCAGCAAACCCTCCCCCCCCCCAACAAATATCGTCGCATATCGTCCTATAAATATGCGGCGGGTGTTAGTCGATTAGTAACAATGACTAATTTATAATAGTATAGTTAGATTTTATTTAAGGGGTCATCTACATATTAATACAGGCATCAACTTCATTTATTTTTTCAATGGCTACCCCTATTTTTGACCTCATATTCAAATTACTCAGATCAAGACGGTTCGAAAAAAGTCTTATTAATATATTTTAAAACAATTGTTGGTAAAGCTACAAGCGAAAATATGTTAGGGGTTCGTCTATATATTTAAAAATAAATAAATTATGATCTACCCCAGAATGGACATTATTCATTAAGATCCATACTGGAAAAAAAGAACAAAAATATTGATTATGAAACAAAACGAATTTAGTCTACAGAAAGTCTTGTGTTTGCTTCTAAACCTATCTGAATAACTACAGATGACTCTCGTAAGACGCTGTACTGCAAAACGCGAGCAAAAAATAGAGACAAGTATTCATACAGCGCGATAAACCGAACTGTATAACGCGTAAGACAAATGTAACATTTTTATACAGTTAATAAAATCTTTGATTAATCTAAGGTCTAAATGACTTATATTTTTTCTTCTTAAATTCTTAATTATAGTTTATGAATTAAAAAATTTTAAATAGTTTATTTTTAACAAAAATGAAATAGTTTATTATGTCACTTCATACATTAAAATTTAAATAGCTTGAGTCACATGAATCCTACAGTATTCAATTTCAAAAATGTAGATAGCAAGATGAAATAATAATAGTAATAATGATAAAAATAAAAAATAGAGGTAAAAATAAACAATAAATGTTTACACACAATCGCACACACCTACACAGAAAATTTTCTGAAATCATTTTTCACTTCCGATAAGTGTGAAACGAGAAGATATCGCAAAAAGTTTTGATTCTGAGAAATTTACAGGCAAAAAACTGATTTTATATATATATATATATATATATATATATATAAAGTGATCTTTCTTCTTTTACAGATTTTTTAATGCTTTTCGTCATTGTGTGTAATGTCTTTAATCTCTTTTCTTGAGCTGAATTTAAAAAAAAAAATATCTTCTTTAAAGTCTTTTCTTTAATACTAAAAATAATAAATAACAGCAGAATAAAGAGTAAAAATAAAACAATAAATACAGTACTCGTCAAAATATGAAAAAGTATTTTATAAATGCCTTCTTTCAAAATAAATATTTGTAAAATAGTATATAAAAACAAAATTAAAGCTGAGTAAATAATTTAAAATAATAAACAAGCACAAATATTTTGAATGTGTAATTTTAATGCTCTAGGGTTATTCTGAAAACCATAATTACTTTCTTTAATTTGACTTTAGTTTGACATGTGCAAAAAATAAATAAACAAATAAACTGAAATATAAATATTACTGAAATATTTTCTTTAAAAAATATACTTGCTGATCTTTAAATAACGAAAGTATTTGCTATTGATTTCAAAATATTTGGGGAAACAAATGCAAAAAGAATGAGTGTAGAACTTTTTTTTTAACTAGCACTTTACATATTTGCCATCGACAAACATAAATACAGTGTGAATTCCAGTTAACCTCGATATTCATTATTTTGTACAAAAAATAAATAAATAAATAAAAATATTGGTAAATGCAAAGCTATTTCAAAGCATCCAATTCAATCTCTTTTCCAAACAATTTATTTGTTTAAGTAGGCGAACATAAAAATATTTTCTTTTGAAAACAAAAAGACTCGTTGCGCTTTAGGCAATGATTGAAGAAAGTGATAAAATATTTTTATAACTTGAATAAGAAAAGATACATTTTTGCCTTCAGATGTCCTTTTAGATTTCTTTTGTAGGTATATTTGCTTAATTTTTCTTTATTTTCTTTCTTTGCTGAAACCGAAAAAAAAAAAAAAAGTTATATGTTGATTTTTTATATATATATAACAACTTCAGTTAAGAAGAATTCTAATTTAATTATTCATTTTATGCATGTATGTATGTATACACATATGTACAGGGTGTCCCAAAAAGATTCAAACCTAGTTTTATTCTTTACCTATTAAAGATAAGTGGGAAATGTAAATGCCAAAATTGTTCAAAATAAGGTAGGAAATGAAACCTCATTCACAACTATTTCTTCTTGTTAGTTTTCAAAAAGTAACATTCTTAAAATTTTTTGTACGAACCCTCTTCAAAAATTTGTTGAAATAGATTTTTTTTTTTTTTTTTTTTTTTCATGTCGAAGTCAATGAACATATAAAAAAATGTTGAAGTTCCTCTGTATCCATGTAAGAACTTAAAATCAGAACTAAATAAATACAGAAAAACTGTAATTAGTGTTTGTAAGTTTCTCCTTTAAAACTGAAACAGATTAAGAAACTGCGAAATTTGTGGATCCTTTAGCATGGGATTCACAAGCGATAAATGGTAACCCACATGTATTTTGATTAGGAGATGTCACTGAACTCCAAATTCTACAATTTGAACTCAGTGGTACTTGCTTTCATTTCTAATTCTGTACTGATAAGTATAAAGGATTTAAGTCCATATTCTTGATTTTTCAGGAAACGAAAAATAAAATTAAACTGTCTAAAAACAAATCAGAAGAATCGATTAGGGAAAAGGAATTATGTTGATTTATACCCTTTATACCATTCAGTGATTGTCAACCTTCATTTAAAAACCGGAAAAAACTGAATTAAATATTTTATACCATACATGAATGGGAAATTTCTGATTTGAACCATTTCTTACCAATCGATTTTTTCAAAGACTAAATGACATAGACTTAAATCCTTTATACCAATCGATTGAGAATATTTTTCTGAGTCTGACTATGTACTTAACTCAAAATCGACATTTTTGGACTTAAACCCTTTATACTTATCAGTACAGAATTATTCTTTTACAACAGCAGTAAATTTACAGTCGAAAACAATGTATCAAATACAATGTATTAAAACAAATTTTCAAATGAAATTTTTTAGGCATTTTGCGTTTCCAGAAAAGCCTTTCAAAATTTCTCTTAGTTAGATGAAAAATCACTGCAAAGCATAATTTTTTGGTACATCTTCCTGTACTCCAAAAACATAAGGTTAATGGCAGGTAACAGGGTCATCTTAAATATAGAAATTTTTTAGCGATAGTAGGAACCGATTAAAAGTAAAATAAAAATTGTCTAAAAGAGGCAGACTATTTTTAGTACTGGAAAAAAAATTGTATTTACAATAATCAAGATTTCAACCTGCAAGATTTTTTTTTTATCTAGATGATGAAGACCCATATGCAGGTATTCTGGCCATTGGTGAAATATAATGAATAGATTCTATTTTAACGCATGAAAACTCATCAATTAATACAAAAACGAATGTAATTTTTGAAAGTTTAGAAAAATTCATGAAAAATTCAATTTCAAAATTCAAAAGACAAAAATTCAAAGGTAAGAAAAAAAATTAAAAAACGATGCGTTAAGCAATTTTAAACAATTTTAAGCAAATTTTTAAACAATTTTAAACATTTTACGGTAAAAAAAAAAATAATAATTTATTTTAATTTCACACGTACAGCAAGTAAAAACTTTCTCATCTTTATAGGTAAGTCCGACACAATTATCATGGACATGATTATGACACATCAACACATAATTTCATATCCACAACTTTTCCTTGTTACAAATACCTCAAAACCAACTTCCTTTAGCACTTTTTTTCCTCGGAAACCTTTTCTGCCATTCTTCGCAGGCTGACGTTTTTGTTTGTTTAATCGCTGTTTTGATGTTTGAGTGTCTTCAGTATTTGAGACTTTCTAGGACAGAGATATTTTTTCAAAATTAGAGCACGATAGTTCATTGCAGGTTTTATACCCCGGGTTATTTTTAGCCTTTTGTTTTTCTGGTGATGGCAGAAATTCTAAAAATGATGAGTCATGAATAGATGCACCATTTCTTCCATTATCTCCAGAAGATGAAGAATCACAGCTGGAGTCTGAAGAAGAGCCAGGAGTACTTGAGGGAAGAGGCGTATAAAGACCTTGTTTTTTAAACATGTCCCTGTGGTAGAAATTTCTTTTCCATTTTTGTCACTATTCTTTGTTGAAGGTTCATTTTCAGAAACAGAACTGGTAGCAAAAGCTTCCTTGGAGATTACATTTGGGTTGAAAAGGTAGATAACTGTCCCTGTGAATCCACCTTTAACATTTGAAGATGTCATACCTTTGTCCCAAACTGGAGAAAACATTCTTCCAAATCGAGCCCTTGGGATGTTGTCGTGATTGGTTTGTTCTAAAATCAAAAGAACTTCTTGATCCCAAAATTGCTCAAACGGCCCAAAAGAGGATTTATCCAATGGCTGCAGCTCATGGATAGTTAGAAGGTAAACAAAGTATAAATTTGTCAATTTTTTCAGCCTCATCCACAATTGAGTAATCAAGATGGGATTTGACATCATCAAGGATGAGAAGAGAGCGTCTTTGTGGTTTAAATTTTAAAAAATGACTAACCTATTTAACAAAGGTCTATGTTGTCATGTTTCCTTTTCGTGTCATTCCACATGCAGAATCTACAGGAAAATTATCGACCCACTCGGGTTTTAATCTTTTACCTTTATACAAAATCATAGAGGAATAGTAATAGTAAATAAATAAAATAAATAAAATAAATTAGAGAAATTTACTTTTATGAATGTAATAAAGCCATACGTGCAATTAATATGGCCGCATATGCAGGTAATATGCCCATTGGGCATATAGCCAAGAATAACGACTTTTTAAAGACTTCATATTTCTGTTTGAAAACTCGGATATAGAAATTCATTTATACAGCTCAAAAGACCATTAAACCAACTAAAATATTATGCATAACATTAAATACTCATACTTTGTTTCAATAAGAAAAGTGACAAACATACCAGAGACAAATTTATAATATGCCAACGCAACTAATAACAAATCAACAATGACTGTCCTCCAAAGAACGCGATAAAATATTGTGGGCAACACAGTACTAAACTGTGCTCATCTGACTTAAGAGCCATCTTTTGGAGTTCATTGAAAGTGATAACATTATTGCGGGTTGGCCATATTGCCTGCAATGGCTTTATTTCCATCATTTACCTTAGTTGAAAATACATACTGCGATGGTAAGTAGAAGTATTTACTATGGTTCTACTGTTAGGATTACAGAATTCCAAAATTCAGAGCCATTCAATCGCTATAAAGAAAGAAAATCTTTGAAAGTCGTAATTATTGCTATCTTTTGGGGTATTTTTTTCAAAAAGCTTTGCAATGCAAGGAAACTAACTTGCGTATACTTGCCAACATACTAATTAATATTCCGTAGTCTTCTTAGTCCCGCCCTTTTTCTCACACCAATAAATTTTTAGAGTAATATTTTCCAAATGCAATTACAATTGAAAAAGAGGAATCATACTCTAAAAAAATACCGGTGTGAAAAAGAAGGCGGAGCTAACAATACTACGGAATATTAATTAGTATGTTGGCAAGTATGCTTGCGGGCGAAACACTTTTTAAAGTTGCCAAAGATGGTTGCATAGCTGCCAATATTTTAATTTATTCCGGAGCTCTTTTAGCTCCGTCTTTATTTCATACCACTTTATTTTTAGAATATTTTTCTCCAGTATATAACTATGATAAAATAAGAAAAAAATACCTTTAAAAAAATGGTATGGAATAAAGGCGGAGTTAAAAGTGCTCCGGAATAAATCAAAATATTGGCAGCTATGCGGTTGGCCTGAAACCGCTCCTGTGAAAAGTAAAGAAGCTACAAGTTTTGACTTAGCGTCTCGCCCACCATTTTCAAAATAAATGTTTCGTTATATTCTTGTATTTTCAATGTTAGGCAAGAAATATTATCTTTGAGTTTTATTTTAAAGCAAGGTAATAGTAATCCATCAATATATAGATTTCAAGATAATTGTATTGTAATATAAATCTGAAATTTTCTGTATATAACTGTGATGTGTCTTGCGTTATTGGTATAAATGTAATCAATGTTCGTTTTTCAGTTAAGATCGATTATTTTATTTATGAGTATTTCTATTTTTTTTTTTTTTTATGAAATCAGCTACTTCAACGTTTATTGAATTTAAGTTACTTTATTTTAGCTTATTACAAATACAGTCAATCTTACTTAGCATCCGTAATTTCGGTATTCAACGTATACGGAATTGCGGAATTCTACATTTCCGTGCAGTGGTGAGTATCATTAAACCCAGGCCTGTTCAAATAAAAACATTTAACGGACCGCACCGTATGTATATATATGTGTTTGTGTATATATGTTTGTGAGTGCATGAATCATGTATATATATATATATATATATATATATATACATGATAGATAGATATATATACTTTTTCTATGGGAGAGCAGGGTGAAGATTCAGAGTAGAATACATTAAATTATTTTCATTCATAAATTAACAATGTAATTGTAAAACAATTATGATTATACATTAATAACTATAATAAAGATAATGTCATTCCTCTACCAGAACTTTTATTTAACAAAATAATCTATATTTTTTCGAATAAGTAGCTAGTGCAAATATATATCTTTATTTGTCAATTAAAATTTCTGGTGCAAATCATACTTGTATGACCTGCGGGTTATACACAAAAAATTACGGTAACTTGAAAGCATAACTGCCCTATCAAAGAACTCTCCAAACAGAAGCTACTGGTGACGTCCACCTATTTTTAAAAAAATATGCTGAGAACTAAGTATGAAAATCTAGTTTTTACATACACCAACAGATTTTATTTTGACAGTGTTGTAATGATGTGTAAAAAAAAAAAAAAAAATTGTCTTGATTTTAAGACTTACAATCAGGGTTCTTACAAGGGAAAATTTAAATACCACTATTTTTATGAACATAAATGAACGAAATTAACTCATTTCTTAAAAAAGTTCACCATAACTGTTATAGAATGTTATTAAAATAGAGTAGCTACGGAAAATATATATTGTCAGCACACTGTAAGTATTACAATCGGAAAATACCTGACACTTCTCTTCTATCCAAAACGCCCTTCAGAAAGGATTTCCGTCAAGTATTTGGTGTTTAATTCATTCATACATTAAAAGCTTTGGGAAGATCGTACTATTTTGATAGTATGCCTTGATGATGCAGTTTGAGAGAAATTAAGTTAACCCCAAGGGGCTAAAAGATAAATCACCATTTGTTTCAAATTTGGCATTGCTAAATCAATCAAGGGATTAAAGCAAAATGAAGGGGGGAAATGTTTAAAGGGGAAACTATGCTAATTTTTTTAAGGAAAAAAACATTTTTTTTTTTTTTTTTTTCAAATAAATTCGGCTTATCTAGTAGTCGAATTGATCGAACTAGTATCACTCTGACCTGTTTTTTTTTTTTTTTTTTTTTTTTTTCCAAGTGATGGGTTCGAACATTTTTTTTCAGGCATGTAAGTGTATAGGAGTTTCAAATTCATTTTAAGACAAAGATGATGGTCTAAGTATCATAAATATTCGAAAATTCACCGTAGAGTGGCAAACTCAAACTAACAAAGAAAGTAAAAAAAAAAAAAAAAAAAATCTTGGCGATGAAGCATTTAACTCCTTGACCGGTTTGCCCGTACAGCGTACGGGCTTTACATTTATAACATTTTTTAGAAACTGGCACCGGTGTATTTTCAAAGTATTTCTTTGGAATAATTTTCGAGAAAATAACGTAACACTTCGAAGGTTAAATAGCATGAATATTAGTATGCAGTAATAGTGGTGTGGGCTGAAATATAAAGTAAATAAAAGAACCAGTTAAGGGGTTAAGTGCAAAAAACAAGGCTATACACAGGGTTCATAGCATCCATATATTCCCCTTTCAACATTAATTTTAAATAGCAATATTTCTCATAAACTAAGCCTACAAATTTAAAAAGAAAGTTATTTTTTGTGAATTATTGCAGGAGAGTCAAGGATAAAAAGAGAAACACTGTTACAGGAATTTAAAGAATATAGATTACATGTGCGTTCATATGTCTTGAAATAATTTCAATAAACGGAAAAATAATTCTTGAAAGTATAAAAGCATTTTGCACAAGACATAAAAAAAGGTTTTGCAACACTGAAATTCCCAGGAACCCACATTTTTCAAAGAACACTTCCACCATTTTTTTTTTTTTTTTTTTTTTTTTTTGTCATAATTAAACTCAATAAATTTTATTTTTTAGACTTATTTTATAACAAAACGCTAAATAAAGTATAATTAAATGTTAATGATCGAATGAGCCATGAATACCATTACATCCTGTCTATGGGGGTGTTCGTATCCCTTTTTTTTTTTTTTTTTTTTTTTTTTGCAACAGTTTTCTAATAATAAAGAATTTTATTGTTTTCTAGTAGGTTTTTGGTATTTAATTATAAAGAAAACTTCCAAGTTGATTGAAACAAATCGGAAATTCAAACATCCCTGTCGCTACTCAAAAAGAAGAAACAAGAAAAAGAGATAATTAAATATTTGTAAAATTAAGACACAACAATAAATATTCAAAATAATTTATTCCCCCTTCTTTTTATTTCTCTATACTCTCTTGGAGAAACATCGGAATATTCTGTTTTTTTTTTTTTAAGGAAAATTTTACTTAAATTTTTTCTTGAATATGTCTAAGCTATTGGGTAGCTATCAACTGTTTCGTGTTATAAATACATTTTTTCTGAAAAAAAAAAAAAAAAAAAAAAAAAAAAAAGTTTTGTTTTAAGACTAAATTTCTTGAATTAAATAAAACAAGGACAACTATTTATAAAAATGGTTTTCAAAAAACGCAAATTTGGCAATTGTGCTAGTGGTATAAATTGCACATTTTGTTTAATATATTCTTATAATTTATAATTATAAATAAATTATTCCTTTAAAACTATGCTTTATTCATTTTTTTTTTTTCTGAGATTTCCTATATGAGCTAAAATAGTACCACTTGAATTTGATGAGAGATATTAGATTGGTACGACATTATTTGCTCAACATATATATTTTTTAATTTATAAAATATTTTTTTAGTTTAATAAAGAAGCTTTATGTAATTAAAAAAGAGTTTGTTATTATTTTAATGCCTCGACAAAATTAAAAATTTTCATTGAAAAAATAATCTTTCTTTACCATAATTTTCGATGATTATACGAAATAAATCTTCATTAAAATTTATTCACCTTGGGAAATTCGAGATTAATATGCAAAACAAAAAAAAAACAAGTTTTTAATAATATCTTTTTAGTGTAAATACCTCTATTAAAGCTCAGCGTTATCATTTGTATCAGAATTTAGTTTAAAAACCCTTTAAATGACTTTTGAAACACTTATATATAATTATCCCAATCTATGCATGTATTTTCTTTTCAAAAGATACTTAAGTTTGTCACTTTAGAAAATTCTACATTTAATTTTTCAGTATTCTTTGTGCTTTTTCACACGTATTATGTAGTTGAAAAAAAGCTTTAATTAAGTTGTCAAGAACATATTGGGTTTCTAATAAAGTTTTAGAAAAATATACAAGACTTATTTGAAAAGTATTCGTGATCTAAATTTTTCTACTGCAATTTTACTTAACTTTTTAAGATAAGTTAACTTTGTCTTTTATTGCGCAAATTACCATATATTTATTTATTATACAAAATTTTAATTTATAATTATTACATTAAATAGAAACATAACTTCAAGAAAGTCCTAAAATATCCTCATATTTCGCATGTAAAAATAGCCCAAAGCCAAATGATAGAAAAAAAAAAAATAGATAATAATAAATAAATGTTTTTATCATAAGCATTTCTAGGCTTTCATGGATATAATACTTGATGTTTTTATAAACTGTTGTAATACTACGAAATTAGATACTACAAAGGCGTATGGAAAATAAGATTTTTTTTATTATTATTCTTTTACGATTGTTATTTTGAATTAAAAAAAAAAATCTTTAATTTATTTCCTGTATTATTTAAAATTTGCTAGGAGAAAAGCTTTTTTTTTTTTTTTTTTTTTTTTTTTTTTTTTTTGTAAACTGTGATCCATGTAGAAAAAAAAAATTTAAGCGAAAATGCTAAGAGCTTTTTTCAAAGTTATCTTTGAAATAAAGAATAAGAAAAAAAAAAAATTAGTGTGGTACATTTTTTTCTCTTTCACTTACGATATCAATGTTATCTTACGTGACTAAACAGTGTAATAAATCTCTACACGACCGATAGTAAATAAGTAGTAATATCTATTATCGAAATGAAATATATTACGTAGTCATGCATTTTGACATACATTATCAAATAAAAAATTAACAAGTTTTGTAGAATAAAATCATTATTCTAAATAATGAGAAATCAGGAAGAATCCAGGTAGAGCTTTTCGGCCTAGTGCTTGAAGGGTTTCCTTGACTCTGAAGTCGCGTGAATATGATCAAGGATCGTTTAGAAAAATTTCCAAGGTGGACATTTCACCCAGGCCTAGATAACTCGTTCGTGCCTTTCCACGAGGTTTAACAATTAATTATCGTCAGCAACACGTAGAACACCTACTAGGAATGCCGTTCATGGGTACTTGTAATTACAAAGAAATTTTCGAAATGCACGTAGGCAATGTAGATTAGGTCTGGAAATGTTCTAATTACTAGGGGTGTTCAAAAAGTTTATCGCATGGTCCATGAAAAAGTGTTAATACTGCCGCGACCGCAAGTTGGCTAAAAGTATTTTTAAAAATGCATTTTCCCCATGTTCAGAACCCCTGTGGCAGAATTTTTTCTGGCTTTCTGCGACAAACCTCACTAGAGCTAATTTCTTTCTTCAAGACAATATTATTCAATAATAAATATATGCTTTACTAACTACCAATATGACTAGCTTTTTGTTTCTAAAAATGTTTATATTAATATCAAATCTGTATGACCTTTTTTTAAAACTTTATTATCCCATATTATTTTTTGGTAAGAAGTAATTCTGTACTGTGGAGGTAAAGGACACAATGTCCATTTTGTGAAAAGAGTTTTTACTACCATGTCTTTGATGTGCTGCAATGACTTATATTTGTCATAAATAAAGAAAATGATTTTTCCCCCACTGTCTTTCCTTTATAGTAACTGTATATTAATGCTTAATGCCTATAAAAAAATACACATAAAGGCCATGGTGCTCTTTTCACAAAATTAACATGGTATCCTTTACCTCTGGGGTACAGAATTTTTTTCTAATTAAAGAACCAAAAAAAAAAAAAAAAAGAATTATAATCTTTACGAAACAATTGAAATTTTTTTTTAATGAACCGAATAAATAAAATGTTTCACAGGAAGACAGAAATTAAAACAGTAATACATGAAAATGTTACTTACCTGCAGCTAGAATTTCTGAATAAATAGTGAAGAGCTATTTGCTCTATTTAACATTTTATAATTTGTAATTTTTTTAACTAAATAAAACAATAATATGTAAAAGTAAATCATATTTTAAAGTACTAGTTTACAAAGTTAATGAAACACCCTGACCTTATTTTAATTATTGTTATAGAAAAAAAAACAGAAAAAAATAATAGTGTTAAAGGTATGAAATGTTTTAATTAACAAAAATATTTTTTTTATTTAATAATATTTTTTATTATTCAAACATAAAAGTATCTTTACACAATAACTTATCAATGAATCCACAAAATAATGGCCAAATAAGTTTTTTAGAATATATTGTGAAACTACTAAAATAATATAAAATCAAGAGGAAAAATTAAACGTTAGTTAAAAGGGAACATTAAAGAAAAAATATTTTTTTTTAATTTTGTCCTATTAAATCGGAGACTAAAGGGAACTTGGGACAAAAAATAATGCGAAAGAAAAATATGAGTTAAAGTTAAAAAAAAAAAAAAAAAAAAACATATATATGGGAAAATATAAGAAAAAAAAATACAGGAAGAATTCTTTTTTAAATGTATGAAAAAATAAATAAACCCAAACAAAATATAAATCCTGAGAGCTACAATTTCACAACTAACTGACAAAATTTATGTTTAATTGCAATTAACTGCTGTAAAAGGCTATTATTTACCTGCTAATCTAGACAGGTTAAGTTGATTAATGAAATATGTGTTATGTTTAAAACCAATTGCTGAAATATGGATAAATTTTACTCTTAATTATCATTAACTACTTAAATATGTTATTTTTGTAACTGGCTAATCAATAAATTAATTATAAAAATTCGCAAAATTTTTACAGCCAGTTGCTGAAATACGTAATTATTTCGCTACAAATTTACAAAATCTACATTTAATCGCGAATAATTGATAATATACACCATAAATTTGCACGTAATTTTTATTAACTTTATTTATTAGTAGTATTTTTTTTTTCAAAAGTCTATTCCTGAAATTCGTGATATTTTTGCAGTCAATTACCAAAATATGCAATTATTTGCCTGCTAATCAATGAAATCTGTGCCCTTTTCAAAGCTGAATTCCTAAGTACTGAAAAGCTGAATTCCTAAGTACTTTCTAAGTACTTTGCCGTTAATCGATGGAATTCACTCTTTTTTCAAAACTAAATAGTCTCTAATTATGCAATACTTTTGCAACTGAAATCAAAAATGCCTAATCATTTCACCCTAATTTTCAAAAATGTATGTAAAATTGCAACTAATCTATTTTCCAGCTAACAGATAATAATCACGCTTTTCTCAAAGCTGATTCTCGAAATTCACATTTTTACGATTGCAGAAACACGTTAATATTCAGCTACTAATCGATGAAAACCACATTCGAAAGTTAAATCCCACATTCTCAATTAATTTGATGCTAAGCAACGAAATTTGCACTTTTATTTTTAAAGCTGAATCTCTCAATACAGAATAATTGTACAGAAAATTTCAGAAATAAGGGATCATTTCACCACTAGTAAAACATTTACGTTTAACGTGCTATTATTTAGCTGCTGGTCGATAAAGACCACGATTTTTTAAAATCTGGTGTTCGTAAATTGGGATATTTTTGTAGCCAATATTGGAAATGCAAATATGTAATCAATTCTCCACCAATTAAAAAAATTTATATTTACTGAAATACGGAATTATTTTGTTGCTAATTATAATAAAAAAAAAGTAATTGAAATTAATTGCTAAAATAGGTATTATTTTGCTAAAAACATGTAATTATTTAAACCTCCTAATTCAGCAATAGCTTTTTTTTTTTTTTTTTTTTTTTTTGTATTTGATTACTGAAATATATCATATTTTTGAGGCTGGCTTCAAAATACGAAATTTTATCATGCAATTTTCTTGAAGAATTATTTTAAAGCCGTCATTTTTTGTGAAAAACTAGTTTTCAGATCCGAAATTTTCTCAGAATTACCCCTGCATTATAAAAACTGAGTTATCACATTTCAATTATCTCAACAAATGTTACAGAAAATATTCTTTTTCTTTCTCCAATGGTAAATACTTCGTTAAAGTTCAGAGTTTTCCGTGATTTTCTCCTAAACTCACATGAATGCGGACTGAAACGTTTTAGTAATTTTCCGCGGAGAGCACTTCATTCGTTTAAATCGGATTTTCTCCGAAACTCATGTAAATACGGACTAAAACACCTTAGGAAGTCTCCCACACAAGACACTGCTCCATTTCCTAGAAACCTTAGCACAGTCACTGGCCTTAACATGTACACCTTACCATCACCGTTAAAATTCAATAGCTTTGAATACATTATTTATTTATAATATTTTAAATGACAGTGAATTTAAGTTTTATTTTTTAAAGATTCTTCAGTTATACAACTGAACATTTAAAAAAAAAAAATTAATAAAAATAAAAATGCTGCATAATCATAGCATTCTTTTTCTTTCTGCATCGCTTTCAGCTTTTGATTCTAATTAAACTAAGTTTCAGTTAATATAAACAAATGTTTCTCTCCGTCCTGATTCAGTAAATTTTGATAACGCAATGCCTTGCACAAGATTTTATTTATTTATTTATTTATTTATTTATTTATTAAATTATGCGAATTTCGCGATGATTCATGTAGTTTTCAGATAGATTATAAAAGTAATTAATTGATTTGTTATTTTTTCTATTTTCAAGACACGTTGAGGCAATTTTACAGATAAAGAAGAAAAAATAAATAATAAATAATCCAGGAATATGCTTTTTGCAGCATCTGTAAGAAAGATAAAATCGAGAGTTCATAATGATCGGACCGCGATATCTTTTTAATTGTGTGAAACTAGAAAAACAAAACGAGGGTGAATTATAGTAATGAATATTAGAAATTCATTTTAAAAGGAAAGGCAGCTTCCTTCAAATTCAATGACCGGCCGCGCAGATAGTTTGAAACAGAAGAGAAATCGCATCAGAGCAAGAAAGAGCGCGGACACAGATAATGAGCGTAGCGAGCAATATTGCTGCTGCTGCTGTTCCGTACGTATACAGCGTTCGATGTTTTTCTGCCGTCCTTGTATCGGTATCGCTGCATTAATGTAACCCTTTTGCACCTTTCTGCAGAACGAGCAGCTTCTGCAAAAACGAAACTAAAACTGCAGAACAGTTTCAGCAACGTTATTGCACTTTTTTTTTTCTTTCAAAATATTTTGTTCCAAAAAGAAAAACCTTTCAGCAAGGAATCAATGCCGTTCTGCGACAATGTCGCCGTGTCGCCGCATTTCTGTCACAGGGTTCAGAACTATTCTGAAAGTTTTAAACGTCTAGCTAGTCGGGAAGTTAGTTAAATAAATTTTCTGTTGAATCATATTAATGCTGCCGAAGGTAGTAGGGACCTAAAACAGTTGACTAAAAGTATTAAATAAATTTATTGTCACCGTGTTCTGAGCTATCCTGAAAGTTTCAAATGTCTAGCTAGTCGGGAAGTTAGTGAAAAATCGATTGCAAGCTTTGTGCTGGTAACGCTACCGAAGGCAGGAGGAACCAGAAACAGTTCGCTAAAAGTATTAAAAAATTACATTTTCACCGTGTTCTGAACTATTCTGAAAGTTTCCAATGTCTAGCTAGTCGGGAAGTTAGTTAAATAATTTTTCTGTCGAATCATATAAACACCGCCGAAGGCAGTAGGGACCTGAAACAGTTGACTAAAAGTATTTAAAAAATGTATTGTCACCGTGTTCTGAGCTGTCCTGAAAGTTTGAAATATCTAGCTAGTCGGGAAGTTAGTTAAAAATCGATTGCAAGATTTCTACCCGCAAACAAACAAGAATCGAAGTTAATAAAAACATGGTAATAAACTGGTGCGAAGTAAAAGGGGAAGGGGGCTAAACATGCTCCGGAATAACTTAAAATGTTGGCAACTATGCACATACAACCAGTGTTGCTAGATCCGGCGGATTTTTCATTCAATAATCACCAATAATTTTGAGAATGGATATTTGATATATATAATAGCATACTTGCCAACCTAACCCGGAAGATTGTTAGTTTCCGCCCCTTTTTGTACACCACTTATTTTTTAAAGTAATTCCCTTTAAATATGTTTACGATTAAATAAAGATAAAAGTACTCTAAAAAAATCTCTGGTGTCAAAAAATAGGCGGAAAGGGGTGGGACTAACAATCTCCGAGTTTGGTTGGCAAGTATGATAACAGGCTATCCATCTTCGAAGTGATTAGGCAAATGTTACATTTAAAAATTATTGGTGACTATCGAATAAAAAATATGCCATATCTGGCAACACTGCATACAACACACTATTTCCCCACACAATTTCTATGTCGCTGCAGGTATTTGTCAAAATGTTGGACTAATCGTTAGATGTCTTGACGATAGAAACTCGCACCTTGGTTCTGGAGCCAACTTAAAGGTGGACAACTTAGAACTTGAATGATAGAATGAGAGCCACCAACAGATGTTTCCAACTCCTGTGCAACTTGTTCGACGCTCACTCAACGATTTGTAAGAATATAATGCCTTCCACCCGCTGCACTGTGTCTGATTTGTTCACCATTGTTGGCCTTCCGCATCCATTATTTTTATTTAATTTCTGCATCGTCTGTCTTCAAACTGTTGGTACCATTTCACAATGACTGAATGTGATGTCGCATGGAGCCTATACACTACCGATATTTCACGATAAATGTCTGTACTCATGCAACGTTTGCCCACAAAAATCATACTGTTCTCCATACTTCAACGTTGGAGAAAGTTTTCAACTGATGCGTCATTTTTTTCTCATACTACACCGCAACGGTTGTAACTATTCGAATGAAATTGCTACCATTAATAACCATGGAACTCAGTTATCGTCTTCAGTCTTGTTTTGCAATAATGCCATCTGTAGAGGAACAAGTGTGTTTTACTTTTTGAATAACCAACATATTTTCAGTTGTATGATGAAAGTATTTTTTATAATTTTTTGAAATTGATTTTATCTTAGTTTCAGTTTTATTTTTGAAAATTATATTTCCTGGGAAATATGAAATGGATTAAAACCAAACCAAAAGTTTAGGATATTTATGCACTGTGTTAGATGGTATTTATGCAATTAGTGAAATTAAACATTAACTCCAGAAATAAATCGAGAATTGTGTTTTACAAACTATATGGTGTCATATTACCATTTAAAAATGCATACATTATTTTTGATAGATATAGTTTGCACTTTTACAAAATGTTTGCACAAAATCTATTTATTTACAAAAAAAAAATCCACCCTTGAAATAATAATATATATATACACCCTTGTGCAAATTAATTGAAACAAACTATTTTTTTCGTGAATTTTAAAATTATTCCTATTATTCTTCGACAATAATGCTCAAATATGTTAAAATATGGATGGAAGAAATAAATCCGTTGTCTAGTAACAATTTCCACTAAACAAAGGGGTTCTGAGAGCGCATGCGCAGGAACTTCCGTAAATGAAAGATCGAGCTATGATCACATCAGTTGAGAGTTCACAGTCTCCAGAGATGTATGTGACACCACAAAAGCGTACAAAGATTGTTACTCTCTCTGAACATGCGTCAAAGTCTTATAGAGAGATTTCGAAGATCGTTGGCGTTAGTGTTGCAACTGTAAGCCGTATTATAAAACAAAATAAAGAAACAGGTTCCATATCTCGAAAGCAGAGAGGGAAATGTGGCCAGAAAAAGAAAACAACGCCAAGAGATGACACTTTTCTACTTACTCAAAGTAAAAAATATCCTCGAAAGATTAGTGTTGCACTTAATACAGATTTAAAAGGTCATGGAATAAATATTAGCTCATCTACTGTTCGGAGACGTCTTCTTCTAGCCTATCAGCCTATGAAGAAACAGCTTCTGACCCAACCAATGAAGAAAAAGCGCTACTTGTGAGTGTTAAAATATGAAACCTAGACTGTCGAAAATTGGAAAAAAAAGTGCTTTTTTGCGAAGAAATCCACTCTTTTGTCCAAGGCCAGCGAACACAGCATGTGCGGAGATCGTCAGACGAAAAAATTCGGAGTTGCTACATTAACCAATTTGTTAAACACCCTTAAAAGAAGATGTTTTGGGGTTGTTTCGGTTTCAGGGGGTTCTTTGCAGCCTGTTAACTTTATGATGTCTTCTGAGCAATACATAACTATTTTAGATAAAATGGTTATTCCAGAGTTGCAGAAACGATACCCTCATGGAACGGGGATTTTCAACAGGATTTAGCTCCGTGCCATACGTCCAAAATGGTCGAAAAATTCATGTCTGAGAAACAAATTCAGACATTGGAATGGCCTGGGAACTTTCCTGATATCAACCCAATACAGAATCTCTGGGCTATATGCAAGAATCACCAATTAAATATGGGCTGTTCAAGTTTAAAGAAGCTAATCATGGCGCTAATTCATGTGTGGTACAAGGACACAAATGTTATAAATGACTGTACAAAATTAGTAGAATCCATGCCAAATCGTGCCCAAATGTTAATAAAGAGTCGTAGGGACCATATTATATACTAAAAAGTTTCGATTTTGTATAAATTTATATAAAATAGCATATTTTCTTAGTTATCTCAATTTTTCGAGTTTGTTTCAATTAATTTGCACAAGGGTATATATATATATATATATATATATATATATATATATATATATATATATATATATATATATATATATATATATTATAATTATTTTATTATATCATTATATATATATATATATATATATATATATATTTTATAATTATTTTATTATATCATTATATATATATATATATATATATTATTTCAATTTATTATTATATTACTTGAAATAATATATATATATATACATATATATATATATTTCAAATCGAGTTAAATCATAATAATTCATTCAAATTTTATGAATATTTAAGCAATTTCGGAATGTATGTTTAATCCGATATATTTGCTACATGAATTGAATGAATTAAATCGGTTAATAGTTTTAATAAAACTAGAGGGTCTATAGCTGCAAACTATTCAGTTTTTGAACACTACTATTTTTTAATAAAAATTTTGCTTTATTGGAAGCTTTTTATTGAAATTGGATATTGTCATCGCGTCTTCGTGTCACGCTAGAAAATAGGCGCCTTCATTTTAAAGAAAATGTAAGCCTTCCATCTCGTCTCTTGTTGGCTCAGTTGGTTAGATCGTCATGTTGGTAACATGAGTTCGATCCTTGAAGGGTCGAGGTTTTAATTTTTGCAGATAATTAACGGGAAAAGTGTCGATTGATAAAAAAAAAAAAAAAATCATTGACTACTCAATCCTAAAAATTTTTGGAGTTTTTTTTTTTTTTTTTTTTTTTTTTTTTTTTTTTTAACAGCTTTTTACCTAGTTATTAAAAAGCACAAAATAGAAATTTGAGTAAAGAAAAAAAAAAAAAAAGAAAAAAAATTTTTTATAAGCTTTTTATTAGTTAGAAACTCTTTTTATTGAAATTGGATTTTGTCATCGTGTCTTCGTGTCACGCTAAAAGACAAGGCGCCTCCACTCTAATGTAAATGTGAGCAAATCCATTCGTAGCTGGTTGGTTCAGTTGGTTAAAGCATCATGTTCTTAACGCGATGGTCGTGGAATCATTCCTCGAAGAGGCAGTGTTTTTTTTTTTTTTTTTTTTTTTGTAGATAGTTAATAGAAAAGGTGTGAATTGATAAAAGGAAATTTTTCATTGTTTACAAATATCCTAAGAATTTTTAAAGAGTTTTTTTAAGTTTTTTTTTTTTTTTTTTTTTTTTTTTTTTGTTACTAAAAAGCACAAAATAAAAATTTAAGTAAATAAATAAATATTTTTTTAAGAAGCTTTTTATTGAAATTGGATTTTTGTCTTCGCACCACACTAAAATACAAGAGACCTCCACTTTAATGTTTAACGAGCAACGCTTTTCGTTGCTCGTTAGCTCAGTTGGTTAGAGCGTCGTACTGATAAAGCAATGGTCGATCCTTGAAGGGCCGATGTGTTACTTTTATGCAGATAATTATCTGAAAAGTTGTTAAATGATTAAAATATATATATATTTCATCGTCTACATTATTCTAAAAAAATTTTATTAGTTTTTTTTTTTTTTTTAAGATGCTTTTCTCCAGTTACTAAAATGCACAAAAGAAAAATTTAAGTAAAAGAAAAAAAGAAAAGATTAACTTTTTTATTGTGGATCCCTAAAAGCCTAAAATAAAAATCTATTCTTACAGAGACATGCTAAAAAAAAAAAGTTTCGATAATGAGAAAAATATATTTTACTTTTGCAAGAGAGGAAAAATTTTAAGTACTCAAAATATTTACAAAAGCATTCGAGAGCAATATTCATTGTCATTAGTTTCTGCATAGTATTTGTTAGATTTTTCTTCACTGCTTTTCGACTTTTGGTTAGAGCCTCATGCTGATAACGCGATGGTCGTGAGTTCAGTCATCCAAGGGCCGATGTGTTCATTTTTTCAGATAAAACAAAAGTTATCAATTGATAAAAGAAAATTTTCCAGTGGCTACAAAGTTTCCTAAGAATTTTTAATTAATTTTTTAGAAAGTTTTTGTTTTGTAAATAAAAAGCACAAAATAAAAGTTTAAGTAATAAAGCATTTTTTAACACTAGAAGGTTTTTTTGTAGAGCCCCAAAAAGCATAAAATAAAAATTTATTCTTGCAAAGACATGCTTAGAAAAATGAAAGTTTCATCACTAAAAAAATTTTAGAGTAAAATATAGATATTTCCCTTTTGCAAGAGATTAAAATTTTAAATATTCACAATATTTTAAAAAGCTTTCGAGACCTCCGAAATGCATGTCGTACAAATACTACCTATAAAAAAATTAATAACTAAGCATATTGCTCTCGAATGCTTTTTTAAATATTTTGAATATTTAAAATTTTCATCTCTTGCAAAAGAGAAATATTTATTTTTTTTTCTCTAAAACTTCCTTATTGTTGAATCTTTCATTTTTTTAAACATGTCTTTGCAAGAATAAATTTTTATTTTATGCTTTGTGGGGGCTCCACGATAAAAAGTATCTACTGTTAAAAACAGTTTTTTACTTAAACTTTTATTGAAATTGGATTTTGTCGTCGTGTCTTCGTGTCACGCTAAAAAACAAGACGCTTCTACTTTAAAGAATATGTAAGCGATACGTATCGCATCATGATGGCTCAACTGCTTAGAGCGTCCTGTTGATAACACGAGAGTCGTGAGTTAGATCCTCGAAGGGTCCAGGTGTTAATTTTAGCAGATAATTAATAGAAAAGTTGCCAATTGATAAAAGAATATTTTTCATTGTCTACTCAGTATCCTAAGAATTTTTTAAGAGTTTTTTAAACAGATTTCTAACTAGTAACTAAAAAGCACGAAATAAAAATTTACGGAAAAAGAAATTACATTTTTTTAGAAACATTTTATTGGAATTGGATTTTTGTCATCGTGTATTTGTGTCACGCTGAAAAACAAGGCGCCTCCACTTTTATGTAAATGTGTAAATGTAAGCAACACTTTTTGTCACTCGTTAGTTTAGTTGGTTAAAGAGACGTCGCAATATCGCGATGATCGTGGGTTCGATCCTCGAAGGCTGATGTGTTACTTTTTTGCAGATAATAAATTGAAAAGATGTCAACTGATAATAGAAAATCTTTCATTGTCTGCACAGTATCTTAAGAAATTTTGATTACTTTTTTAAGCAGCTTTTTTCTCAATTACTGAAACGAACAAACTAAAAACTTAAGTTAAAAAAAAAAAAAGAAAACTCTGAAAGCTTTTTATCGTGGAACCCTAATAAGTATAAAATAAAAATTTATTCTTGCAAATAAATGTTATAAAAAAATAAAAGTTTCAAGAATAAGAAAATTATTGACAGGTGAAGTAGCACATCTTTTTAACGGTCTTGTTGCTTTTCAAATTATTTTAGGGTGGAGAATAATGGAAAAAGTAATCAATTATACGAAAATAAATAATTCACTTTTGCACTTACATGTTAGTAAAAATTATGTGAAAAACATAGATTTAAATCGAAATTCATATAATCGCAAGAGTGTGAGGGAAAAAAAAAAGTTTTCGAGGTAAAAATACGAAAAAACTACATTGTGTAAAGAAGAACGTAGATGAACATTCTGGAGCGACCGAAAACAAAATGTTAAAAAATGAATGATTTATGACACCGAAAAAATTTTCTGGAAATAGAAAATCTATAGAAAAATTTGGAGAAAACTTGCTTTCTTATTAAAAAATGGAGATTGATGCAGAAAATATACAAGAAAATGCTTTAGAAGGGAAGAAAGAAAAGAACATAGTGATAGATATACTGATAGAGCTGGTCGAAATAGTAAGAAAATTTGAAAAAGAATTTCTTAAGAGAAAATTGAGTAGAACTTATGAAAGCATATCTGATTCAGAAAATTCTAATGAAAAGTCAGATTATTGTGAACCAGATTCTATAGAAAAAAATAATAAGAAAATTGTTAAAAGGAAAGGAAAAAATAGGAAAAGAAAGAAATCTGAGAAGGAATTTGAAGATGACGGAAGCATGAAGAAAAGAAAACAGAAATACAGTTCTGATGAACATTCTGTTTTAATGGCTGCTGATAGATTCTTATATGAAAATTAACCGAAATCGCCGACGTGAGTGCTTATAAATACCTGTATGTGGCCGCAACCAATGCTTACCTCCATTGACATTTTAAAAATACATAAAAATAATTTTTCAAAAGATAAAAAAAAAAAAAGCGAAAAGGGTTTTAATTTAGAAATTTTGTCTCAGAAAAATTCCCCACGTGAGCAGGGATTATTCCGAGCGAAACACCAGGATTTACATAAAAAAGGAAAAGAAAGAAACACCTTGAGAAATCTTAAGCGAAATTGAAATAACTCCAGACGTCAACTTGCTTACATCACAGAAATTAAGCAAACATTCCTTCTGCACCGTTAAGATGAAGGAACGTTTTGTGAAAAAATTCTGTACGTCAATAGTATGTAAATAGCTTGAACTAGTGAAGTGTCTTGACTAAAATACTTTGTGAAGAAATTCTGTTCCAGGAGTGGAAATTTGGCGCAGTATTCATACCGGTATTTTTGAAACAAAGTTTTCTTCTTAAATCGCTGATTTTATAAGTAGTAAAATTTTTCAAACAAATACCGGTATGCGTCCTGTGCCAATTCCCCCCCCCCCCCTGCTGTTTTTTTTTTCAAACTCGGAGATCCAAAAATATCAGCTAACGTTGTGACTGCCCGACGATGACGAGTTGTGCCACCCCCTGAATGAATCGAGGTTGCGTGATGCCTCAAGTTGAGTTCTGATCCCTTTTTAACTCAAAGGGTGTTGGTGTTTTGGAATAAGGCCGATTGACTGCTCTAGGATCCTAGGCCTGATGGTGCGTGCTTTCCATTGAGGTCTTTCAAAGGGAGACTAACTCGTATTTACTCAAGTTTCAGAGAAAACCACAGAAAACTCCGAGTGGCTAGGCCAACGAGCGTGACCTGGGATCGAGCCCAGCACCTCATGTCTACCAGCTTTGAGCGCAGAATCACTCGGCCGGCCTTTGGACTCAAAAGGAGTAGTGTGCAAAACAGACTCTCTTTCCAGTGATATAAGACAGGTAGAACGGATCATTTATTTAGGAAGAGTTATACCATATTACCTGACGTATGAACTTTAAAAACTACTGATTATTTTTTTCTTTTTCAGTTTTATTGCAGATGTGAAATTTAGATGTTTGAGTGTATTTGTAATATAGATTTTGAAAAGGGAGGAGAGATCACTTTGGATGTTGTCCGAAAATGTATAATTCTATGTTTGTATATGTTATATAAAAAAGTTGTAAAATCAACAACATTAATCTCTCTTTTGGATTGTATGACTTCTCAGTATGGATTCTTTTTGAGTTAATGAATAGGCTCCGCATACCTCCTTCGACAAATCCAGGAAGACAAATGTAATTATTCTTTTAATTAAGTTTGTGAAAATAATGAATTTCAATGACCAACATATGAAAATCCATAGATTTAATGAATTAATGGGCATAGTTTGTATCCTTTGCGCACAAGCTAGGAATTACAGTCGGCTGCAAAATTATTCGAGCACTAGCAATAATCCTTGCCAAAAAAAAGTACACTTAATACAGCTTTGTTAAATAAATCCTTGTCGAGTCATGTTCTTAATCAGTCTAAGAACATGATTCGACAAGGATTTACTTAGCCAAACAGTCTTAAGTGTACTTTTTAAATATAGGAATTATTGGCTAGTGCTCGAATAATTTTGCAGCCGACTGTATGTCTATTACTTCAAAACAAATGACAGGGACGATTTCTTATCATATTATCGATTCGGGTTCAAATAATCTTCATGGTCCAAACAATCCGTTTTTACGGTACACCTGCAAGTTTCTAACGCTGTAATACCAAAGGTTCTTGTGTACGAATTTTTAAGCTGTGAACACCTCAGCCTATAAGCTTAAACAAAATGTTGTGGGTAATAAAAACTTAGTCAGTTAATGCGAAATGTTTTTTTCCGTGTATCAGAGACCAATGCGAAGTGGGTTGTTGCTAATATTCATATCATAAAATTGCCTAATACAACAAAAGTGTCTCGAAAGAAAACAAATTGCATTAATAACATACTTCATAGTATGCTTTATAAATTTTGGGGCTTAGTACTAGATTTTCAAAATTAACTCATTAGTTCACCGGTAGCACTTTATTTCAAGCCGAGTATTGTATTGTGAATTTTACAAAACTTATTAAATTAGAATAGTCTCCAAGAAATTCTTTTGGCAGGTTGAGAAGAAAAGGAAAAGTGCATGAGAATATTTTTTGCCAAACTTAATGAAAAAATTATTCTTTGTGTGACTTAGTACCATTTAATGGCTTTGTTGTTAGCAGTAAAAAAACAGAGAGTGGATAACATTCCAAAACAAGAAAAGAAAATATCAGTGACACATATTTAATGATAAAAATGTAATCATCTACACAATTGTTAATAATTCATTTAAAGTACCCGTTCAAAATATTGTTCAATTATGATGATTATATATTTTTAAGCTATCATTTTTAACACTTTCCAATAAGGTTGAAAAATGTTTATGACTTCGGTTTGTCTGTCTGTCTGTCTGTCTGTCTGTCCGCGCTCTAACTCCCGTAAATATTTATGGAATTTCTTGAAACTGGCATATGTTATTCAAGTACACTATCGTACGTTCCCTATTGAAAATGGAGTCTATACCTCTACTGGTTTGTGTACAGGACACCCGAAAGTATTTCAAAGCATTGTGTTCTATGAGAGATATTTCTATAAACCATATTTTCATACCTTTACTGTAGACATATCTTAATGAAATAGAAATATGTTATTCAAGTTCACTATCGGATGTTCCCTATTGAAAATGGAGTTTATACCTCTACTGGTTTGTGTACAGGGACACCCGGAAGTATTACAAAGCATTGTATTCTATGAGAGGTATTTCTATAAACCATATATTCATACCTTTACTGTAGACATATCTGAATGAAATTGAAATATGTTATTCAAGTTCACTATTGGAGGTTTCCTGTATAAAATGGAGGAAATACCACCATCGGTTTATGTACAGGGACACTCAAAAGTATTCCAAAGCCCTGCGTTCTATGAGAGATATTTCTATAAATTAAATTTTAATAACTTTACTTTCCACGAAGTTTTAGGAAATTGAAATATGCTACTTATATGCACAAAAGAATGCTTCGCATAGAATATAGCATAAATAGCATTAGATTTACAGGGTGGCACAAAAATATGCAGTTATATTTAGAGCTATTAATAAAAAATTGCTAGAATTGTACTATTGTTTACGTTAAGCGTTTTTAACACTTTCTAACATATTTTAACTGCGAATATGTTTACAGTTTTGTGTATCTGCCTGTCCGAGCTCAAACTCCAGTAAATATTTATGGAATTTCTTGAAACTTATATATGTTATTCAAATTCACTATCGGATGTTCCCTATTGAAAATGGAGTTTATACTTCTACTGGTTTGTGTACAGGGACACCCGGAAGTATTTCAATGCATTGTGTTCTATGAGAGGTATTTCTATAAATCATATTTTCATACCTTTACTGTAGACATATCTCAATGAAATTGAAATATGTTATTCAAGTTCACTATTGGATGTTTCCTGTATAAAATGGAGGAAATACCACCACCGATTTATGTACAGGGACACTTAAAAGTATTCCAAAGCATTGCGTTCTATGAGAGATATTTCTATAAATCAAATTTTAATAACTTTACTTTCCACGAAGTTTTAGGAAATTAAAATAATGTTATTTATATGCACAAAAATTGCTTTGCATAGAATATAGCATGATTAACATTAGATTTACAGGGTTACATAAAAATATTCATTTATATTAAGAGCTATTAATAAAAAATTGCTAGAATTGTACTTTCGTTTACATTAAGCGTTTTTTAACACTTGCTAACATTTTTAAGTGTGAATATGATTTCAGTTTGTGTATCTGTCCATCTGTCTGTCTGTCTGCCCGCACTCTAACTCCCGTAAATATTTATGGAATTTCTCGAAACTGATATATTTTATTGAAGTTCACTATCGAATGTTCCATATTGAAAATGGAGTGAATATCTCTTCTGGTTTGTGTACTGGGACACCCGAAAGCATTCAAAAGCATTGAGTTCTATGAGTGTTATTTTTATAAATATTTTCCGTTGGAATGTCCTCCATTTAAAATGACATTAATAGGTCCTGTATAACTAGTTTGTTTACAGGGACCAAAAAAAAAAGAAAAAATGCCAATACGTTTTAGGACAGAATTTTTTGAAAGTTATATTTAAAAATCTTTCTACTGTAAAAATCATAAAAATATTGAAGTGTATTGTTAATATTCTAAAATATTGTTTTGTATAGAATGTGATATGATTAACGTTCTGATTTACAGGGCTACACTAAAATATTCAGAGAGATCAAAAGCGGTAGTTATAATCTAATGGCTGCATTTTCTTTTGCGTTAAGCCTTTTTAACACTTTCCAAAATGCCTAAGAGTAATTTTAAAATCAATTAGTCTATCTCTATATTTTTCAGTCTTTCTGTCTGTTGTGCAATAACGTAGGCAAAGAATATTAAAAGTCATTCGATACAACAATTACGTACAGTTGAAAAGTGTTACTAATCAATGCGTACTGCATGATTTTTCTTTCTTGTTATTTCTCCATTCGTTTGTAGGATTTTTTTATTTATTTATTTACTTTACTTTTTTTTTTTTTTTTTTTTTGTAGGACTTTTGATCTTTGAGTATAGGTGAACTGTTGATATGGCGTACGTATACAGGGTGATCGTGATTAAACTTGGTCTATTCAGAACACTCCGTAGCAATAACTAAAATGTAGATTGTGTCGAAAGTTTTTATATAGACATTTCAAAGTATGCTCTGAAAGTTTCTGAAAAAAATTCTCTTGTACAATCCAGTTGCTTGAAACGTTTTGTAATAAATAAATGAGGCCTATTTTAACATTTCTACTGTTTTACACCGCTCAACAAATAACAAAAATGTCTGTAATAAATAAACATGATTGTATTGCAATTTGTAGCTTGCTTATATTTTCATATATTTCCCCCCTAGCTGAATATTTTTTATTATTTTATTTATTTATTTATTTTATTTTATTTTATTTTATTTTATTTTATTTTTATTTATTTATTTATTTTATTTTATTTTATTTTATTTTATTTTTATTTATTTATTTATTTGCAGAACCTCTGAATTGTTTACATGCTAATTTTGGACTAAATCCCCATTTTAGTTACTGCTATAGATAGTCCTGAATAGGCCGTGTTTAATCACGATCACCCTGTTTTTACTTTGATATAAGTTTAAAACAATTTAATTCTGTACAAATCGAGCATTTTAAGATTTGAATGTAAGTTTCTTGAATTCTGTAATTAAAATATAAAGATGAAATTACGCTTTAAATATAATATATTAGCTGAAAAAATCTTTTAATTAAATGGTCATTTAAAATATTTTTATCGTTTATGAATTTTTTCGAGAATAGTAAAAGATTCTTTTTCTAAGATACTTAAAATTGCTTTTAATAGTTCTTTGCCTGAACAGCAATTTTGAACTTGTTTTGAAATAACTGACTGAGGGATAATTACAATACATTATATCTACATTAACAATTATTCATCTCTGGAAAACTGAAGATAATAATCAAAAAATAAAATAATAATAACTTTGAAATGACAAGATGTATTATTAACATAAGTTTCTCAATTATAGCAAAGCATTTTGCTTTCTATAAGAATGAGATTTAAACCCTTTAAATGAGCTTTGGAATACTTTAAGGGTAATATCTTAAAAAGTGTTCATTTACTCTTTAAAATATACCTAAATTTATAAACTATAAAAATTGTATAATTAATCTTTCAGTACTCACAATGCTTCTACCCACGTCTTCTGCTTTAAAAAAAACTTTAATTAAGTTGTCAAGAACATATTGGTTTTCTAATACAATTTTAGAAAAATGTAGTAACACTTATTTGAATAATATCCATGATATAAATTTTTCTATCGAATTTTAAAATAAGTTTTTAAAATTAATCATTTTTTGTTCTTCATTAAGAAAAATACCGGTTTATTATTCATAATATTAAAGTTTACTTTATAATTATTGCTTAAAAAAAAAGGTCCTTAGACTATTTTAATATTAATGTTTAAATATCCTATAGCATACTTGCCAACATACTAATTAATATTCCGTAGTATTGTTAACTCCGCCTTCTTTTTCCCACCGGTATCCCAGGGATGGAACACGGGCGCAGAATTCATACCGGAATCCGTTTAAGAAATTTCACTACTTATAATATCGTTGATTTAAGAAGTAGAAAATTTTCTTACATCGATAGTGGTATGAATTCTGCGCCCGTGTTCCATCCCTGGTATCCTTTTAGAGCATTTTTCTTCTTATTTAATTTTGGAGAATATTACTCTAAAAATTTACTGGTGTGGAAAAAAGCGCGGGACAAACAATACTACGGAATATTAATTAGGATGATGGCAAGTATGCTATAGTGAAAAAAGTAAAATAAAACAGTACTCTTACGCTTTATAGAAATTCAGGTAGGGCAATATCAGAGCTGAAAACATTTCTAATTTATTTCGTTGTACTTTTAAAGCCCACCTTCTTTTCAATATATTCCAAAGAATTATTAGTCCTGCCTCTTTTTCATACAACTTTTTTTTTTTTTTTAAGTATTATTGCAAAAGTACTCCGGAAAAAATACTTTGTAAAAATACTCCGGAATAAATTAAAATGTTGGCATGTATGATTTTTTTTTTTTTTTTTTGTTTAATCGTTGTTATATATTGGAGAAAATTTTTCTACAAGTTGTGTTAAATAAAGATGGAAATAAATGTGCTCCTAAATAAATTATAAAAATTTGCAACTCTGTGAACATATTTCTTCCTTTATTCAGAGTGTTACATAACAGTGATTTCATCTGCAAGTTTTTAACATTATTTCTCTATACTAAATTTCACTACATTTACTTGCATAAAAATATTAATAAAGCTAATCCATACTTTTTTAATTTAAATAAGAAAATTTACTTCCAGGTAATAAGTACGCTAAAATATCTTAGACAATCGGTAACGATTCTTTTTGGTTAACACTATCATAAAGCAAAATTTAAAAAAGAAATTTCTAGTTTATTACATTTTTACGATGTGAGAAAGTTGAATACAACATCATTTCTAATAAAACGAGAATCATTAAAGATAAAATCTGACATATCAATCTTCGATAGGATGAATGACCCATCAAAGGAAATTACGCTAGCAATTCATTTTGCAAGTTGTCATAGATGACAGTAGCGTTCAATATTCAGAGAGTATTTCACTCATTTTCAGTAAAATATCTCGATTTTTGTCATGGCAATAGTAAAGTATGAAATAGATAAGCGTATAATGCAAGAATCTCTTTAAATAAAATAAGACATTTATTTGACAATATTGAAATTTAAGAACTGAAAATTAAACTAGCATAAATGTTCATTGAAGAAACTTAAAAAAAAAAAAAAAAAAAAAAAAAAATCAGAGTTGCTAACTACTATTGGGAAATTTGGGGACTTTTTCATTCAATACCAACCACTAAATTTTAATTGTAACTGTTGCTTAATCACTTCCAAGATTAATCGCTTATTATGTATATCAAATATCATTCATCAAAATTATTAGTAATTATTGAATAAAAAAGTCCCTAAATTTGTCAACACTATCGTCAACCTTCCGGATTTTCGAACACCAATAATTTTTTACGCAAAAATAGCTTTCATCAACACTAACAGCTCCCAACTTGTAACACCAGTATTTCTGTGTGAAAGAAAACATCATGATAAATCGAAAATAACTGATAAAAAGATCGTTAAAATTTTCTATACAAAAAATCTGGTAGCAAAGAAACGTACAAGTTGGAATCTCTGACAGCGAAATTTTGTAATTTAATAAGGTGCGGATAAATTTAAAAAATAGTGGTGTAAAAAAGTCCGCAGGATTGGTAGCTCTGATAAACGTTTTGACGCTGTATATTGAACCATGTGACATTTGCTTGCTCTTAAACGGTTAATCATTTTAATTAACCATTTGCTGGCCGTAACACCCTAAAGCACTCTAAACAATGTAGCTTAGGTGCCAACATGTACGTTTTTTTAACACCACTATTTGTTTGTAAAAAGTTCATCGTGTTTCAATTGGTATAACTTGCGCGATTATCACTTGAAATAAGGCGTGAAAAATTCCCATTTGCGCGACCAAAAATTGCGGGCCCGGGTGTACAATTATTTTACCTTTATTTTGACTTGATAACGACAAGTTAATTCATAGAAGTAGTATTTTTAATTGTATAAAAATATATTTATTTCATTTTTTGAGACATTGCAACCTCGCAAGCTTCATTTCCTAACGTGCATACAACAGAGTGTAATTATCACGCTTTACTTTGTTTAAATTTATGTACTTAAATTTTGCAGTGTACCAAATAATTTTTTTGGTGTTGGTATATAGAAGATATATAAAACAATCGTATTTTTATGTTTAACATAAATAAATAATGATGTACGAATGCACTATTCTTGTTTTTAATGCTTTCCAACAAGGCTGAAATGTATTAATGACTTCGGTTTGTCTGTCTGTCTGTCCGCACTCTAACTCCCTTAAATATTTATGGAATTTCTTGAAACTGATACCGTTATTCATGTTCCATATTGAAAATTGAATAAATACTTTTTACTGGTTTGTGTACAAGGACACCCGGAATTATTTCAAAGCATTGTGTTCTTAGAGAGGTATTTCTTTAAACCATATTTTAATACCTTTACTTTGCACAAATCATAATGAAATTGAAATATGTTATTCAAGTTCATTATCGGGTATTTCTCATTGAAAATGGAGTAAACACCATCACTGGTTTGTGTACAGGGCCACCTGAAGGTATTTCAAAGCCTTGTGTTCTATGAGAGGTATTTCTATAAAAATAGAGGTATTTCTAACAAATTTTCATGCATAATTTGAGTTTAGATATTTATTCAGCTGATTAAATAATCATAATTGTAGTTCGATGAAGATGCTGCATATTAAACTAGATGATTACTGAAAAATTCTCTATTATCCAGAAATTTCGATTATCCGATGTAGATTCGGTCCCAATAACGTCGCGGATAATTGAGGTTCTACTATGTTTTTAAAAACTGCGTGGCTATTGAATAGTGCGGATGTCTGATTCTCGCTCTCGTTTAAGGTGATTTACAGATTATAATGCACAGTGCAAATGAGAAGAGATATCGCGCAAATGAGAATTTTTCACCGCTTCGCGCAAATGGGAATCGCGCATATGGGAAGACACCTCATGTTTAATCGAAGGAAACTGTTAAAAAGATTATTAAAAATTTCTGTTAAAAATTTCTGGTAGCAAAAAAACGTACAAGTATTCAGCTATGATCTTGTCAAACGTAGGGACTCTTTTATTCAACTCATACCAATAATTTTGAGGAGTAATATTTGATATACATGATTGGCGAATAATTTTGGAAGTGATTAGACAACCGTTAGAGTTAAAATTTAGGGGTGGATATTGAATAAAAAACAGTCCCTAAATTTCACAACACTGACCAGAGGAAGAAAATTAAATAAAACCGGCAAAGGGTAAAAAGAAACTTGTAAGAAATAGTTTATGAAAAATAATGAATATATTTTTTAAACTATGCATCATTTCCATAGTTAATCTGAAATTAACTTAAAATTACACTATTTTAATATTAATAGATGTAAGTGCATATCTGGAAGCATTTTAAATTTAGTATTATAAATACTTGCCATTTTTTACACTCATTTTATAAAGAATAATTTTCTTCTTATTTAATAATGGTCATATACTAAAGAAAAATACTCTACGAAAAAAATTGTGTTTAAAAAAAAAAAAAAAAAAGTACTAGTGATTAAGACGTATATTGTCTTTTACCCTTTAATCTGTACACAATATTATGCAACTCTCCTTTACTCAAACATCTTACCTGAATATCTGAAAAAATTAGTAATTTGTCTTACTTTCTCTTAAATAATAATAATAATAATTAAAAAATCGCCTTTCTTCATTTTTTTTTTCATACTATTTCTCATTTATAGATTTTTAGAGAATAAATGCATTGTGTTAGAAATGTTAAGCATATTATCAGGGTTGCGAAATTTCCTGACTTTTTTCACTGACATACTATATAGTAGATAACTATATAAACATAGAGGTGGGAGATTCGGTAAAATAATACGAACCGTGGCAATCCTGATTATAAAAGATAAATATAGGCAAACGGTTTCGTTCTTTCTTTTTTTTTTTTTTTTTTTTTTTTAGAAGTATATATATTCAAAATTAGATCAAGAACATTATTTATTTACTGTCATTGTAATAAAAGAGTAATTCAAGCCTTTCTTCTTATGTATATTACTGACTGATTTATTTCGCTGTATTGTACAAATAAAAATGATATTTTTTGCTATTTTTAGGAATATAGTTCGAACAGTTGAGTCACGTCTAAAAAAATCATTTAGAGCTACGATATTTTTCTTTTATAAAGACATTTTATAACGCCTTTCTAGTTATTTTTTTCATACAATATCAAGTATAGTAATTTTTCTTTTTAGAATCATGCCTGATAACATTTATAATTTGTTCCAGAGTACTGATAGTCCTATCCTTTTTTCACACCACTTTGATTCTAGAAAAGTTTTCTACAGTAGCGGATTACAGTGAAATGAAAAGAAAAATACTTTTAAAATATACTGATGTGAAAAAAGGACAGGTATAAGAGTACTTCGGAACCAATTATACATGCTACTAAGCAGAGCCTGATTAAGGGGGAAGCAAACATTATTCATACTTACACCGTTATTTTTTAACAAATACTTTCCTCCTATAATAAACAGAAAATTCTCATTAAAAATTATTTTAAAAGAATTCTGGTGTCTAATAACGGTGAGTAAATTGGATTGTTTTACACCGTTCATTTTTTATAAAAAATATTTCCTCGTCAAAGCGTGGAATTTCTATGACATGAAGTAAAAAATAATTGTAAAAATATTCCGGTGACAGCGGAGATAATGTAGGCTCTGCTACCAAGTATGTAGAAGTAGAATCAAAAAGTTGCAAATTGAAAAAACGTTATCACTTATAACATTACATCCGGCAAGTTCACACTAACATAACTTACATAAAAAAATTTATTTTTAATTAATGTGCAGTCGAAAAAAAAAAAAATAATGATAATTCATCCCCCCCCCCCCCCGAAATATTTCGCCTTTTTTGGCAGCATTTGAATTCCTGAGATCAAGGTGGTTCGGAAGGAGAATTACAAGCGAAAATCTCTTAGGGGTAAAACTTTATATTTTAAAAAATTAAATTAAGATCTCACACAGAACATTAGGATTTCACGCAGTATTATGCATACCTACCAACATCCTAGTTATGAAACAGAAGATTTTTAGTACCTGCCTCTTTTCCCACACCGCTTTATTTTTAGAGTAATTATTTTAAATGTAATTACGATTAAATATGTATGAAATTAGTCTAAGAAATCACTAATGTGAAACAAAAAAAGGCGGGTACTAAAAATTGTCCGTTTGTTAATGAGATGGTTGTCAAGTATGATTATGGTAATTCAAAAAATAAACGGAAAAGAAGTATGACAATTTTAAGCAAAAATTAAAATAAAGTAATGCTAAACAAGAAATGATGTGTGCATCTAAACTTACTTGAATAACTATTTTAAATGATGGGTATGCAAAGTTATAAATGACAAAAATGATAACATGTGACAGCCCTCTAAAAGCAATAAAAATCGAAATATCACTATAACTCTAAATAATGTAATGAAAGGAATGAGCCATAAATTTGGAAACCCATATTTTTAATGATGCCCGTTCTATTCGTGCAAATCTTAATACAGGTCATAATTCATATTTTTTTTAAATATGAATTTATTTTTTCATAATTAAAAATATGTTTTTTTAATAAAAAAATCTCATTGAATACTTTTGCATAGCTGCCAACATCCTAATTAATAATCTGAAATAATGTTAGTATCCACCCTTTTTTCCACACCTTAATTTTTTAATTATCTTCAAATGTATTTACGATGAAATAATAAGAAAAATACTCTAAAAAAAGTCTGGTGTGAAAAAAAGGCGAATACTAACAATACTCAGGTTTATTAATCACAGGGGGTCGCACTCTCTTGTTTAAAAAATATTTTTCTGTTAATTAAAATTTCTGGTGTAAACGTGACTTGAAATACCTGCGGATTATAATCTGGCAATCGTTATTAACCCTTTCCGGCGCAAGACAATTCGGATCCTTTAAATTACACTGCCACCGGAATTCGTGAACTAAATTAAAGTAAAAGAAATTTTGAATTTTAAGGTTAAAAAAACCGGCCTTTTCTGATATCGTACAAACGTAAGTTTTTTCTAAAAAATTTCTGGGAGGAATTCTTCCAGTTGGGAAGTAAAATTAGGTGGGATATATATATCCCACCGCGCATGAAAGGGTTAAATCTTTCCTGCCATTGACGAGTTATCTGGTCAGTTGTCTATTTGCTGTAACTTGCTACTGACGAGATAACTCGTTCTCAGTGTTTGCTCAATTCTCACTCATGATGTCACCAGCTGTCGCAACTAAGCCACACCCTAAGCTAGCGATTAGTTATAAAACAAGCAACAGATGGCGGTCAATATTGGGGGGGGGGGGCAGTGAAAGGGTTAATAATTTTCAAAGACTAAATAATGCAGACACTACTTTTTGTAAATGGCGGTTTGCAAAAAAAAAAAAAAAAAAAAAAAAGAAAAAAAAAGAAAAAGAAAAAAAATGTTTCCTATCAAGCCCTGTATATATTGGTCGATACTTTTTGAAATATACAAAATTATTCATCTCTCTCTCTCTATATATATATATATATGAAGCTGATTGTTTGTATGCCCTGATTTTTAATTCACTGTACATATCGGCACCGTTCAAGCGACCGCTACGAAAAAAGACACACTCATTAATCAGGACAAAATCTAGTTAATGCTGTATTTTTTAGTTCAGCGGGATGCTTCCATCAAAAGATATGAAGAAAACCCCGATTTCAACTTTAAAATTATTAATAAAATTAAAAAATAATAATAATAAAGACTTTTTCTATTGCAGGGATGGAACACGGGCGCAGAATTCATACCGGAATCCGTTTAAGATATTTCTCTACCTATAATATCGTTGATTTAAGAAGTAGAAATTTTTCTTACATTGATAGTGGTATGAATTCTGCGCCCGTGTTCCATCCCTGCTATTAGCTTGATTCGCACTAAAAAGTATGAAAAGATTAAAACGAAGTGTTGTCACCTAAATTTCATACTTTAGTTAATTTTAAAAAATCTAATTGTCGTGTCGAAAAACTGTTTGTACCCCTAGATTCAGAGATATCACCCATTCATTTGTTACCGATTTTGTAATGATAGGACAAATATTTCTTCTTTATTTTCACCTTTTTTCGTTTTTAACCCCGATTCGGCAGAAATCGGTAGGCAGTTTAGGGCAGAGAAAGTAAGCTAAAAAAAAAAGTTTTTAAAAAGAGAAACAAATATTTGATGCCAAAATAAACAAATAAAAGAAATGTCCATTTTTTTTTTTTTTTTTTTTTTTTGCGCGAATAATAATTAAAGAACTGACGTAAATAATTAAAGAAAAAAAAGAGAAGAAAAGAAAAGAAGGAAAGAAATTAGATCATAAATAAATTAGGAAAAATAATAGAACTTCCGTAAGTCAAATCCTTTTTAATTTGCTTATATCTTCAATAATATAAAATTTCGAGTCGTTGCAATAGGAATGCAGACAATTGAAATGAAGGGAATTTTAAATACAAAAGATTTCGGGTATTAAACGAAAGCGTATAAATAATAAAGGTATTTCTAAATACCTTCTTGACATTATAAGGAAATAATTTTTATATTCTCCAGATCTGGCTAATCATACCTTTCGAATGATATCACTTTCAATCCTTTACTCCCATAATTAATATGTTTAAAGTGTACCCCAAATTTCATGTTTCCCGATTAATGTAAAGATTAGAGGGGAAGTAAGTTACGCTACGAAAGTTGATGCATTTTTTTTAAATCAGGAATTCGCGTGTACATAAATGTTTTTATAGAGATATTTGGCATTAGCTTGAATCGTTTACTTCATTAAGTAGTACTTTTCTTTCTTACAGTAAAAGAAAATGTTTCGTTTTTTTTTTTTTTTTTTTTTTTTTTTTTGAGTGTGTGTGTGTGTGCTCTAGGAGCAGTGTTGGGCATAATTGATTAAAAAGTAATTGAATTACAATTAAATTACGGTTATAATTATTTTACTGTCTATCAATTAACAAGTAACTGATTACAAATAAATTGAATTACTTATTCAATTTATTAGTATTAATTCAATTTATTTGTAATCAATTACTTGTTAATCGATTGACAGTAAAATAATTATAATTGTAATTTAATTGTAATTCAATTACTTTTTAATCAGTTATGCCCAACACTGCCTAGGAGGCTCTTTTATGTTCTCACCTTAATTGTAAATAGTTATAAGTTGGATTTTATTAAGATAGTTTTTACTTTTGTTTTTTTAAATGTCATAAAACAGTTTTTTTTTTTTTCGTATGGAACAGCTTTAGTATCGGATCTCTTTGGAAAAATTTGAAATTTGTCACCAAAGTAGCTCGGACGTTTCTTGCCGAGACCTTTACTTACGCAATTGAGATAGCCATTTCAATTCATCGCAAAAATGGCTTAAAATGTTTAATGTCGCCAAGAGGGGTTCCATACTAAAGCCGTGCTTTTTGTATTTATTCCTTTATAATATTTTCTATTAAAGACTTCGGAAAATATTTCATGTATTTCTCTTTTTACACCTTTGTTCAGTTCTTTCATTGATTTCAAAATTCTATAAACACTTCTTCAACCTGGCAACGTCGAGTATACCTACTAGTTAATATAAAAGAATTATACCTGTTTATTAAAACATTATTATTCTTCAAACCTAATACTCCCGATAATTTCGTTTCTCCTCAGAAAACAATATTTATTTTTATAGACAAAAACGCAGCTATTATATTATTTTATCTATAATGAACTTGAAAAATTATTATCTGGAAAATTTTAATTACTTGATTTCGTTTTTGTTTTTAATGCTGCACAAGAAAGATATTTTTACAACGTGTCAGCTGTCTTATCGATTTTTTCTTCACTTTTTTTAATTAAACTTAAGTCATTAATTACTAATTTAGGTAAAAATGTTACCCATTTTCAGCAAAGTGACAAAATAAATAAGGAGGTAAGATTAATAAGGTGCAAAAAAAAAGTTTTCTTCACTATACTTGCTTTAGTAGCTATATTTATTAAATATTTAACATTTTTTTTTTTTTTTTTTTCACAACACCTGATGAGAATAGAGAATTAAAAAACAAACAAAAAAGAGACCGCAGCCATTTCTATTGTGCCTAGCACTCTTATAGCCACCAACTCGTCTGTTTTTCCCAAGCCATTACGAGAAATACGAGAAATTTTCTAGAAAATTTTTTGTATAACTTTAGAAAATTAATATAACAAATTTCTATTAATAAATAATGGTGATAAATTTGATTAAAAATTTTTTGAAATATTGGCAGCTGTGCATTTTATTAAAAGTAGTAATTAGTAATCGTTTCCAATATTTTTATTCGATTGAACATTACGAAGATAGCTTCATATAAATAGTGGTAACAAAACAAAGACTGCTCATATCCTTCATATACTTATGCATGATTCACTAATACAGCTTAAATTACTTTATCCATTGTATAGTACGCAGTACAGTTCCGCTTTACACACAATAAATAAATAAATAAAATAAACTATTCAACAAAATTTTAAAGTTTTCGTACCTGGCGTACATACTATTTTGTTTCTATACTATTTTGTTTTTAAATTTCCCAGGTAAAATGGATTTCTTTGACTTGTGGGTTATACGCTAAAAATTACTGTGTTTCCAGAGATAGATTTGTTAGCTTTTGTTTAGAAATCCTGAAGATACTAAGATATGAGATTTCTGTTTGTTTGTTTTTTCTATTACTTTCTAACTGTAATCGTTATCCTATTTGACCACAAAAAACTGTTGCAAAAATACGATAAATATTTCTGTATAGAAGCAGAGCCTGATTAAGGGGGAAGCACACATTATTTATACTGAGACCGTTATTTTTTAACAAATACTTTCCTCCTATAATAAACAGAAAATTCTCATTAAAAATTATTTTAAAAGAATTCTGGTGTCTAATAACGGTGAGTAAATTGGATTGTTTTACACCGTTCATTTTTTATAAAAAATATTTCCTCGTCAAAGCGTGGAATTTCTATGACATGAAGTAAAAAATAATTGTAAAAATATTCCGGTGAGAGCGGAGATAATGTGTGCTTTCCCCTTAATCAGGCTCTGTACAGAAGTAGTAGTAAAAGAAAAAAGGAAACCTCATCCCTAGATTTTACTACTTACATAGTTGCCAACATTATAATTTATTCCGGAGAGTTTCCAGCCCCGCCTTTATTCCATACAACTTTTTTTTTAACCCGTTACCGCCCAGTGATCTATTTATAGATCGCTAGTATATTTCTAACTCCTCCTACAGGCGTAACTTTGAAAGTTTGTGTGTTATATTGTTTTTAAGAAAGAAACACAATATTTGCATTTGTATATGAAAGGTGCTATACATTTAAATGCATTGGTTAGTAACAGTATTATTATCTGTATCATCCATTTGCAAAATAAAAATTAAAGCATAAAAACTTTTAGTAAAATAATGCAACATTTAAATGAAACGCCCACAGGCGGGGTTTACGTTAAAAATTCTTAAAAAGCCGAGCGTTAACGGGTTAAGGAGTAAATTTTTCTTATTTTATCGTAATTATATACTGGAGAAAAAAAATTTAAACTGAAATTTTGCGAAATAAAGTGAGGCTAAAAATGCTCCGGAATAAATTGAAATGTTGGCAACTATGTACTTAGTGCAAAAAAAAAAAAAAAAAAGTACATATATATTAGTATTAAAAAGGTATAATAAATTCAAATTAGACAGAGTTCTATCGGTACAAAGGTCTTTCGAATTCTTAAATAAAAATAACTAATCGAATAAACTTTTTTAGGAAAGGAAAATCACCTGCTTTTAGCGTTATTAGGATGTGTTACAGAACACTTAGATTGAAACAGCTGGATTCCTCCCTGGAGACAAAACGGTGTTTATTATTTTCATTTGATGTTTAGTTCTGATTGGTTTTTGATTTTATAATTATATTTTACACACTAGGTCTATTTAACGGCCCTCTGCACTTACCATTGCCGGAAGCCCGAACCAGTGTTATTCTATGGGGAAATTTTCTTTACAAATAACTTATTAACTAATACATATTTTTAAATTCTATTTTCACATTTAGAAAATTTCCAACTGTTAAATTGACGGACCTTTTCTAAAAATGTAGTTTTTTAATTTTTAATATTTTATTTTGAAATTGCAAAATAAAAAATTTTCACATATTGAAAATTCGTATTTTGCAGCTTCAAAATAAAATATAAAAAATTAAAAAAATATTTTTTTAAAAAAAGTCCGTCAATTTAACAGCTAGGAATTTTCAGAATGTGAAAACAGAATTTAAAAATATGTATTAGTTAATAAGTTATTTGTAAAGAAAAATTTCCCATAGAATAACATTAGCTCCGGCTTCCGGCAGCGGTGAGTGAAGAGGGCCCTTAAGTTGGTAGAAGAATACTTTATGAAGGTGGTGACAGATCCGCCCTTTTTCCCTCATTCTTCCACCATTTTATTTATATTATGATTTTTCACTTAATTAACCGACCTATTTTTGCCAGATTTGGGGACTTTTTTATTCAATCCCACCACTAAATTTTAATTGTAACGGTTTCCTAATCACTTCAAAGAATAATCATGCATTATGTAATATCAAATATCACTTTTCAAAATTATTGGTGACAGCTGAATATAAAAGTCCCCAAATCTGGCAACACTTGAATGATTGTTTACAAAATTTTACAACTTTTTTATTCTCTGAAAAATTGAGAAAAATATATAAACTATACTTTTCTCTTTTTTGGCTGTTTGATCCAGATAACTCAAGACAATCGTCAAAAATGGAATTTGTCATTTAAAAAAGTGACGTTGATTCCAGTTTTAATATGTAGATGACCCCTTAAGCAAAAAGTAATTATAATATTATGAAATAAACATTATAACGAATCGATAGGTAACAGCCGCATATTCATACGATGATTTGTAACGAAATTAGTCAGGAAGCGACTATTTTTTTTTTTTTTTTAAGACTGTACAAGAAACTCAAGAGTATACAGCAAACTATTGTTATGTTATTAATGAATATATAATGCAGCCCTTTTTTTAAAAAAATTGTCTTATATTCCTCTCTAAATTTAAAATAAGATAAAAACTACTATTCGGAAATAGACGTCAAATCTTTTTTAACAAAAGAAAAACTGAGCAGCTATAAAACTTTTTATGACAATGATGCGGTCATTTTTTAAAATACTACATTAATAGTACATATTAACTTTTACAAAATCTATCACGAGAAAAATGAATTTTGGATTTATTGATAATAAATATATAGACAAATAATATGCTGCAGTTTAAAAATTAATAAAGAAGTACAATATTAGGGGTAGTAGTCTCCGCCTATTTTTCAGGACACTTTCGAGGAAGAGAAATTTTCACCTCTTTTGACACAACTTTTTTCTTAGAGAAATCATTATTGTACTTTTAAAGTACTATGTCGTGATTAAAAGTAAATAAACTATTGAATAAAAATAATGGTAGCAAAAAACGCATTAGTTTCTCATTTCTCAAAGTGTCCTGAAAAAAATGCGCGGACTACAACTCCTGCAATATTTAAAAATTATTGAATGAAAAAATTATTGATACTCTATTTTCAATTACACTTTTCAAGTTAATTAAATAACAGACATAAATTTACAAGCACATAAAGTTAAACAAATCTGTCTGAAGTACGGCCGCATTAAAATAAGAAATGAAAAAATAACTTAATATCACAGAATATAAAAAATAATGTAGTAAATATAAAAAGTTTAACAAAATAACGTTGAATATTTATATCTCAAACAATTTCTATAAAGATTATTCTTATTAAATTATCTTATTATAGTAAGCAGTATCATAGCTGCCAATATTTAATTTATTCCGGAGTATTTTTAGCCCCGCCTTTATTCCGCGCCACTTTATTTATAGAAAAATTTTCTTCAATACAAAACTTTGATAGTATAAGAAAAAATTCCTTTAAAAAAATAAGTGGTACGAATTAGAGGCGGGGCTAAAATGACTCCGGAATAAATTAAAATATTGGCAGCTATGGCAGTATAATTCATTACAACATATTCTTAACACTAAAAGATATTTAAAAAATTATATTTGGTTATATTTTACATAGAAAAAATGTACTTACTTTAAGATTCATAACAATTTTTGTTTCATTTCTTATCATTTATAAGTATTTTTTATTACGACTGCGTTTTCATAAAATATTTTATGTATTAGGGGGACCGGAAAATAATGTCGTTTTGAATTAAAATACTTACATCGGAAATTTATCCTGGATAAAATTTAAGATATTCTTAGGTAACTTATAAGATGGTTATTTGTAAAGTACCATGTAAACACTGTTAAACAAAAATTTCCGGTTTCATTTTATTAATTCAAAACGGCATTATTTTCCGGTCCCCCTAATATATATTGATAGAGATTGTATTTTAAATAAAATGGCAGCTATTGTGATAAAATTTGATTGTGATAAAATTTGATTGATTGTGATAAAATTTCATGATGTATCAAATGCATTTTACAGGAAATCTTTTAAGTTATTTATAAACATCCGTCACAAATGTTAAATGGTGTATGTGAAAGTAATTCTAAAAGACTGTTGGTTTTGTATCAGAAAAATAGCATTTTATTTAATTGAACATTTTTAAATATATGTTTTTAACTTAAATATTCATGAGTAAGATGATATTTGAAATATTATATCTCCTTCAATAAAGAAGACATTGTTTTTGTAGAAGAGAATTTTATTTAATAAATGTTTGACATTTTAAACATGTTTTAAACCAATATGATGTTTAATAACAGGAGACTTGGCGTTGGAATATTAAAACCCGAATAAACTACTATGTCAGAAACAAAAAAAAAAAACACCTACCGTCTTCAGTGCAAAAAGGATGAGCATCCTTTTTGCACTGAAGGCGGTACGCTTTAGGCTACCGAAACAGTTGTATGCATTTCCAATACTTTTTTTTTTTTTTTTTTTTTTGGCGTTTCTGACGTAGTAGTTTATTCGGATTTCAATATGATGTTTGTCCATGAACCTGCAATCTAAAGTTATTTCAAAAACGTAAATTATAAACAACCATATATATAGATAGATAGATAGATAGATTTGTGTGTAAAAATAAGGTACTCAATAAAAAAGCACATAAATATACGTGCAAAACTGTATTTTCTGATACAGTTTGATATTTTACGACATACGAAAAGGTTCTCAGTAGTCACTCTTTCTAATACCACTTTTTATCATAGGACATTTATAAGATTAACAGCAAATCAGTATAACATAAATATTTCAAAGCAGTGGTACTGGTAGGGCATTTCTGTCCTCTACTGGAAATGTCCATAAACACAGTTCATTGCTGTAATATTGAATATATAGCTTGTCCAATATTAAATTTTTATGAGAATAAATATATGGTGGGAATCCTAAGCAGATTCCACCCATGCAAACTAGCATTTAGCTGTTACATTATCGTAGTAAGCAACTGAATACAATGCTAAATCTCACAGCTGTGAAATTTATTAAAGCTCAAAATAAATGTCATTTTTTATATAAACTGATTATTTTGAAAATAAACAAATGAATAAAAAATAAGTTTCAATTGCTCAGTATTTCGCTAAATTTTATCAAAATTTGTTTTACAAAATTGAAGAAAATACATATATGGGCAAAACCGTGTTTTTCAAATGGGTTTTTTAGAAAACTAGTATGTTGTGGCCACCACGAGACTTTCTTCTATATTTTCCTATACAAATTCACTCAGTAACAATAATTAAAAAAAAAAAAAAAAAAAAAAAAAAAAGTGGGACTTTGACAAAATTTTGGGTAAAATGTGAAAATTATTCTAAGTTTGTCAAAACACGGAAACCGTGGGACTTTGACAACATTGGGGGAAAAATGCAAAAATTTGTTTAAGTTTGTCAGAACACGGAAACCGTGGGAGTTTGATAGAATTAAAAGGAGAGATAAAAAAAAAAAAAAAAAAAAAAAGTGGAACTTTGACAAAATTTTGGGTAAAATGTGAAAATTTGTTAAAGTTTGTCAAAACACGGAAACCGTAGGACTTTGACAAAATTAGGGGAAAAAAGCAAAAATTAGTTTAAGTTTGTCAGAACACGGAAACCGTGGGAGTTTGATAAAATTAAGGGGAGAGAAAAAAAAATTTCTAAGTTTTTTTCGTAAAAGGTAAAAAAAAATCGATAACTTTGTTTTAAATTATCACAGATTTATAGTTCAACCATTCGTTTTAAAGGTACTGACGAGACCTTTCGAAAGATACCCATCTTGAAAATTTTTTGCCCTATATCACCCTGTTAAAAATTTAGAAAAAGCGGCATGGCAACGCAACCTATAAGACGATTTTTACCAAAAGTTGATAGGCACTAATTTATGTCAAGGTGCAACTACATACCAATTTGTATGAAATTCTGTGCAGTAGTTCCAGAGATACAGTTGCCACAAAATTTTGTGACACACACACACACACACACACGGACAGACAGACAGACATTTTCTAAAAATGGTAAAATCGTGTTCTACAGCTCTCAAAACGTGTAAATCCATCAAAAACCCGAAATCGAAAATTTTTACGAATCCAATACTTTCTTCTATTGAAGATAGAAGAAAGTAAAAACCTATTGTATCAGACTCATTTGATTCCAACCTAACCAACCCTGATTATCCTAATAATTTAGAACAGTGCATACACATTACGTCACACTGTCAACTTTTATAACTCGTTTGGAAAATGTATTAACCTGAATTTTTTAATAGTAATCGTTGGCTCATCTAACTGCAGAAACTTGTTAAAAAATATTACTACTTATAATATTTGACTGTACACTATCGTAAAAAATCATAATGTAGGCAACTTTGGAATTGGAATTTAAATATGAATTTTCTTTTATTTGTCTATGACTAATGGAATTATTTTCCATATTATTACCTGTCAACGTTCCGTCCCCCCAAGCTAAAGGAAACATTAAGAAAAAACAAATGAAATTTGCAATAAGTAACATAGAAAAATAAAACGAAGAAACGCCACTAGTGTATATTAGAAACTTTAGTGTATATTACGTAAACAAAACTTATTGAACTTTTCAGCAACATTTATCGCAACTTCACGACCTCAAAAACCTGTGACGATCATACACTCCTGTTCAAAAGTTTAGCAAGATTTTCAAACGATCAGTTTTTTTTTTTTTTTTTTTTTTTTTTTTTTTCAATTTAAAAACTTATCTCAGGATGAAATGTTTTCAAACTTTGGGTATTCAAAGAACTGGGTCTACCTCATGTTTTTGAGTGCAGATTGGTTTAAAACAACATTTAGGGGGGCGGAAAAAAATTGAGCAAATTCAATAATGTTTGTGAACACCCTGTATCGTCAAGTGCACGAAATGAACTGTAACTTTAGGATATGTTACTATTGACCCAGTTCAATTCGTGGATGGATTTGTGTGACAATATCATGTTAAATAACGGAGATATAAGCATCTATTTCAAACTCAAAAAAAAAAAAAAAAAAAAAAAAAATCAACATGTTTTTTATTTATAATATACAGAGTTTTGAGCGAAATTTATTCCCACTTTCAGATAAGTTGGAAAAACTCTTTTAAAACAATATACTGCAATTGGAATACAAATATCTCATTAAGTATGAGCATTTTATGAAAAATGTTTTCACAGCGTATGTGCGAAAGGTGAAAAAAAAAAAAAAAAAAAAAAACATTGCATAGGTTGAAAGTTAGATCTATTGGGAACTTTTATCAAAAGTGCATTTGAATAGAGTAAAAACTAAGCAAATTATCCGAAAAAGAACAAGCTAGATTTTAGATATTTTCTAAGAGTTGAAATTTCTTAAGGGGTTTTTCACATGCCGCGTAATTAATTTGAAGATCCAATTATTTCAATCACGCTCCAACTCCAAATGTAATTTTCGGGAAAAACCCTTTATAAGCTTGTAACTCTAACATATTTTTGCTTATTTACTAAGATTTGTGATATGATAAGGAGTTTTTATCAAAAGAGAACGTTTTCTAAGAGGTTAGAAAAATTAGATATTTGAATTAAATACGCGGCATGTGAAAAACCCCTTAAGAAATTTCAACTCTTGGAAAATTTCTAAAATCTAGCTAGTTCTTTTTCAGATAATTTGCATTATTTTTTCTCTTTTCAAATGCACCTTTGACAAGAGTTGCTCAATATATCTAGCTTTCAACATATGCAATATATTTTTTTTTTTTTTTTTTACCTTTCGCGAATGCGCAGCGAAAACGTTTTTCATAAAAATGTTCATATTTCATGAGATATTTGAAATATTTGTATTCAGATTGCAGAATATTGTTTTAAAAGTGCCTTTCCAATTTATCTGATAATTTTCGTTAAAAGCTCTGTATATTATAAATAAAAAACATGGTGATTTTCTTTCTTTTTTTTTTTTTTTTAAGTTTTAAAATAAATGCTTATATCTCCGTTACTTAATATGCTATCGTCACACAAATTCATCCACAAAATTAAACTGGGTCTGTATTAAAATATCCTAAAGTTACAGTTCATTTCGTTCACTTAAAGATACAGGGTGATCACAAACATTATTGATTTTGCTCAATTTGTTTCCAGCCCCCTAAATGTTGCCTTAAACTAATCTTTACTCAAAAACATGAGAAAGACCCAGTTCTTTAAATACCCAATGTTTGAAAACATTTCATCGCGAGATAAGTTTTTAAATTGAAAAACCCTGATCGTTTGCAAATCTTGCTAAACTTTTGAGCAGGAGTGTATGATCATCACCATAAGTTGTCAACGTTTCTGATTTTTAAATCAGATATATCGCCAGTATTTTTAAATTAGAATAGTTAAAATAATAGTTTTAAATTAGTCATATATATTTTCGCCAAATAAATAAAAATAAATAAACTGAAAATACTTATAAAAAAATTTCCAGTATGAAGTCTCCTTTGAAAATGGTGAAGACTTGGCACCTATGCATCACTGTTCATGTTAATTGAAATGCATAAGCAAGTAATCCTCCAAAAAGACATGAACAATGAACATTCACTACAGCCAGATGTCCTACCTGGGCCTTGATTCAACGCCAGAGCAGCGCCAACATATTGATGAACTTTTTATTCTCGGAACTGTATAGCATACTTGCCAACATCCTAATTAATAATTCGTAGTGTTGTTAGTCCCGCCCTTTTTCACACACCAGAAAACTTTTAAAGTAATATTCTACAAATGCAATTACGATTAATAAGAAAAAAAATACTCTAAAAAGATACTGGTGTGAAAAAGAAGGCGGGGCTAACAATCCGACGGAATATTAATTAGTATGTTGGCAAGCATAGCCTCCAAAACTAGATGCCTTCCGCGTGACTCGGAAACTTGGTAACTGCCACAAATAATTTTAACAAATAATACATAATATAAATAATCGACGTTTCTTTGATTCGATTAGCCTTTTGTGTATATCACATCCCACTTTTAAAAATTTTTGGTGGCTGTTGAATAAAAAAGTTGTGCAATCTGTACCAGGTGGCGCTGTCCACCGCTTGAACTGTTGCCAAGTTTCCGAATCACGCGACTGGCATCTATTTTAGGAGGTTATGAATCGTAATTACATTTGAAGAAAAATTCTCTAAAAATAAAGTGGTGGGGAAAAAGAGACGGGTTCTAAAAATCTTCCGGATATCATCTAGTAGGTTGGCAGGTATGCGCTTTCTCTCTCGATGTTGACAAAAATGAATGAAGTGTCGAATTTTACATTCATGTTAAATAAATGCTCTATAATGTTAAGTCCTATTAGTGGTGTAGTCTGTTGCTTCCCAGCAACAGGTGTGTTCGAAGTTGTATCGGGCGCATTCGAACAGAAATGACACGGAACGGAGGTGGGCTAAGGTCCAGGATGGAATTGATAACTAGGGCTGGATTATTTATCAATATATCCCCAAGTATCGATATTTTTTAAATATCCCGATAACAATATTTAAGAGTTTGCTCTGCCAATATATCCCTTTAACGATATTCCGCGCGATCAATTAATATGCCGATAAGTACAGTTAAACGCCAACGACGGATTAATAGAATTGTGCTTCCGCGCAAGCGCGCATCACGAATGAAACCCGAATTCCCGAATGAAACCCGAGCGAACGAACATTCCGAGCGAGCGAACGATCCCATCAGCGAACGGAAACCCGACAAAAAGAGCGCGCAATATCTTATACTAAAATACCCATTCTCTTATTTTTCTCCCATCCCTCACTGATAAAATAAAAAAATATAACCCCACCCCCAAACGATCACTGTACTCCCACAATGCATATATTTCCCCTTCCTTTATTCCTGCATGAGAAACCTCACATCTAAATTATCACTGCTTTAATAAGTCCACCGCATAATAAAAAAATAAACAGTATTTATTGAAAGCCATCTGCTTTTCCCGCAGTATATTGACTTATTTATTACTGACTCTAAACGATAATATGAAATAATTTATACTACCGTTAGTATTTGATAATATTCCACATCACCACTTATGGATCGTAGGTGTAATACCAAATACCACAGTAACCAAACCACAGACAGGGCGATATGCAAACGCTTATTATGACGAATGTATACAATATCTTTTGTTTTAGCTCATTTCCTGCTATTGGTTCATTGATATTGGTTTATTTCAAAGTGTCGATAACTTATTTCAAAGTGTCGGCAAACGCTTATTATGACGAATGTATACAATATCTTTTGTTTTAGCTCATTTCCTGCTATTGGTTCATTGATATTGGTTTATTTCAAAGTGTCGATAACTTCTGGCCAATAAGATGCGACGTTCAATGTGTTTAACTCGCTTTGGGCTCAGTGATGCCAGAGTGGGGATTTTTGAAGCTTCTGGGGACAATTTTGGGGAATTCTAAAATGTTTGGGGACAAATCTGGGGAGTTCAACTTTCTGTCAATGTTGGCAACGTAATGATTTATCCCTACGACTAGAGACTTTCAATAGCTTTATTGTTATTTGGGGATTTTTTTCAAAAATTGAGTTCATTTGGGGAAAAATCTGAGCTCAAATCAGAAAAATCTGCTTGATATTCTTTTTTGAAAAAAAATTGTTTTTTTTTCCTCTTTTCAGTGGAAAACCTGTTGGAGATTTTTTCGAAAAAAAACCTTGATTTGGGGAAATTTAGGACCTGTTTGGGGAAATAATTTTCGATCATCTGGCATCACTGTTTGAGCTCCCTTTCTCCTTTCCCATGTTATCCAATGGGATTTTCGTTGCTTCGTTTTATAAAAATATCTCATTCAAAAATGAAGTTTTTCGAATTCTGTTTTTTGAATATTACTCTTTGAACGGGTCGCCTTTTAACTTGGTGAACAATTTTTCGAAAAAATTAGTTTAAATATTTTATTTCAATAAGTAAATTATGGACTCTGTGTGGATCTCTAAGTAAAATATTTAAATTTATTTTTTCGAAAAATTGCTCACTAAGCTAAAAGACGACCTGTTCAAAGAGTAATATTCAAAAAACAGAATTCGAAAAAGTTCATTTTTTAATAAAATATTTTTATAAAACAACGCGACAAAAATCCCATTGGATAACATGGGAAGGGAGAAAGGGTGCTATCTAACTGATGTAAAATAAAGTTTTATCTTCAGTAATTTTACAGTGACAATTTCTTTATAGAAATATATAATATTGGATAGTTTATTACTTTTTTTGTGTAGCGTTTATTTTTTCTCCTTCCTTTTCCTTCTTTCTTTCTTTTTTTTAAAGCCGTACATGTTAAATAAAATTGGTTTAAATGCAAAATGAGTTACTTTAAGTAACAAAATGAAACTTTAACATAATATTGTTTAAATAATATAATTTTTATACTGACAATGTATACATATATATATAATGTATACATATATATAATATATATATAATTCAATTTTCAATTGTTGTGAAACTATTATGAATGTGAATTGAACACATATACATTTAAAAAATATTGTAATGATTTGGTAAGCAGAAACAAAAATAAAAATGACAAGTAACTGACATTTAGGATGCATATAAGAGTTTTAAGTAAAAAATATTACTCTCTACGACCAAAAAAGGTGTATCCAATTCCAATGGCATTTCTTAACTATTTAAAATGATTTTCCTTTTTATTTAATACCTACATCTTAAGACAAATTTTCTTAAGCTTTATTTTTAGTTGAATTATGAATTTTGATATACTTGGTACAAATAAAACACAGATCACATATTAGCTGTGTTAAAATATGATTTTAAAATAATTAAAGCTTAAAATGGGAAGAATAGAGGATAAACTATACAGAGGTATACTAAAAAGCAATAGTATAAGTTATAAGAAACACAAAATATTGATTCACTTTTTATGATTTTTTTTTTTTTTAATGATAAAGTTATGGTAGTAATATACCAGAACATACATGGAAAACACTCTATACTTGTATACTTTAAAATTCGTGTGCATATGTTGTTAAAAAATAACAAATGTCTATTTTTTCCTATCTTGAAAGAAATATCGCAATATATCACTAATATCGATATAAACTTGGTGATATATCGCGATATTTAATTTCTGATATCGTCCAGCACTATTGATAACCTCCTGATTAACATAAGCCCTACAAACCGACAACCTGTTTTCGTGAAGATTCCGGGTTTATATTGAACAAAGGTAACTTGAAAAGACGTATCTGGAAGGGTTCAGGACCAAAGTGGTAAATTCAACTGAAAATTTTAATAAAAAATTTTATTTTACTTAATCAGTGAAAGGCATTACAGCTCGCTGATTAAATAAAATAAATAATTTTATTAACATTTTCCGGTAGCCAAAAGATGCTAAGTTGGCAACTATACTGATTAACAGAAGCAACTCAACCCGACAGCTAAGAATTTTTGTTATAAATTACAATTTACCTTATAGCTAGATATATTTGGTTTTTATTTGTGACAACCTTAAACAAGGGCCTTATGTCAATGAAGTTTTACGCCTCATTGTGTTTCATTTGACACAAATCATTCCGGAAAACTGTTAGCACCGCCTTCTTTTCATATAACTAATTTTCAAGATAATTTTTCTACTTATTTCATCGTGCTTGCATACTGAATGAAATCACCCAACAACGTTTTGCGGGTACAAATCATTACGGTACAGATAATTGCATCAAAGTTTCTCCATTATAACGTAAAATACTTGCGCTTTGTAGCAATTGTCTCGTATGTAAAAAATTGCTTCAGCGAGCACCTACACTTGTCTCTCATTACTAGCTTTTACAGCAACTCGCTACAGCTAGTTTATACAATATTAATAAATCACATTTTAAATAAATGCTTCATTGTGAAAATGCAACCCACATACTTAATACAAATAAATTTTTTTATTTAAATTTTCTGGTTGATATTAAATTAAATTATTTTGTTACGAGAATTTTAAAAACCTTCGAATATTATAATCACAATAATAAAAATTATTGTATAAAAAACTATAAAACTATAAATAATTAATGCATAATATAAGTTATTTCTAAATACCTCAAAAATTATATTTAGCTCAAAAGAAATATTTCAAAATAATTAAACGCACAACATGAAAGAACAGGGGACAAAAAAACTGCATAAAAATTGACATATGACTTTTTTATTTATAATACCCTCAAAAAAAAAAAAAAAAAAAAAAAAAATATTGAAACAAATAAAATTTTCATGATTGCATAATCCCAAAGAGATAAAATGATACTAACTAAGTACATTTTCAATTTAGTAATTTGCTTTATTACACTTTATGAATTACTCAATAAAAATCTACATAAAACTTTCTTTTTAAACATAATATTATAACATATACTTTGTATTCTATTATGGTTTATCATCTATATAAATAAAGCAGAGAGCTTGTCGGAGGAACACATTCAGGTAGACCACTCTTATTTTTGATTGGTCTAGATTTAACTTCTTTGGTGATTAAAGTCGGTCATTTATTTATTTTTTTTTTTAGTAAAAACTGATGAATTCTTTAAAATATACTGTATACATAGCTGCCAAGCTTTTTTATTTATTCCGGAATGTTCTTAGCTCCGCACCTTTTCACACCGTAAACTTTGTAGAAAAATTTTCTTTAATATATAGTTACGATGAAATATTAAGAAAATTACTCTAAAATTATAACGATGTGAAAAACGGGCGGGACTAAAAACATTCCGGAATAAATTAAAAAACTTGGCAGCTATGTGCATAGGTGTTATACTTTTTTAAAAGAGCTCTAAAAACTGTTAATTTTTTGTGGAGACACTATATACATCAAGTTATTAAATTTAAAGATATTACGTTGCAAAGTTTCACAACGCAGTACCATTCGATTGCTCTTATCTTAAAATAAGAGTCTAATATTAAACAAAAAACAGTCTAAAATTAAAGAATGATTTATAACTTTTTTAAAAATATCAGTTTTGAAATTCTAAGAGCTGCAATTTTTAGATTACAGCGTACTTATCTCCCATACATAATCTGTTAAATTTGTAAAAATTTGTTGATTTATTCTTGAGAATCATTCGCATATGACCATAGAGCATTGTTGCAAAACGAATGCATGGATGGTTGGTTGGGTTTTACGTCACGACAGTGCTACGCAATAGGTAATTGACGACGGTTTGGGATTCATCCCTAGAGGAGGTCCTTAGACGTGCCGTCACAATTTTGATACTCCGCGGTAGCAAAACGAGTGCAAAATGAAATAAATGTTTTATTTAATATAGTATAAAGAGCGGGGGACATAGGCAACGGGCACCCGAAGTGAAGTTTAGAGCGATTTCAATGGAGGTATTTTTTTTGTTTTTTCAATTTTAAGTATTTACTTACAATGTGATATGTAAAACAAATGATGATTCAATTCTTTTGAAAATTCATTTAAGTACAGTGACCAGCGAAGCAGGCGTAGCCTACTAGTATGAAATAAACACATTACATTTTAATATATAAGATTAAAAAATCTGATGTGGGCACCACATGACTTCCTTGTACACTTTTAGAAATATACATAATGTTAAAAAACATTGTCACTGGACCCGAAACAGTTGGCTAAAAATATTTTTAAAAAATGCATGCATACGTAAAAAAAAAAAAATAAATAAATAAATAAAATTGTGCCTTGAGGGGACTCATGTCAAAGTTGTGCCTTGTGGGGGGACTCATGACAAAGTTGTGCCTTGAGGGGACTCATGTCAAAGTTGTACCTTGGGGGGCACTCATGTCAAAGTTGTGCCTTGGGGGGGGGACTCATGTCAAAGTTGTACCTTGGGGGGGACTCATGTCAAAGTTGTGCCTTGGGGGGGACTCATGTCAAAGTTGTACCTTGGGGGGACTCGTGTCAAAGTTGGGCCTTGGGGGAACTCATGTCAAAGTTGGGCCTGGGGGAGACTCATGTCAAAGTTGGGCCTTGGTGGGGGGGACTCATGTCATAGTTGTGCCTTGGGGAAGTTTTAAATGTCTAGCTAGTCGGGAAGTTAGTTAAAAATCGATTGCAAAATTTGTACTGGTAACGCTGCCGAAGGCAGCAGGAACCCTACACAGTTGGCTAAAAGTATTAAAAAATGCATTGTCAACGTGTTCTGAGCTTTTCTGAAAGTTTCAAATGTCTAGCTAGTCGGGAAGTCAGTTAAATTGCAAGATTTGTCTAAACCGTTTCTGAGTTATTACCGTTTTTTGATACATTATGGCCAAAACCTATGTATTTTTGTCATTATGAACCTAATTTTCCTAAATATCTCCAAAACGGAAAATCATAGAAAGTCCAAAAAGGGAGGTGCACAACTAGATGTTATAACAAACCTATGTACCAATTCGCAACTTTCTACGTCCAACCGTTTTTAAATTATGCGACATACACACACACACAGACACACATACAGACGTCAGGAAAATTCGTGTAAAAACCCTTATATCTCTAAAACGAGAGCTCGTGTTAAGACGACACTTGCAGGTATGCAACTAGACATCATGACAGTCACACGTATAAATTGGCAACATTCAGCGATCATTCGTTTTCGAGCAATGTGAAATACAAAATCCATTTCGCAAATCGGGATTACTATACTTCCTTATACTTTGTATAAGGAAGTAAAAAAGGGCCCTCCGTGGCCGAGTGGTTATGTCACCAGACTGCTAATCGCCTTCGAGCGTAGGAGAGCGGGTTCGATTCCCGTGCTGGCCCTGGGTGTTTTTCTAATTCTTCGTACTGTAATTCTGTCATTAGATATCAGTCTTCATCTGACGAGGATTTACAAGCGGGCTTCGAGAGTCAAGCATGTAAATCTGATGTATATGTAATCAATAATTGATGAGGATGATGATAATTAAGAAAAATTACTTGTTATATTTAAACAAATAAAGAATAAAAAATATGATGTACTCAGTACTGCGTAATTCCATCTTTACGGGTAATTAATGCCTTAATGAGTAACGGCATAGTATTATACAGTTTTTTAATATAAACCTCAGAAATTTCATGGTGCAAGTATCGCAGATATTTTTTTCTGGCTTTTACAAAGTTCTAGGTTATAAATTTCTACACATCCCCTCTTCTCTTTTGTAGAATCGCACTGAGATAAGGACTAGTTCCAAGTCTGATAAAGAAGAAATTATTTGATATTTTTGTAGTATTTAACATAAAGTGAAAAAATTAATGTTTATTTACAGAATAAATTATAAGCACTTATGAGGATGAATACGTGGTTTAAAAAAAAATGAATCCAATAAACGTACAAAAGATGCCGTGTGGCAAGTTGCATTATCATTTTGAAATATTGTGTGGTGAAAAGTCTGAGATACCTTCAAAAGTGTCCGGTAGGCAGTGATTCCGTCAGCGTTAAAATTTGCCCTACTGCATTAAAAGTTATGCATTCCATACGTAATTAATGGAGAATATTTCACTATTTCAAGAGCGCTATTTTCTCCCAGCGATCTATTTATAGATTGTTAATGTGTTTATAACTCCTTCTACAGGCGTAACTTTGAAAGTTAGTGTGTTATATTGTTTTTAAGGAACAAACATAATGCTTGCATATATGCATGATATGTGCTTTAATGTACATTTTAATGCATCGGTTAGTAACAATATTATTACATGTATCATTCTTTTGTAAAATAAAAATTAAAGCATAAAAACTTTTAGTAAAATAATGCAACATTTTAATGAAACGCCCACAGGCGGGGTTTACGTTGAACAATACTTAAAAAGAGGAGCGTTAACGGGTTAAATCGGCTACATTTTCGCCGTTCGACTAGTTTGTCTCTGTCATCTGTGAATAAGTTAAACTTGGTTCATCAGAGAAAAACACTGAAGCGCAATAATAAACTGACCATTTTTCAATTTTTTTGGCCTTTTGAAGTCTTGCTTTCTTAATTATTTTCGTTGATAATGACTTTTAAACCTGCCTTGTTTAATTTTAGTTGCACTGTTTTTAAAGAAATTATGCTTTTAAAACACTTTTTCTGAATGTCTTCTAAGTTCTGAAAATAATACAAATCAATTTTTTGGGCAGCGACTTTTTAATTTGTAGTCATCTCGCTTCGATGAGCAATGTGGCCACCTAGATTCAAATTTTCCGTTTAAACAGCCAAAAAATTTTATATGTTGCTGAAAACCATATCGCCAAAAATTTGTTAAAATTTAATTATTTTGCCCTCTCACACATTAACATATTTTTTTGCATTTTGTTCTAAAATCAAGACTTTTTGTGGTATCTGCAATTGCCTTTACCTTGTAATTTTTTAAATGTTTTCAAAATTACAACTTTCCTAACAACTGCTTTTTTTTTTTTTTTTTTTTTTTTTAAACTTGGCCTGATCCTAAATTTTACGTGGAAGACAACATAATAAAACATGTTCGAAAATTTGCTTTTAAATCATAAAATTGAAGGTTACGGAAAAAGAAATAGAAAATATCCAATTGCAGTATGTTATTTTATTATTTATTTATTTATTTTTGTGTGTTTAAACGGAAGGTTTATGGGGTAGGCAGTTTCCCTCACACAGAATTCTTTGTCATATATAACTGTTCCTAAGTCTAGTTTGAATTCTTTTTAACTTAGGTTTATATACAACACATTTTACCTTACCTCTTAATATGAAATCTGTCTTTATAGTACTGAAATGTAGGGTAATAAAAAGTTGTGTAAGTGCTACACCAGATTATTTTAAGTTAATATACCGCAGTTTTTTAAGGCTTATTAAAATTCGTAAACTCGTACTCTTACTCTAATAAATTATAAGACTTTTTTTTTACGTTTATGTATTTTTTATTATATTTAAATCACTTTAATTTACAAATATATAAATATATAAATATATATATTGAGGAATTAAACAAAGTTATGTAGTAAGTGTATAATTCTCATAAATTGTTTTTCTCCTAAGATTTTTGAGCCATTAATTAATATTTAAAGCAAAGAATCTTTTTTTAAATATTTTCACCAACTTGACTAAATAAATAAAGATACAAGATTAATTAAGTATGCTTAAAAAACTTAATTTCCATGCATTCGTGACTAGAAATAATTATCAGTTCTTTGTCAAACTCTCCTCTTTTTTTTTTTTTTTTTTTTTTCTTAGCACCTTCTAAAGACGTGAGCTTAAATAGGATCTTTTTTCATGCATATGTTTATTTACGTAAAAAAACTAGTATGTTGTGGCCACCACAAGACTTTCTTCTATATTTTCCTATACATATTCAATCAGTAACAATATTTAAAAAAAAAAAAAGATTTTTTTTTCCTTTTTTTTTTTTTTTTTTTGTGAAAATTAATACATATTCAATCACTAACAATATTTAAAAAAAAAAAAAAAAAAAAAAAGAATTTTTTTCTAAGTTTTTTTTTTTTTTTTTTGGTTAAAAGTAAAAAAAATCGATAACTTTGTTTTAAATTATCACAGATTTATAGTTCAACCATTCGTTTTAAAGGTATTCACGAGACCTTTCGAATGATACCCATCTTCAAAATTTACCCCCCTCCCCGGGGGGGGAGGGGGGTAAATTTTGAAGATGGTACGATGCCCCCCCCATGCACAAAATTTTTTTCCTAGTTACGTACTACTATTATCAATAATTCATATTAATTTTACAAACACAAGTGTAAAATAACTCTTATTATGCACATTTATGCGAATTTTTGTCCTATGCTGCCATGTTAAAAATTTAGATAAAATGCTATCACAGCGCCACCTGTTGAGCTATTGATCCCCAAATATAATCAGCAACAGTTTATGTCGGGGACCAACTAAATACCAAGTTTGGTAAAATTTCGTTTAAAAAAAAAAAAAAAAACGATTATTTTTCTAAGTTTTTTTTTTGTTAAAAGTAAAAAAAATCGATAACTTTGTTTTAAATTATCACAGATTTATGGTTCAACCATTCGTTTTAAAGGTATTGACGAGATCTTTCGAATGATACCCATCTTCAAAATTTAACCCCCCCGGGGGGGTACTTCCCCCCCAGGGGGGGAACCGATGCCCCCCCATGCACGATTTTTTTTTCCTAGTTAACTACTACTATCATCAATAATTCAAATTCATTTTACAATCACAAGTTTAAAATAACTCTCATTATGCCCATTTATACGGAATTTTGTCCTATGCTGCCATGTTAAAAATTTGCATAAAATGCGATTGCAGCGCCACCTGTTGAGCTATTGATCCCCAAATCTAATGGGCACCAGTTCATGTCAGGGTGCAACTAAATACCAAGTTTGGTTAAATTTCATTCATATGTTCGTGAGATACAGCGTCCACAAAAAAATGATACAGACACACAGACAGACAGACAGACAGACAGACAGACAGACAGACAGACACACAGACAGACATTTTCTAAAAACTATCAATTCGTGTTCAGGACATCCCAAAACGTGTAGATCCGTCAAAAAACGGAGGTCGAAAATTTTCGCGAATCCAATACTTTCTCTATATTACATATAGAAGAAAGTAAAAAAAATAGACTGAAAAAATTTTTAAACTGCGTAATTCATTCATTAAAAAATCGAAAGATGTGACATCATTAATATTTTAAAATAAAAGAAATTGTTACCTCATCTTAACATTATTCTAAAAATGTAAATTTATAGATAGTTTTCTATGTTTCTTTATGTAGTCTTAAAGTTAAAATTTATGAACAAAGATATTAAAACTTTTTTTTTTCAAGTGATCCCAAGATTTTCTGTCCAAATTTTATGTACGGTTTGTCACATAGCACACATTTGATCATTAATTGAACATACAAAAAAATGTTCTTATTTCATAAGTTTTCTTCTAGTTTTTCGTTTGATTCATTGACAATTTATCTTAATTATAATATTATGTCATTTTTGTAGTATATATTTACCCTTTATTTTATTATTTTATTTATTTTTTTAAATTTTTTGTAAATGCAGGGGTGGGAATTTCGCGCAGAACTCATGCCGGTACTTACGAAACAAAATTTTCTTCTTCGTAAAATATATACTAATTTAAAACTAATTTCAAATTTTAAATTAGTATGGTATTTATGAAAATATGAGCTGAAATCAACCAGATTGGAAATTTTGGTATAAAATAGTTTGAGCAGCCCTTTTCTTCGTTTGAGGTGCAATGTTATTCGAATAAAAGTTATTTTGTTCTTTTTAGGGCATTAAGAAAAGGGCATTTTATTTTTTTAAATAAGTGTTATTTAGAGTACTTTTCTTCTTATTTAATCGTAAATATATTTGAAGAGAATTACCCTAAAAATTAAGTGGTGTACAAAAAAGGGCTGGAACTAACGATCTTCCGGGTTAGGTTGGCAAGTATGCATCTATGTAATACGATGGAGTGTTAAGGAAACATTTTATGTTTATGCATATAAACAGTGTTGCCAGATCTGCCGGATTTTTTATTCAATAAACACCAATAATTTTTAATTGTAACGTTTGCCTAATCACTTCGAAACTTGACAATCTCTTATGTATATCAAATATCACTTCTCAAAATTATTGATGATTATTGAATAAAAAATACGCCAGAACTGGCAACACAGGATGTAAAGTTCTAACTTTCAGCTTTATATAGATAACAAAACATAAATGCCGATATAATCATAAAGTTATACTAAAACTGATTATTCTAGAGATACTTTTACCAAAACCTGTTTTATAATAATTACTGTAATAATAATAATCCATCAAGGTGCGTACAGTCCTTATTGTTCAGTACCAGTAAAAATTTATAGCAATTTTTGTCACAAATAAGCTTTAAATTTTAAGCAAAAGTTTATTATAAAAATATTTTGGTGAAAAAAAAAAAAAACTTAGAAAAGAGCGGGTCTGTACGAACCCTGTGTACTACGAACTGTGTAGTACTTTGAAACTATTTACTACACCTTTAGGTATAAGTGCAGGGGATCGTATTCTTTACCCTTTTTTCAGGACACTCGCAGAGGTAAGAAAATTTCGCCTTTTTTACCACCACTAATTTCATGCAGAAATACTTGAAATGTATTTATAGTAATGTGTCACGATTATACAGGGTAGATATTACTTTATAAAAAATAGTGGTAGCAATACATTTGAAAAATTTTCATCTTTGAGAGTGTCCTGTGAGTGTGAACAAAATATCTAAACTTGATTTATAATAAGGTATTGGTGTTAGGATTAAGGCCAATTGACTGCACTAAGGGTCCTGTTCCTGAGAGGGAGTGTCCTACGTGGAGGTCTTTCCAAGGGGTCCTTGCCCGTATTTACACAAGTTTCGGAGGAAACTACGGAAGACTCTGAAAGGCTAGGCCGACCTGGGATCGAACCCGGTACCTCACGCCGACCAGCTTGGAAGACAGAGCATCTCAACCGCTGGTGGGCCTGATTTACAATAGATAAAATAAAACTATGCTTTGGTCTCTTAACTTCTTGTTATAATTATTTAAGTTTGTTAAATCAATTTCTAGGTTGTCAGACTGGCAGTCACACAGCAAATTTGCTTTCGTTGTAAACTTTTTGTTACATATAAACAAGCTATAAAGTTTTATTTGGTTGTATTAATAATATAATAATAAATAAAAAGAAATGTTTTTCCATACTGTATAAAGTTTAGCTATGCACTGTTGTTATACCTGAAAGCTGTGTTCCATAGATATAGCTATATTCTAAAATAATATCTGTAGAATATACCATCTGAAATTAAATAGAAAACGTACAAATTACATGTGCATGTTGTTAATTGGGAATCATGATTAATGCAAATATACAGGGAGTTTCATTGGGGTAATATTCCCTCTCTGGTAAAATTTTAATGGCTTATTTTATCCAAAAAATTAAACCATATCTGTCGACTGTCGATTTTTGTGTACTATATTTTGAACTCAACAAGCAAGCAATACATGTAATATTTTCGTGCGTGCACACCTCAAATCTGTTTTCTCTCTCTCCCCAAATGAGAAGGTGTATCAAGTTTCAAATAATTATAAAGGGCGTTACATCTTATAGACAACGACACCAAAATTTAAAATATCTATCAAAAGTTATGAAGCAACAAAGTTTTTATAAACTTAATAGTAAAATTATAGAATTTGTCATAAAAGTCATTTGAGCCCGTCAATAAAAGTGAAGCTAGTGATATTAAAAATATAATGAAAGTTTTCAGCATTTCTTCAAATTCGAAACGTTGAATAAATCACATGGAAAAGATATTAGTTGATGGTATTAATCTAACAATTTACACCGTGACCAATAAGTTCTCATACACTTTCATATTTTTATTACAATAACACAAAATAAATCATACAAAAACTTTTTGCATCAAATTAAAGTAACAATCATTAAGTATCTTCACAATAAATCCTTTGGAATAATTCCGACTTTTAGTTTCTTATCTAGCTTAAGTCTTTTTTGAAATCGATCACATGCGGCACGCACGGCTTCCATTGACATTTCCTACCATATCTTTTGAATTACATTTTTAAATTTGCTCAAATCAGTGATTTTATAGTTATTCAGTTGGGAGAGCATATATGACCACGCAAAATAATTCAGGGGGTTCATATCCGGGGTGTTGGGGAGCCATTCGTTCTTTGGTAAAAAGTCAGCTAAATTTTGACTGCACCACTCCTGAACCACACGTGCGGTATGAGAAGGGGTACCATCTTGTTCGAAGCAGAAATATTCCGCCCCATACATTCTCTGGACATTTGAGAGTAAAACGTTTTCCAAAACCTCAGTTTTATAATATTAGGCATTGATTTTTAACCCCTTATCAAAGAATCCTAACGGGAGTTTTCTTCTTTTGGAAATAGCGGCCCAAACCATCAGAGACGAAGGATTTTGATAACGCGGAACGTAATGTTGGCTCTAAGGGATGTTATCAATAGAAACTGACCATACTCTGTCATTTTTGGGGTTGAGGCTTTGCTGTAAACTGAATAGTTTCCCGTCTGAAAAGACAAATTCATCCCCAGCGTGCCAAGCAAGAATTTCTTTTAACCTTTGCTTCCATTTCATCTTAGAAGACACTAAAACTCCGTGAATTTTAAGTTTTCTATAAACCTTGCACCCAAGGTCCTTTTTCAGAATGTTTAGCATTGACTCATTCGATATTTTGAGCTCTCATGCTAATTTTCTAGCAGATCTCTGTCCGTTTCGTCGTATCCTTTCCCTGACCCTTTTCGCAGCCTCTTTTGTCCGAACGGACCTCGGCCTGCCAGATCTTTTTCTGTCATCGACAGAGAACGTCTTATTATACCTTCTGATAGTTCTGTAAATGAAATATCTCTTCACCCCCAAGGCTTTGAAGTCTCTGACAATTTCACCGGCTGCTCTTCTTTGACGAATTTATTTATCACAATTTCTCTCAATTTCTTCATTCTACCTAAATAAGGAAAAATTATAATTACTACAACATATACACTTGCAAGAGCTTTATAACTTACACTAAATTGCCTGCAAAATATTTGGGACTACAGCAACACATATGTACAATTTTTTAACGTGCTTCAAAAGTTGTATGAGAACTTATTGGTCACGGTGTAGAACGCAGGGTGCGGACTATTTCTCCTGAGGCCAAAAAAAACTAAATGTTTTTTTTTTTTTTTTTTTTTTACAGAAAAATAAATGCTTCTCTTTACACCTGAATAAAGAAATAAATTTATAAAATATTTAAATTTTACATGTACCCATAGTTGCCAACTTAGCACCTTTTGGCTACTGGAGAAATTTAATAGAAATATTTATTTTATTCAATCAGTGAACTGTAACGATTTTCAGTGATAAAATAAAATAAAAAGTTTTATTAAAATTTTCTGGTAGCCAAAGGATGCTAAGTGGGCAACTACACATATACCTCGCGAAGTTGACATCATTATAGCTTTAAAATTATTTACCGTATTTTTCGGTGTATAATCCGCAGGTAAGCTATGTCATTTCGCCACCAGTAATTTTCTTTAACAGAAAAGGTCTTTATTTTCTAAGACTTCAAGGAGAGAACAACTCCTACAAACATAACTACATTTGTCAATTAAAATTTCCGGTAGAAAACTGACTTATCTAACCTGCGGATTATACGCAGAAAATTACGGTTGTATACCACGACGATACCTATAAAAACAAAATGTCTAAAAATTTTATGAAGAAGAAGTAATTTACTTTGTTGCACGTGAATAATAAAATGGAAATAAAAATCTTTGTCTATAATTAAACATCCACGTGCGTCTGGTGAAATTAATATTATTAAAGCTTTCAAATTATTAAGTATACCAATCTGATACTTAATAAAAAGAAAGTGTTTACACATTATTTTTCTTTTCTTTTGACATAAAAAGAAATGTCCCATAATTGTAGCACGTGTAAAGTTGTGTGAATCTGCAAGAGGTCAGCAGGGCTATAATAATATCAGAAATGGAAGAATGTGGGAAATTACCGATTTTAACATTTTGCATTTGCACTATAATTACAATAAAATAAATGTGCGCGTGGAGCTCGCCTTTGAAATACGCTGACAAGAGAAGGTCACTCGAACCGAGGATAGTTTCTAAATTTGTTTTATTTTGCACAATATTTGGCTGTTTTAGATGATTTTTTTTTCAAGATTCATAAAAAAGCTAGTTGTTTCAATATAATATAATAACCAGTGGGCGTATACTACTAATCTCGAAATAAAGTTTGAAAACGATGAGGATTGGCCTAATTTAACCGTTTGAATGCTGAAGCACTTTCTGAAACCTTTCCCTAAATTGCTTTGGCTGTTTTCGACCTCAATAAAAGTTTTTCCGGTGTGAATATTTAGTTTTGTAAAAAATTCGAAACCCATTCATGCCAGCTGGAAAACTACTCCGCGCAGTAAAAAAAAAAAAAAAATCTAAGTAAGCAGCAATCGAAATGTTATATATAAATGTGTATTTTTATAGATAAATCATTTACCCTCGACAGCTCTTTCTACAGAAATAAAATATGAAATTTTCTAATAATCTATAAAAACTCACCTAATTAATGAAAGCCACGCCTTGCTGTAGTGTATGTAAAAGGCCAATTTAAGTATCATTAAAGGATGAATAAAAACAAAAAACAAAAAACGTGTTTTAACATTAATAATTGTTCACACAATGTTTGACGAAAATTTAAGAGCAGTGAAAAAAATCCAATTTTAATATAGTTCTCCAAATATGCAATTCAGTGTAGTGAAGAGGTTTGTAATTTGATAAGATTTTATCGATACTCCGCCCATTCTTATTTTTTTCCAACTTATTTCACAAAAATAAAGTTATATATATTTTAAAAATGATGAAATCAGCGTCGTAATATTTATTGCGTCGAAAATCACGTCAGATATTTCTTTTTCGAAAGAACTACATTTAATTGATAAAACTATTGACGTCGTCTTCTGGTGATATCTTTTGAGCATTAAAAAAAAAAAAAAAAAAAAACATATGTTATGAAATAAAACACAATCACTCATACAATTATCAGTTAATTTATTAATTCCGTCTGTGTTTACAAATAAATAATGCAAAGAACTTTAGAAAATAAATAAACAAATATATATATTACTTCTTGTAAAAGAAAATGTAAAAGAAAAATAATGAAAAGATAATGTTCAACAATTGTGTTTTCCTGCACAAAGGCCATGTAGCCCTTTCTTACAGTAAGCGCAGATGAGGTTGGAACGCTTTATTCCACTCTGCTTGCTACTGCAGACCACACATTGACGTAAATTTCGTCCAGGTAATTTTTCTAAGGCGAATTTTTTGTTCGAAAGAGATGTTTGTGTTAATTCGCTATTTCTGAAAGCTATCCATTCTTTTTCAATATCTTCAATTATCTGAGATGTAAACTGAAGCCTACTAATATTTTTCTCTGTACTATTCGATGTATATAAAATGTAGGCGTTCAATACCATTCTTCCAAATATATTAAAAGCAGCCTTTTTCCAATATTTGAGGGTCCTTCTCTCATCCAAGTACACATATAACATTTTATCTGATTCGTCCACTCCTCCCATGAATTTATTGTAGTCGTGGATCATGCTTGGTTTTTCTTTTTCGTATTCGAAAATTCCTCTCTTCTTTTTGATGGTCACGTTCTTGGTATCTGAATTTGATGAAATTAGTATCACAGGATGTGGTTTCGATTTCTTGTCCTTGAAAGAACACATCAAAACATTTTCACATGCAAAATATTTAGCTTCTCCTACATTTACTTTCTTAGCTTCTAGAGGAACTTCTTTTCTATTTCGTCGTATAGTTCCAGTTATATATGTATTTTTTCTCAATAGTGCTTTGGCCAAACGTAAGCTTGTGTAAAAATTATCCGTAAACAAATGGTAGCTTTTGTTTAAATAATTTCCCTCTGATAACAACTTTTGAACTACTGTAAATCCAAGACCATATTTTTTAATCAAAGCTTTATCTTCTGCATTTTTGGCGCCTTTGTAGCAGAAAAATCCCAAGCAATACTTTGTAATGGAGTCGCACAACATCCAAAATTTGATTCCCCACTTCCGGTGCTTTTTATTTGGGAGATACTGTTTTATTGACGACTGGCAGTGAGTACCAACTAACGACTCATCAATAGATAATTTTTGGTGTGGTACATAGTGTTGGTGAAATACAGAATTCGCATGTTTGACAAGAGTATCAAACCTGCCACATGGGTCATATTCTGGATGGCCTGGTTCAGCTAATTGTCTGTTGTCGACCAAATGAAAAAACTTCAAGATCAATAGGAACCTATCTCTGGAAAACATTTTCCCAAACCATGGTATCTGCCTAGAATCCTTTTTCCAATAACTGTCAACTGTTGGTCTTCTTGTTATACCCATCTCCAGTAACACAGCAATGAATGCTTTGACTTCCTGTACTGTTATTGGAGTCCACCTTTTTGCACGAGAATTTTCCGGTAAAATTCGTGAATTCAAAAATTGGGAAGCATACCTGTTTGTTTCTTTTTCAATAGTTTCGAGCAGTGATGTAGGCTATAGGTTTCGCATCTGAAGAAGGCACGTGTCTAGGTCCAGTATTTCAAAAAAGACATTTGTTGCTTTAGAAAATGATTTTGTTGGGGAAATATCGGTAAAAGTAAGATCTTTTGCTTCCGAAGAAGAAGAAAAAGATTCACTCATTGTTCGTAATCTTTTCTTTCGATGTATTATGACGCTTTCTTTATCACTATCTTCGCTGTTTATATCCGCTGTCACAAGCTCTTCCGTTTCCAATTTTGAAGAAGAAGAAGAAGAATCACTCAGTATCCGAAATTTTTTTCTCCGATGCATTATGACGCATTCTTCGTCCAATATCACATCATTCTTCGTATCATTATGAGTCAAATCATCGTCCAAAATACTGTCGCGACGTAACATGGCCAACTGTTTCACATTATCGAGAAGTTTCGATCGGCTGATTGATTTTGCTCAAGAAAAAAAAAAAATTAAATTAAAATTCCGGTGATATCTGAATTTTACCTCTCGCAGCGCGATAGCGCTCCTTAGCAGTTTTCGAGAATTAACATAGCAGTTTAACGGTTAAATTAATATTTATTTTTTATTGTCATCTAGAATAATAAATTTTAAAACACTCCTATATTTTATTTTGAAATGTTTTAAAATAATCCCGTTATGTATGTTATTTAAGAATATGAAACTCCCAGTGAACTACAGGCCACGATATATTCAAAATATTAACAATAAACAAATAAATAAATAAAACCAATTACTCGCCTAAACTCCAGAATGCACACATAGGCTTCTCTTTAATTATAAAGACGATGAAAGAGTGAATTCGGTTTTCACTCTTACTTCTCTCTCTCTCTCTCTCTCTCTCTCTCTCTCTCTCTCCCTGCTTCCGTTGCCTCCCCCCCCCCCTCCTCCTTTTTTTTTTTTTTTTTTTTTGCCTTGATAACTCCTCGGATCCCAGCGAAACACCATTCTCATGATTGGTTTATAATATATATATAAATTTTTCATAGTCTTTATATTTTAAAAAAATCGAGTTCTTCTTCTTCGAAATTTTAATAAAATAATCTGTAATTAATAAATTTTAATAACTAGGTATCAAATTTTAGGACTATTCCTGTAATAAAAATGTCCTTTATTAATATATATCAGGTGTTTCCAACGTTTACATTAAATTTTTATAATTAGCAAAACATAGTATTCTTTAAATTAATTATTTACTTAAAATAATTAATATTTAAGTGATTATAAAAAACAAATTATCTATAAAATATAATTTTTCATTATTAAGTAATGAGTTTAGTTCAAGTTAATTATTAAAAGTAATTTAAAATTTTTAATATTATAATTTGCATTTTAGCATTTTTATTTTCAGTAAAACTGGTGAAAAATGAACAGTAGGAGATAATGTGTTATTTTTCAAGAAAAACGTTTGTAACATGTATTATAAAATATTTGGAAAAGGCGAAATAGTAGAAGAAAATACATTTTAATTTTATACTGTATTTGGCAATAGAATTGACGTTCCATCTGTCGGAAGAACTTATAATTTTTTGAAAAATCATTTAAAAAGAATAATTTAGGTTATTAAATTGGAGTTTTTACCTCATGGAATGAAGAAGAGAATTTCTTCGGCAATTTTGCTACGATTCTTTTTTCCAAAATTACTGTTTTTAAATAATAATCGTCGTTTTATTTCGCCATAATACATATATTACAAAAATGTCTTTAGAAAACTGTCGTAATAATGGATAATAAGATAGTCGTAATAGGGATGGAACACGGGTGCAGAATTCACACCGGTATTTGTTTAAGGAATCACTCTACCTGTAATATCGTCGATTTAGGAAGAAGATATTTTTCTTACACTGACAGTGGTATGAGTTCTGCGCCCGTATTCCATCCCTGCCGTAATAAAATAATGGATATGGTAAACTTGGTTTTTAACCCTTTCAGTCGCAGTGTTCCCGTTGATGAAACACCTAATGTTAATTTTCAAGTGCAAAAACTCATCCCGGAAAATTTTTAGAAAAAATTTACATTGATAACATAGCAGAAAAGGTCCCTTTTTTTAACCTGAAAATTTAAAATTTCTTTTAATTTTGTTCATAAATTCCGGTGGCAGTAAAATTTAAATAATCCGAATTACCCTGCGCCGCAAAGGGTTAAACAGGTATTATTTCAAAATTCTGCTTTAGGGGTTACTAACATACAATAAATGAAGTTGATTTATGCTAACTAATTATAAAATTCCTGGTGGGGCATAAATTATTCTTTCCTTGCTTACAACATATAATTATTTCTACATGACGCCAGTGTTGCCAGATCTGGCGTATTTTTTATTCAATAATCACCAATAATTTTTTATATTAACCTTTGTCTAATCACTTCGAAGATTGACAGTCTACTGTGTATATCAAATATGACATCTCAAAATTATTGGTGATTATTGAATAAAAAATCCGCCAGATCTGGCAACACTGCATGGCACCTTATTAAACAAGATTTTTTATATGACGGAGCAGTCACTGTTTCAAATACAACATTTTTACTTCCATTACACGACTATCGTAGATAATCGAAGTATTGTATTCAGTGAAAAATTCGATGTCGGGTCTTCGCCTGATTTACACGTTTTAAGGAATCCTTAGTCAAAAAAATGGTTTTAGAAAACTGGTCATTGTCTATGCTTATATTTCTGTGGAATATTCTGACAATCATAGCTTTAAAAGTAAATAAATAAATAAATAAAGACATATCAACGTAACTTCGGAATTAAGACAGGTCATGAGTACAGAGGATTTAGTCTATTTTTGGTATAAATTGGAAAACCGGAAGTGGGGCTTAATTTCGTATCTCACAAACAGCTCTAATGATGTTCTTTAAAGTTACTACATAAACTCCCTTTTGGACGCCTTTTAGCATGAATTAGTTGGTTATAAGGAAAACTGATTAGCGTCCTGTACTTCTAGGTAGAGCCTGATTAAGGGGGAAGCACACATTATCTCCGCTCTCACCGGAATATTTTTACAATTATTTTTTACTTCATGTCATAGAAATTCCACGCTTTGACGAGGAAATATTTTTTATAAAAAATGAACGGTGTAAGACAATCCAATTTACTCACCTTTATTAGAAACCAGAATTCTTTTAAAATAATTTTTAATGAGAATTTTCTGTTTATTATAGGAGGAAAGTATTTGTTAAAAAATAACGGTGTAAGTATAAATAATGTGTGCTTCCCCCTTAATCAGGCTCTGCTTCTAGGTCAGTATTGAGCCTCGCAAGTGTATTTCATTAAAAAAACGGCTCGAAATATTTTCTTCTACCTCACCCTATTAATTCCTTTTTTTATGTTATTCGACATGTAATTGATTGTTTCCGGTGCACAGAGGAATTAGCCAAGTTTCGATGAAAATCGGAAGTGAGACAGAAAGTCGGTATTTCTAAAATGGCTCTAACGATTTTCTTCAATTTTGATACATAAACCTTTTTTTAGATGTCCTTCCCCGTGTATTATTTGATTACTAGAAGAAAACTAACAGGCGTTCTGGTTAGGTACGTCAATTTTCGAACTCGAAAATTAATGTTTCAAAAAATGGCTCTACCCATTTCTTTTTTTTTTTAATTCGCTATGTATACTCTTTTTTATATGTATTTACGTCTTTATTGGTTTGCTCTTGCAGGAAAATTGTAAATCGTCTAATTTGCTAAAGTGGTAAGAAGACATAAAACCGATCTTTCTCCAACAAGAGTTTAAAATATGTGTATTAATTGGTAATGGAAGTCGTGTGGTTTTAACACACCAGATTTTTTTTAACACTTTCGCGACCGCCAGTGAACGTTTCTTTTGCAAATTGTATGTCATTTATTTCTTAAAAATATACACAATATTCATATTTGTACAGTCACCAAACAAAAAATCGCCCCCCCTAATTTCGCCATAAATTGTCGTAGAAACATGTGGTTGGTACCAATCGATTTGTAATAGAGTCTAGTTTATAAATGTATAGTTAGATTTTGCTTAAGGGGTCGTTTACATATTAAAACTGGCATCAACTTCATTTTTTTCAATGGTAACCCCCATTTTTATAATTTCTTTGAATTCTTTGGATCAAATCATCGCGGAAAATGGTATAGTTTATATATTTTGCTCAATTTTTCACAGAGTTATAAGCTGGTAAAATATGAGGATGCTAATGTTAAATGAATGTGACTAACAATAATTCATATCTTCCAAAATAATTATAATATTCAAATTCTGTTTTTTTTTTTTTTTTTTTTTTTTTATACGATAGAATGAAGTGACCCAAACATAATCCATGCATATTTTTGATAAAAAAAACATATTTTTGAATTATGAAAATTATTAATAATTTCATATTTGAAAAAATTATAAATTATAACCTATGTTAATATTTACATGAATAGAACGGGCATCATCAAAAACATGGGTTTCCAAATTTACAGCTCGTTCCTAACATTATTTTTTGAGTTACAGTGATATTTCATTTTTTACTGTAGTTAGGGGGCTGTCACTTATTATAATGTGTATCCTCTGTGAGTAAATATCTGTATAGATTTTGACGAAAAACTATTTTAATTTACCTTTATGTTATTCTAATTGTTTTCTAAGCAGCATTTCGATGTTTATGATATAAATTGGATTATTTTTTATAAAATTATCGCAATGCAAGCGAAAGATTGTAAAAGAATTTCAAAAGAAATGAAGCCCCGCCTCTATATTGCGGAAACAGTATTAAAAAACACTAGTTTGCATATTCGTATGTCACTCTATACGTGACGCTGGTATGCATAAATGTCAATGGTATTTGCTGCATCGAATGCTGAAGACAAAATTTGAATGATTTAATTGAAAGTATGTAAAATAATTTTGTTTTATAATGTAAAGTTTTAGAAAATAATGTGTAAAGGAGTGGCTTCCGTTACAAAAAGGAGTATACTTGATTCTGAAATGTTAAGTCTTTGTTCTTATATATTACATAACTTTTCCTAGTTTCTCACTGCTAAAATTCTATTTTATCCCTGTTGTCGTTTTTTTTTTTTTTTTTTTTTTTTTTTTTTTTTACTTCAATATTCTAGGATTCATGCACCTCAAGTTATATGTCATGATTTAGAAAACGCAGTAAGACGAAGATTATTATTTAAAAGAGCAATACGCAATGAACAATACTTTTATTTTTCCTTTTTTAAAATTAATATAGTTAATATTTATTATTTTTTACCAGATTTTTTAAAACAAATTTTCTGTTTTAATCTTGTTGTGACATTTTCGCATTCGTTTACTCTACCGTTTATGCTATTTAAATTTTATCGCATAACGTAATATAATAAAATATAAAATTTTTATTAAAGGTTTTTTAACACTAAATAATATAGTGGAATTGTTTTTTTTTTTTTTTTTTTTTTTTTTTTTTTAAATCTGTTATTGAAACAAAGAGCAATATTATTTATTTTCGATTATTCTAATCACGGCATAAAACTGGCGTCACATTTATCATGGAAAAAGAATTTTAAACAAAGTAATATGTCTTATTACTTTTAAAGATATAGATTTTACGAATTTAAAATTAAGATTTCAAGTACAGCAGACGACTGCAGAACGGGAAATATTCATTCTAGGCAATAAGAAACCGTTTTTTCTATATCCATATTTATTTTACATATGAATATACATAATAATTATACTCTTTCTAGTAAAAGTATTTGTATCCATACTATTTTGTTTATATAAATATGAAGATAAGGAGTATTCTTAAGAAATATCGTAACCCACAAATTGTGAAAGAAACGCCCATTGTATGAGTTACAGATTTCCGAATGACGTGAATCTATGTCAGCAGTCACGAAAATGTTAAATATCCTTTCTCAGATTTTAGTTTAATTTTTTATTGTTGGTTTGTACGCCTGAAATTAAATGTAAAACTTTATAGTAGTAATATTTTCATGCGGGGCTTACTGTATAAAACAAAAATATACCCAACAGAAGTAGATAATTCTTTTCTTAAATATTAAACCCTTTTTTAATTTTTTTTAATAGCTATTAATATTATTATCAGTATTAATATTATTCTTTTACCTCGGTATCTAGATTTTTGTAATTCAACATTGTATAGGGTTTATATGATTCAAGCTATTTAATTTTCTTCGTATGAAGTGAACTATTTGATGTTTAATCAATAGAAACCAATAAAAATCTTTTAATTCATAAACTAACTCAGAAAGTTCCGTGAATAATGTCATTTTTTATTTTAAAATTAATATTTCTGAAATTTTTTTCCGGTGTGAAACTTAATAAATAATGTATATTCCGTGGTAGATCACGATTTATATTTTCTAAATGTATAGACGGACCCCTAATACATTTTCACGTGTAACTCTATTTAGAATTGATTTAAGGTATATAAATATGTATGTTTTCCGAACTGCCTTGATCTCAGAAATCTGAATATGAAGTCAAAAATATTTAATTACTGTAGTTTCTAGCGTATAGCCTGTAGGCTAGATAAGTCAGTTTTACACCAGAAATTTTATTTGACAGATAAATATATACTAGTACGAGCTTTTTAATCAAAAACTGTAGAATTGTTTGTTAAATAAAATTTCTTGTGGAGAAATGACCTATCTTTACTCCAGAAATACGGTACAGTTTCAAACAAAAATTTCATTTATTAAAAATTTGCTAGTTATTCAGTTTTTATATTGTACTTAAAACAGCGTTGCACAAAGTGTCTAAATTTCAAACAATACCTTCGCTAATTTTTGGTTATAACTTTCGATCAACTTCATCTACGACAGATACTTATATTTCAAAATTGTTACTGAATTTGAAACACTGGCTTCCAATCAGATACATCAAGATAAGACTTTATTCTAAAGTCTTATCTTTAGAATAAAGTTTTAAACAAGTTTCTAAACAAGTCTTTCTTTTAATTTGCACATCTGGCTTTACTTCATAAAAAGCATTATGAAAGGCTATTTTATGAAGTTTTTGCAAAATGATTATATACAGATGAAATTCATGACTAATACTTTGTATTGATTTAATCATTTATCATTTTTTTTTTTTTTTTTTTGGTGACTGTACAACCAAAATACTATGGATATGAATACTTTGATTAGAAAGAGTGTAATTATAATGTATATCAGGGATGAAACACGGGCGCAGAATTCATACCGGGATTTGTTTAAGGAATTTCTATAACTATAATATCCTTCATTTAAGATTTAGAAAATTTTCTTTCATTGATAGTGGTATGAATTCTGCGCCCGTGTTCCATCCCTGTGTATATCCATTTGTAATACAAATCTGAATACAGAAAATTTTGTTCTGAAATATTGTGACTTGGGAGAATAACGCTCACAGGCGGACATTACTGTCAAAAAGACGAAATCATGATGTCGTGAAATTGTTATTATTTAGTATTCGTTTACAGTATTTTTTTTAATTATTTATTTATTTATTTTTGATAGGGTAACACGAATATTATTTTACATTTGGCAACATCCTAATTATTTACCGGAAGATTTTTAGTACACCACCTTTTTTCCCCACTATTATACTTTTTGAATAATTTTCTCCAAATTTAATTTCCATTATACAAGTAGAAAAACACTATAAAAATATACTGGTGACTAAAAAGAGGCGTGTACTAAAAATCTTCCTGTTCATGATTAGGATGTTGGCAAGTATGTAATAGTATTGAAATTAATGGTTAAATTAAAGTATATCAAATCGAAAGAGCGTTTAAGGAAATTGATCAAGTCGGGGGAAAAAATGTTAAAGGAAAAGACCTTTTTTCGTTCCTTGAAAAAAGGACGCATCACTGACGTATTAAATATAATGGATAATATTCTTTGAACCATCTATATATTGGGTAAGTGCAAAAGTTCTACCCGTTTTTGGACATGCAAATTTGCAATGGAACTGACGTCACACATGACATTGTAATGACGCAAATCGTTGACCAATCAAACGTGTGGATGCCTCATATATAAATGCATCGTGTCTCACAAAGTTAATCATCTCAAAAAAAAAAAAAAAAAATCAGAGGGTGTAACATGGAAAGCGAGAAGGAGCATATGAGACATTTTTGTTGTACGAGTTCGATAAAAAGAGTACGGCAGCTGCAGCATGTCGCAATGTTTGTCAAGTTTATGGGAAGGATGCAATAGACGAAAGCACATGTCGTCGATGGATTCCTAAATTTAGGGAAGAAGATAGATGCTGCCAAGATCAGACTAGGAGTGGACGGCCATCACACGTTGGAAACGACGATATTCACCAAGCCATAAGGAACAACCCGAACCCAACCGTGCAAGAATTAGCTGAGACCTTCAATGTACACCGGACAATGGTGAAGATACGGCTGGTTAAGTTGGGTTTTACGAGAAAGTTGGATCGTTAGGTTCCACATAACCTGACAGTTAACCAACGTGATGGCGTAATCGCCTTTTGTGTTTCCTTGCTTTCCCGGTATAAAAATGACACGAATTGTGACAGGAGAGGAGAAGTGGGTTATGTACCGTAACGTAAAGCGTTGTAGGACTGTGTGTCGCTATTATGAACCGTCTGCTTCTTCGAAAGCTGAACTTCACCCCCAAGAAGGTGTTATTGAGTGGGTGGTGGAATGTGCAGTTAATAATTCACTGGGAGGACCTGCCACTCAACCAAACCATCAATGCTGCCTTCTGCTGTCTACAGTTAGACAGGCTGCATTCAAATTTGTTAGCAAAGCGACCAGGTCTCATCAATAGTCGCGGTGATATCCTTCATCATGATAACGCCAGGCCACATGCTGCTGTCATCACTCGCCAAAAGTTACTGCGCTTTGGTTGGGAGGTTTTACCCACCCTCCCTATTCTCCTGGCTTGGAGAATCCAGTTGGCAATCCCTTATTTCGTTCGTTGAACAATTCCTTCAGTCAGAAAATCTTTCATGGTCTTTATGCTGCGAAAACTGCCTTCCAAGACATTTTAGACTCGAAACCGCCGGAATTTTACCGCCGTGGGATTCATCTCCTACCAGAAAGGTGGCAAGAGGTCATAGATAGCAATGGGTATCATGCACAATAATAAGTGTTGTTCATTTTGCGTTCATTTGCTCTTCTTTATGGGTAATAAAAACGGGTAGAACTTTTGCATTCACCCAATAAATTAATTTCTTATTTCTAAAATATTTAATTAGTGTAGTTTCTAGCGTATAACCTGCAGGCTAGATAAGTCAGTTTTACACCAGAAATTTTATTTGACAGATAAATATATACTAGTACGAGCTGTTTCATCAAACACTGTAGAATTGTTTGTTAAATAAAATTTCTGGTGGAGAAATGACCTACCTTACCTGCGGATTATACGCCAGAAATACGGTACAGTTTCAAACAAAAATTTCATTTATTAAAAATTTGCTAGTTATTCAGTTTTTATATTGTACTTAAAACAGCATTGCACAAAGTGTCTAAATTTTAAACAATACATTCCCTAATTTTTGGTTATAACTTTCCATCAACTTCATCTACGACAGATACTTATATTTCAAAATTGTTACAGAATTTGAAACACTGGCTTACAATCAGATACATCAAGATAAGACTTTATTCTAAAGTCTTATCTTTAGAATAAAGTTTTAAACAAGTTTCTAAACAAGTCTTTCTTTTAATTTGCACATCTGACTTTACTTCATAAAAAGCATTAAAAAAGGCTATTTTATGAAGTTTTTGCAAAATGATAATATACAGATGAAATTCATGACTAATACTTTGTATTGATTTATTCATTTATCATATGATCATATAATTATGAATTAAAACAGTCATCAGTTGAACTTATCATATCATCATATGATTATGAATTAAAGCAGTCATTTATCGTCTAATAAAACACATAAAAGTAACAACTGAATCCAAATCATTTAGAAATTAAAAACAATAATATTAATATAAATGAGTAGTTGAAAGAAATTCCTTTTTACATAGCTGCCAATATTTTAATTTATTCCGGGGTATTTTTAGCCTCGCCTTTATTTCGTACCACGTATTTTTTAAAGTAATTTTGTCTTATTTTATCAAAGTTAGATATTGGAGAAAATTTTTTCTATAAATAAAGTGGTGCGAAATAAAGGCATGGCTAAAAGTACTCCGGAATAAATTAAAATATTGGCATTCATTTATTTTGTAATTCTATAGTGGTTGGTGTTTAAGGTTAATATTTTTATTTTTTTATAAACAAGAAAATTTAATATTTGAGTAGTATTATAATCAATAACATTTCATTAAATTTATAGGAATATGTTATAATACACAAGGTTCATTCAAATCCGCCTTTTATTAACGTTTCTTAAAATTTTATTTTCTAACAATAAATTTCTTTTAAATTTACAGGCTCGTTTTACGACAAAAAATTGTTATTTATAATTAGGAAACGAGAAAAAAGGACCACAGGAACATGTTTTAGTATTGTTTCATATTCATAATTTAATACTTAACATTCCATGAAATTAAAAGTTTAAATATACATTTTTTACATTTTACACAGTAATTTATTATCTGTTTTTTAAACTTGTATTCAGTGAAATGTAAAAAAAAAAAAAAAAAAAAAAAAAAAATAGGAATGTTTCATGTGTGCTACCCGTCCATTTAAATTATAAATGTTTCATTAGGTTACCAAGGTAAAAAAAAAAAAAAATCGTTCCCGAAAGTCTTGTATGGAATTTATAATAAAGATGATTTCTTTATTTCGTCGTTTTGACAGATAATTTTATCTTCATTATCTGAAGCATCGTTAATGAGAAATCGATGAAAGAAAAAAACACTATCTCAACTGGAAAGCATATTAATATAATTGCTGGAATACTAATAACGGGTATTTTTAAAAAGCGTTTTATTATTGTAATTAATGAAATTCTGTTCTTAGAAGGTGTTAAGAAAATATCCTTGTATTTTATGAAAACAAGTTAAATAAATCACAATATTATTTATAGCAACATAAAAAAAAAAAAAATCTTAATTCGTCATTCAAAAATAGCTCTGAATTACTGAATTTACTAAAATAGCTACAAATTTATTTTCGTGTCGGCCATTGAAATAATGAAATTGCAAAAACATGGCGTGTTGATGTTGTGGGTTAATTCAGATTGTCTTCGCGAGGGACCTAGACATGGGTAAAATGCCCTCCGTGGGATCTTTGTAATACCAGTCCCAACCTGTCCAAAATTATATTCACGCTAATTTCGTAGACAAACACGGAAAACTCTAAACGGCTAGGTCGACGAGACAATTACCCGGCCGATTACCTGAGATCGAACCCGGCACCTGCCTTTTACCAGTTCCAATGATAAGGTGATTGGTAGGGCTGAAGGTAACCGACAGGAATTTTTAGAAACGTGACAGAAGCTTTTAAAAAATAATTTGAATTATATCAATCCATTTACTTTTAAAGATTAATTTAAAGTTTTTTTGAGTATATATTTGTAAATAAGTCAAAGGTAATTTAGAATGCAGTTTTTACTGACCTTCGCTAAATATCGCCGTTTTAAGTAATGTATTTCCATATGTAAGTGACATATGTGCCAAGGCTCCTGTTTTTCAAGATAGACTTAATAACGGAAAAAAAAAATTATGATTGTTTTCAGCCTATTTAATCGTCAGAATCTGACATATTCCTTTAAAAAAGTAGTAATAACCAATCTGATTAAAATTTTAGAAAGTATGGCAGCTATGAAGTAATTATGGTAGCATGAGGAGAACGTCGTTACATATTATGAGTTTTTGGATCAGTAGATTTGAATTTAAAATGAAAAAAATACACCATGTTTCCATCATTAAATTTCTCATGCTTTCTTAGTTCCCTCCTCAGTATACACAGGATTGTCAAATTCAATGTTAGATAAACTCATATAATTGCATAGTTGCCAACAATTTAATTTATTCCGGAGCTTTTTAGCTCCGAATTTATTTCGCACCACTTTATTTTTAGAAAAATATTCAACTATATATAACTACGATAACATAAGAAAGAATCGCTCATTAAAAAAAGGTGGTATGGAACAGGGATGGAACACGGGCGCAGAATTCATACCGGAATCCGTCTAAGAAATTTCTCTACTTATAATATCGTTGATGTAAGAAGTACACAATTTTCTTACATTGATAGTGGTATGAATTCTGCGCCCGTGTTCCATCCTGATGGAATGAAAGCGAGGCGAAAAATGCTTCGGAATAAATTAAGATGTTTGCAACTGTGTACCGTAATTTCTGGTAGATAACCCGCAGGTAAAATGTGTCATCTCTCCACCAGAAATTTTATTTAATAGAGAAATCTATACTTTTTCGAAGGAATAGCTCGCACAAATATAAATTTATTTATCAATTGAAATTTCTGGTGCAAAACTGGATTATATAACCTGCAGGGTATCTACCAGAAATTACAGTAATTGTGCCATATGCCTCATATATGCGGGAAGATGCCAGTAGTTATGTGGTAATTGTAGCAAATGGAAGGTGAATTGTCCCCACGGATACAAGACGTCTCAGATAAATTTTTAAATTGTTGAAATAATTAAGAGCCGAAACTGTTTTATCCTGATATAACTCGTGAGCTATACAACAGAGATGCCAACATTTAATTTATTCCGGAACATTTTATTTCCTAGTCTTTATTTCCTACCACTTTTCTCTTAAGAGTATTATTTTTTCTTATTTTTTCGTAGTTATCTATTGAAGAAAAACATTCTGTAAATAAAGTGGCGTGTATTAGAGGCGGGGCTAAAAATGCTCCGGAATAAATTAAAATGTTGGCAACTATGTATACAATCATCTATCCGGACAGGAATAACCAGAGTTCCCAACTTTTAAAATTTATTCATGATCATTTTTAGCCCCGCCTCTTTTTCATACCGGAAATTTTGAAAAATGATTTTCTTTTTATTTAATCGTTGTCACTTATTAAAGAGAAATAATCTACAAAATTTCTGGTGCGAAAAGATGCCGGGGCAAAAAATGCTCGTGAATAAATTGTAAAAGATGGGAACGCTGGGAATAACTCTCCCCATGGTTATGATTTTATGAAATGTGTATGTAATTTTTTATGGTTAGTTTTGTGTTTCTGTACATTATTTTCTTTATTATTATTAGATCTACCGGAAAGTTCTGCCCTTTTGAATTAAAATACTGACATCGGAAATTTATCCTGGATAATATTTAAGATATTCTTGGGTAACTTTTAACCCTTTGCGGCGCAAGACAATTCGGATCATTTAAATTATACTGCCACCGGAATTCATGAACAAAATTAAACTAAAAGAAATTTTAAATTTTAAGGTTAAAAAAACTGGCCTTTTCTGATATGTTATAAACGTAAATTTTTGCTAAAAAAATTTCCGAGATGAATTTTTGCAGCTGGATCTTAATTTTTGCGTCCTCGCAGCGAGGACAGCGCGCGTTAAGGGGTTAAGATGCTAATTGGTAAAGTGTCATATAAATATTGTTAATCAAAAATTTTCGGTGCCATTTTATTAATTCTGAGTACAGAACTTTCAGGTAGACTTGATACTATGTCTATTGAAAAATTTCACTTTTTTAAAACAAAAATCAAAAAACCTAGTAATAGTTCGCAGTAATCGTCTGCAATTGATTAATGTGGAGATTGGTTTATAAAAATAGTGGTATTCAAAAAAGTGACTATGCCAACCCCTACCTTATGTTTAATTTTTATGTCTTTTTCTCCAGGAACACAAAATTTGGCAGTTATTTAACAAAATATTAGAAATAGAAACTAAATGCGATGGTGAGTGGTTGATCTGTAGCAGTTGTTCATTCATGATTTTTCATGCGAAAAAAAAAATGCCTAAGTAATAACACAATTAGGAGCAGACAATCAGCGCTCTCTATTAATGACGTCGATAAAAGTACTAATTAAAAATTTACGTAAAATATTAACAAAAATCAATAACAAATTTTTAACTAAATATAACGCAAAATTATTTTTCTTTAAAATTCTTCTTCTACTTTTTTTTTTTTTTTTTTTTTTTCAGTTGAAGAAGAGAAGAAAAAAAATTGAAATTATTTTATGGTGTACAACAATGAACGCATTTTTTTTATTTAACTAAAGCCAAACCTACTCCAGCAGACAAAAGCTGCGTACATGAAGTCACAACTACAAATATATGATCGGCCTACACAGACACAAGCTACCCTATAAACAATTAAAGTAAAAACCGCTTATCCGATCACAGCCCAGACAGCACATCGCCTCCCCAGGATATCTTCAATATGTCTTCTGGATGAAAAGACATCCCGGAAACGTCCTTAAGATGTACTGTGGATAAGTTAACCCTAACTGTGCTGTTAGGGAGAAGACGACCGACTTATTCACGTCTATCCAGTACTTTTCCTAGGCTAAACACGCAATTTCCACCACCGAACTTTGGTTTCGTAAATTTTTTATGTTATTTTTTACGGTTATTATAGAGGTTTTTTTTTTCTTTAGTACTTTTTTTTTATCGTTTTTCCTGTGAACATTCTAGATGAAACGTTTTTACAGTATTAATCAAATTATTAGGGACTTTTTTTTTACTTGAAATTTTTTCTATTTTCTAAAAAAAATGCTGAACGAAATGATCTCAACTTTAGACATGTAAAAAACAAACTCATTTTTCCCATTATCGATTTAGTCACAAATGCAGTTGGAGGATCAACCCCAAATTCAAGAAAAACACAAATATTTTGGATTACCCTGTATCATTATTTGCTTCATATATACGGTAAGATGCCAACAGTTATGTAGTAATTGTTTTCATTCAATAAAAACTGAATCTATCCTTTCAGATAAAAATTCTGTACACGATGCAGGGGTGGAACACGGGCACAGAACTCATACCAGTATTTGTTTAAGAAATTTCTCTATCTATAATATCGTTAATTTAATAAGTAGAAAATTTTGTTACATTGATTGTTGTATGAGTTCTGCGGCTGTGTATCATCCCTGCATGATGTAATAAAACATACGAAATACTGAATGGAAAGTGAAGTGATCCCACGCATATAAGACGCCTCAGATAAATTTTTAAATTGGAGATGCAATTAAAAGTCGAAACTGTTTTATCTTGATATAACTCACGATTTATTCAGTTATTTATCCGGACGTGATAAAATCTCCTAAGAGTTTTGAACTTATAAAATTTTTATGTATTTTTTTATGATCAGTTTTGTGTGTTTTTTTTTTTTTTTTTACGTTATTTTCTTTACTGATATATATCTGTATCCCAGAGATAAAGGACACCATGTGCATTTTTCATTTCATTAGGCCTACAGGAAAGTTCTGTTAGACCTTATATATATTATATATTCTTTTTGTGAAAAGAGTTAGCATAAAAATTTATTTTCAAAAACAGTATTTCCACTTAAAGCATTATGTTATAAACACTGTGTTAAAGTATCAGTACGCAATTATTGCTATTTGCATACTATCATACAAAAAAAAATTTTAAATAAAATTAAAAAAAAATAAAAAATTGCTCGCCTAAAAAATTACATTTTGGACATAACGTCCTCTGTCTGTGGGATACAGATATTAGGCAGACGAGAAAGTTGAGTCGTATTGAATTAAACATCTGCCACCAGAAATTAATCCTAGACTACACTTACATAACTTTTAAGAATGTTAGCATCGTATTTTCCGGCATATAACATGCAGGTTACATATATGAGTTACACACCAGAAAATTTAATTTACAAATAAAGCAACATTTGTAAGAAACAAAAGCTTGTTACAGAATAGCCTTTACTGTAAATTTAAATTTCCGGTGTATAACTGATTTAACAAACCTGCGCACTGGATAACACAGTAACTACTTTCGATTAGGAATTCACAAATAAAGGCTTTTTTAATTCAATATGAGATAAGCACGTTATTCATCATCTAAAAAAAGCTTGCTACGGATTTGCCCTTTTTTTCCTGAATCCTCCATCATAATATTCATATAACAAATTGTTACTTAATTTACCATGGAAAACTATTACTGAATATCACGTTAGAAAGAAGTCTGTCTGGTGGAAGCGCCAAGGAAAAAAATATAGACTATAGCAACCGTGTACCATGATTTGGGAGTTAAATAGATTGCCAGCTTGAACATTTTAAAATACTGATGCATAGTGGAGAGAGAGAAAACACATTTTAATTATTTTTGAAAATTATCAAAAATATTTTCATTAAACATAAGCATAAATAAGAAATATATCCAATAAACCAGTACTTTAACACTTTCGGGACCGCATGCTTTTGCCTTTTTGACCGTAAGGTCCGCCTGTGGCGTTATTCTTCCAAGTTCTAATATTTCAGAACAAAATTTTCTGCTTTCATATTTATATTACAAATGAATATTGATTATAATTATAATCTTTCTAATCAAAGCATTTGTATCGATAGTATATTTGGTTGTACAAAAGTGAATATTAGGTATATTCGTAATCAATAAACAACATACAAATTGTGAAAGAAACGCCCGCTGGCGTAGTTACAGATTTTCAAATGACGTGAATCTACGTCAACGGTCGCGAAAGTGTTAATTAAATATAAAAAAACGAATTGTTATCGGTCTATTCGTTTGAGAGCTACAGTGACTCAGACATACACATGTATACATGCACGCATGCTTGCCTACACACAGAAAAATGAAAAATCGAAACTTGTCAAGAGATCTTTGTGACATCTTTGTGACATCTTTGTGACACTAAACGTTTGTCAAGTACATTGACAAGTTTGCACAAAATTACGCAAAATTTTAAACAATCAAAACACTACCTGACAATCCTATTTAGTCATGAGACACAAAAGTCGTTTTATTTTACCATGTATCTTTAATGTGTTTCGTCTGATGATCCGTTTTGGCTCTAAAACTTGTCAGATGACTAATTTCCCAGGTACAGTTTTCATTTTCCTCAAATTTGACCGGTTAGTCAGATGAGAGAATAAAAATAAATTATTCCTATTTTGTCAATTGACTAAGAAGATTTGTTTGGCTAGTCCAAAAGCTCAGCATTATTATTTTTTTCTTTATTATTATTTGTTTATTTATTTTTTGTCTCCTTCTGACAACTTGAGTTAGTCAACCGAAATCGAAAAATAAACCCATCGAATTTCGCGGGATAGTGTCAGTTTCATTAATTCTGAAAAAGAAAATTACGCTTAAAGTTATTTGGGAAACGCATATTTTTTATAAGAACTTTGTGTCATGCTAATTCCAGTTTTTGTATTTTTAAATCTAATAAATAATTTTCTAAGTATGACATGAAACTATAGCAAAGGAGCTCGGCAATTTTTAATAACAGATAGAAAAAGAGGTTTTTTTTTTTTTTTTTTTTTTTTTTGAAAACAGACATTTAATTTTTTACCCCAACTAAAATTAAAAAGACTGAAATCTGTATTCCCTGCACGAAAACTTAAATAGAAATATCTTTCCACTGAGAAATGACACTAAGCGGTAAAATTTGTTCCAATGTATTTAAAAAAAAAAAAAAAAAAAAAAAAAAATTCTTTTTAAAAACCACACAAAGTTCAAGGAAACTAACATTAAAATCTTTTAAAACTAATATGTAGAAGAAAAAAAAAAGATTAAAAAAAAAAAATCTATACTCAAGTACAATCGAAACATCGAAAGAGATTGCATCATGTAGTAGACGGAAATCTGTCGCCAGGATGAATCAGAGAACTGTTTTTTTTTTTTTTTTTTTTTTTTTTTTTTATATATATATATATTATGTGCTCTTTATTATAAAATAGCAGGCTACGCCCGCTTCGCTGGTCACTATTTTTAAATGAAACACTGTAATTAATGAATTCTTAAAATTGCATTAATTTTTATCATATGATAAAAAAAGAGAAAAAAATTCTGATCGGGGCAAATGCCACCTTCGGCAGCGTAGGCCCATGCGCGATGCGCGCACACGAATGCATATATATGAGCGATGCGCGCGTGTATTCCTTCACCACCTTTATGATTTCTCAAAATTACATGTTATTACTCATAAACTTTTATTCTAAAAAAAAAAAAAAAAAAGAATTATTTCTGATCGGGTAAAAATTTACACCGGGTCCCCCTGCATTCGCCCGCTAGTGAGTCAGTATTTTTTAATGAACCACTCTAATGAATGAGTTCTCAAAATTGAATATTATTACTCATTGACATCACTCTTAAAAAAAGAAAAAAAAATCATTTGTGATCGGATAAAAACTCACACTGGGTACCCATTGCTTTCGGCATCGTAGATCCGTGCTCTGCGCGTGCGTATTCCTTCACCATCCCTATGATTTCTCAAAATTCCATGTTATTAATCACAAACTTTCATTCTTAAGAAAAGGAATTAAAAAAAAATCATTAATCATCGGGTGAAAACTCGCATTGGATCCCCACTGCCTTCGGCAGAGCAGACCCATGCGCACACGTGTGAAGATATACGTGCGCTGCACGCTCATATTCCTTCTGAAATCAAACTGCTATTCTTAAGAAGAAAAAAAAAATTAAAAAATCATTTCTCATTTCATAAAAAGTCGGACCGGGTCCCCACTGCCTTCGGCATCGCATCCCTTGCGCGCCGCGCGCGCCTATTCCTTCCCCGCCCTTCCAGCCCCTCCTAATTAACCTACATATACCAATTTTGAAAGGTCTAACTCAATTAGCTGAGATGCAAAAGGAAACCTAATCAAGACACCTTAAAACGTGAAAATCAGGTGAAATCTCGAATTCCCCTTTCGATAATATAAAAGAACTTTAAAATATCTTTCGAATGATTTATTAAAAACAATTTAATCAGAATTCGAATTTGAAATATTGAAATTTTAAAATATTACAGCGCCATCTGACGGTAGAAATTTCTGCAATCTACTGTTCGATTCCAAATCAACAAAGCTTTCAAATGATGTATTACTTATGAAATTATTTTAATTAGTAGCTGAGATACAAAAGAAAACCTGAACAGAACACCTCAAAACGTGTAAATCGGGTGAAAACTCGAATTCCACTTTCGATAATATAAAAGTACTTTAAAATATCTTTCGAATGATGTATTAAAAATAATTTAATCATAATTAGAATTTGAAATATTGAAATTTTAAAATATTACTGCGCCATCTGGCGGTAGAAATTTCTGTAATCTACTGTTCAATTCCAAATCAACAAAGCTTTTAAATAATGTATTACTTATAAAGTTATTTTAATTATTAGTTGAGATAGAAAAGAAAACCTAATCAGGACACCTTAAAACACGTAAATCACGTGAAATCTCGAATTCCATTACCTACGGTAGTCGGTTAATGGAAGGCGACAGAGATTTGTGGCGTCTACTCTTGAAATTCAATTCAAATAAGTTTTAAAATGACATATTACTTTTGAAATTATGCTAATTAGAAGCTGAAATACAAAAATGATATAAACACTATTATAAAACGATTTATGTCTGACTTGTTCGTGGTTTTCTCCGAAACTTGCGTAATTCCGGACTAAATACTGTTAAAAATCCATAGTATGAAATGTGAACGGAGTATCAGAATTCGAAACTCTGCAAAATATAAAAGAATAAAAGCGTTCTGGGTTTTCCGTCGTTTTCTCCGAAACAACCGTTCCTTTTATACATTTTTGCCCTCCCCCCCCCTTTTCCGTCCCTTCTAATAATCTTACGCTTGAAAATATCCGCAATTGATTTATCTTGCCTTAAAACCTAATAATACCAATTTCAAACGCTGTAACTCTTTTTTACTGCTCCCCCCCCTCCTCAAGCCCTTCCTAATAATTCTGCACTTTCAAAAATATTCACAATCGGATTATTGGCCGTTAAAACCAAATATTACGAAATTTCAACGGCATATTTCAATTTAAAATACTGCAAAATATTAAACTAAACTTAATCTTACATTGTATTTTGGTCACATGAGTCGTGATAAATATAATTCCCAATAAAAATGTAATTTTTTTGTTTATATACATGTTTCATGAAAATTGAACAGTAGCTTTATAATATGCTGTCTAGGCCGAATATTAATTCAAATGTAACGTGAATGAAAATTTGAAAAAAATTGAAAATTGCAATTCCCCCCCCCCTTTCCCCCCCACTATAAAACACATGACATATTAATCGGTTACAATCATTTCCTTTTTTCATCTCAGACAGTAGTCTGGCATTTGAAATCATGTTGCCACAAAAAATTCATACTTTAGTTAATTTTAAAAAAAAATCTAACTGTTGTACCGATAAGCCGCTTGCACTCTTAGATTCAGAAAAATTGTCCCTTTCATTTGGTACCAAATTCGTAACGATTAGACTAATATTTCTAATTTATTTTCCACTTTTTCTGCTTTTAACTCCGTTAATATATCTATTTTTATGCAATCGCGGTGAATTCTCAGTCATTGAGATCGCTTTCTGATTAGACATGAGTCGACATTTTAATTAATATCTCCACAACTAATTAAAATTTTTAAATTATCTTTTAAGGAGGACCTCGGAAAGGCTCCAGAGCATCCGTATGTCAATTTTTGTACTTCTGCGTTCAATAGGGGCAGGGGCTGAACGTATAGAAGAACAGACAGACAGACAAACCTTTCTTTTTATTATTATAGAAAATAGATTCTTTGATGATATAGAATCCTTAGTGGATTTATAATATGTTTTTTGGACCTATGTGGTCATTAATGTAAATATTTGTACATAGTTATTTTTTTATTAAACTTTAATTAATTTGATAATTAATTAGTAAAAGCTCTTTCTATGCTTCTTTTTGCATTACATATACAGACAGATTATGTAAAATTGAATATCACTTTGTTGTCAGAGTTAAATTTTCTGAATAACCTCTATTAAAAGGCCACCTCCCTAAAAGGCTAATTTCATATACCACGGTGTATGGCCCTCTTAGGAAAATTTTATTGTATAATCTTTAAAGTATTGCTAACTGTGGGGCTTTTGAGACTATTTTCGTCAGCTTCATCATGTTAGGGACATACGAACATAGATTTAGAAACATCTAATTTTTTGGAAACAATGGTACACGTTTTGTTTTTTTATTAGACCCTAAGACCCCCCCCCCACACACACACACACACACCAATGGCCGAGCGGTTCTGCGCTCAAATTTGATATAAGGGGAGTGCCGGATTCAATCCTATATCGTGCTTATCGACTTAGCCATTCGAAGTTTTCTGTGGCTTTCTCTGAAACTCGCGTAAATACGGATTAAGACCGCTTAGAATGACGCCCCCCCCCCTCATGGAGGGTACTCCCATCAGGCCTAAGACCCGGGTTCAATTACCCAATCAATAGGCCTAGGATCCTCGAAAAGTCAATCGGCCTAAATACCCAACATCAACATACTCTGAGCTTTCATGAACATGTATATGGGAGATAAATGTATGTGATAATGATGAAAAGAAGAATGTTTAAACCAGTGAATTCTTTGTTTCACTGGGAAAGAAGTGTTGGTCAAGGTTTAGTTTCGGTGTAGTTCGAATTTGATTTTTGTTTCTGTTCTTAGAATTACTTTAGGGTCTTTCCAACACTCATAAATTTAAAATAAATAGATAAATAAATGCTTATTTTTGAGGTAACTGAAGTGTACATTTGTATAGTAATGCATATAATTTAAAAAATATCCCTATCGATTATATCCAATAGAAAATAATGGATTTGACTTCGTCTAACTAAGCCTTGCACGTGGTCCTGTATATTGTATATATACTGTACAAAGCACTGAAAATAATAATAATAATATATATATATATATAAATAAAAATGACGTAATACAATTAAATATGCATTTTCAAGCTTATCATTCGTAGCCTGTAATGCATCTGAATTCTTCGAGTAACCCTGCACACAAAACACTAATGCTATACCTCCAATTTTATACAGAAGACAAGCTTTTGTGCAACTCAAAAGCATAAGTTAATTTTATTATCTTTAATTCAAATAAACAAAATGAGGTTAATAATGTACTCTTAGAAATTCTGCACATAGACTACAATGTATAGGAATTATTTTTCGTTCCTGTATATGAACATCCAGTTCTACACATCATTTTAATATAACTTTTAATGAGGAATAACCGTAAAACCCTACCCCATCCACTCTAGTCAATTTAAAATGACTTCATCCTTTAAAATCATTTTTCTGGATTTGGAAGACCTTCATCTGAACTTCGCAATAGAGATTTGTTTACTTAGCTTAGAATAAAATCAATTTACGTGTTTTGTTGCATTAATATGCACGACTTTATAAAACGAGTAAAGTTATTTTAACATAGGACCAAAAGGATTCACTCTGAATAAATTAATGTGTAAATTGCACCTAAAGAAGTTTTCACTTCGTAATTATTACATCGCATTATGCTTTTCAACAAATTATTTTAGAAGTGAAATTAATATGATTATATATATTATATGTTTTCTGATTACTTATTTATCTACATATATATATATATATATATATATATGTAATATAATTAAAAGCTCCATTAAAATTAAAGCCTCATTTTACACACTTAAATGATTCTATCTCCCACTAATCCACCGACAGCTCCCTAATTCATTTTTAATTAATTAATTTTCTAAATGTTTCACTAATTCCAAATTCTTGTTTCGAAAACTTGTTCTCAATTCTTAAACCTATTTTATTATCGGATGACCTGCATCGGGTCGGGTAACACGATTTTACCCGTCGGGTCGGGTTGACAAAATTATTTCTCTTGCTGGTCGCGTTCAGGTTTAGTTTTCAACAAGTCTGATCGACTTGAGAACATCTTTCAAAATATTTCTTATAATTTTAAACATAATGTTGTAGGCATATTTATAACTATAAAACAGATTTAAACATACTGTGTATCGGAGCTCCGTATATATTCGTATCCGTATCCGCGGATATCCACCAGAAAAATAGATCCGTATTTATATCTGCATCCGTTTTCTTTTCTTTAACGAAACTAATACGTATCTTTTGTACAAACTGTGCGAAAATTAGAAAATCCTAAATCTTTTTCACTGTATAACCTCGCATTTACGTTCTAGAAATTAAAAAAAATTCACAATTCACTTTTTTTTTCTTTAACTTTCTTCTATATTCAATAGAAGAAAGTATTCGATTCGTAAAAATTTTCGACTTTCGGATTTTGATAGATTTACACACTTTGAGAGCTCCAGAACTAGATTTGATTATTTTTAGAAAATATCAGTCTGTCTCTGTGTGTGTGTGACGAAAATTTTGTGGCAAATGTATGTCTGGAACTACTGCCCATATTTGCATATAAATTTATACGTAAATGCACTTTGATTAAAATTAATGCGTATCGACTTTTGGTGTCCATCGCTCAACAGATGGCTTTGCTATACAGCGATTTCCACAATTTAAGAGAAAGCTGTATATCTCAAAAATTACTGAACAAGTTTGCACATGAATTTATATGTGGATGCATCTTGACATAAATTATTGTCTGTTCACTTTTGGTGCCAAAAACTCAACAGGTGACGTTGCTATACAGCGATTTTCACAGTTTAAGAGAAAGGGATATCTCAGGTTCTATTACGCATAATGAAAAAAATTTGGTATGTGAAAAGACAATTATGAAACATTATGCTGATTCAATTTGGATGCATATCGACCAATAGGTGGCGCTGCTTTACTGCCTTTTTCCCCCAGAACGGGAAAGCTATATCTCGACTTCTATGTTGTGTAATTGTACAAAATTTGAGAGATAGTTGAGATAGCCTTTATGAAAACGCATTTTACAATATAATATTTATAAAATATAAAATTGTCTTTTTTTATAAATTTTGTGTAAGTTTTAAGATAAAAATCGTCTGCATTCATCATTATGGTAGTTAATTTTAATGAATAATAGTTTTAATAAATTATTTGTACTGAGTGAATTTGTATTAGAAAACATAGAAGAAAGTCTTTTGGTAGCCACAACATACTATTATATATATATATATCTTTATTTTTAGTGAATTTCAATTTTCGCTTTTATGTGAACGAAATTTTGAAGATTTTTTTTTCCATTTATACTTGTATATACAGAAAATATAGAGGAAATACTTGTTGAAACTTCATTTCAAAACTGGTATATTGTGGCCATCACAAGACTTTCTTCTATATTTTCCTATAGAAATTCACTCAGTAAAAATATTTTATTAAAACTCGTTTTTATTAAAATTATCTACCATAGTAAATGCAGATGATTTTCATTTTAGAAAAAACTAGCACTAAATATAAGAAAAGAAAGTTTAATTCTTGATAAGTAAAGTCTTAAAAAATGCGTATTTATAATTTTTTCCTCATATATCAAGTTCCGTACAGTTATATGCCATAGAAGATGAGATATAGCCATCCCATTCTCAGGGAAATATGCAGTATAGCAGCGTCACTTATAGGCTGATATGCATCCAAATTAAATCCGCATAATGTCATATAATGGCCTTCTTACATGCCAGTTTTGTTTGATTATAAACAATAAAACCTGAGATATAGCCTTCCCTGAAATTGCGGAAATCGACTATAGCAGAGCCAACTGCTGAAATATTGGCATCAAAAGTTGTTAGTTAAACACTAATTTATGACGAGTTGCATCTAATGATAAATTTATATGCAATTCTGTGTAGTAGTTCCCGAGATATAGCCTTCCCTTAAACTGGGAAAATCGTTGTATAGTAGCCCCACCTGTTGATCAATTAACAACAAAATATGGTAAGCACTAAATTATGTTTCAGTTGCATCTGCATATAAATTTATATGCAAATTTGTGCAGTAGTTCCTGAGGTAAAGTCTTCCCTGAAATTTTGAAAATCGCGGTATATCAGCGCCACCTGTTGAGAAATTGACACCAAAAGTTGACAGTCACTAATTAAAAACAAGGTGCATCCTCATATAAGTTTATATGCAACTTTGCGCGGTAGTTCTTGAGATATTACCTTCCCTGAAACTGGGGAAAAAACTGTTAGCAGTGCCACCTGTTGAACAATTGGCACCAAAAGTTGATTGGTGCTAATATAGGTCAAGGTACATCTGCATACAAATTTATATGCAATTCTTTGCAGTAGTTCCTGAGATACAGTCGCCACAAAATTTTTGTCTCTGTCACGCACACATACTAGGAATGGTCAAATCGTGTTCTGGATCTCTGAAAACGTCTAAATACATCGAAAAACGGAAGTCGAAAATTTTTACGAATCCAATACTTTCTTCAATTGAATATAGATGAAAGTAAAAAGTAATGTAAAATGAAGACATTTAGGAAGCAGATTTCATCAAGGCAGATAATATTCTTTATCGTTTACTCTAGAACAAATAAACAAACAATGCATTAATTGCAACTGGAGGAATGTAATTTGCTGACCATTTGAATTTAAAGTGATCCGTGGGAAAGCAAATGTTATCTATGAATCATATCCGTGCTATCTAGATTATTACATTACAGTAAAGTAAACATTCACATCGAACGAAAGCAATAAATAAATATACACTTTTTACTTTATTTTATTTTTATTGATATATTAATTTTTTTAAGAATATCAGAATTAAACAATGAACTACTGTAATACTGAACTTGATGCATATTTTTGTGTTCTAGAATTCCTCAACTCGCATAAATGGTTAAACATTATTATTAATCCACTTTTCAGATTTTTTTTTTTTTTTTTTTTTAACTTTATACAATAAGTAATTACATTTTGAATTTTTTTATTTCCATTTCCCGACTAACCGTAGGTAATGGAAGTATTGTATTCGGTCCAAAAATTCGATATCGAGATTTCACCTGATTTACATGTTTTAAGGTCTCCTGAGTGCAAAAAGATGATTTTTGGCAATTTGTCAGACTGTGTGTATGTGTGTGGGGAATCTTCTGACTATCATATTTCCGAAACTTATAAAGATTCAGCTATGAAACTTCAGAATTAAGACAGAACTGGTGTGTACAGATGAATTTTCCAAATTTTGGTGAAAATTGGAAAAGCGGAAGTGGGACATCCGAAATCGGAAGTGATAAAAGGCCACTGCCGAGCCACATTCTAGGCGAGTCGTATTAAACCCCCGACTATAGCTTTAATGCCCCAACCCACCCTCCCGCTCGGTCAATGTCTTTTTCTAGTCAGTTTTGCCGCATTATTTCTTCCGGTATAGGCTTTTTTTTTCCATACTTGACATTCTGAGTTTTTTTCGTTTTCATCCCATGCTTTTTCTATGGATTTTTAGCCATTCTTTCCTCGTTTTTTTTAATTCTAAAGTGCGGTGGTCCACATCTCAAAAAACGGCTCTAACGATTTTCTTCCAAGTTGCTGTATAAATATTCTATTAGATGTTCTCTCGAATGATATGGTTAGTTCAGGAAAATTGATAGGAATTCTGCATAAATAGCAGACTTTCAGGTACTGCGAGTGAATTCCTTTCAAAACGGCTGTATGGATTTTTTTTTTTTTCAAACTTGCCATATTAACCCTCTTTTAAATATCTTTTTGTATGTAATTGTTGTTTTGCGGTCAACAACTAAATATGCCAAATTTTGAAAAAATCGGTGTCTCAAAAACGGTTCTAACGATTTTCTTGAAAATTGTTACATAAACCCATTTTAAATATTCTTTCTCATGTTTTACGTGGTTATTACAGGAAAATTAATAGCCATCCTGATCAGATAGATCAGTTTTAGATCTCGGAAATTAGTGTATAGAAAAAAAAAAAAAAAAAAACTTTTTTTTTTCCCGCTTGCTATGTAAACTCTATTTTATGTCTTTATGTTTTCATGCGTTTACCGAAAACGTGTATTAACTTTCTCTTACTGGAAAATTTTTTAGTTATCTATTTCATTAGCTCAATTCTGTGTCTTCTGATCACATTATCTCCAAAAGGTTAAAAGTGTATATAATACGTGTAATAGAGGGCGATGGAAGTCGTATTGTTTCACGCCAGATTTTTAAAATAATTTACCGACTGTGTGACAATGGAAATTTACTTTATTTTATATGATGTTATATGACGTTACCTTGTTTTGCATGATTTTTAGATGAATAAGTAATGTTCATTTAGTTTTCGTTTTCCGAGTCGGGTTCGGGTATGAAAAGTCAGGTTCGGGTGTAAAGAAAGCGGGTTCGGGTCGCAAAAATTCTCTATTGCGGATTGCGGGTTCGGGTCGGTTTCCGGGTTGATGAAATTTTTTTTATCAGGTTCGGCCGTTGCCAACGAATGAGTGAGCCTCGGATGTCGGATTCTAAAAAATCTGATGACGTCAGCTTAGCAGGCGATTGGTTTCTTCGTGGACATGCGTGTAAACTTGTAAACACGAGAAGAAAAGTCATTGCATTGCATGCACTTCTCTTTTCTTCCCGTCTTGCGACGTGCGACAGCGAAAAATAAGATTCGTCGGCTGCGTATATGAAAGTCAAAGGTTATGAAGTAATTCAAGAAAATATAAGGGTGAGTTCTGAATATTTTTATAAGGTATTAATATTAGAATAATCTGTACATAACATCAATACTGATAATGTAACGTTAATGATAGTTTATTATACTTTTATCTGTAGTCAAATAAGTGTATGAATTGGAATCAAAATATCTGTACTCGTGATATTAAGCATATTTTAGTAATTTCACTTTATTTGTATATAAAGCTTTTTATTTATTTTAAATGTTTTGATTGTAATCGCATATTCTGCTTGAATTTATTTTTAAAAATTCGCAAGTAAAAATAAGTAAACTAGCTTATAATATAAACAGACATGTTACGTTTCAGCCTTAAAGGGACTCTCCGAAAGCCGAAGCCAATGTCATTCTATGGGAAATTTTGTCCCATTATAATTCGTTAACTAATACATATTTTTAAATTCCGTTTTCACTTTCCGAAAATTCACAACTATTAAACAATTTATCGCTTTCTAAAAATTGATTTTTTTTTTTTTTTTAAGATTTCATTTCTAAGCTCAAAAACGAAAAATTTCACGTTGCGAAAATTCGTATTTTACAACCTCAAAATAAAATATAAAAATAAAAAATAATAGTTTTTAGAAAGCGATAAACTGTTTAATAGTTAAAAAGTTTCTGAATGTGAAAACTGAATTCAAAAATATATATTAGCTAATAAGTTATAATGGGGCGAAATTCTCCATAGAATAACATTGGCTCTGGCTTCTGAGAACGATAAGTGGAGAGGCCTCTTAAGGCTGAATTCAGCCTTTTTAAGCTTGAAAATTATTATTCTTGGGATTAATGCAAATCCGCATTCAAACTTTTTGGACGTGAGTAGGGGGGGGGGGTCAGCCTGAATTTGTGCAATATATTATTAGCAATTTCTATGTGATTGGTTTTCAAGAAATCTCAAATTCAAACTTGGAGAAAATAAAAAAGAAATAGCACTTCAACTGCATCTTCCTAATGAACTTGAACTACATTATTTTACTAATCAATTGCCCCAGCAAACAATGCTTCTATAGATATTCAATATAAGATTTATTGTTCTGATTTTGTTTATTGTGTGTACATGTATGCAATCAGATTTATCATTATTTTTATTATTGAAAAATTTATATTGTGTCAGTTGCCTGATACCACTTTTGAGAGGGAGGGGGGGGGGGGTCGTGAAAAGTTCAGCCTTTTTTTCTGTAAGCTTGCACCATGTCTGTATAAAGAAAAAGCCATAAATGTATATATATATATATATATATAGAACATAACATGCATTTTTACGTATATTAATTCATAATTATATTTACGGAGCTGCCAACCAAATCCGGCAGATTGTTAGTACCGCCCCTCTGTATTTAAATATGCTAAAGTGAGAATATAATTTTAAGATTTGGCTTTTATTTCATGAACGTTTCTTCAAAAAGTTGTGCAAGATGATATATAAAAACATAGATATAGTAATATATATAGATGTATCATCCCCATGTTATCGAGCAAAAAATTTTGATGCCGAAAAAAAGTTCTAAAATCAGCCATTAGAGAGTATTGAAAAAAAGAAAAATGAATTTGAAACTGTATCTGGAGTTGTTCATTTACCTTTAGTAAATAAATTATTCATAACTTTTATTTACAAAATTATCCGTGTGTATCCCTGTGTGTGATTTACTCGGGGAAAGGCAGCCATTAGAGTGACTTTTCCCGAAAAAAAAAGGTATCACTTTTCCCTCAATAGTAGTTTCCTAGTTAACTACTACTATTATCAATAACTCATATTAATTTTACAACCACACGATTAAAATAATTCTCATTATGTACATTTATACCAAATTTTGACCTATATACTGCCATGTTAAATAAAAACAAGGGTTAAAAATTTAGAGAAAATGCGATGACAGCACCACCTGTTGAGCGATTGATCCCCACATCGAATCAGCAACAGTTTATGTCAGGGTCTAACTAAATACCAAGTTTGGTTAAATTTCGTCCATTGGTTCGTGAGATACAGCGTCCACAAAATTTCTGATATACACACACAGATAGACATTTTCTATAAACAGTCGAATCGTGTTCAGGATATCCGAAAACGTGTAAATCCATCGAAAACTGGAGTTCGAAAATTTTCACGAATCCAATACTTTCTCTATATATACATATAGAAGAAAGTAATAATTTATACTTTAATATTCACCTTATTGCGATTAATATTTTAAAAGTGTTTACATTTAGGTATATTTAATTATGCATGCGAATGTCACATTATAATTTAACACGTTGCTTTTAATATTCTGTAAATATTAATTTAAAACAATAGCTAATAAATAAATGCAGCTTAGAAGTCACGATAAAATATTATTTTATTTACTAATTTTTCATTTTATTTTTACTTTCTTTTATATTCAATAGAAGAAAGTATTGGATTCGTAAAAATTTTTGACCTCCGCTTTTTGATGGATTTAAACGTTTTGAGAGGTGTAGAACACGATTTGACCATTTTTAGAAAATGTCTATCTGTGTGTGTGTGTGACATAAATAAGTGCCTATCAACTTATGGTAAAAATTGTCTCGACAGGTTGCGTTGCCATCCCGCTTTTTCTAAATTTTTAACATGGTGGTATAAGACAAAATTTTGTATTGTGCATAAAGAGAATTATTTTTTAATAATCATGAAATTTACAAGAATTATTTATAATACAGATAGTCAACTGGGAAAAAAATTGTATTTGTGGGAGCATCACCTTCCCCCTGGGGGGGGAAGTCACCTCTCGAGGAGAATAATTTTTCATGATGGGTATCTTTCAAAAGAGCTCGCCAATACTTTTAAAATGAATGGTTGAACAATCGATCTGCGATAATTTAAAATAAAGTTATCGTTTTTTTTTTTTTTTTTTCATTTTTAACAAACAAAATATTTTTTATTTTTTTTAATGTTATATCGAGAACAATAATGAACTTTTTTTGGATATTTAGTGTTATACTACTTCTCTAATAAGGAAATCGTATTGCATTTTCATGGAAGATCATTTTATTAAATAATGATTTTAACAAATTATTTTTACTGAGTGAATTTGCGTGGGAAAATATAGAAAAAAGTCAGGTGGTGGCCACAACATTCTAGTTTTTATTATATAGTACTAATATACACTATCATATACTAATTTTTCATTTTATGTTTTTTATATATAAGTGGTGCAATATACCTGTAGAAGTAATTATGATGAAGATTGTAACTGTACAGATTGCCTCAAGTTGATGATATAAAGAAAGCTTGGATAAAAGCCATTCCAAAAATATCTACGTGTGAGTATTTCTTATATTGCTTTAATATAGATATATTTATTTTTTGCGTGACAGTTTTGTGAACATTTTCGAGTAAATAATTGATAAAAGTGCTTAAATATCCTTGAATAAAGTTTACAATAAACATTTCTTTCAATTAAAAATTCTTTTTCAGTTGATAGTTATTACCATCAGGGCTACCTCGAGTCCCAGCACAAGCTTATTCTGGGGGGGGGGGGGGGGGGGGCTTGCAGTGACAAGAGGTCTTTAGGTTGCAAAATTTCTGCTTATGCCTGTTGGGGGGCCCATTCCAGAAGGGGGCCCAAGGGAACTGCCCCAGAGCCCAGTTAAAGAGGGGGCTGCAGCCCCGGGCCCAATGAACAAGGGGGCCCTAGATAGGGGAAAAAAAAGAACAGTAAATAGAAAAAATGTTTTTTTTTTTTTTTAATTCTGTTTTTACAGTCAAAAATTAAATCCTTGATACTGTTATGTAAAAATATTTTAAAAAGACAAATTTTTGAAAATTTCTTTTAGTACTTAAACTTAAAAAAAAAAAAAAATTTAAGTATTTTTTAAAAATGCATTAACATTTGAAAATTTCAAAAGTCATTCAAGAGATGAGGGGGGGGGGGGGAGAACAATATATTTATTAATATCACACAATCAACAAATTGGGAAGAAAATCATATTTATTGAAAATTTATTTTTCCAACTGAGTGAAAATAATGCCTGGCCCGGGATTCGAACCCCGAATCTTTGACTTACAAGGTCAAAGCTCTACCAATTGAGCTATCTAGGCCGACAATTAAATGGGCATTACTCACTCAGACAACCTTTAGGCAGAGCAACTGGTCTATCATGTAGATAGCTCGACAGAATAAGCCGCAGGTAATGGAAAACAACATTAAACAATGGGAGGAATAAATACATTTATTAATATCACACAATCAACAGATTGGGGGAAAAAATCATATTTATTGAAAATTTATTTTTCCAACTGAGTGAAAATCAAAGATCCGGGGTTTGACTCCCGGTCCAGGCATTATTTTCACTCAGTTGGAAAAATAAATTTTCAATAAATATGATTAAAAATTCACCGATACATATTTATGATCATATGTTTAAAAACAAGTTAAATGAGATTTTTCCAAATATGTTTATTGCATTAAGTATTTATTTAACTCTACCAATTTTAAATTGCGAAGGCGAGAGAGCAAACTCCAAATTAGAGAGAGTTCTATCTCTTCGAAGAACAAAAATGCAGCTGAATAAGCTGCGATGTTTGGCTATGATGTGCTCAGAGCACGATTTAACAAGCGATCTGGATTTTAAAGATGTAATTGAAATTTTCAGCGCGGCAAAGGCTAGGAAGAAGCCAATTTCATTTTTTTATTCTGAAAAGTATATTCATTAAAGTTTTTGATGCAACAACTTTTCCTTTGGTTGGTGAGTTAGATTCTTTTGTTGTTAATATTTTTTTTTCTGTTTTTAATTAATCTTTTTGCAAACAGTTTCAGAGTTTATTTAAATGTAATGAGAATCTTATTCTAACATGACCATTGTAAAATTTTATCTATTGATAAACATTCATATTAAAGAAAAAGAAAAATGTGTGTGTGTGGGGGGGGGGGGGGGCTCCGCTATTATCACAGCCCCGGGCCCTTAAATGGGTAAACTGGGCTCTGAACTGCCCCGCATGCCCTGGCGTTAATCAGGGCCTGATTACCATCATGATTATTATGTGTCTTGTATTATTATTATGTTTTGTATTACCATATTATTAATACATTTAAATTGTTTTCTCTACAATGTATTAATTTGTATCAATGTCACATAGTTTTCTATAATAATAATTGAAATATATTATTGAATTACCTTTAAATAAAATTTTACAATTAACTGCGAAAAAATATTTCTTGAAAGGATTTTAAATACCTTAGTAAATTGTATTACTAATAGAATTAGAAAATAATAATTAACATCATTGTTCTTCTGTTAAAATTATTAATTTCTTGTTAAAATTTCCTTCAATTTATTTTATTCACATTAATATCTGCTAATCGCATTTTTACTCCATTACCCTACTACTGTAAGTAATGGAAGCGTTATATTCGGTCGAAAAATTCGATATCGAGTTTTTTCTGATTTACACGTTTTCAGGTCTCATCAGTCAAAAAAAAGTAGTTTTTGTCAATTGGTCAGTGTGTGTGTGTATGTATGTGTGGAATCGTCTGGCTACCATATCTCCGAAACTAATAATGATAGAACTACGAAACATTGGAATTGAGACAGGACAAGTGTACAGATGCGTTTTCCAAATTTTGGTGAAAATTGGAAAACCGGAAGTGGGACCGTAGGTCCGTATCTCAAAAAGACACTATATTAGATATCCTGTCGAATGACATAGTTGGTTAGTTCAAGAAATTGATAGGTGCCCAGTATAAATAACTCAATTTCAGGTCTCGCAAGTACATTCCTTTAAAAACGGCTGTATGAATTTTTTTCAAACTCGCCATATTAACTCCCTTTTAAGTATACTTTTATATGTAATTATTGTTTTTCTGTCAATAATTGAGTATGCCAAGTTTAGGTAAAAGTTGGTATCTCAAAAGCGGTTTTTCTTGAAAATTGTTACATAAATCCATTTTAGATATCCTTTCTCATGTTTACGTGGTTATTACAGGAAAATTAAATGTCATCCTGATTAGGTAGGTCAGTTTTATTAGATCTCGAAAATTGGTGTGTCAAAAAATAACTCTATCACTTTTTTCTTGTTTTTTAACTCACTATGTAGGCTCTGTTTCACATGTTTATATATATTATATATATTATCAGCTGTCTCTTATGGAAAATTCGTCAGGTGTCTTCAGAATTAGGCCGATTTTATGTCTTCTGATCACATTATTTCTAAAAAATGCATATAATATCTGTAATAGTGTGTAATGGAAGTCGTGTGGTTGTTTCACACCAGATTTTTTTACATACAAACATACATTTTGATACAAGATTATTCATATTTAAACAAAAATGTAAAATCATAAACATATCATAGATTACCAGACTTTCCAATATTAAGAGCATTTTTGTGCTTCCTTTTGTATTAAAAATTCGAGGTTGCACATACCAGAGACAAAGAGTACACTAAAATTTCATTCGTCTAAAAAACTTTTATCATGATAAAAAAAAAAAAAAAAATCTAGTGTGAAACAACCACAAGACTTCCATTACCCACTATTACACGCATTATATGAACTTTTTAGAGATATTATATTCATTTTTTAGGAATTTTCAAGTAAGAGAAACTTGATAGAAGTGTAAAGACATAAAACCGAGTTTCCTTAGCGAGTTAAAAATTAAGAAAAATTATGAATTATATTTTTAAACACCAATTTCCGAGATCTAAAACTGTGACCTAATCAGAATAACCTTAATTTTCCTGTAATAACCACTTAATACATGATAAAGGGTATCAAAAAGGAATTTATGTAACAAACTTCAAGAAAGTCGTTAGAGCCGCTTTTGAGATACCAACTTTTACCAAAACTTGGCATGCTCAATTATTGACCGGAAAACATTAATTATATAAAAAAAGGGTATTTAAAAGGGAGTTACTATGGCGAATTTGAAAAAAAAAATCGCTATATAGCAGCACCACCTGGGGAGTGGTTGACACTAAAAGTTGACAGACACTCATTTAGGTTAAGGTGCATTAACATAAATTTATATGCAATTTTGCGCAGTAGTTCCTGAGATATAGTTTTCCCTGAAATTGCGGGAATCGTATAGCAGCGCCACCTGTCGATCATAAGCATTCATATTGAATCAGCATAATGTCTCCTAATGGCCTTCTCTTATATCAAGTTTTCATTGCTCATACGCAATAGAATTTGAGATATATCTTCTCCTTAAATTGTAGAAATCGCTGTATAGAAGCGCCACCTGTTGAGCGGTTGGCACCAAAAGTTGATAGGCATTAATTTAGCTCAATGTGCATCTACATGTCAATTTATATCCAATTCTGAACAGTAGTTCCGGAGATACAGTTGCCGCAAAATTTTTGTCATACACACAGATATTTTCTAAAAATAGTCAAATCTTGTTCCAGACCTCTCAAAACGTGAAAATCTGTCGAAAACCGGAAGTTGAAAATTTTTATGAATCCAATACTTTTTTCTATTGAATATAGAAGAAAGTTAAAAAAAAAAAAAAAAAAAAAAAAGGAAGAAGAAGAAAAAGTATTTGAGCAATTAGCTGTGAGTGATTAAACATAAATTTTTTGAATGAGTTGGGTTTTTTTTGCGTCTTAAATTTTGTTTTCACATAACAATTTTAATTTTAGCAATTAATTAAAACTTCTGTTGTTCTTATATTGTTGTTTATAGAAACACAATCATTTCATATTAATTGTTTTTAAATCTAAAATTATGCTTAAACTTCTTTATATTATTTTCTTATTTTAAAATTACTTTGCAATAAAGCAACATACATGCTATTCTTTAGTTTCTTTTTTTTTGTATTCAGTAGAAGAAAGTATTGAATGCAGAAAAATTTTCAATTTCCGGTTTTTGATGGATTTACACGTTTTGATCATTTTTAGAAAATGTCTGTCCATCTGTGTGTGACAAAAATTTTGTGGTGACTGTATCTCAGGAACCACTGGACGAAATTGCATGTAAATTTATATGCAGATGCACCTTGTCATATGTTAGTGCCTATCAACTTTTGGTACCATTACAGAGCAGGTGACGCTACTATATATTGATTTTCTCAAATTCAGGAAAGGCTATATCTCAGGAACAGCACAGAATTGCATATAAAATTATATGTAGACGCACCTTAACATAAATTAGTTTATGCCAACTTTTTACATCAATCGCTCAAAAGGTGTCGCTGCTATACAGCGATATTCGCAATTTAAGGGAAAGCTACATCTCAGGTTGTATTGCGTACAATAGATCTAAACTTAATATATGAAAAGGTTATTTTGAAGCATTAAGTTTATTAAACTGATTTATATATATATACGCAACTTTATTGTAAAGTTGCAAAAAGTCCTCGTATTTTCTAAGGTAGTAACATAATACATGCTACAGTTTTTTTTTTTTTTTTTTTTTTTTTTTTAACAGGTTTCTGAGAAACATTTCAAGAAATCGGATGTAGAATATGAAACTTTTGCCTATGATGAAAAGAAATTTTGTGTTCCTTTACATCGTCCGTGTTTGAAAGCAGGTGCTATCCCATGTATTTTTCTGAATTGTCTATTAATTTGTCCTCGCAAGACAATATCAAGAGTGAGTCCTACTGAAAAGCATATTTCAAGGGATGATCGTGAAAGATAATTTTCAAATTGAAGATCGTGAAAGATCATTTCATAATTATAAATATTATCTGTTAAATTTGTTTATTTTATGATGTGTTAAAATGTAATTTTATAATTTTTCATATAATCAAGATTGATGCTTAATAAACTTGCTTTATGTAAATTGTTTTTTTTTTTTTTTTTTTTTTTCCGTGTGTGTGTGTGTTTGCGCGTGCGCGTATGTGTGTGAATTTATTGTAGTGTTTTTAGCTTTATAATATTGTAGTGATATTAAGCAATTAAAATTTTGGAGAGATGTGAGAATTTGAGTACTGTAGTAAAATTTATAAATAAGTACCCCTTTAGACACATGTTAAGAAACAGTCTATAAACAAAAATTATGCTTAGTCACGCCAGCTCATATTTTATATATTGCAAAGAATTTCAGCTGTATCAAAAATCTCAGTTCTCTGTTATACACAAAGGATAACTTTTCACCCCAAAATTGTGTGTTGTCTGTCAAAAGAGTAAATATACACATTATATATAATTTAAGACACTTTATTATTTATTATTTAATCCAACAAAAATAAATTAATAGATAAAAACTATTTTAATTATTGTTTATTTATTTAGTGGAAACTATATTTGACTTAACTGCAACAATATTGGTATATCATAACCTGTATGGTTAGATACCATTTAAGTATTTATGTCATAATGTAAATTTTTGAATGTCATAAAGTAATCTGTGAACAAATTTGGAGACTGTAAAATTCAAGACCCAGTAATTTTAAGAAACTTTTATGGATTATGAGCAGGAATTTCATATTATACAATTGAATAATAAATTTTTTAAAAAAGCACTAAAGCATGATTTTTTTTTTTTTTTTTTTTTAATCTTAATAATGGTCATAGGAACCTAAATGAAAATTTAACAGCAAATAAATTTTAGGGAAGTTTCTATTTTTAATAAATTCTGTTTTGTTCAAAATAAAAATCTTAAATTTCTCTCTATATATGTATATGTGCTTTACTTTTCTCAATTTTATTTCTTTATTTTATTTTATTTTATTTTTTAAATTGGGGGGGGGGGGGAGATTGATACATATATATTTTTAAAATTATCATAGATCTATGTTCAACCATTAGTTTTAAAGGTATTGACGAGTTCTTTTGAAAGATACCCATACTAAAAATTTACTCTTACAAGAGGGCGGAAGCGATGCGCTTACATATACAATTTGTTTAGCTGGTTGACTCTTGCTACTATAAACATATTTATTTAATTTCATATTAAAAAGTCAAAAATAGTTTCCATTATGTAAACTCATGCGAAATTTTTTCCTATACTACCTATTAAAAAATTCCGCAAAAACGCGATGACACCACCACATGTTTAGTTGTTGATCCCCAAATGTAATCAGCACAATATAGGTCAAGGTCAAACTAAATATCAAGTTGAATTAAATCATGTTCATCGATTCGAAAGATACAGTTTCCAGATAAGTTCATCAAAAACTGGTGTTCAAAAATTTCAGGAATCCAGTACTTTGTTCTTGTGCATGTAAAATAATATTAACTTTTAAAGTTTTTTATTCCAATAATTTATTTCCCGTTATTTGGATATTTTTTTACATGATTATTTTATTTGCTTTTTATTTTATTTTTTAACTATATTAGATATGCCTCTTAATATTACATAGTTATTTATTATTTTATCATTGTCCACTGAAATTAAATATGGGAAGAATTCTGTTCGTAAATATCGGAAAACTTGAAAAATTCAGTTTTAAAAAATATAACATTTCAAACTTTTTTTTTTTTTAAGGGGGGGGGGGCGAGTAAGAAAGCATCTTTATAATCTCTTTTAGAAAATAAGTTATTTTCATTTGTAAATGGAACGATATTGCCATTGGAGTATTCTTGTTTGTTTTTTAACTGGTTTTAAATTCAGAAATTTTTGCTAAATCCAATCATCCCTAAATTATTCAAATGATTTTAAATAAAGCAAGTTCAATATTGTAGTTGCGAAAATTTGCTTCTGTTACTACATTCAATTTTTATTTTTATGAAGAGGAAAGGGAAAAAAATCGCAGGTGACACCAAACAAAACGCTCACAGCCGGTGATGATAATGTTTGCCTGTCTGCGATGACGTCAGCCATAAGGCTCTGCGCTCTAAGTTAGTAGACGGAAAGTGGGATTCCAGGAGGCGTACGCCGACCCAGTCGTTCGGTGTTTTCCGTGGTTTTCTCTGAAACTTGCGTAAAATACGGAGTAGGACCACTTAGAAAGACCCCCCCCCCCCACGGAGGGCAACGCTCCAATAGGCCTAGGACTCTCGTGATGTCAATCGGCCTTAATATGCAACACCAACACACAATTGATCCCCGAACTTTCATTTCTTGAACATGTGTGCGAGATAAATGTATGTGTTAATGATAAATAAATGTAGGGAAGGAACTAAAATAAATGTAGGAAGTTTTAAACCAGCGAATTCTTTGTTTCACTAGGTTTGTTAAATTTCCAGTATTCATAGCTGCTAACTATTTTAATTGATTCAGGAATTTTGTTAGTACCGCCCTTTTTTCAAATCATATTTGAAGAGTAATTGCCTTCATATTTAATTGTAATTACATGCTAATGAAAATTACTGTAGAAAGAATATGGTACGAAGAAAAGGGCGAAGCATTCCGTAATAAATTGAAAAAGTTGGCAGCTATGAGTATTTTATTCCAAATGTCTTTCCAATGTTGAACATCTTGAACGGGGAAAAAAATTAAACGATTACAAAAGTAATGAGGTTAAGACTAACAACAATGCTTTTTCAAAAGCCCCTGCAAACAAGTATGAGGCCACTTCCTCATGAAATATGAGGGATTTTAATCTATTAAATTTTTTTGATTAATCTCTCTCAAATATTATGAGACAGGCTAGTCAAATATTTTTTTTTTCGGGCTAAAATTTCTCCACAAATATTATGAGGCAGCTTAGTCAAATAGAGACTAGTTTTCCTTTTCAAATATTACCAGACAGATTAGTCAGGTAAATAGTCTTGACTATCCTGCCTCTTCAGATATTCATTGAAAATTGACTAGCTTGCTTCGTAAGATACCTGTTGGCTGCTGACTAACCGTCTTAATCAAGTGCAGATTCTGACTAACTTGCCTTGTCTGGCAACTGCGGTTGTTGACTAACCTTCCTGGTCAGATAATTATGATTATCGACTAGCCTTCTTTGTCTAATAATATTAACCTTCCTAGTCTGGAGTAGTGTTTTGGTGACTAGTTTAGCAAGTACACTTTTTAGTTTTGGAGACTAGTTCAGCAAGTACACTTTTCAGTTTTGGTGACTAGTTCAGCAAGTACACTTTTCAGTTGCGGTGACTAGTTCAGCAAGTACACTTTTCAGTTTTGGTGACTAGTTCAGCAAGTACACTTTTCAGTTGCGGTGACTAGTTCAGCAAGTACACTTTTCAGTTTTGGAGACTAGTTCAGCGAGTACACTTTTTGGCTAGTCAGTTATTTTGGTTAGTCAATTCTGTATTGTCAGCTGAGCATTTTGGCAGGTCACTGTGACCAATTTATTTTTCTGTGTGTACCCTCCTTTGTGAGTAATCGATGTTTTACTGACATTACACGTACTCACCAAAATTTAATTCATATAATTAAAATATTAATACGATATATCGAAAAGGATGAAAAACATTCAGAAATATTAAAACAAAAATTACAGGAAAATTATACAAAAAAAAAAGTGTCATTATTATACCATCTTTCCGGTATAGATTGAGTTACTTATTTTGAGGTATAGGAATTAAGGCCGATTGATTTCACTAGGGTCCTAGGCCTGGTTACTCATTTTGAAGGTTTACACATTCATTGCGAGTCATTTAATCCCGAACACAGGTTTTCTGGTTGAATTCTCGTTTATTCGGAGAATTGCTTAACAAATTGTGTCACTTAATCGTTAATATAACTCATAGAGCATCACGAAGCATTTTCCAAATAAGAATTTATGTTTCATAATTAAAAAAGATATGTGAATGAGATGAATATCTGTATAATAATATAATAATTTTACTTATTTCTCTGTGAGTATATATGAATGCGTAATCAATGAAATTTTTTAAAGAAATGAAAATTTCGAAAATTTGATGGAATGACATTCTTTTTTGAGCAATGGAATTTAACTTATAAATGGCTTACAGAGAACAGATCTGGAATATAAAAAAATATTACAAAATTCAATTCTTCCTTCAACATTTCGACTCATCTTACCTCCAATGTGTACGAAGATGAGGAGGAGCAGTAACGCATTTCATATTGTATTATGACAAAGAAATAGAATTTGTCTAGCATAGCATATCTCGGGGCATAAGTAAAGCGTAATAATAAAATTTCAGAACTTTTCCCTATTTGTGAACATATTCAGAGATGGAGTGGGTGGGAGGGACTTTCAAAATATGTGCAATTCTGTTAGAAAAATTTATAATGATGGGTTTAGAAGCAAAATAATAGGACATAGAGAACCTTTTTCATATTTGCTTTATTTCAATCGTCCTCCCTCTTTTCTTTTCCTAGAAGGGGGAAAACGAATCTGAATACCTGTTGGGAATAAGAATATGAAATTAGACATAATTACGGATCTTAAAAATAAAATAAGATATATAGAATAAAAATAAATATAATATAATATAATATAGTATAAATTTTCCGACATATACTGCAAAATTAACTGACCTCTAGCTTCTTAATATCGGAGCAAATCGCCATAAAAATGGGAATTATACACAAAGTAACTTAAGAGACGAATATTTCGCATCAATTTCATTATTTTTCTGCATGAATACACAATGCATTGAACAACATTAGAGTTTTAATTTTTAATAATACTTAACAAATATTTAAAAACATAATCAGAGTTCCCACAGCCACGCCTTTTTTCAAGGAATCTTCCACCAGAATAAGTTTAAGATTAATTTATTCTTAAATGTACAGTATACATTTAAGAAAAAAATTATTTTTAACTAATACTGATGTAAGAGTCCTTGAAAAAAATCGGGCCGTGGGAACTCTGATAATACATCTTACACTAAGGAGAAAGTGATGCGATTCGCTTCACTTTTAATAGGGAATTTTAAAGATTGATACATACAATATTCTTTCAAATGAGAACTGCCTTGCGTAAGAATGGTTGTATAACAATGAATTATTATTATTAATAATATTATTATTCTACTTAGCCTAGTTGCCAATTTTAGCATTTTTTGGCTACTTGAAAATTGTAATAGAAAATTTTATGTAGTTCTGTAACAGCTTTTACTGATTAAATAAATTGGAAATTTCTATTAAAAATTTCCAGTAGCCAAGCAGTGCAACTGTGCTGCATGGTGGCGTATGACGAAAATTTTACTAAATATAATTTATAAGACCGAGTAAGCGTATACAAATTTATTTTGACTTCCATATAAGTGCATTTATTGACTAAATAACTATTACAATAATGTGTTATCTCAAATATTTTTGCACCTGGGTGTATAACTGTGTGATCACAGTCTCCTAAACTAGATGCCTGTCGCGTGGCTCGAAAACTTGGCAACAGTTGAAGCGGTAGACAGTGCCACCTGGTACAGACTGCGCGACATTTTTATTCAACTGTCACCAATAATTTTAAGAAGGGATATATGATATATATAATCGACGTTTCTTCAATTCTATTCGTCTTTTATGTATATCGTATCCCACTTTTAAAAAATTTTGGTGGCTGTTGAATAAAAAAATCGCCCAATCTGTACCAGGTGGCACTGTCTACCGCTTCAACTTAGAAACCCTATATGATAAGAGACTGGACGTTGACCAGCCAGATGATCCGCCATGTTTGTTCAGCCTGTTATATATGACACCATTATGCTCTTCAAAATTTCAATTGACACTCTGCAAGGCTTTCTAGAGATAAATAACAAAGTTTTATCGAGATTTTAATTAAAAGGAAAGTATCAGACGCTGGTAAAAATAAATTACGTCTTACGACGATCGAGTGGCTTTTGAACAAATGACCCCCCCATATTTGTTCAATGTCCAGTCTCTCTCTATCCAGGGTCCTTACTTCAACTGTTGCCAAGTTTCCGAGCTACGCGAGAGGCATCTAGTTTGGAGGCTATGGTGTGATATATTTAACATATGCAATATCTATAATATGTAATATGTACATAAACACACTTTCCAACTTTTAAGTTTTTTGGTTACCCGAAATTTTGAATAGAATTTTTCTGTAAATTTCTGTAATAATGTTCCTCTGATAAAATAAATTAAAAAATTCTAAACAATTAAAGTAATATTTAAAAAAGCTTAAAATTTAGCGACTTTGCATATTTTAACTTTGTGATATTTTCTTCGGGAATAACACATATTAGAGTACACACACGTAGATAGGCGTATACTTCAACCTTATCATTCCTCTTATTTCGTGGTTTTTTAACAAGTGATTAGAATAAGGGTGATTCCATGGAAGAAGGTAACATCAGTCACATAAGAGGATAATAATTCCTCCTTTTTTGACACCACTATCACCATACAGAAATTTTAAAGGCATATTGACTGTGATCTTTATGATTGAATAGGAAAGTGACTATTCTTAGAAAATATTGGTGGAAGCAAAATTATCTTAGTGTGACTGACATTAAATTTTTCATGGAATTACCCATAAATTTTAAAAATTACTTTTCGTTTTAATAGCGGGTATTGTAAATAGTAGAATCATTCATGCCTTTTTAAAATCCTGGCACATGTCTTGCGATAAACTTAGAAAAGGTTCCACTGACAAAATAAGTGTAAAACTATTTTTTTTTTTCGTTTAATTAAACCAAACTTAAACTGATGAATATGGTCGAAAACATAGGATAAGGTAAATTTTTTGCGCAACAACTCCCACATGGTCCAGATGGAATCCGATAAGTTTTGGCTGTTCTTATAACAACCAACAGAAAAATAAAAGCTTCCAAGGAAGCGTGGCTCTGTTGTAAAGTGTATGACTCCTGTCCGACAGGTGCTGCGTTTTAACCTGCCAGGGTCAAAATTTATTTTATTTATTTTCAACTGAAAACATCGGTTTATTTTATTTTATTTTTAGTAAATTAAATTAGTAATTTCAGAGAATATAATTAATGAATTAATTAAATGATTTATTTTTAATAAATATATTCAAAAACAAAGTATTAACAAGGAATATAAATGAAAAATTATTCATTTATAAATGAAAAAAAAAATCTTTAATGTTACAAACTTAGTTACTAAATTGTATGCCTGTAACAAGAAGTAACTAAATTGTATGCCTGTAACAAATGCCTGTAATTAAAAGCAGAAAAAGGATCAAAGCTAAAGTATTTTTCAGAGTGAACACAAATTGTAGAAAATTGGTCAGAAATAATTTATTATAATCGGGTTTAATTTTTTTATTAAATTAAATTAATAAATAAACATAACAAACATATTAAATTAAATTAAGAATTATTTGTTAATAAATATACAAATTTACAAAATATTAACAAGGAAAAAAATTAAAAATTATCTATTTATAAAATCTTGTTAAAAATTACAAATTTAGTTTCCAAATTATAAAAACAGTGATTAAAGGATGAAAAATGATTAAAACTTACGCAGTTTTCACAACGAACAAAATGTATAAAAGAAAACTGATAACAATTAATTTTATTGCAATGTTGATGATCGTTGAAAATTGTCCATTGAGACAATTTTGGAAATTATTTAGATTTTCTTGTGATAATAAGCTTTGTAAAATACATATTTGACCAACTTTGTAATTTTTAAGAAGTCATTTGATTGCAAATTACCAAAAAAAAATAAATAAAAATTGAAAAAATAGAGGGATTGTTTTGTAAAAATAGTGGTATTTAAAAAAATTGACTACGCCGAACGTTGCCTTATGCTCAGTTTTATTACCACGGTTTTATTAACTCTCTTTCTTGTTTGTTTGTTTGTCCAGTACAAATCTTGCAATCGGTTTTTAACTAACTTCCCAACTAGCTAGATATTTAAAACTTTTAGAATAGTTCAGAACACGATGACAATGCATTCTTTTAATACTTTTATTCAATTAATGAATGTCGTAAAATTTCTTAAAATTGCTCTCTTTATTACGCATTTGATAATTTTCTTTCAAGTTGATGGGATAATCATCAAAAAAATTTTAAAAAGTATTTATTAATACATAGAATTGTAAAGTTTATGATTCAACAGAAAATTTAAAAACATGGTGTATAAAAAGTTCTTTTTATCTTGTTATTGTAAATATCTTCAAGAACACGAAATTTGGCATTTATTTAATGAAATATTGAAAATAGAATCTAAATGCAACGTTGAATGTTTGAGCTGTAACAGTTGTTCATTTATGTAGTTTCATGCAAAAAAATGCATGAGTGAAACACAATTAAAAGCAAACAATCACCACTTGCTATTAATGGCATCGATAAAAAATGCTAAATGAACATTTACATAAATTTTTAACAAAAATCAATAACAAAATTTTAACTAAATGCAATGCAACATTATTATTTTATCTATGCACTTTTTTCAGTTGAGAAAAAGAGAAAATAAAAATAAAATATAATATTTTGATGGTGTACAATATAAGAAGGATTTTTTTCATTCAACGAAAGCCGAAACTGACCCAGCAGAGAAAACTGCGTACGCGAACTCAGAACTAAAAACGTCTCGTAGGCGAAAGGCCTATCCAGACACAAACTAACCAATCTACAGTTAAAGTAATGACAGCAATTTCAGTTTCGAAATTGCTTCTCCAGATACATAAGACGAAATATTCAGTTACGTCTACCCAGCATCTTTCACGCAACATTTTTCACCGAACTATGGTTTCATAATTTTTTTGTTATTTTTACGGTTATTATTGAATTTTCTTTTAAGCTTGTTTATTCTTTTTCCTGCGAACATTCTTAACGAAACTTATTTACTTCAACGTATCAACCTTTACAAATTCAGGTTTGAAAGTTTCGATATCAATAATGTTTGTCGCTGAAATTCACGAGTATCAATGTTGAATAGCACTGTCTACAGAGATTTTATTTTATTTCCCTTTCTTTCTTTCTGATGTAGCTGCATGCGAATTTCATTAAAAGTCATTAAATATTCTAAGTGAAGTACGGCAATGAAAATTACTAATCAGAAGAAGAAACAATGTTGCAATCAACAGATTATTTTTCTTTCTATTCATTTTTTTTTCTTAATCTGTTTCACTTCACCATATACGTGAAGTTATAAACAAATTTTCCTTTAACTTGTTCTATAAAAAATAAATTTTAGAATAAAATCATACATATTTTACCTAAGAAAAACAAAATGTTCCGTCAAATTCAGAATCAGAAACAAAACAATACTATTTACTATACATTTTAATTTAAAAATTGAAAACATTATATACGGTTTGTCTCATTAGAGAGGTACAAAATTAAAGGGGAATTACAAAACACAAAAATGAGTGAAAATTGCATAGGAAGTTATGACTTCAAATACCAAAAGTGTCATTTCCTTTTCTTTTTTTTTTTTTTTTTTTCTTAACTATGTTCCATCTAAATGCATAGATGCTAACATTTAATTTATTCCGGAGTATTTTTAGCCCCTTCTTCATTTCATACTACTTTCCTTTTAAGAGTTTTTTTTTTTTTTTTTATCATATTGGAGAGAATTATTCTATAAATATGCGAAATAAAAGCGAGGCTAAAAATACTCCGGAATAAATTAAAACAGGACGACCACGCCTTTTTCTAAGGACTCTTCCACCACTATTACCTTAAAACAAATTTCTTCTTAAATGTGCAATATACATTTAAGAAGAAATTTATTTTAAGATAATAGTGGCAAAAGAGTGCTTATAAAAATTCAGACTAGGAGAAACTCTTTTTAAGCTGTGTGTTGTAAAACACACCCCTTTCTCCGGACAATTTTCACAAATATACCAACAATAAATTTCTTTTATTTTTTAAATTACAGGCTTGTTTTATGACAAAATATGCTTCTAAAAGTTAGTATTAAAATGAATTGACCAATACGGCTATTTTGTACGTAGTCTATTCGACCCTTGATTACCATCCCATTGTAAATTGATCCATAACACACTCACTCACAAAGGAAGTATGAATCAGTAAAACTCCTTTTGAAACCAATTAAGCTTAAATTAATGAGCATGGTCGAAACACATTGTAGAAGGCAAAATTTGCGCAACAAACCCCCATGGGTCAAGATATGAACTACAAAATTTAGCTGTTTCTATGAAAACCAACGAAACAGACGCAGTAGTCACAGTGTTGCCAGATTTGGTAGTTTTGTTATTTAACCGTTTGTATCCCACCGGGACTTTAAAGTCCCATCAAAATTATTCAGTATAGCCTAAATTTACTACAGCATTTCATTGGGACTGTAGTTTAACATTTAGTCCCTGTAGTTTAAGCTTTCCCTATAGTTAAGCTATAGTTTAAGCTAAATTTAACACTTTCGCGATCGCTGACGTAGATTCACGTCATTTGGAAATCTGTAACTCCGCCAGTGGGTGTTTCTTTCACAATTTGTATGCTATTTATTTCTCAAATATATAATCAATATTCACATTTTTACAATGAAATATACTATGGATACAAATACTTTGATTAGAAAGAATATAATTATAATGTATATATATATTTCTAATATAAATGTGAATACAGAAAATTTTGTTCTGAAATATTGTAACATAGGAGAACAACGCCCAAAGGCGGACCTTACTATCAAAAATTCAAAATCATGCGGTCGTGAAAGTGTTAATATGAGATGATTCTCGTGCATAAAGAAATATAATAAGAAAGTTTCAAACGATTTTTCTAAAAATAAAATAATTTGGGGTTACAAAGAGTTAATATCCACTATTAAATTTTAATTGCAACGCTTGCCTAATCTCTTAGAAGCACGGATTAGGAGATAAGGATGAAACACTAGATAGGCCAGCGAGCGCGAAATCTGAAGCTTCCCATTCCGCATTAATTCAGCCGACTAGATGAAAATGATCCGATCGCCGCCTGGTGTAGTATCTTTGAAACTTATCGGAAGAAAGGGAAAGCCCGCCCCTTCGGCTTCAGTCATCCAACGGACGAACAGCCAGAAATGTAAAAACGCGCTGATTGGTGTATTTTCGAGATTTGGTCGCCCTCTATCTGTAAGATGAAAATTACTACCTTTCCGTAACATTAGTAATACATCCGGGGCCCACCAGCGGCCGAGCGGTTCTGCGCTCAAAGCTGGTAGACGTGAGGTGCCGGGTTCGATCCCAGGTCGCGCTCGTCGGCCTAGCCGTTCGGAGTTTTCCGTGGTTTTCTCCGAAACTTGCGTAAATACGGGCTAGGACCCCTTAGAAAGACCTCCACGGAAGGCACTCCCCCTCAGGCCCAGGACCTACAGCAGTCAATCGGCCTTAATCCTAAACACCAACACCAACACCAGTAATACATCCTTCTCTTTTAATCCGTGCTTAGAAGATTAACCCCTTAACGCGCGCTGTCCACGCTGCGAGGACGCAAAACTTAAGTTCCAGCTGCAAAAACTCATCCCGGAAATTTTTTAGCAAAAATTCACGTTTATAACATATCAGAAAAGGCCGGTTTTTTAAACCTTAAAATTTAAAATTTCTTTTAGTTTAATTTAGTTCATAAATTCCGGTGGCAGTATAATTTAAATATTTCAAATTGTCTTGCGCCGCAAAGGGTTAATCGTCTATTACGTGTATCAAATAGCATTTCTCAAAATTGTTCGTGACTACTGAAAAAAAAAAGTACCGAAGTCTGACAACACTGAGTAGAAAGAAAGCGTGGAGCAGTGGTAATATGTTTGACTCGGTGTGGGAGGTACTGTGATCGAGTCCTGGCAAGGTCATTTTTATTTCAAATGAAAAAATTCTTTAAATTTTTTGATTAAATACATTAAATTATTAATTTAAGAGAAAATATTTATTGTATTAAGAAGGGTTTATTTATATTTTTTTAAGGGGTGTACCAATTAATAAAATAATAACCGGAAATTAATATATATATATATATATATATATATATATATATGTATGTATGTGTGTGTGTGTGTGTGTGTGTTTAAAGTTTCAAATCTAGTTTATAATGACTACGATTAGGAGTAAAAATATTTATGAAAGCATAATCATTTTTTTCAATGAGCACAAGATAGGAAATTGATCACAATTAATTGCATTACAATCTTGTTCACCGTAAAATATTGTTGAACACGAACATTTTGTTAAATAATTTGCTGTTTGTCGAAGTTACTAGATTTGTAAAATTCATATTTGACCAGATTTTGAAATGTTTAAGATGTAAAACTAATTGGAAATTAGTGAAATCATGCTCTTTAATTAAGACTTGGTTTGGTTTCAATAGGAGTTTTAGTGATATTGCTTATTGTCAGAGGAAATCAGAAAGCATGATTGTTCGTTTACTTGTTTCATTGTTAATGGCCGAAATTCTGTGTATTTCCATCTAAAAATCATAATTTTTGCTTTATGTCTGTATGTCTGTAACAGTATTCTTGTCCAAGCATCACGTGAGAACGGCTAGACTGAATTCAATGGCACTTGGCAGGGATTTGGTCCTGTTCTTAAAAATAAAAGTTATATCTATCAAATATTTCAAAATTTTAATTAAATTTAGAGATATGGGCAAAAAACGCTTGCGCGTGCGCAGTATAGCTTTTGTCAATAAAATGCCTTTAATGGAAAAAAAAATTACGATATCTTTACGTTTCAGATATCAAAGACACCCAAAATGACTTCAGAATATTTTCTTTGTGTGAGAAGTGGAAGTATATAGAACCTTTTGTTTCGACCGGGTATCACATGAAAACGGCTGCATGGAATTCAGTGGCACTTGGTATAAGTTTAGGCCTGTACCCAATTTAAAATTATATCTCTCGAACATTCTAAAATTTTAATAAGATTTAGAGAGATGGCCAAAAAACGTTAGCGTATACGGAAAAAGCTTTTTTAAGTGAAACGTGTAGAATGGAAAACATTTTGCTATATCTTTACATTGCCGACATAAAGGGAACCCAAAAGGGATACACGATGTTTTTTATGTGTACATAGGAGGGATTGGAGTGAATAAAACGTTTATTTATTTATTTATTTTTGTCCGTGTATCACGTTAAAAAGGCTGGACGGAATTCTATGACACTTGGCAGAAGTTTAGGCCTGTACCAACTTAAAATTATATTTATCGAACATTTTAAAATTTTAATTAAACTTAGCGATATGAACAAAAAATATTGGCGCATGCGCAATAAAACTTTTATCAGTAAAACACGAAGAATGGAGATTTACGGTATCTTTACACTTCAGACATCAAGGAAGCCAAAAATACCTTTAGAATATTTTCTGTGTATGTGTAGAAAAGGTACGTAGTCTTCAGAACGCTTTTTTTCTTTTTCGTCCGGATTTCATATGAAAACGGCTGGACGGAAGAATTGTACGTTTATTAATGAGATGTTTGGCAATTGTGTATGTGTGCATACTTGCCAACATGCTCATTAATATTCCGTAGTGTGGCTAGTACCACCCTTTTTTTCACACCAGTAAATTTTTAGAGAAATATTCTGCAAATGTAATTATGATTAAATAAGAAAGAATGAACTACAAAAATATACTGGTGTGAAAAGAAAGCGGGGTTAACAATACTACGGAATATTAATCAGGATGTTGACAAATATGGTATGTATAATGAAGGACAGTCTGTCCGGAATTTTTAGTACGGAAGGAATATTGTTTTCAGCCAGACGTTTTACGTCTTTTTCATTTGCTGTGTTTAACCTTGAATATGTCAGGATGTCTTTCCCTTTAACGACAAGTTTAAAAAAATATGAAATTAAAATAAAATCTAAAAAAAAAAAGAAGAAGAAGAAGAAAGGATTATGGTAACCGTTGCTAAAGAACACAACTTTATATTTTAAGTTGAAAAATCAGTTTTTTATTTTATTTTATTTACTTATTTATGTTTTACGCTTTTTTATATTTAGAAAAATTATTTTTTTTCCTTCTCGCATCAAACTAAATATATAGATATATATATATTTATTTATTTATTTAAAATAAAATAAAGAAAAGTCGCGTTGATAAAATGGGATAGCTTTAATATAGGATATCCTTGGCGATATTTGGAATTTGGCACCGAAATAGCACGGACGTTTCTCACCAAGGTCTTTACTTATGCAATTGCAAAAGCCATTTTAATTCATTGTCATAACAGCATTAAGTATTTAAAAGTATAACGGGTTCTTATGCTAAAGCTTTACCAAAGTAATTTAACAAATGAAAATAGTAGACGTTACTAAGCAATGCGACACAATTATCACTTTATATGGAAATATATTTTCTTTTAAACGTTCTGTCGTACTAAATTAAATTCTGTTTTGTGCAAATTTTTTTATATATTACTAAGAAAACAAAATATTGGCTTCTATTTTTATTTTTTTTTTTTATACTATGACAGGGATATTGTACTCAGTCAAACATTTCGCATTGTCATCATATGCTATGTTTTATTTTGAATATGCCATGATGTTTTCTTTTTGGCAACAAGTTAAAAATTTGTTAAATTAAAATTGAGATAAAACCAACAAGAGAATTTTTAAGAAATGACAATGGTAACCGTTGCTAAAGCATTGCAGTCTATATTTTAATTTATTCAGGAGTATTTTTTTGCCCCGTCTTCATTTCGCACCACTCTATTTATAGAAAAATTTCCTTCAATATATAACTTCAATAAAATAAGAAAAAAATTACTTTTACAAAATAAGTGGTATGAAATAAAGGCGGGGCTTAACATACTTCGGAATAAATTACAATTTTGGCAGCTATACTAAAAAAAATTTAAATTCCTATTTTAAAGTCTTACATATCAGTTGTTTATTTTATTTTATTTTATTTTATTTATTTATTACGCTTTTTCATATATTTAGACCAATAAAAGTTTTGTCTTTTTTCTCGCATCAAGTAAAAAAATATTTTGAATAAATTTGAGAATTATAATGTGAAAAAAAAAATGAACAATTTTAGAATAGGAAATTTGGACCCAAGGTAACTCAGAAGTTCTTCACTAAGCTCATTACTTACATAATTGCGATAGTCATTTAAATTCAAAGTTTTAGGGAACAAAATCTTTAACAACAAAAATTTTAAAGTTGCCAAAAGATCAAATATTAAACCTGTAACAAAATATATATTCATATATATATATATATACGCGCACACACACACATGTACATATATGTATATATAAGTGATATTTCTTTAAAAAAAAAAAATCCTTAAAATTACACTGTACAGGGTCTATTTTATCATTTGTTAAAATTAGAGAATCTTTTACTCATTTATTGGATCGTGTGTTTGTAAATACTTATTTTTTCTCTCTCTCAGTTCTTTGTTATCTCCTTCTTACTCTCGTTAACCTCAAACTATTGTCGTCTTCACTGAAAAATCTAAGGACAACCATTTTTTATATGTATATACAAGGATTTATACAGGTACAAATTAAAAACTGAAAACATTCTTTTGTAAATTTTACTAAACCTTCTAGCAACTAAATAAGAGAAATTTCCTTTCAGCCTTATGAATCAAAACAGAAGGATATCTAATTCTCTAAACTTTATTGCAATATATGATTTAAATGCTTCTATTTTTTTTATTATTATTATTATTAAAAAAAAGGGAATTTCATTTAGCTTTAAAACTTCAAAATATTTTAAATAAAATTGAAGAGTTTTAGAGACCGTTATTTTATTGTCTTCTTCTAAATATAACGTTTTTTCTTTTGTTAACCCTTTCAAGGGCAAGCAAATTTTACTCATTTAAAATCAACAGCCACCAGAAATCACCAATAATATTAAAAGACAAGAAATGAATGAAGTTATACGTCTACGATATAAAAGAAAAATGTTATAACAAATTTCCGAGGATTTTTTGAATTAAACATTGTGGTTGCACTATGCAACCACCGCCCCTGAAAGGGTTAAAAAAAAATGACTGAGCGTTCAAAAAGTCAATAAAAAGTAAAAATTTTAAGTTGTCAGGATTCATATAGAACAGAGGTGGAAAATTGGCGCAGAACTCATACCAGTAATTGTTTGAAATTTTTCTCTACTTATAAAATCATTGGTTTGAGAAGAAGAAAATTTTGTTTTATAAATACCGGTATGAGTTCTGTGTCATTTTTCCACCCCTGTATAGAACAGAAAGATTAGCTAGAACAGTCAAAATAGTTAAAATATGAAATATCTAGTATTCTTAACGTATTCGAATACAATATGAAGATAATTTTACAATTCCTTTAGTTTTTAAATAATACGAACTCCTTTTACAACATGGGAGTTTTGTCAGAGCCTGATTAAAGGGGAAGCACACATTATATCCGCTCTCGCCGGAATATTTTTACAATTATTTTTTACTTCATGTCATAGAAATTCAACGCTTCGACGAGGAAATATTTTTTATAAAAAATGAACGGTGTAAAACAATCCAATTTACTCACCGTTATTAGACACCAGAATTCTTTTAAAATAATTTTTAATGAGAATTTTCTGTTTATTATAGGAGGAAAGTATTTGTTAAAAAATAACGGTGTAAGTATAAATAATGTGTGCTTCCCCCTTAATCAGGCTCTGAGTTTTGTGAGTTTTTTTTTTTTTTTTTAATTCAAGCATTAAAAAAATTCAATAAATATGTTCATTTATGTAATTTATAAAAACAAATTCATGAAAGCAAAATTCTTTTAACTCTTTTCTTTACGTGTACGAAGAAAGAATTTGATAACAATAAATCTTAGAACTGCATCTGTGCATGACATTTTTTTTAATAAAAGATGAATTTCTATTTTTTTTTTTTTTCATACTTTGCTTTAAAAAATAGGTCAGACATTAATTAAATAAAATGGGCATCCCACTAAAATATTTAAAAAAAAAAAAAAAAATTAAGTTAATGCTTGTCTTTTTTTCTCTCCTGCGTAATTTAAATAAAAAAATTATTTTTATGGAGATTCTTTTATTAAAATTGGTATCACATTGAATCACACACACACCATAGAAAAATAAAGAATCAAGATTACTGTTTTTATTCGTATTTCAAAATACAGATATATAAATTATTGCAGAATATTAATGTTTTATTTTTTTTTCCTTGATTCTTTTAATTATTTAAAATCTTTATTTTATTAAACCTTTTAAATTTATTTAACTTAATATTTTATATGCTTCCAAAAAGAAAAAAAAAAGACTTATCTTTACTGTGTTTTCGATATTCATTAAAAATACCAATGCTTTGAATATTTTATGTCAGCGGTAGTGAAAAAGCTTATTATATTAACGAAACATTTTAATTTGTATTAGTCGAAAAATCCCTAATATTCTTTTTAACTTAAACTATAAAGACTAAGATTTCCTCAAAAGATATCACCACTAATTACAGCCAAAAGGATTTTTACAGCCAAACAGAGACCCTATATTCAGTGCTGCCAGATTTGAGGGAAATTTTTATTCAACATCCACCCTTAAATTTTACTTGTATCGGTTATCTAATTACATAGACGATTTCGGTAAAAGATGTTTCGAAACAATTAGTAAACCGTTTCATTTAAAATTTAGTGGTGGGTGTTAAATAAAAATTTCCCTCAATCTGGCAGCACTGCCTATATTAGGAAGAGACTGGACAATCACGGAGAGTCGGCCATTATAGTGGCAAATCGGAACGTAGAACGTAATGCTTTTTTCTTCGCGATTGACACTTTACTACACAACGTAAATGGAATAAACTTGTATTAAATTTGTTCAGAAAGCAATGCAGAATATAAATGTGTAATTTTTTTCGTCTTAAAATAGGAAAAAAAAATGAATTTCAAGAAAATTTAATTTTGTTTTAACCATCGATAAGGTATGGTTACTTTTTCAACTCCGATCGGAAAACAGAGAAAGTGTTTGTTATTAATCCGTAATTTCTATATTAAGCAAAACACATTGACTGTAAAAATAATTCTACATTTTTTTTTTTTTTTTTTTTTTTTTTTTTTTTTTTTTTAAGTTAGAAGTTTTAAAAAAAAATATATAATAATCTTAGCTTTTGTCAAGTAATCATGAACAAATGTAAAATTACGGCAGAAGAAGGGAAATAATTTTTTATTTTATAAAAATATTTCTGCAATATTTTTACTAGCTAAAAATACATATTTTATTTATTTCAGTTACACATTATTATTAATAATGACGTAATTATTTATTTTTGTAAAAATATTAACCAATAATTTAAAATAAAAATTTAATTAGTAATAATTTGTCAAAATATTACCGTAAAAACCGACGTGCTTTATTCAGTAGCCACCACTAAAATTCAATTACAGCGTTTTTGTAATCACTTGGAAGAGAAATCGCCTATTACATAAATGTAATCAAATGGCACTCTTAAAAATTATTGGTGACTGTTGATTTAAAAATTCCCTCAGTTTGACGGTACTGACTGTGGCTCATACGCCGGTTTTTACGGTAACTAATATTTTCAAAAATTAAAAAATATGCTTTTATTTATTTTATTTCATTGATTTTTTTTTCATCTTTTAGTTATTAAAAATATTATGTAAATAAAAATAATAACTTATTTAAATATTATTTGTAAAATTTATCATGGCAAATATTATTTAAAACAAATTTATATTTCATATACTAGGAAATAATGTACACCTTATTTTCTTTATTTTTATCAATTTATTTTAAGAAAACGGATACATTTTGCACACTAGCAAATAATAAAAAAATATTTTTTAATGTAATTATTTTAAAATATGTTAGAAAAATACATTCAGATCTAACGTATTAAATATATCGCAAAACAGAACTTTAAAACTAGCAAATAGGTAATATAATTATCTCATATGTTAGGAAATAAATACGTAAAACAGCATATAATAAGAGAATTCAAAGTATTTAAAACATGATATAAAATAAATAATAATGCATTTTTATCATCTTAAAGTATTTCCAAATTAAAGTAATTTATCCTCCAACAAAGTAAAAATGTAATAAATAAGTTCTCCTCCAGTTATGACGTAAAATAATCGAAATTTCTTCTCAGCGTAATGGTAAGCAGTGGAGCAACTGGCACTAAAATGGAGGATTTCGTCAAAAAGCCAGCACGCCAATGTCCAGTATCTTTCTAATATAGGGTCTCTACAGCCAAATACCGTAGTTCTTGCCATTTTAGTGCTCAGAATGGTATATTTTTTATGTATTTTCATTTTCTTTTCTTTTAATAATATAATCGCGGAAAAACTTCCACTCTGCTAAAGCTTTTGCAACAATCAAATTAAAACAAAAAAAGTTGTGCTGACATGAACTTACTTTAAATTAATGTATATATATAATTTGAATAATTTAATACGTTTGTAACACTCAGCAAACAAAAGATAGATGAAAATACTAACATATAATTAAATTTTAAATGAGATTTATCTATATATATATATATATATATATATATATATATGATATGATATGATATGATATGATATGCTTATACATTACGTTAAATAAAATTTACAAAATTCACTTATACAATATAAATAAAACTTATTGATTTAACTGTTATATAAGTACGCAACTACTAACCTTTTTTTTTTTTCCCCCTTAAGACGATATTTTAAAAGAATTATTTTATCGCAGGAAATCATTACAAAATGTAAGCATTAGCAGACATATGATTGTTTTATTTCTCGGAAAGCAAAATAAAATATTTGATTCGCCAAGAGGATTGCTTTTTAAAAGATTTCCTGGATTCTATTATACATAATATACAATACTGTGAAAATATTGCCATTATGCTGTATTTCTAAAAATATTAAATAAATAAATAAAAATCTTTAGAAATGTATATATGCCCCAAAGCTTTTATCTTTAGAAATTTCTACATAGTATATTGATAAAAAACATTCTCGAACTTTCCATTTCTCATTTCTCAAATAGAACTGTAAAATATAACTTCGTAAATTGATCTTCAGTTGACTTGTTACATTTTCTTCCTCTGGGTATCTTTTAAAACACTGGTTACCACAAAATATTTCAAAAGTTTTTATCTCAAATATTTGTCTTATCTATTTGTTGAAAATCTATTTGCCTATTTATCGGCGTATTTTCCATACACGTGTTTACACAAATTTGGGATAAAATTAATTTTTTTTTTTCTTAGTATTTATTTATACTTAACGGGAATGCAATTTTTAAAATATATATATTAGTTTCAAAGGTGACTTTTTTTAATATATTATTAATTATCGGTAAGTTTGCAAAAACTATATTATTTCATTGTAAGCTGAGTGCTATATAAATGTATACATATATACATATATATCATTACTGCAAACTTTTTTTAATTTATTGCGGTGCTCTGTTAGTGCCCGCCTTTTTCCGTCTCCTTACTTAAAAATATACTGAAAGATAAACTAATGCTGAATTGGCAGTCAGAATGGTCGCCCTCTACTAAAGGAAGAGGAACTTACGAATTCATTAAGAAGGTATAACCTCTTATATCTGTGCGAAACAGATTATTGGTTATTACATTACACTGTTAAAAATTTCTGTAAATTTAATGTACCTAAATATTTATCCAGAGTCTGTAAATTTACAGTAATTCTTAGTTAAAAGTGAATAATCGAGAATCTCAATCTTTATTCTGTATTATGCCTCCAAATAGAGAAAGCTAATTTATACCCAACCTGTATATATTACGAAGTCTCCCACTACCAGAAATTAAGTGTTTTAGAAAACTTAAATGTTTGGATATTATATAAGTACACAATTTGAAAATTTAGCTTTAAAACCAGAACTTAAATCTTTCAAACAAATTGACATGCAGTATATGACAGCTTAATATATATATATATATATATTTTTTTTTTTTTTTTTTTTTAATCCTGAGTCCAAAACAATTTTACATAGCTCTCAACGCTGCTAATTTTCTAACACCATTTTTTTTTTTTTTTTTTTTACATTTCTTATCTTTGTCTTATTTAACTGCAGATTTTTCGTTACTAAATAAGTCAAAAGTATTTATGTCGAAACAGTGGTGTTAGAAAATAGGGAGGCTTAGCATCTAGCTTCACGTAATTGCGTTATTAGACTATGATGCTGTATTCAGAGACCTTCCTACGAGATATTAAAATGTACTTCATTTTATATGCTTAAATATTTTTATATTTTACACAGTGTGCATGACGGGACATCCGTGTAAGCAGTCTTGTAAAAGTTGACTTGCGTAAATCATGATGTATGTTTAAGCAATTATAAAATGTCAGCTATCAACATGGCCAGTTTAGGGTTACACAATGGTTAAGGCTCATTGTTATATGGTGTAAAGGTCTAACAAACACTTGAACTCAACGTGATAAATAAGGAACAAAATATTGAAATGCTGGAATGGTCGATAATAACGTAAACCGTTTCGATTTCAAAATTTTCTTTATTTTGTTATCTCAAGATTGTAAAACTGTTTTAAATTTCTGGAGATGTCACATGAGATTCAGTATCCTGTCGATCAATTGTAATAATTGCTCAGCAATACCAACATTTGCGTTGAACTTCAAGATGGCCTAGAAACCATTTTGTCTGGTAATTGTTTTTGGCCGTGACAGTTGCGAGAGAATTCATTGCTACGAGAAAAGTTATTTACAGGAGCCTTCAGCATGTTGGTATCTATGTCCAACAATCAACCTTTCACCTACATCTCACATGAGCACAGAAACGGGTACAGAGCTGCCAACCTAATCCGGCAAATTGTTAGTACCGCCCCTTTTTCTACACCACTTAATTTTTAGAGTATTTTTCTACTTAATTCCTCATAGATACATTTGAACAGAATTGCTCTAAAAATTAAGTGGTGTAGAAAAAGGGGCATTTTTCAATAGGCGTTAACAATTTGCCGGATTAGGTTGGCAGCTCTGCGGGTATGTTTTCAGCAGATTTTGGGGCATTGTCATATTTAGCTTTATGTCTAGATTTAGCTTGAAATGCATTCCTTGACGTACAGTGATTTAGAGGAAGCCTGGAATGCATTTTAGTCTTCAAACCATCACAAAAAGGTATCTTTTTCGGCGAGGAGAATCGTCGTCTAGTGAAACATGCTTACAAATCAAAGAAAACATACCGGATACAAATTCATAGCTGCCAACTCTCCCACTTTCGTGGAAGACTTCATATAAATATTTTATAACACTAATCTTCAAGCTATTAAAGCGAAGAAAGTTTATATCAGAGGTTTCTTTTAAAAAATGGTAATAAATTTTATTTAGAAAATGTAAATAGTAACAGCTATGCAAATTATTGAAAGAAATTAATTTCCTTGTTAATAAGATTTTATTATACGTTTATTTTTAAAATGTACTATAATTTTAGTTCATTTTTTTTATCATAATGGTGAATACTTATTCGATAATGGCACTTCAAGTTTCATTATTTAAAAAGATAATTGTAAGCTAAATTCTAAATTTTATTTCACATTAAACCTAACTTTTAAATATTTTTTTCTAGATTTTATTAGATGAAAGGAGAGGAATTCAAAATACTAAAATTTAAAAAAAAAAAAGGAGGGGGGGGGGGGAATAATAATTTTTCAAAGACCATAAAATGCTAGAACTTGCAATAGTTGTTTTGGGTCGAAATAAGACACGACCCTTCGTCAGGCGAATAAAAATGCTTTGATTGCAGCACTCGTGCCTACTTTATTCGCCTGACGAAGGGTCGTTTCTTCGTTTGACCCGAAACAATTGTTGTGAGTTCTAGAATATTTTGTACTCATTACTTTTAAACGCCAGTTCTGTGATGCGTTTTATAAAATTATTTTTCACTCTTAATTTTGCATTATATAAATAGAAACCTCATTTCAAAATCATATATCGATTATACATTAATCTAAAATTTAATATAAAAGTTTATTAAAGTTATTAATTAAAAGGAGATGAATTCAAAATATTAAAATTTGAAAAAAAATGTGTAGAAAATGTGTAAAAAAATTTATTTTTGCTTCTAATTTATATCTTAACTAGAAATTGAATTTCAATTTTTAGTCATTATAAAATCATTTGCAACTATTTCAAAACTTTTGCATATAAAATTTGAGATTAACAACCCTTTAAAGAATGTATTTAAATAAGTATGTGAAAGCGTTACTAAACTTCTAATGTATAAAAAGTTTAATAACATAAATGAAAAATTCAAGGGTGTTTATACTAACAGTTTGAATTTTATTTTATATTCTTTGAAATGCGACTATTAAAAAAAAATATATATATATAAATATAAAATATATTATAGCTATAATATTATAGCTATAAAGGTTTCAACAGGAAACTATTTATCAGTTTTAATATTATTATTATTTCTTTTCATTTCTATTGAATTGAAACTTATTATGATGGGCTATCACGGTCCCACCCTTTTTTACCTGACTACTACACGTAGACGTAGGGGGTACAGATTATGTGGCGCAACGCAACGCTAGTTTCGCGGTCATCAAAATGTGAAGCGGTCCAAACAAACTCGCAAAGACTTGTGGGTAAATATTATTTGATTGTTTTCCTGTATCACGTCTTGGTGATTTAGCGCATTTATTTATATCGCCAAGATATATTCCTTTTTTGATAAATAGGGGAGACTGGGGCACAGTGGACCACTTTTACACTTTTATTTATTTATTTTTTTTTTCACAAAAAATAAAAAGCAAGGTATTTGAAAAAATTAGCAAACATTTTTCAAACCTCTCTTGACATGTCCTAATTTTTTTATAACAATACTTCTATTACATTACGAATAAAAAAAAAAAATTGTGTGCACGCGCAAAGTTGACCACTGTGCCCCATTACCGGGGCACAGTGGTCCACAATCCGGGGTACAGTGGACCAACCTCTGTTGTTCATGTTCAATTAATATAAATTACTCTTTTTTTTTAATTAGTTTCTTATGCAATTCTAGTCTAAATAGCATAATTCGAACATTTTCATGAAATAAAATTACCAAAATTTAAAGGAAATCAAAATAAATAAGAAATCAAACTAGAGGAAGAATCCTATATCAGATTTCCTTTGACTTTTATGTGCCATCACTAAAAACAATAAGATATATTTTTAATTTGTTTATTAATGCTATAATAGTTATAAAAATTATGAAATATATAATTAAACTTTATATTACTATTCAAACATTTTTATTAATTATTTGAGATATTTATACTTTACATTATATTTGTGAGATAAGTTTAACTAAAATTATTCTACTTTTATCTTTTACATGTTATTTCTAAAAACAACAACAATAAATTTATATAACCTACTATTTATTATATTACATAATCATTTTATTTATTTTTTTAATATTAAATAATTCAAATAGTTATTAAATTGAGATATTCATAATTATTATACTATTATTCAACTATTTTCCCTTTTCAGAAATTTATTTATAATATCATTAAGATTATTATTTTTTTTATTAATTATTTTGAGTCACATTTTATTTATATATGTAAATTTAACTAAAAGAAATAAGGTATCAAATATAATTTGGACTTTTAGGCACATTGGAAGGCGGACCACTGTGCCCCATATAGAGGTAGTCCACTGTGCTCCATGTCCAGACAAAACAAATAATAATATTAAACTTATATATAGACTATAAATATGCTAATAATTTTTATAAGTTTAAAAACAACAATATCTTACCTTTTCTTAACAACTATCGAATACTTGTAGTCAATAGTTCAGTAACGATAAAATTAAAAAAAACTTCAAATTTGAAAAATTAATTTCAGCAGCTCAAAATATAAAAATTGTATAAAATGGCTACTTTAGCATTTACCATGTGGATTTTTGGATGTATACAATTAGTACTATGTTGCTATCTATGAGTCTCAATATAAACTAAAAGAGTTAAATATTAAGAAATTTAAATAGAGGTGGTCCACTGTGCCCGAGTCTCCCCTATAGATTCTTGGTACGCAAGAAAATGAATATCTGGGTTGTGAGCCAGCAATTTTTTAATAATTTATCAGCATTTCATAAGAGGTTGGTTGGTTTTTGTTTTACGTCGCACTAGTGCTACGCAATGGGTAATTGGCGGCAATCTGGGACTCACCCATACATGCAAAATTTTAATTTATTCCGGAGTATTTTTAGCCCCGCCTTTTTTTCATGCCATTTTATTTTTAAGGATAATTTTTTCTTGTTTCATCGAAGTTAAATATCTGAGAACATTATTCTATGAATAAAGTGGTGCGAAATGAAGGCGAGGCTAAAAATATTCCGGAATGAATTAAAATATTGGCATCTATGCTCACCCCTAGAGGTGGTCCAGAGACATGTTATTACAATTTTGATCCTACACGGAGACAGTTCACAAGAGAAAGTCATACTTGCCAACCATCTCATTATGAACCGTACAATTTTTAGAACCCGCCTTTTTTTCACACCAGTCATCTTCTAGAGTCATTTTATTCTTATTTAATCGTAACAACATTTGGAGAGAATTACTGTAATATTAAATTGCTGTGAAAAAAGGGGACGTTAACAATTGCACGGTTATTAATGAGATGGCTGGCAAGTATGGGAAGTTCTTGCATTTATAAATAAGCAAAAAATAATACTCACAGAGCTGCCAACCTAATCCGGCAAATTGTTAACGCCTATTGAAAAACGCCCCTTTTTCTACACCACTTAATTTTTAGAGTATTTGTTTACTTCATTCATCGTAAATATATTTGAAGAGAATTACTCTAAAAATTAAGTGGTGTAGAAAAAGGGGCGGTACTAGCAAATTGCCGGATTTGGTTGGCAGCTCTGTACTCATGAAAACCAAAAAATATTTTGTCAATAGATCAAGCTTGTTTGTTTTATTTTTAACATGTACATCAGACTTGCATGCTTGTCTTGAAGTCCGCTAGATCAACTTTAAAGATGTATATATTTGTATTAAAATTTAAACGTTTATATGAGTTTAATAGACGTTATTTGGTATGTTGTATTCTCATATGAAATATAGAATATAACATTAGATTTGAAAAATAAATAAGTAAAATGATTAAAATAGGATTTATTTTATTAAGGTTTTAATTATTTTAATTCGGATTTAAATTACAAATAAAATTTAACTTAAGATACATTATACAAATTGTGATATGAATATAGAAGCAAATATTTTTATTTTACAGTAGAAATAACCTTTTTCAGATTTCACTGATATTTTTATGTTTTGTGCTTGCATTAATTACATGAAATAATTTAAATTGAAAGAAAGAATATACTTAAAATTCTTATAGAAACATCATTTATTGTATTATTATAATGATCATGATGCAAACTTCAATGTATGTTTTTCAGCTTCGTATATAACCTTTTTGCATTAGTTTGTAATGTCTTCTTTACTTAATTTTCTATACATTTATTATGCTGTGATTCTATGCACATTAAAATAATGCATTTAAAATGTTACTCAAATTAATATATATATATATATATATATAGTTAATTAAAAATTTAGAATTTTTACATGATATTCCAAACATGTTTCTGTCTTTAATTCTAATAAATCTTTTTTTTTTTTTTTTTTTTTTTTTTGTGCCAATCAAGTGCCAAGCACCAGTAATTTATTCCGGAATGTTGTTAGCCCCGCCTTTTTTTCATACCGTAATATTTGTAGAAAAATTTTCTTCAATACATAACTATGATTAAATATGAAGAAAATTACTCTAAAAAGATAACGGTGTGACAAAAGGGCGGAGCTAAGAACATTCCGGAATAAATTAAAAAACTCGGCAGCTATATTCCAGCTTCTTGGGCAAGGCAACCACAAACTGTGTTTTGTTTACAAGACCGCCTGGATTCCTGGTCGAACGCTTCGTCTGTCTGTGGGCTAATTTTTCCTTTTCTGTTGTGACGTTTACTTTGTACCCGCTTTTCTTTTACACCACGGTATTTATATAGTTTTTTTTTTTTTTTTTGCCTTAAGTGCTCATGTGAACATGCTAGAGATGATTACTATATTATTATTGGGGTGGATAAGTCAGGGAAAAATACGGACCACAGCAAACGTTTTTGGCATATTTAAATATTTCAATAAATAAATTTATTTTTATGCTTTCTGCAATCGCGATATTTTAATGGTTATTTAGATAGTTTTAAAAAAAATTAAATTTCATATGGCTGCTATGCCATAAATTTAAACAACCAACAGAAATTAAATACAGTGCAAGGAAAAAAAAATATTTTTGTGCTTTATTCAGGGATCGTAAAATCATACATTGTTTGGCATTTTTTAATGTTTGTTCTCATATTTTGTCTAATTAATAATAATTTTGCCGCTCTATTATAAGACTTATTTTTATGCTACTACTGTTTTATTCTTTATATCAATTCAATAACTTTTAATATTTTGATTTTTTTTTTTTATATATTTAAAGCTTATCATTTTTTAACACATGTGTAAAAATTGAAAAACACAAGGGAGAAAGCCAATTATTTGATAATCTACTTTCAGTTCTTGCTTAAAAATCTGTGTATACATTCATGGCACATACCAACTCAGCTGATAGCTCTTTAGTGACTAAATGTATTATCCTGAAAAATGTCTCATTGCACAAAATGATAAAGTATGTGAAGACTAACAGGCTACGCCCGCTTCGCTGGTCACTATTTTTAAATGAATCACTATAATTTAATTAATGAATCCTCAAAACTGCAATAATTTTTATCATGTTAAAAATAAAATAGAGAAAAATATTTCTGATCGGGGAAAATGTCGCACCTGATCCCCATTGCCTTCGGCAGCACAGACCATTGTGCGCTGGGCGCGCGCATTTATGTTCGACACTCTTAATGAATCGCCAGAGGTGCCAAGTTACTACCAACGAAAAATTAATTTCATACCACAATGAATACCACCCCTTCTAGCCCCACCTGGGACGAATTTCTAAAATTCCAGAAATTGGTTTTTAGATATTTGTGTGATCTATATTTTAGAGCAAAAATCTCACACACACACACACACACATATATATATATTTCTATGTAAAGGATTATTTGAAATCACGTTTTGCCCCTTCCCCCTTTAGGGGCTGAATTTCTAAAATTCTAGAAATCGGTTTTTAGGTATTTGTATAAGCTATATTTTATAGCAAAAATTTCACGTGTATCTGTTTTTTTGTTTGAGTTATAGGGTTATGTGAAATGAAGTTTTTCGCCTCCCCCCCCCCCCCCCACCTTGGTGACCGAATTTCTAAAATTCTAGAAATTAGTTTTTAGATATTTGTGTTAGCTATATTTTAAAGAAAATTTTTTATGGATATCTGTTTTTTAGTTTTGAAGGATTTTGTGAAATCAGGTTTTGAACTCCTTCCCCCTTTGGGGGCGAATTTTGTAAAATCGCTTCTTAAAGGATGTCTACGTGATAGAAGGTTGGTTGGATGGGTTTTACGTCGAAATAGTGCTGCACAGAGGGGCAATTGGCGATGGTCTGGGACACACCCCTAGATGTGGTCCGGAAACAAGCCATCACAATTTTGATCCTCCACGGAAGGGATGGCTCTCCCGCTTCGGTGACCCCCAGAGGTATAATTTTCTATGGGAACATGGAGGACATTGCGGCCACGACAGATTTTACGTGCACCAGCCACCATTAGTGTACACGACGGTCTTTGGCCGGCTCGAGCACCGAACCCGCAATCTTCCAATTACGAGGCCGGCGCTCTACCGACTGGGCTACCGCGGCCCCCTAATAGAAGGAACATTGTCGCAAAATTTCATGCTTCTAGGTCCAGGGGTTTGGGCTGAGCGAGGATAAATCGCTCACTCACTCACTCACTCAGGACAAACGATTATATATATATAGATAATAAAGTTTCACTACAAATCTGTTTTTTTTCCTGGTCCACTAACGTATTTATGCAGTATGTTTTACCTTCATTAAGCATAAAAACACGTTTCAAGAGTCTACTATAAAAAAAATTCTGCTTCTTGAAAACACAGACAGTATCAATCATGATAAACTTTGATATACGGTAATTCGATGGTAAATGTTATGTTAGCCACAAACAGGGTTGAGTTTTTCGTTTTTTTCTGCTGCCACAATTTTTTATACAGAAATCTATATTTTATTTTTACAACAATTTTTTGCGATTAAATTATTGAACTGGATAGGGATTATTGTAAGAAAACAGCGGTGGCGTAAAAGAGGGGAAATTTCATTACTGTGCTTGACTAACATAACATTTATTATGGAATTATCTTATAATTAATTAACAAATCTGAACAGCAAGCAGCAGTGGTGCATGATGAAGGGTCGCTGGTTCCCCGCAGCAGTAACTCTCTTATTGTAATTCTTGATACTTATTTTAATTCTTTAAACAATTACGTTTTACAAATTAGCAGCGTTCATCCAAGCTTCTCTTATTTTTCTTAGTCTTAGTAGTTCTGCGTATCAACAACTGTTTATTTTATACATTAACTTAGTTTATACAATAACTGTTTATATTATGCCATAAATTATTTTAATAACTAACTTCTACCTCCTCACAGTTGCCAAATTTTACACATTTCGAATACCACTATTTCAAAATACTATTTTCTTTATCTTATTTAGTTGAAGAATTTCAGTTTTTCAAAAAAACAAACAGTTTTTATTTATATACTGATATTCAAAATGCGTAAAATTCAGATACTATGCTTCCTGTAATGTATTTCGGTATAAAATTTGCATACTTAAAATAGAATTTGCATGCAAAAAATTATATAAGAAGAGTACGACCAGCACTAAAAATTAAAGGTTCATACTTTTTTAAACCTTTGATGCGCGGTGTTATATATATTATATAAAACCTAATTTTAATTCCCAACTGCAAAAACTAGTCCCAAAATAATTTCACAAAATTTTACTTTAATAACATGGAAGAAAATCTTAATTATTTTCTTTTCTTGTAGACTTGTTTGTAAATTCTGTTGGCAGTTGATTTTAAATAAATTAAATTACCATGCCCCTTAAAATTTTAAAGCGTTTAACCCTTTGCGGCGCAAGAAAATTCGGATCATTTAAATTATACTGCCACCGGAATTCATGAACTAAATTAAACTAAAAGAAATTTTAAATTTTAAGGCTAAAAAAACCGGCCTCTTCTAATATGTTATAAACGTAAATTTTTGCTAAAAATTTTCCGTGATGAATTTTTGCAGCTGGATCTAAAATTTTGCGTCTTTGCAGCGAGGACAACGCGCGTTAAGGGGTTAACAATTATTGAATTTTTCTATTAAAAAAAATGTTTTCCATTAACACTTTCACGACCGCTGACGTGAATTCACGTCATTTGAAAATTTGAAACTCCGCCAGGGGTCGGTTCTTTTGGTTACTTAGGTTATATTATTTCTGGACAATATAACCAATATTCACATTCGTGCAACCAATGCGCTATGGATACAAATATTTCGATTAAAATGAGTATTAATGTAACGATTGTTCATTTATATTATAAATTTGAATACAGAAAATATTCAGTTAAACTAATGTAATGTAAAGGAATAACGCCCACAAGCGGGTCTTTCTCTCAAAAAGACAAAAACATGCGGTCGTGAGAGTGTTAAGGGTCCACTAAATGCCCTGCTGTAAAAGATGGGCCGTAGTTTTCTTGTTTTGATTAATTTTATTAACCTAAATAATTCTGTGAGTTAAGAGAAGTGCGATCGGCTACACTTTGATTACTTTACATGCTGATATTTTATTTCCACGCAGAATCTTGCGTTCTTTTATTTTATAAAGATTTCTATACTTCTTTGAATATCTTCGGATATGCAACACAGTAATATGAAAATATTGAAATGTTAGGTATGTATATAAAAATATTTGAAATTGTTTGAAATTGATATACGCCCCAAAGTTTTCATTCCTAGGAAACTCTACAAAGTTTATTGATAAAAGATATTCTTCAATTTTCTGTTTCTTATTTTCAAAAAAGAACTTTAAAATATAAACTTACGAATTGATCTTGCGATGGTTTTTTACATTTTTACCCTCCGGCTTCTTCAAAATCATTGCTTACCGCAGAATATTTCAACAGATTTTAACTTTAGGCTGTATCTTATTTTTATTATGTTTTTCACAAAAAATAATCTTACTTTTCCGTATTCTGTATATGCGTATTTGTATGTGCATGTATGAATAAGAAATAATATTTCTTATTCACTTTCTTACCCTTTTTATTCATTATATGCTTTTTAGATAAAAGATTTAAATGGCGTGATAAGCAACAGTTAATCTTTATATATATATATATATATATGTGTGTGTGTGTGTATTAAATCTATAAAATTTACAGATAATAAAGTATTTTTATGTTAAACATGACATTATATTTTTCCGACTGAGTGAAAATAATGCTTGGACCGGGAGTCGAACCCCGGAACTTTGACTTACTCGGCATTACTCACTCAGACAACCTTTAGGCAGAAACATCTGGTCTATCATGTAGATAGCTCGACAGAAATAAGCCGCAGGTAATGTGGCTTACCTGCGGCTTATTTCTGTCGAGCTATCTACATGATAGACCAGATGTTTCTGCCTGGCCTGGGTAGCTCAATTGGTAGAGCCTTGACCTTGTAAGTCAAAATTCCGGGGTTCGACTCCCGGTCCAGGCATTATTTTCACTCAGTCGGAAAAATATTTTTTTTTTTCAATAAATATGATTTTCTTCCAATCAGTTGATTGTGTGATTTTAATAAAAATAACATTATATCTTATAACTGCATGATTACTATGCAGAAAATTCAAAATTTTCCAAAAATATTCAGTATTTTTTGAAAAACATCATTTTTTGTATAATGCAGAGTTGAGAACATTTTAATTTATTCTGGAACATTTTAAGCCCCGCCAGACATGATTTCAGACCATGGTGATCAACAGACATGATTTCAGAACAAGGTTTTCCGTATCCATATTTATATTATATATAAATACAGTCGAACCTCGTTAACATGAATCTCAAGGAGGAAAAAAGTTTGGTTCATTTTATCAGTAGTTCATGCTATCAGTAAATGATCTTCATATTACTAAACTAATCTTCATTTTTACGGGGATTGTGGGAACAGTTCATGTTAAAAGTAATTCACGTGAACAAAGTTCGACTGCATTCATAATGCCACCGCCACTTTAGGATGTATTAAAAGAGGGGAAAAAAGGCTAAAAACCCCATAGGAATAGCATGGGAAGAGAAGCAAAAAAACTCACAATGTCAAGTGTGTTAAAAAAAAAAAAAAAAAAAAAAAAATTCACACCGGAAGTAATAAGGGGACAAAGTTGACTAGAAAAACACATTGAACAGCGGGAACCGGGTGGGCTGGGGCATGGGTCCTATCGTCCAGGATTAATACGACTCGCCTAGTATAACTCTTGGCGGTGGTGGGCGGGAACCACCGCCACTTTAGGATGTATTAAAAGAGGGGAAAAAAGGCTAAAAACCCCATAGGAATAGCATGGGAAGAGAAGCAAAAAAACTCACAATGTCAAGTGTGTTAAAAAAAAAAAAAATTCACACCGGAAGTAATAAGGGGGCAAAGTTGACTAGAAAAACACATTGAACAGCGGGAACCGGGTGGGCTGGGGCATGGGTCCTATCGTCCAGGATTAATACGACTCGCCTAGTATAATGATAATATTCTTTCTAATGAAAGAATTTGTATCCTTAGTATTTTGATCGTACAAATATGAATACAGGGAATATTCTTAAGAAATACAGCAACATACGAATTGCAAAGAAACGCCCACTGGTGGAATTACAGATTACAAAATGACGTGAATCTACGTCAGCGGTCGTGAAAGTGTTATGACTAATATTTTCTTATTTTATCATAGTTAAATATTTGAGAAAATTGTTCTAAAAATAAAATGGTGCGAAATAAAAGCGGGGCAAAAAATGCTCCGGAATAAATTAAAATGTTGGCAACTATGATAATATAAGAAAATCAATATAAACTAAGAGTCTCAACGGTCATAGCATTCTTAATACACGCCTTCTTTTCATACCACTTTATTGTGAGTTTTCTACGATATGTATTTATGGTTAAATAAGAAGAAAATGATTCTTTTAAAAAAGATGTGGTATGAAATAAAGGCAGGTACTAACAATTCTATGGAATAAATGAGAAATGTTGGTGCCTGCATGATAGTTGTAAGGTGGACCATAGCATCCTAAAATAGATGCCTGTCGCGTGGCTTGGAAACTTCGCAACAGTTCGAGCGATAGACAGCACCACCTGATACAGATTGGACTACTTTTTTATTCAACTGTCACCAATAATTTAAAGAAGTGATATATAATACATAGAATTCATGTTTCTTTTATTCTATTCGCCTTTTATGTATATCAAATCCTACATTTAAAACATTTTGGTGTCTGTTGAATAAAAATGTCACGCAATCTGTACCAGGTGGCGCTGTCTACCGCTTGAACTGTTGCCAAGTTTCTGAGCCACGCGACAGGCATCTAGTTTAGGAGGCTATGGGTGGACAAAAAGTGTACTTCAAAATGTTAGCAACACAGAGGTTTTTAAGAGTCCTAATATACAAAATAAAAGACATGTCATGCATACGACCCATTCCGTTTGTTATAAAAATGCTGGGTATATATCGTTTTCAGGCCTCGCAGCGTTCCTAAAATTTTACCTTTATTTTATTATATAGTCACCAGTACTGTCAATAAGGAATTTTTCTTGACTAATTTCGACTATTTTAAAGTTTAAGTAGTACGCTGAAAACATACTTGCCAACCATCTCATTATGAACCGTACAGTATTTAGTACCCGCCTTTTTTTTTTTATACCAATAATTTTTTAGAGTTAATTTAGTCTTATTTAATCGTTATAACATTTGGAGAGAATGACTCTAAAATTATAGTGGTGTGAAAAAAGGGACGTTTATTCCGGGGGTGTGAACAATTGCATGGTTATTGATGAGATGGTTGGCAAGTATGTAAAAAGTATTGTTTTAATATTGTGGTGCCGATATAATAAATTGAGCGTAAAATTTTAAGAGAATTGCGAGGCCTACGTTTTCCTCAAAATGCTTCTGAGAAGCTCTCTTTGATTCTCTCAATATAACATCAATCTCTGCTTTGTAAAGGGTACGAAAAAAAGACTGTGATTTGATGTATGCTAAGGGTCTGGAGAAAATCATTAAGAAATTCCAAGAGAAGTATTTTTTAAGTGAAATTTGCCCGTGGGAGAAAACCAATTGCTTCGACGTCAGTGGAAAATGTAGCCGCAGCATTCCAGGGAAAGCTGAGCGGCGATGTGCAAGTGTGCAGTGCACGAATAATTGCCTCAATTTCGAACATGCTTGTGATCATGGTACAGAAAAGTGCACAGTCGGGGTAAAAAAAACGCAACACTCGACGTAACTTCGTTGCTAATCGATGCGCAGAAATGTAATAGCAAAGACTCCAACATCCTAATTAAAATTCCGTAGTGTTGTTAGTCACGCCCTTTTTTACACACCAGTAAATTTTTAGAATAATAGTCTCCAAATTCAATTACGATTAAATAAGAAGAAAAATACTCTAAAATGATACTGGTGTGAGAAAAAAGGCGGGGCTAACAATACTATGGAATATTAATTAGTATGTTGGAGTCTCTGTAATACGTGTCATTTGACGGGGAATTGTGAGTAGTTTTAGAAAATGAAGTGCAATTTTGAATTGGGGTTGTCTACATATTAAAACGCGCACCAAACTTGATTTTTCAATGGTAATGCCCCATTTTTATTTTATATTTGAATTTCTGGGATCGCGACAATGCGAAAATGTATTTTAGTTGTATATTTTAATTATTTTTTCACAGAGTTGTAAGCGTTCAAAGTTTTAAGGTGCTAATGTTAAATTCATATTTTAAACTTTTATTAATATCTTCACAAAAACATTAACTTTATATATATATATTAGGTGTACCGGAAAGTTCTGTCGTTTTGAATTAAAATACTGACATCGGAAATTTATCCTGGATAAAATTTAAGATATTCTTAGGTAACTTATAAGATGGTTATTTGTAAAGTACCATGTAAACACTGTTAAACAAAAATTTCCGGTTTCATTTTATTAATTCAAAACGCCATAACTTTCCGGTACACCTAATATATATATATTTTAACGAGATACAGTGATGAAACACAAACATAATTCATCATTACTTTTGATTCTGAAAAATATTAATAAATTCATACTCATAAAAATTATGAATTATGACCTATATTAATTCTTACATAAAAAGAATCCTAATGCTGAAAAATATGGGTGTGCAAATTTGCAGCTCATTCCAGTTATTAGTTTTCGCATGAGATTACGAAGCAAATCTTAAAAAGTAATAGAGAAAATTAAACAAAATATTTTTATTTCTTATTTACGAGTCAAATTATATAACAGCAACGTAAAATGCAATGAAATGAAACAAAAATGATCATTTTTAGACATTAGTGCTATTATCAAGAATTCCTGTTTTCTAAGGAAGACAAGCCTCGCCTTTCATCGTTCTTCAAAACAAATCAATACAGGAAAGGAAAGGAAATGTGACTTTGAGTATTCGTGTTAAACCCCTTATTTTACGTTAACAAAAATATACACAAGTGGTATTTACTTCATCGATTACTGGTGATAAATTTTGAACCCTTAAAACGAACACTGGAAGAAAATAATTAACTAAATTGGTGGAGTTTACCAGAGCCTGATTAAGGGGTAAGCACACATTATTTATACTTACACCGTTATTTTTTAACAAATACTTTATAAATAATAAACAGAAAAATAATAAACAGAAATACACAGAAATAATAAACAGAAAATTCTCATTAAAAATTATTGTAAAAGAATTCTGGTGTCTAATAACGGTGAGTAAATTGGATTGTTTTACACCGTTCATTCTTTATAAAAAATATTTCCTTGTCAAAGCGTGGAATTTCTATGACATGAAGTAAAAAATAATTGTAAAAATATTCCGGTGAGAGCGGAGATAATGTGTGCTTCCCCCTTAATCAGGCTCTGGAGTTTACTGTTTAAAATAGAAAAATAGGTTGAATGTAAAAATTGTCAATTAAAAAAAAAAAAAAAAATCGAATGGAAGGAATGCAAGACAGACTTGTAAAGTCGTTTCTTAACTACCGTCATAGTTAAAGGCTTAATCATTTACTTCATATATTGCTTTATATTTCATTTTTATTTTTATTTTTTATTTTTTTGTAGTGAGTAGGATTATTATTTTAAGGATACTTTAGTCTTTAAAATTTTATAAATATATTTTAACACTTTTGTGACCGCAGAATTTTGTCTATTTGACGGCACAGGCGTTATTCTCTCAAAATAAAATATTTCAGAACAAATTTTCTGTATTCACAATTATATTACAAATGGATATACATTAAAAATATATTCTTTCTAATCAATATATTTCTATCCATAGTATATTTTATTGCAAAAATATGAACACTGGGTACATACTTAAGAAATAAGTAGCACACAAATTACGAAAGAAACGCCCACTGAAAGAGTTACAGATTTTCAAATGACGTGAATATGCGTCAGCAGTCGCAAAAGCGTTAATTAGGAAATTATATTTTCATAGAAATTATAAAACAAATCGTACAGTTCCAAAGAGTTCAACTGACCCAAAACTGGTAAGTGAGATTAAAATTATTTATTATTTACTTCATAAAACCTTACAATAATTTATCCGAAAAGGTTTAGTTTATGCGTTGTTATATATATAGCTATATTATTTCAGTTCGTATATTATGTCACGCCTACGAAAGAAAATGTAAGCTTTATTTGAGCTCAGTATAGCCATGATAGACACTTATTAATTGAAAAATATTGCACTTTTTTTCAAAGAGTGCCAACCAATCCAATCTGAGAGTCTGACTAATCGTAAGTGTAATGTATTTAAATATACCTAAAATTATCTAAAAAAGTTGTGAAGTATATACATATCTAAAACTTAATTCATGATAATTAAGATAGTGTAACGGTGTTAACGTTTTCATTAATTTTTATAACTCATTTTTTCTTGAAACATTTACAGTGTGAAACAGTAAAATTTTTTCTAAATATTGTGGGATCTTAATTTTATTTTTCTACTTTTACAGATAACCCCTAACACATTTTTTATTATAACTCTATGAATACTAAAGATAAAGTATACAAACAAAATACTTTTTCGCACTGCCAGACTCTCAGAAATTCGAATATGAAGTCAAAATTGGGTGTTGCTATTGAAAACATCAAAGTTGGCACTCATTTCAATATGTAGATAACCTCTAATTCAAAATTTGACAACAATTTCGTAAAGTGCATATAATTTCCATTTGAATTATGTCTATTAGATGTTCCTGAGTCAATTAATAGCAAAATTACAGCGGATGTTGCATTATTTTTCCCCACTGTACAAGACATCTTATATTTCCATCCATACAAAATTACCCATGTCCAGGAGTTGCTTCCTGATGATTTTCAAGCAAAAGAAACTTTTGCTTTAGAGTTTCTTGTTCTCACGGAAGGGAGAAATGAATTGTGAGCAGACTAAGCCCATATCTAATGTCCAAGGACATGCCAATATTGAGAACTACAGTATAAAGACAATTGAATAGTCATTCGCACATGAACAAGTACCTATTCATTCTGAAATGGTAACTGTGTGGTGGGAGTTGATGACATGATTTATCGTAGAACCATATTTTTTAGGAGGAAAAAGTTAATTACCAATTTTTACTTCTTTTATACATAACATGCGAATCCGACTACCCCTATACCGTCAATGGTAAACGCTATGAAAGTAATTCGACAACGAAAGTAATTCGCCATCAAGTAATTCGAACACTTCAAAATCGTGCGTCTGTGAATAGCATCATTTTTATGCAAGATAAGCAACTGCGCATATTCCAAGGCCAGTAGAACAACTGTTCAAGAGTCATTTAGGAAATGATAGAATTACTAGTAATCATTTTCTGTTGTCTGTCGTCAAGATCACCTGATCTTAATGAATAAGACTTCCGGCTGTAGAGTTATCTGAAAATACCGTATTCAGTGGTTCATTTGCAAACTTAGCTGATTTACCCCTTAACGCGCGCTGTCCTCGCTGCGAGGACGAAAAATTTAAGATCAAGCTGCTAAAGTTCATCCCGAAAATTTTTTAGCAAAAATTTACGTTTATAACATATCAGAAAAGGCCGGTTTTTTTTAAACCTTAAAATTAAAAATTTCTTTTAGTTTAATTTAGTTCATGAATTCCGGTGGCAGTATAATTTAAATGATCTGATTTGTCTTGTGCCGCGAAGGGTTAAAGGCACTCTTTGCGCAAAATATTCACAACGGGACCTCTGATAAACTCTGATCTATTGTGGAGTATGCTATTTCTCGGTTTCAATTTCCGGTAGACAATGATGGACAGCATACTGAACATGTCTCGCACAAGTCTAGAGATAATTCACAATCGATTTCATTGTTGCGTTTTATGCGTTTTTTTTTTTTTTTTTTTTTTTTTTGGCCTTGGGACAATTAAAAATTGATTTAATTGTTGTAACAACTAAAAACCTATTTTAATGCTGCTTTTTATGCAGTTTTTGCCCTCAGGACAATTAAACCAATTTTTTTCAATCCGATTTTGGTAAGATCATACCATGGTCAAAGGGCATTAAACTAACAGTACCACCGCTATTGAATGACTTGTAAGTCCTTTTTTCAGTAAAAAAAAAAGGTACAGTCATGTTCATTGAACAGTACAGATGGTTTAACATGTTCTCTTTAAACGGAAAAGAAAAATTTGATCAAATTGAGCCATTTTTCACACATTCATCTTAATGAAAGGCAACTTCTCACGTTGAGAGAAATCCACTCAAACCATTGAGCTGTTATGAGCGGCTCAAACGCGGCGGCTACCACTACGCTATGATTTCATGTTTCAAGTGCTTATATAGCCATTCTCAATCCTTCTCAAACGGAGAATATATTATTTATCAATTTTTACTTCTTTTATACATAAAATAAAGTTATGGCAAACCCAATAAACCTTAAAATATCACTATTGATTTAAAATTTAGGAAAAATTCTTGAAAACTCTATGACAAGCAGAGATTTCAGTAACTTGCAAATTAAGTCTAAATAAGTTAACACGTTTATAAAAACAAATTCATCTACGTTGCCGAATTTCTTGTATAATTATGAGTTAAAATACTGCATGTAACTAATTTGCCTAAACATATTTATTATTCTCGATGTTGATTTTAATTGTAAATAAAACGTTGTACCTCATTTTTTGAACGTGTTACATGTATTTTTATAAACTAGTTACAATAAGTATAATAAAAATATTAGATAACTTTGGGCATAAATAAAGTTCTACACTATATAAACACATTGTTCTTTTTCTTTATATTTCATATATTTCTTTAAAAAACTATTTTTAAAAATCTTTCACCGCTTACTTTTAGTTTTTCATGAATAACGCTCGTGATTTGAAAACTTTGCGATTCTGTCAGTTTTATATGAAACAGTTGATATCAAAATAATTTTTAACTTTTACATTTTACTTTTCTAATCATTAAAATTATTCTCTTTCTATATATATATATATATATATATATTTGACGATATATAAAGTGATCAATTATATACATAAAATAAAATCATGTGTAATTCAAAATATCACCAATAGATGGCGCCCTGATTACACATTTTGATTCCAGCAAATGAAAAACAATCGAAATTTGTTCAGAACTGAGCTGATACTGGAATACTCATTTTGACTAAAAAGATTTTTAATTGGGAAAGACTGATTTTACTCAAATTTGATATTTTTCGATAAATTCCTCTCTAATTATAGATAAAAATACTTCGCCCGTTTTTGAGTAAGCAAATGCAGTCGCATATTTTAAGAGAGTGAAACTCGCATCAAAGCCATTGCATGACGATTTAAATGTCACTTGAAACCAAACTCATTTGCGTTATGACCAGGGATAAAAGTTACGCTTTTTTACAACAAAAACGAAAACTTGAATTCATACAGGAATAGACTTCTCATTGAAGTACATTTATTTGGTCACATTACTAGTGTGTTATATAAATGTATTTAAATGGAAAGATTAACCCGGTGTGAAAGCAGAATTTCGTTTTCGTTAACAAAAATAAATTAATTAATTAAAAAATAAATAAATAAAAGGAACTTTCGTTTCTTGTTATGACGTTTAAAGCGCCATTTCTAACTAAAATTTTGAACTATATACAAATATGTATTTTTTCCCCCTTAAGTCATACCTTTTTCCTTTCTAAGAGTACAGTAAGTTTATATTTCAGGTCATTTTCAACAGGTGTTCCTTTTTTACAGATTTTTGAAAATTGAACTTTAATTATAATGTTCCTGTAAGGGAGCATGATAACAGTTTTTGGAATGTTCAATATATTTTGAAATTTATTTACGTTTTCCTGTTTATAATTGCAGTTTTCCATAGCATACATATTCATCTATCATATTCATAAGAAAAACTTTCGTTAATTTTGCTAATTTTAGCACACAAAAAAAAAAAAAATCAAAATTAATTGCCTGTTACAATTTGCCCCGGATTTGGGACAAATTGTAACAGATACGAAGAAAACACTAACAATAAAAAATACTATATTTCAAAATGTTTTTTGTTATCAGTCATTTATTAATTTAATAAAAAAGGCAGTTAATAACTAATATTAAATTATAACATTCTCGGTATAGTAACAATGAAGGATATCAAATGGATTATAGTAAAATAAAGAGAAAATTAAATATAAAATCAACATAGAAGTCAATCTTAGTCAGAGTTCAAATTAATTCAAACTAATCATATTTTGTTCCCTCTCATACATTCAATGTGTGCTCACATTTTGCAAATTAAGCATCTTAGCTATCGATTTTTAAATGAATCACTGCTGTCAGCTAATTACCAAATACTTAAATAAATTTCTAGTATTATTCAGTATTGAAATAGCCACTTGGTATTTTACTTCCCCGTGCAGCAATATTCATTTTACATCAGAGATTGAAAAGTAAAGTACAAACTGTATAGGTTAACTCCGTGGCAAATGGTTGTTAAAGAGTCACACAGCAAAACGACACTTCTGTTTTAATTGCGGCACAACTATAACTATATAGGAATTTTTATCCTATTTTTATGGCAACATTTTGAGATTAAATGGGATAATAATAATTGTTATAAAACAGTGGTGGCAAAAATGTGGAAATATCCCTGTGTTTGACCGATACTACATTTAACATGGAATTATCCTACAGCATAAAAATAGATGTATTACTTACACAAGCACCCGTATATTCAACACGGAAAAAAATATGTCCAGTAGTATTGAAATACTCTTCTCATTTGAAAATATAGATAGAGAAACTTATATCTTCAATTTCCGTGAGATCACTATTGTGGCATAAAAATCATTTCCTTAACATTTGGAAATATTTCGGCCAATAAAGTATTTCAAAACAGTAAAACACGAATAAACGACTACGTCAGAAACGCCAAAGAAAAATATTGGAATTGCATACAGCTGTTTCGGCAGCTTTAAGCGTGCCGTCTTCAGTGCAAAAAGGATCCTTTTTGCACTGAAGACGGCACGCTTAAAGCTGCCGAAACAGCTGTATGCATTTCCAATATTTTTCTTTGGCGTTTCTGACGTAGTCGTTTATTCGTGTTTTAATATTTCAACGCCAAGTCTCCTGTTATTATTTATTTCAAAATAGTTTTTTTTTTTTAACCTTTTACTACCACTTTTTCAATCTATTAAACTTTTTAGTAGTACAGAATTTCTAAAAAAAATCGTGCAGATTACGATATATCTCACAAAATAAAGACTGAAAGAATTTTTAAAGCTGTTGTTTTCAAAGAGTGGCATTGTATTTTTAAAAATAATTGGAAAAGGCAACCTTTTCATCCAAAATTTGAGAAACAATATATAAAATCTTAATATAAAGAAGCTTTTATAAATAAAATTTCATTTTCTCTAAGAGTTTGCAACATCTCCTTTTATATTCATATCCTACCAAATAACCTGAGACAAGCTTTTATAAAAATATGAACGTCTACTGCCGTAATGACTTTTCCTTAAAACAAAAAAAAATCCAAACATTATTTTCTTTGAGAAAAGTAGCCTTTTTATTTATTTTTTATGAGATTTAATAATTCAAATGTAAAAATCTTCTATGATAGATTATCGTTAAAAAAAAAAAAAAAAAAAAAAAAAAAAAAAAAATGCTGTACAAGATTCCACACAAAAAAATAAAATAGAATTAAATTAAATTTAAAAAAAATCATTTTTGATAATAAGATCTGAAAAAAAGTCTGTAATTTGGCTTTTGGAGTGAATTAAAAGTCATTATTCATTTTCGTTAGATTAAAATTACTCTACTAATTGTCTTCTTTAAAATATTCGTATAAATGTTTAATTTGAAATGTAACGATTGAAATTACCTACTAGAAAAGGAATATGCTGCTTTCATACATTTAAACAGAAAAACTAATTACATCGAGTAAGTTAAAAATAAAATGCTTGTCGTTTATTTAGGTAGATGATAATAGAAGTACAGTAATGATGAATAATTAAATACTAAATAAAAATTAGTAATCTATTAATAAGAAAGTTTTTCTGAAATATTAGATAGATTTCTACGATAAAAAAGAATTTGTTTTAAATATACATATTATTTGTAAATCACAATATTTCAAGCAATTAAACCTTCGAACTTAAAAAAAAGTTTAAAAATGTTTAGGGTAGGTTGCTAATAGCTTGACTGCTAATCTCCTCATGTTATTCTATTATTTTTTGAAAACGTTTTTATAAAGCATAGCTGACACATAGCTCGTACAGTCCTTGGATTTTCTGGATTTTCTACACCAATAAAACTATATAGCAGTCTTTGATGTGAAGAATGTCTTAAAACTTAAAATAAATTCTATAAAAATACTGGTGGAAGAGTTCTTGAACAAAGGCATGGCCATACGAACTATGTGATAACTTTTCAAACTTTATTGAAACAGAGTTATTGCATTGTTTTTTATACCGCAATGCACGTACAATAATTAATTTTATAATTTTACTTAACAAAATAAACCGAATATTTCCGTTTTAAAAACAAAGAATATACTGCCGAATATTTCAGCACTATAAAATAGGAACGTGGGAATTTTATTCCGGTAAAATTCGCAATTACGCTACTGTTAAAACCAGTGTTGCCAGATTTTTGCGATATTTTTATTCAATATTTGCCACTAAATTTAAATGAAAATATTATTTGTGAATACACAAAATTATAACATTTAAGTTTATATCTATATTATATGCAGAGCCTGATTAAGGGGGAAGCACACATTATCTCCGCTCTCACCGGAAGATTTTTACAATTATTTTTTACTTCATGTCATAGAAATTCCACGCTTTGACGAGAAAATATTTTTTATAAAAAATGAACGGTGTAAAACAATCCAATTTACTCATCGTTATTAGACACCAGAATTCTTTTAAAATAATTTTTAATGAGAATTTTCTGTTTATTATAGGAGGAAAGTATTTGTTAAAAAATAACGGTGTAAGTATAAATAATGTGTGCTTCCCCCTTAATCAGGTTCTGATTATATGGTACAGTGGAAACATTTCAAGATTTTATTTATTTAAACTTAAGTACTTCTTCACTCACCATAAAATTAATATAAGCACTAAAAGTTTCGAAAGGACAAGGCTTTTAATCTTCGTTTTGAAACCGGTAGTGCTTATATTAATTTTACATTGTGTGAAGAAGATTTTAAGTTTAAATATTTATTATATTTCAGGATTTAATGAACATTTTTCAAGTCTCTTATCATACAAAATAGAAAATGATAAAATGTATTATTTATTTTTTTAACTGTGTCTAAATAATTGACCTATTCATTAAAATAATTAAGCATATTTTTAGTTACTTCTGTCTTGATAATTGTACGTTCAAAATTAATAAAACTTTTAACCTCTTTGTTTTTTATTTATTTACTATTATTATTTTTTTTTTAATGGATTTCAATTATACAGTAAAATATAAATTTACCGTCAAGTTGACAATTTTGTGAAAATAACAGCATAGCTGATATCATTTTAATGCAATAAATAAGAGAAAAGATTTAAAATATATATCATGCAGATTATTTACAGAAGATTAAATTTATCCGCTTTTCAGAGTTGCCAACTTTTATAATTTATTTTGGAGCATTTTTAGTCCGCCTCTCTTTCACAACACTTTGTTTGCAGAAAAATATCCTCTGTATATAACGATGATAAATCAGGAAACGAATTACAACCTAGGGGAAAATTTAACTATTTCAGGGGAGGTAGCATATATTTTATACTACCTAATTTTAATTCCCAAGTAAAAAAAATCATCCTGGAAATTTTTAATAAAATTTTACTTTTTTAATTTAATTGAATTCATTTTAAGCTTCGAAACAGCTTAATTTCACAAATAATTCTGTGTGAGGGGGGCTGTAGTCCTCCTCAACTCCTAGTTTCATTACTGTACTTACATTTATATAGAAATCAAATCTGTTATTAAATTCAAAAATTCATTTTAAATTATCCAGGCAACTTTCACACGCAACATTCCTTGAAACTTATCAATCTTGATCATACTTTCCTCGTAACTAACGTATTAACTTCAAAATACAACATTTGGATCGCCTGAAATTATTTGTTTTTAATTCAGTCTTAGAGACACGGACAAAGATCAAACGTTAAAAATTTGTCTTCGGTATTCAGGAAGTATCAGAATGTGTAACTATGCAAAAGACCAAGCGACGAATATTTAGCTTAAAAAATACATTATTTACCATATGGCTATTAGGAATTAATTTCAATTCCTGAGGAGCTGTCCTGAGCATGGTAAAATATTATAGTAAAGCACTTTCACCAACTATAAAAAAAAAAAAAAATGTTATAGCTTAAATAATGGCAGCCTCAAAAGTGTAAATTCACAGGAAAACAATCGAGAAATATTTAGCATAAAAATACATTATTTACCATATAACTTTAAGGAATTAATTTCAATTCTCTAGCAGCTTTCCTAGAGATGTTAAAATATTATCTGTTATAGTATGTTATAGTAAAGCACTTCCACTAAAAAATAAAGAAAAATGTTATGGCTTAAATTATTCGCAGCCCTGTATATCTTCTGAAAGTTTTGTACACATCATATGGTTCACATAAATATAATCCTACATTAATAACACACGACACAAACTGAAATACACTCTCATCAATTTTCAAGCATTGTCCCACTATAATCTAGTCCTTTTCTGTAGCCCTGGAAACGAACAGTGATAGATTTCCATATTATATTCTACATGAAGCATGATTTTACGCATATAAAAAATATATATTCGTTTCATTTAGTTTAGTGTAGTCTATAGATGTTAAACTCTACTTATCTAGGATTGCTCTCATATCCGTAATGTATTGGAATTCTCTTGGATGCCCCTGTACACGAAGCATTTGCTTCCTTTCAACGAAAAGTTCAGCGTAGCATTCCTATAAGATACACATTTAGAAGACCCTGTTTGGACTTTCTGCTATTATTTGTTCTTGAGATATGCTGATAACACACAGACAGACCAACCACAAAAACTATGATTTTTGGACTCAGGTTTTCTCGAAACGTGTAAATATTTTGCGTGCGCAAACTCAATTTCAAAAATTTGATCAAAAAACGCACTTTCTCTACCATGTATATGGGTAAAAGAAAATAAAAAGTGGTATATATATAAAGGGCGAAACTAATTGCCGAAACGTCAGTGGAGGCCTTACATTGAGACTCAAAACGGTTTTGGGCTGTGTCTGTCTGTCCGTCTGTCTGTCTGTCTGTCGCGCGATAGCGGCCGCAAAATTAGCGCTATTGACTTGAAATTTGGTACACATGTTCATGAGCCCCACGAAATTAGCTGTATAGTTTTTGGTATGTATTCCATTTGTAGTTCGTATACAGGGACACGCCAAAGTTTTTCTTATCATTACGGCCTATGGGAGGAATTTGTACGTATCGCGATAGCGGCCGCAAAAATAGTGCTGTTGACGTGAAATTTGGTACACATGTTCATGAGCCCCACGAAATTAGCTGTATAGTTTTTGGTATGTATTCCATTTGTAGTTCGTATACAGGGACACGCCAAAGTTTTTCTTATCATTACGGCTTATGGGAGGAATTTGTATGTATCGCGGTAGTGGCCGCAAAAATAGCGCTATTGACTTGAAATTTGGTACACATGTTCATGAGCTCCACGAAATCAGCTGTATAGTTTTTGGTATATATTCCATTTGTAGTTCGTATACAGGGACACGCCAAAGTTTTTCTTATTATTACGGCCTAAGGAAGGATTTTCTATGTATTGCAATAGCGGCCACAAAAATCACGCTATTGACTTGCAATTTGGTACATATATTCATGAGCCCAACGAAATTAGCTGTATAGTTTTAGGTGTGTATTCCATTTGTAGTTCGTGTACAGGGACATGCCAAAGTCATTCTATCATTACGGCCTATGGGAAGAATCTGTATGTACCGCGATAGCCACCGCAAAAATCAAGCTATTGACTTTTAATTTTTGCAGAAACGTCAGTGGAAGGCCTCTGTTGAGACTCAACAGGATTTTGTGTTCCGTCTGTCCGTCTGTCTGTCTGTCTGTTGTGTGATAGCGGCCGCAAATATCACGCTATTGACTTGAAATTTGGTACACATGTTCATGATCCCCACAAAATTAGCTGCATAGTTTTTGGTGTGCATTCCATTTGTAGTTCGTATACAGGGACACGCCAAAGTTTTTCTTATCATTACTGCCTAAGGGAGGAATTTGTATGTATCGCGATAGCGGCCACAAAAATCACGCTATTGACTTGCAATTTGGTACACATATTCATGAGCCCAACGGGATTAGCTGTATAGTTTTAGGTGTATATTCCATTTGTAGTTCGTGTACAGGGACACGCCAAAGTTTTTCTTATCATTACAGCTTATGGGAGGAATTTGTATGTATCGCGATAGCGGCCACAAAAATCACGCTATTGACTTGCAATTTGGTACACATATTCATGAGCCCAACGGAATTAGCTGTATAGTTTTAGGTGTGTATTCCATTTGTAGTTCGTGTACAGGGACACGCCAAAGTCATTCTATTATTACGGCCTATGGGAAGAATCTGTATGTACCGCGATAGCCGCCGCAAAAATCAAGCTATTGACTTCGAATTTTTACCGAAACGTCAGTGGAGGGCCTCTGTTGAGACTCAAAAGGATTTTGTGTTCCGTTTGTCCGTCCGTCTGTTTGTCTGTCGTGCGGTAGCGGCCGCAAATATCACGCTATTGACTTGAAATTTGGTACACATGTTCATGATCCCCACGAAATTAGCTGTATAGTTTTGGGTGTGCATTCCATTTGCAGTTCGTGTACAGGGACACGCCAAATTTTTTTTATCATTACGGCCTATGGGAAGAATTTGTATGTACCGCAATAGCGGCCGCAAAAATTCTCCGATTGATTTGCAAATTGACACATATATTCAGGCTCGGTATAGAAATAGCTATTTATTTTTTTAGGCCTATACTTTTTATGGATTGTATGGATTGTAGACAGGGACACGCCAAAATACTTTACATTACGGCGTATGAGGTGAATTGCGTTTAAACGCATTTTAACATCTTTACTTTGCAATCAAGAAAATTAAACTAGCGTACATGAGTAAGATGTTTAACTTATGTTGTTTGAAGAAAATATGTGCTCTTAAGCTTTCTAATTAATGTACAGGACCTTACAAAATTGTTCTGACAATGTCACGTAGTCATCCAAACGATGTTAAATTTGGAACAATTATTAATTTTAAACGCAAAGTAAGCTGAATAGTTTTTACAGGTGTATAGAATGTTTATGGTTTGTTTACAGAGACACGCAAATGAATTTCGTAGCATTAGAGCCTATGGACAAACGTTTATTTAAGAGCGCACTTTAATGCGTTTATGCTGCATTGAACTTAATAAAATTATCATACATTATAAAGATGCTTAAAATTATATTTACTCTTAAAAAAGGTTATGTACAGGCTAAATAATTTATGGGACCACACAAAATAATTCCGAGTATGTACTGTAATCATCCGAATGATGTCAAATTAGTTTGAAAAATTAATGAGTTATAATTAATTAAGTTTATTCTTATTATTGGCGTTTATAATGACTGTGGCTACTTTTCCGGGATATATAAAATAATTTCGTACTATTACGGTCTATAGTCGATATTTCTTAAAAGTTTATTTTAACATGGTTACACCCCATCAAATATAATGAATTTATGTTAGAATTTTAAAAGCATGTTTTCTTGTTGATAATTGTGGGCATAGAATTGGAAATTAGTTTAAAGGTTACGCAAAATATTTCCGATATGCTATGTAATTTTTTTTTTTTTGTATGAAATTTGGTAGTTATGAAATTTGGTATTTATGAATTTCAGGGAAATAATACAAGACCGTCGTTCATTAAGAATACATATTGTTGCGTACTTGGGGCTGCGTAAGTTGTCCGAGAATGAAAGGCAAAACTTGCAAAAATTCAGTGATGTATTCACAGGAAGTTACAGAAAAATACAGGTCTATAAACCAAGTATCAGCTTCAATTCAACCAGTAAACACAGCTTAAACAACAGCCGTTAACAGCAAAACAACGGTACAAACTATTTAGCAATAACACATAAAGAAAGTCTCATCTAAAGAGGCTCAAAGCAAAGCAAGAATTTCACGAAACTGACACAGATCTGAGACTGACTGCCTTGGCGAAAAAATGCTCCTTTTATACTTTTCTATCGAACACAGACTGTTCTGGAAAATTCTCGTATCTCATAATGAGATTAGAGCTTCCATATTTGGTATATCCCTAATAAGGATTTTCTCGCAAAGGTCGCCAAAAAAAATCGCCAAGGAGGGAAACAGTCGCCAAATTTGGCGCCAAATCCATTTCTTCCCTTATTGGAGCTTTTTTAAATGTTTTTAAGGGAAAATTAGGCTATTTTAACGCTAAAACGACTAAAAATGCACAAAGTTAGCATTTTATTAACTTTACTAAACTTCTTTGAAAGAATTGATACAAAAATAAATGCAATTATTTACAATTCCGTAACACTTTATAGGATATGCAAATAGAGACATAGCGGGGGGTTGAGGGGGGCGGTAGCCCCCCTCAGGAATGTATCTGATTATGGTAACAAGTCGATCGAATCAATATATACGATTATATAATAAGGAATAAATAAAAATGACCTATTGAATAATGTCTGATGTAAATAGGACGTTGAGGCTCCTGATCTGCAGATCCACTAGTAATGTTCCAGAATGAATTATAAAATTTGGAAGCCTGCTTTTTCCCTTGTCTTTTTCAAGTATATGTTACTTTAACGTAACTGTTGCAAGAATAAGAATCGATAACAAAATATTTTAACAAAAAACAAAAAAAAAACGGAAAATTGGTAAAATGTTATAATGTTAAAATAAAGGCTTAATGTCATCCTATATGATGGCATAAATGTCATAAATGATGGCATAAATGTCATCCTAACTTTTTAAGAACCGTGTGTTTTGAGGTTTCTTTTAATAGATGTGGCGGTACAGACGTAGAGCTATAAGCTCTAAGTGAATGTAGATAACAGCAGGGCCTGATTAAGACCGGGGCACACAATATTCATACTTACACCATTATTTTTTAACAAGTATTTTTCTCTTAAAATAAGCAGAAAATTCTCATTAAAAATTATTTTAAAAGAATACTGGTGTCTAATAACGTTGAATAAATTCGATTGTTTTACACCGTTCATTTTTTATAAAATTAATTTCCTAGTCAAAGCATGGAATTTATATTCTATGGTGTAAAAAACAATTATAAAAATATTCCGGTGAGAGAGTGCCCCGGCCTTAATCAGGCTCTGGATAACAGCTGAAAGAATGAGGAATACATAGACCTCAGATAATACCATGACAGCAAATATTGTATTAACTCTTTAAGGATCGGATGCATTCTGGTGTTTTTTAATACTTACCACCAGGGTTGCCAGATTTGGCCTTTTTTTTTTATTCAATAGTCACCAATAATTTTTATTTGTAACGTTTGGCTAATCACTTCGAAGATTGATTGCATATTATGTATACCAAATGTCACTTCTCAAAATTATTGGTGACTATTGAATTAAAAAAAAAGGCCAGATCTGGCAACGCTACTTACCACCATGTATAGTCTAATTGTTTAGTTATTTGTAACTCTGTCTACCTTGTAAACTTTAAAAACACGTACGATCCATCATTTTACAAAATCATACCCAATATTTGTATTAATAGAATCAGTGATTTAAATTACTTGATTAGAAACTTCATTATTACTATCTTTATTTTTTGTATGTAACCATTTGCACGAAAAAAATGCTTGTTAAAAATTCGAAATTTAAAAGCCACGCCCACATCCATTAAAAAATACCTCCAAACACCAAGTTCTTAACCCTTTGCAGGCCCTAACACTCTAATGCTCTAAATAGTGTTGCGCAGAGCCTGATTAAGGGGGAAGCACACATTATCTCCGCTCTCACCTAAATATTTTTACAATTTTTTTTTACTTCATGTCATAGAAATTCCACGCTTTGACGAGGAAATATTTTTTATAAAAAATGAACGGTGTAAAACAAACCAATTTACTCACCGTCATTAGACACCAGAATTCTTTTAAAATAATTTTTAATGAGAATTTTCTGGTTATTATAGGAGGAAGGTATTTGTTAAAAAATAACGGTGTAAGTATAAATAATGTGTGCTTCCCCCTTAATCAGGCTCTGGTGTTGCGTAATTTAGGGACACTTTTATTCAACTCTCACCAATAAATTTGAGATGTTATATTTAATATACATAATCGACGAATAACCTTCGAAGTGATTAGGCAACTATTACGGTTAAAATTTAGTGGTGGATATTGAATAAAGAATCACTAAATTTCGCGAAAATGACCAGAAGAGAGGAATTAAACTGCAAAAGGTTAAGATGACATTTGCAGACTTGTGTTCCTGTGCTATCCTGAATCCTGATGATGTGTTCTACCTCCTCTCTGCTGTCACTGTAATTTTGGGATAACCTATATATTTATTAATTGCTTATAATGGTTTATTCAGTGTTGCCAGATTTTGCGAGTTTTTTATCCAGTAGTCACCAAAGAAGTAATATTTGTTATACATAATATACGATTACTATTCGAAATCATTCGGCAACCGTTACATTTAAAATTTTGCGGTGGATTTTGAATTAAAAAGTCGCAAAATCTAGAAATACTGGTTTCATTTGTAAAATTAGAAAAATATTTTATCTCTTTTTTTATTTATTTATTTATTTATTTTCGTTAATTGTCTTATTTTTTAAATATTTGTCAGTTTCTATTGTATAAATATTACATATATGTGTGTGCGTAGGAGGGTAAAAAAATTCTTTCTAAAACATTAAATACCTAAACCTTAAATCGTTTTTATATTTCCCACATAAAATATATTCCATCAGAATAAATTCCGAAAAGAAATCCCAGCGTATCTAAACTCTCTGAAGTTTTCCTTTAAATTTGTTTTTATAAGAACAGCGAAATGGTTGCAAATAGGAATTTGGAAGCCGGATAAATTGCAGCACCAGCTTTTAAGCACCATGTTTTCTCCGTAAAATTTTCTTCGATTACTGTTCACTTAGTTTGCAACAAACGTTTTTTTAACCTTTCTTGTGAAAACATTCTTCTGAATTTATAGTACTGTGTTTTGAATCTCGAGCATAAATTTATTGCGATTCAAGAATATATTTTGCTTGTAATAAAAATACCAGTTATTCTTTAAATAAATAAATGTTCTAAAACGGTATAAGCAACATTCATATTATGTTTTTAATAGAGCATATCTTTAATACGACATTATAAAATTCAAAATATTAAGGTTAGATAGAACACTGACCAACATTTTTTTTTAACCCTAGAACACTAGCTTGTTCATATATGCCGCTATCACTAGAGATACGTAAAATTTACGTGCCCATGTAAAATTCGTTTTATTTGCTTGTATTACATTAATGTGCTTTTAAATATGTTTAATTATTTGCTGTTTTACACAATATTACTAACTTTTCAATAACTGAATAATTATTTCGTAGTACTCGAGGTCAAACAAGTGTATCGGTAGAAGGGAAAGGACAGAAAAGAACCAATAAAGGAAGACCGCACGTAAAATTTACGTACTACTAGTGTTCTAGGGTTAAGAGCTAGGATTTCAAGTCATTATTCATTGTCCCAATAGCACGTGTTACTTCAAGCTAAGCAAAACATAAAAAAACAAATAAAATAAAATAAATAAAAAATAAAAAACACCAACAATAATTAAAATATTACAATGTTAATCTAACAACAAATTCTTGATTTATGCAAAATGTTATAACAAAATAAGAATGCTGTTAGTTTCTGCCGTTTACTTCCTTTAAATACTGAGATAGCCATTTTTTTTTTTTTTTTTTTTTTTTTTAACACTTTTACGACCGCTGATGCAGATTCACGTCATTTGGAAATCTGTAACTCCGCCAGCGGGCATTTCTTTCGCAATTTGTGTGTTATTTATTTCTTAAGAATATTCTCAATATTCATATTTGTACAATTAATATACTATGGATACAAATACTCTGATTAGGAAGAATACAATTATAATGTATATCCATTTGAAATATAAACGTGAATACAGAAAATTTTGTTCGGAAATATTGTAACTTGGTGGAATAACGCCTTCAGGTGTACCTTACTGTCAAAAAGACAAAAGCATGCGGTCGCGAAAGTGTTAATATGCTGAGATGCAAACAATGTCAATAAATATATCCCAGCTCATACTAATTTATACTTCACATAATAATATAAAATTTCTCATAAATTAAAATAATCCTTAAAATTACATTAGGAAGGATATTACTGAAATATATCGTTAATTAAAATTTTAATTAAAATTAATGTTGAGAAAAAAATTCTTGCTTGGGCTTGGACTAAAACATTCTGTATTTCTAATATATCTAAGTCCATTATGACATTAATTTTCTGTTATAAAATTATTTGTAATAATTTTACCTATCATTCCGCGTACCTTTTAAAATAAATTCTTAATTATTTTGTAAAATAATAATATTATTAACTAGTGGATCTGCAGATCAGGAGCCTCAACGTCCTATTTACATCAGACATTATTCAATAGGTCATTTTTATTTATTCCTTATTATATAATCGTATATATTGATTCGATCGACTTGTTACCATAATCAGATACATTCCTGAGGGGGGCTACCGCCCCCCTCAACCCCCCGCTATGTCTCTATTTGCATATCCTATAAAGTGTTACGGAATTGTAAATAATTGCATTTATTTTTGTATCAATTCTTTCAAAGAAGTTTAGTAAAGTTAATAAAATGCTAACTTTGTGCATTTTTAGTCGTTTTAGCGTTAAAATAGCCTAATTTTCCCTTAAAAACATTTAAAAAAGCTCCAATAAGGGAAGAAATGGATTTGGCGCCAAATTTGGCGACTGTTTCCCTCCTTGGCGATTTTTTTTGGCGACCTTTGCGAGAAAATCCTTATTAGGGATATACCAAATATGGAAGCTCTAATCTCATTATGAGATACGAGAATTTTCCAGAACAGTCTGTGTTCGATAGAAAAGTATAAAAGGAGCATTTTTTCGCCAAGGCAGTCAGTCTCAGATCTGTGTCAGTTTCGTGAAATTCTTGCTTTGCTTTGAGCCTCTTTAGATGAGACTTTCTTTATGTGTTATTGCTAAATAGTTTGTACCGTTGTTTTGCTGTTAACGGCTGTTGTTTAAGCTGTGTTTACTGGTTGAATTGAAGCTGATACTTGGTTTATAGACCTGTATTTTTCTGTAACTTCCTGTGAATACATCACTGAATTTTTGCAAGTTTTGCCTTTCATTCTCGGACAACTTACGCAGCCCCAAGTACGCAACAATATGTATTCTTAATGAACGACGGTCTTGTATTATTTCCCTGAAATTCATAAATACCAAATTTCATAACTACCAAATTTCATACAAAAAAAAAAAAATTACATAGCATATCGGAAATATTTTGCGTAACCTTTAAACTAATTTCCAATTCTATGCCCACAATTATCAACAAGAAAACATGCTTTTAAAATTCTAACATAAATTCATTATATTTGATGGGGTGTAACCATGTTAAAATAAACTTTTAAGAAATATCGACTATAGACCGTAATAGTACGAAATTATTTTATATATCCCGGAAAAGTAGCCACAGTCATTATAAACGCCAATAATAAGAATAAACTTAATTAATTATAACTCATTAATTTTTCAAACTAATTTGACATCATTCGGATGATTACAGTACATACTCGGAATTATTTTGTGTGGTCCCATAAATTATTTAGCCTGTACATAACCTTTTTTAAGAGTAAATATAATTTTAAGCATCTTTATAATGTATGATAATTTTATTAAGTTCAATGCAGCATAAACGCATTAAAGTGCGCTCTTAAATAAACGTTTGTCCATAGGCTCTAATGCTACGAAATTCATTTGCGTGTCTCTGTAAACAAACCATAAACATTCTATACACCTGTAAAAACTATTCAGCTTACTTTGCGTTTAAAATTAATAATTGTTCCAAATTTAACATCGTTTGGATGACTACGTGACATTGTCAGAACAATTTTGTAAGGTCCTGTACATTAATTAGAAAGCTTAAGAGCACATATTTTCTTCAAACAACATAAGTTAAACATCTTACTCATGTACGCTAGTTTAATTTTCTTGATTGCAAAGTAAAGATGTTAAAATGCGTTTAAACGCAATTCACCTCATACGCCGTAATGTAAAGTATTTTGGCGTGTCCCTGTCTACAATCCATACAATCCATAAAAAGTATAGGCCTAAAAAAATAAATAGCTATTTCTATACCGAGCCTGAATATATGTGTCAATTTGCAAATCAATCGGAGAATTTTTGCGGCCGCTATTGCGGTACATACAAATTCTTCCCATAGGCCGTAATGATAAAAAAAATTTGGCGTGTCCCTGTACACGAACTGCAAATGGAATGCACACCCAAAACTATACAGCTAATTTCGTGGGGATCATGAACATGTGTACCAAATTTCAAGTCAATAGCGTGATATTTGCGGCCGCTACCGCACGACAGACAAACAGACGGACGGACAAACGGAACACAAAATCCTTTTGAGTCTCAACAGAGGCCCTCCACTGACGTTTCGGTAAAAATTCGAAGTCAATAGCTTGATTTTTGCGGCGGCTATCGCGGTACATACAGATTCTTCCCATAGGCCGTAATAATAGAATGACTTTGGCGTGTCCCTGTACACGAACTACAAATGGAATACACACCTAAAACTATACAGCTAATTCCGTTGGGCTCATGAATATGTGTACCAAATTGCAAGTCAATAGCGTGATTTTTGTGGCCGCTATCGCGATACATACAAATTCCTCCCATAAGCTGTAATGATAAGAAAAACTTTGGCGTGTCCCTGTACACGAACTACAAATGGAATATACACCTAAAACTATACAGCTAATCCCGTTGGGCTCATGAATATGTGTACCAAATTGCAAGTCAATAGCGTGATTTTTGTGGCCGCTATCGCGATACATACAAATTCCTCCCTTAGGCAGTAATGATAAGAAAAACTTTGGCGTGTCCCTGTATACGAACTACAAATGGAATGCACACCAAAAACTATGCAGCTAATTTTGTGGGGATCATGAACATGTGTACCAAATTTCAAGTCAATAGCGTGATATTTGCGGCCGCTATCACACAACAGACAGACAGACAGACGGACAGACGGAACACAAAATCCTGTTGAGTCTCAACAGAGGCCTTCCACTGACGTTTCTGCAAAAATTAAAAGTCAATAGCTTGATTTTTGCGGTGGCTATCGCGGTACATACAGATTCTTCCCATAGGCCGTAATGATAGAATGACTTTGGCATGTCCCTGTACACGAACTACAAATGGAATACACACCTAAAACTATACAGCTAATTTCGTTGGGCTCATGAATATATGTACCAAATTGCAAGTCAATAGCGTGATTTTTGTGGCCGCTATTGCAATACATAGAAAATCCTTCCTTAGGCCGTAATAATAAGAAAAACTTTGGCGTGTCCCTGTATACGAACTACAAATGGAATATATACCAAAAACTATACAGCTGATTTCGTGGAGCTCATGAACATGTGTACCAAATTTCAAGTCAATAGCGCTATTTTTGCGGCCACTACCGCGATACATACAAATTCCTCCCATAAGCCGTAATGATAAGAAAAACTTTGGCGTGTCCCTGTATACGAACTACAAATGGAATACATACCAAAAACTATACAGCTAATTTCGTGGGGCTCATGAACATGTGTACCAAATTTCACGTCAACAGCACTATTTTTGCGGCCGCTATCGCGATACGTACAAATTCCTCCCATAGGCCGTAATGATAAGAAAAACTTTGGCGTGTCCCTGTATACGAACTACAAATGGAATACATACCAAAAACTATACAGCTAATTTCGTGGGGCTCATGAACATGTGTACCAAATTTCAAGTCAATAGCGCTAATTTTGCGGCCGCTATCGCGCGACAGACAGACAGACAGACGGACAGACAGACACAGCCCAAAACCGTTTTGAGTCTCAATGTAAGGCCTCCACTGACGTTTCGGCAATTATTTAATTTTTCAAGCTTTTGTTATAACGTCGCTCTCGTGACAAAGAGGCATAACTGAAAAAATCGAGATTTTGAATTAATTTTGAATTTGATTTTGAAAGACTCTATATGGTATCTATGACCTGTCAAAGTGACGTGACTGCATTCCTGTTGGTTGCCTAGTTATGAGTGATTTATGGTTTGTATTACAATATACTTTTTCCCGTAGCGCATTATTTGTTTTGAACCTCCTGAAAAGTTAGTAATTTTGAGTTACGCCTGTTTGCCATGAGAGCAACGGTAATACAATATTTCTTTGTGTATTACTCATATATTTATGCATTTATTTTTTGTTTTGTTTGAGAATATATTTTCACATTCATTTAAAGATAATCAAATTTACTTTCAAATTTATGCTAGTGACTTCTTTTGCTTTCAAACAATAAATATTACGCAATATGTCTATGTTTTCTATAGTGAAAGAATATTCAGTTCTATTAGTATTGGGTTAACCTTTTCTGGCATACTGTCCTTGCTGCGAAAACGCAATTATTAAGTTCCAACTGCAAAAACTCATCCGGAAATTTTTTAGCAAAATTTTACTTTTAAACCGTAGTAGAAAGGTCGTCAATTTCTTTTATTTTAATTTTGTTCGTAAATTCCGGTGAGAGTGTAACTTAAATGATCTCAATTACCTTGCGCCGCAAAGGTTTAAAGGCGATTGACTGCACACAGAAGTGATAGAATGTACTCCGTGGGGGAGGAGGGTCTTTCAAAGGGCTCCTTACCTGCATTCACTCGAGTTTTCGATAAATTCACGGAAAAATCAAAGCAAATAAGCGGACGACCATGATGGGTTTTCGAAACCTACACCTCTCATCTATCAGCATTTTTGAGATTATAACTTCTCGGCCATTGTTGGACACCTTTTTTTTTTTTTTTTTTTTCCCAGAAAATCTCTTTAAATAGCAAATATCCGTTTAATTTAATCGTAAATAATTAACATAAAAGATTGCTGTTTGAAACAAAGTTATCTTAATAAATGAAAATATGAACTATCATGTGACAGAAGATTCCTTACATGTACCAATGAAAATGTATAACTAAATTCTAGCAAGTTCTGTGAAGTTTCTAAAAAGAATGCCTTCAATGTAGTCAAAGGAAAAGCGCAAAATCTAATGTTATTTAGTTACTAATTTGACTCAAAGAAATGTAATATGTAATATTTAACATGAAATCAGTAGTTTTCTTTTAGAAAATGAAGTGAATTTATATATTCATATATAATTTGTCAAGTGAAATTATATGATCATATGCATACTAAAAGTCAGAGTTGCCAACCATTTCGGCAAATTCGTACCCTTACTCTCTTAAAGTTCTCTCTGGCTTATTTAATCGCAGAATTTTTGCTAAAATATAAAGTGGATATTTCTATAAAAATTTACTGTTTTTCGAAAATTTGGCAAGTGTGCGCGCAGGTCAAATAAATGAGTTACACACCACAAAACTTAATTTACAAATGAAGCTATTTTTGTAAGAAACAAAAGCTTGTTAAGAAATAACATTTATTGTATATTTAATTTTCCGGTGTATAACGGATTTAAAAAACATGCGTGTTATACGCCAGAAAATACGGTACAACTGAAAAAGAACACTGCTTTGCAAAAAAAAAAAAATCGAGATCTGATACCATTCTTGCTGATTCTTATGTAAAATGACCTCCTGAATCCGAATCTGACTCCTATTTTGTCCAGCCACCCACTGTTTTCTAGATACACAACCCCCTCCATCAATTTCTTTCCCTGTTCGATAATTTTATGACCATGAATTTGATTTGAAGAATGCAAAATAATTAATTAACACCTATAAACAAAAAAATATAAAGTTTAAAAAATAACATTAATAACAGATTAAAAAATAAGATATGTAATGCATAATTTCAGTGGCAAATCCCCCCCCCCCCAAAAAAAAAAAAAAAATCCCTTGTCGCAATTGTCGATGTTTTAGAATTTTCCAACTCTGTAGCCCCTCAGAAGATATTTAACGGTTTAAATAATCCTACCCCCTCCTAAATATCAAATTTATAGCCATAAAATCACCGAAAAATGATAAAAATAGGGGGCTATTCCCAAAAAAAACGGTGGGTGATAGGGCAAAATCGGCGTCATATTCGGATTCAGGAGGTCATATTGCATAAGAATATGCTGAAATAGTGTCAGAGGCAATTTTCATGCCAAGCAGTGGGATTAGAGGTTTATTAAAAAATCTAAAATAATAAAATCAAGTTCAAACAAGGAAAAAACGAGAAATAGAATCATATTGTTAATACATATGAGACAGCATGGGGTTGTCTTTTTTAACAGTAAGCTTCATCTGTGGCCGTTATTCTTACATTATTTTTAGAACGAGATGTTTCGCATTTAGGTTTATAATACAAATGAAAATAAATTAAATTATATTTGTCATCTTTCTAATGAAAATATTTTTATTAAGAGTACATAGATTGTAAAAATTTAAATACTAGGTACATTATTAAGAAATAATATAGCGTACCAATTGCAAAAGAAACTCCGATGACAAGATTACAGATTTCAAAATAATGTAGCGTAATTTTCGGTGTATAATCCTCAGGGCAGATAAGTCAGTTTTGCACCAGGAATTTTATTTGACAGAAAAAGTTACATTTGCTCGAGCTGTTGCATCGAAAAAAATATATATTTTTTTGTTAAATTAAATTTTTGGAGGAGAGACGACATGCATTACCTGCGGATTATACGCCGGAAAATACTGTGAATTCACGTCATAAATGGTAAAACTATTAATTAAAAAATAAATTTGTTAATTACAAAAAAAGTGACAGTTTTCGATGGATTTACACGCTTCGAGACGTTCTGGACACGATTTGAGTATTTTTAGGAAATATCTGCCAATTTGGAGTCTGTCTACACTCAGAACAAGAATTTGATTAAAATACAAAATGTGTTTTACTGGGAATATTTTGTTGTTCTAAACCACATTTTCATTAGAAATAAAAATAAAGTTTTGTTGTGACAGCACAAAAGTTGTTCTTAATAAATTTACTACACTTTAGTAAATTTACTACACTAAACCATAGCTGCCAATATTTTAACCCTTATCGCTCGTATGTCCCGTCTGAGGGGACATTAAAAAATCGAGCCACGCCTTAAGATGTTCCTCTGCAAATGAAATGTTATTTTTCTAAAATGTGTAATTATAAGCTACGTTTCGGTACCGGAAAATTTTAACAGAAAGATTTATTTTATTTAATGATGAAGTAAAATAAAACAAATTATTACAATTTTTCGGTGGCCAAAAGGTAATAAGTTGGAAACTATACGTGTGACGTTTTAAAGGAACGCCAAAAGGCATGTCTTACGGAAAATATGCCGAGCGCAAAGTGTTAATTTATTCCGGATTACTTTTAGCCCCGTTTTTATTTCGTACCACTTATTTTTTTAAAGTAATTTTTTCTTATTTTATCGAAGTTATATTAGAGAAAATTTTTCTATGTATAAAGTGATGCGAAATAAAGGCGGGACAAAAAGTAATCCGGAATAAATTAAAATATTGGCAGCTATGACTAAACGCCTGTCACAAAAATTATTCGCGTTGTTGACCAATTCTTGTACGACACTGTATTATTTTACAAGAACTATTACGCTATAAAAGATTTATGTATTCTGCGTATGAAGGTAATAGATAACAATTGGTAACGAAGACAAAATCGCTATCTGAAAGAAATTGTTCGACCTGTCTTACTACTACAACTAAGGTGCCTCGATAAGTAATATAGGCACCCTAACTACTATTAGTAGTCGTAGTAATAATCAGGGCCCAACTATGATTTTTCGAGACCCGGGGCACTGATGCTAGTTGGAGGCCCCTTACCCTACTCTAAAGATTTCACCAAAAGGACCAGTTCTCAAAAACAAAGATAAATAAATAAATAAAGTGCATTTTTAAAATTTTTCCTTCAACTACACCTTCTATTTCCTCATTTTTTTAGCAACCTATAACAAAATCATTAGTTTTATGTTCAAGACAAATGAAAAACTGAAGTACATTGATCAGCCAATGTTTAGGAAATTAGTCACAGAATTTAATAATTGTTTATGCTCTCTAGTAAAATATAAAAATTTAATCAATTTTTGTTTTACTAGACATATAATGAAAAAAAAAAAAATTATACTATTACTTCTCAGTTTTTGGAAATGAGGCCCCTTAAATTTGGAGGCCCTGGGCCAGTGCCCCGTGTGCCCGTGCCATAATCTGGCCCTGGTAATAATAATAACCTGTGATACTATATATATATATATATATGAATCAATACTATACATATATGCATGTATACATGTGTTTTTACATGCATTCATTACATAATATTGAGGTTCGTTCAATAACGCACTGTCTTTTTATCAAAAGACAAATCAGTAGTGAGGGAGTTTCTTGACCACCCTTTTGTATTGGGGTGGATTTTTCCCCCCACTACTTTTGGGGGGACGAAAATAACCCCGCCTCTGTGATTATCATTTACTCTCATATTGACCGCCGAAATAGTTAACGTTCCTAATTGGACAAAAAATGTCACACTAGGTTAAAGGCGGGGTAAGTTTTGTACTTCAACTGAGCCTGTTTTTTAGTTTCATTTTCTCCAGCAGAGAGTTGAACGGAAACGAGACAGTGCCCTTAACATTAAGGGCACTGTCCCGAAAGAGTTTAGAAATGACACGCTAGTATAAAACCTATGTAAAATGTTTAGAGAGATTTTTCATTCGCATTTTAATATTTTTGAATTTTGTTTTTTGCACATGATATTTGAGATCAAATCACAAGCCGCCTTTTTATTAAATTTTCGATTTCTCTTATTGTTTGATTGTGATTTTAACTGCAATTTTGGAACTTTGGAAAACTAGGGTATTGTTCTATTTACAACTTTATAATAATAAACCCGTGAAATATCCTTAAAAATTAAATTTTAATCGGTAGACCTTAAAGTTCGATGTTTTCAAATACTTTTTTTCCATAATTTTTACTAATTTCGTAAATCAAAAATACTTCTAGAGATATTGCGAATTTTTGTGAAAATACTGAAAAATTCTTAAAATCTCCGCCTCCCATCGGATCCTCCTTATCTGCGTGATTGATTAGACAGTCCCCACTCTTTTTCATCCCTGTACCCCAGTAACAAAGCAGGTGGTTGTAGTGTGAGAGGGGGTGTCTAACAGAAAGGAAAGGAAAGCAAAGATTGTTATTTCCTCACAAGTGCACTTTTAGAGTCAAAACGTTTCGTTCCTAAATTTCTTCATTTGAGTTTGAGTAGTAGTTTTTAATTTAAGTTACATAATTTTTAACAATATTAATATAATTCTTCCCCTTGCCTTTTCGGACTAAGAAACATACAATTTAGGATTTTCCTTAAAGGTTAAACAAAAGAAAAAAAAAAAAAAAAAAAAACTGTATATTTATGAAAATATAAAGACTTTATTTTTTTTTTTTAATTAATTAATTAATTTTTTATTTTATTTATTTAGTTTTTGCGGGAGGTTGAAAAGAACAATCGCAGGCTAAAAAGAAAAGCTAACCGAAAAATATTAAATTTTATATACTGGAAATTTAAAAAGAGAAAAAGTAAAAGTATTGGTATCGTTATTAGAATGAAGGCGATTGACTGCACTAGGGTCCTAGGCCTGAGGGGAGGGGCCCTCTGTGTGCAATGGGGGGGGACTTTCTAAGGGCATACCCCGCATTTATTCGTCTTTCGGAAAAAACCACGGAAAACTCAGAACGGCTAGGCTGACGAGTGCACCTGGGATCGAACCCGGCACTTCACGTCTACCAGCTTCGAGGACAGAATCTCTCAGCCGCTGGTAGGCCGAAAAAAGGAAGGAGATTCTTTATTTAGATGAGTATTTTTTTATTATATGTTCTTTCCAGGAAGTAAAGGAATAGCCAAAAGACGAAAAAATAAAAGTAAAAAATTCCCACTTTGACTAACGGACATTCAATTTGACATTTCACTGGAAAAGTAAAGTTTGAAAAATTCTTTTTAAATCCAAGGGAAGATGCCATATTGGTGGAGGGTAGACGGGCAGGGAAATACAAAATACATTTTATAGCGATTATTCGTTACCTTGCCTTTTCAGACTAAGGTACACAATTTAGAATTTTACTATTGGGGGATTAAAAATAAATAAATAAATAAATAAAGCTGTATATTTTCGGATATTCGTATGAAAAAAATAATAGTAGGCTAAAAAAAGTAACCAAAAAATATTAAATTTTAAATGCTTGAAATTTAAAAAGATTAAAAGAAAAAAATAAAAAAAGAAGAAGAAGAACAAAGGTGCTTTGTCTTTTTACTTTCTTCTGTACTCAATAGAAGAAAATTTTGGATTTGTAAAAATTTTCTATTTTCTTTTGATAGATTTACACGTTTTGAAAGATCCAGAACGCGATTTATCTATTTTTAGGAAACGTCTGTCTGTGTGTGTGAGATAAAAATTTCATTCCAATTATGTCCCAGGAACTACTGCTCAGATTTACCAATAAATTTATATGTAGTTCAATCTTGAGATAAACTGAAGCCTATCAATTTTTTGTGCTAATCGCTCAACAGGTGGCACTTTTACACAGCAATTTTCACAATATCAGGGAATGCTATATCTCATGAACTACTGCGTAAAATTTGATATAAGTGCATATGTCGATGCACTTTGACATGAGTTAATGCTTTTTACATTTGGTGTCAATAGTTCAACAGGTGGGGCTACTATAAAGCTATTTCTGATATTTTAGGGAAAGCTTTATCTCAGGAACTAATGCACAGATTTACATATAAATGTATATGTAGATTCACCTTAACCTAACTTAATGTCTATCAACTTTTGATGCCAGTCCCTCAATAGGTGACACTGTTATACTACGATTTCCGCAGTTTACAGAAGGCTCTATCTCTGGTTCTGTTGCGTATAGTCGAACTAAATTTGATATGTAAAAAGGCAGAAATTTAAAATGCTGAGTCAATTTGGGTTCATATCGGCCGACAGGAGGCGCTGCTTTATTGAAAATGTCCCCGAGAACAGGATGTACGCTATCTGCACGGTAAAAATTTACTCACGTTGGCCATTTCGTGTAATACGTCTCTAAGATGAAAAAAAGTCAGCATTCAAAATGTAAATAATAATAATAATAAATAATTTGTATTGCATAAATTTCTATAGGAAAATACAGAAGAAAGTTTTTTTGCTAGCCACAACATACTAGTTTTAAATGAGTGTTTTTCATTATCTGTCACTTTTCAAGACATAAAGGAGAAAATAAAAATAAAATTTCCAGCTTCGACTCACGAACACCCAATTTTGACATCTCACTGAAAGAGTAAAGTTTAAATAATTCTTTATAAACTGAAAGAAGGCCATATACTGACGGAGGGGAGGGAGGGGGGGGGGGAGTGTGCTAGAGAAATAGAAAATACAATTTATAACTTCAACCTCTATGTCTCATATACTACAAGTAAAACCGCTTATGTATATTTTAAAAACATCCAACAAAAATAAACTTTCAGTTGGGGGTCAACACTGATGACGTATCAAAAGAAAAGAATCTTTTTTTATTTTTTTTCTTCAGAGCGTGCTACCAAGATTGAAGAAAACATGTGACAGAGAGGAATTTCATTTGGGTAACATGTCTTTTTTATTTCCGGATGAATATTTCATTTCTTTCAAAACGTGTTGCGTTTGTTATTTAATTAGAATACTAGTAAGAAAATTTTATTTACATTTTGTTTAATAATAATGCAAAAAAAAAAAAAAAAAAAAAAAGTTATAACATGGTACAAAAACAAATGTTAATAAATAAATAAATATATATATATATATATATATATATATATATATATATATATTAAATGATTGCAGTGAGAAATTTAGAATAACTGGGGCAGCATCATTTCAAGCGCGGCGAGATCTATATGTATCTTTTATATATTTTACAATTTTTACAGAAATCGGTAAAGAACAAAATACTTCAAGTTTAATTGTTCAAATATAGCGCGAAATAGTTCAGAATAATTTTTCTCTGTGTGATTTTATATATATATATAATAAGACAAATGATACTCGTATTCATACAGCAGAGAGCTAAAAAAGTAACAGCTGTAGATAAATAAAATAAGACTAATATCTATTAGTATGTATATATAGGGGGGGTTTTGAGAGGTACTCTTCCTTTCCATAAATGACCGGACACTTTTGATTTCAGGTATTTTTTTTAATATCTCAAAAAGTTCTAGGTAAACCATCTTGAAATTTCAGGAATGTGATGAACATGCTATACTCCACATATTTTAGTTAAAGTTTTTGCCGAAAGTGAAAGGAGGACCAGTAAAAAATTAAAGAAAAGTGAAACTGTTTGGGATCACCCTGTAAAAAGTAATGCTTGAAACCTGTGAAAACAAAATCTGGTGTGAAACAACTACATGACTTCCCTTACCCACTATTACACGTATTATTTGGACATTTTTGAGATAATGTGATCAGAAGACATAGAATTGAGCTAATGAAATAGACAACAAAATATTTTCCAGTAAGAGAAAGTTGATACACGTTTGCCGTAAACGCATGAAAACGTAACGACATAAAATAGAGTTTACATACCAAAGGGGGGGGGGGGGGGAGATAATAAAAATAATAGTTTTTTTTTTTTTTTTTTTTTTTTAAGATACACCAATTTTCGAGAACTAAAGCAGATCTACCTGATCAGGATGACTATTAATTTTCCTGTAATGACCACGTAAAGCACGAGAAAGGATATCTAAAATGGGTTTATGCAACAGTTTTAAAGAAAGTCGTTAGAGCCGTTTTTGAGATTCAGATTTACGTCCCCACTTCCGGTTTCGCAAATCTCCCTTCCGGTTTTCCAATTTTCTTCAAAATTTGGAAAATTCATCTGTACACTAGTTCTGCTTTATTTCTGAAGTTTCGTAGCTTCATCTTTATTAGTTTTGGAGATATGACAGTCAGAAGATTCCCTTCCCCCCCCCCCCACACACACTGACCAGTTGCCAAAAAGCACTTTTTTTAGACTCAGGAGACCTCAAAACATGTAAATCAGGTGAAATCTCGATATCAAATTTTCGTACCGAATACAGTACTTCCATTACCTACGGTAAACGAGTAATTGAAGTAAAAGAATTTTTTTTTTTTTTTTTTTTTCCCCGTTATATCTTCATGAATATATGTGGTAGCCTCATAAAAATTTATACAGATAATGAGAAAAATATTCTTAATCACATGCTTCAGCCAAAACGCATTTAAAGCATTATTTTTTAAAGTGTGGTTGAAAATATTTTGTCTGTTGTTTAATTTTTTACTTGTCCCCTTTTCCTCTTCAGGACGCAACTTTTACTGATATACATGAGATATAACATGTTTTCTACACTACTAAAGTTTCAAGAAGACTAATAAAGAATTTTTTTTAGATTTTTGACAAAACGCCTGAATTCGAAAGTGTCCAAGTACTTATTGGTAGATAGTGTATGTTTGCAAAGGTACCAATCGTATTCATATACTTCAGTTTTCTTTTGAAAAGTACTGCTTTCATTTTCCAGTGGTGTAATTGCTTATGGTGTAATTGCTGTGTAATTTTCTACAGTTTTTCTTTTTAGACACGATTTCTAATCAATCAATTCCTGTCCCCTCTTCCTCCTCATCTTACATGTTTATTTTATATTGAACTTCGTAAATATGTTATTTAATTATTTTATGTATTTGTTTATTACAGAGACTAGACTTAAATCTTCTTTGCATGTGTGAAATAATTCCAAGCCATTTTGTCTCGTTTTTTTTTTTTTTTTTTTTTGAAAAAATGTCCCCCCCCTCCCCCTCTAAAAAAAAATATATATATATATATATATATATATATATATATATATATATCTAATAATCTGATTACCTTGTGTATATTAAAAAAATATATAAATAATAAATATATATACGTATTGTATAAAAATATATATCTAATAATCTGATTACCTTGTGTATATTAAAAAAATATATAAATATATAAATGTATATATTGAATATTCTTTTGAATTAGGCCTATGTTGCGTATTGTATATTTCCTAAAATACTGAAAAATATTTCTATACAGCATAGTTTGGGCAAAATGGGTGAGTATTTGTATAATGCATGTAATATACTTTTTTTTTTTCTTTTTTTTCAAGTATATTGACCATCTTTTCCAATGTCATTATCAGAAATAATATTTTTAATACAATTCTAGTTCTTTACACTGACTCATTCGTGAGATAATCTTTAGAAAGCGAAAATTTGCCCTATGCTGTCATGTTAATATATATATTTTTTTTCTACCTTGTTTTGGATGCTGTGAATGTTTCGGGCCTTGGCACAAAGATATATTTAACTGTTGCTATCTTTGCGACAGAAAAAATTCACTCTGAATGTTTCGTAGTCTACCAGGCCCTTGAAAAAGTTAGAATACAAATATGCTGTTATCTAAGTCCAATTTGTTTTATTTCATTTTGCTTTAACTTTATTTCATTTTTCATTTGGGTAGACTTTGATATTGATGGTATTAACTGTTTGAATTACTAATAAAATTTAATAAATTTTATATTACTACTGAATGCTACGGTTATATATATATATATATATATATATATATATCATTTAACTTGTGAAATTTTAAAGTAAAAATTTCAAAATCCATATAGTTCGTGCCATTATAATAAATAACATTTTAGAATTCATCTGACTTATTTGCGCTTGCTCATTTTTTATACAATATTTATAAAACAAGATGTAGACCTATGCCCCTATGTTAAAAAAAAATAAAATAAATAAATATCGAATAATTCCCGAAATTTCGAAAAAGAATTTTAAAACTCAATAGAATTTATGCCAGTATCCCAAAAAATATTTTAAAACTGGTCCGACGACTTTATAATGATTCCTTCTTCAGAATATATTAGTTTACTAACTAACGTACAACCAGACACATTTATGGTTCAACCATTCGTTTTAAAGGTATTGGCGAGCTCTTTTGAAAGATACCCATCATGAAAATTTACTCCCATCAAGGGGGGGAGGCGTGGCTCGTGCACATACAAAACTTTTTTCCCAGTTGACTATCTCTATTATAAATGATTCTTGTAAATTTCATAATGTTTATTAAAAAATAATTTCCTTATGCACATTTATACAAAATTTTGTCCTATACCACCATGTTAAAAATTTAGAAAAAGCGGGATGGCAACGCAACCTGTAAGACAATTTTTACCAAAAGTTGATAGGCACTAATTTATATCAAGGTGCAACTACATACCAATTTGTATGAAATTCTTTGCAGCAGTTCCTGAGATAGAGTTGCCACAAAATTTTCTCTCACACACACACGCAGACAGACAGATAGACATTTTCTAAAAATGGTCCAATCGTGTTCTACATCTCTCAAAACGTGTAAATCCATCAAAAACCCGAGATCGAAAATTTTTACGAATCCGATACCCTCTTCTATTGAATATAGAAGAAAGTAATAAATAAATTTCAAATAACTCACGAAGTTTTCAAAGTAGAATTTTGAAATAACTATACGGTCAATGCCATTATGATAAATAATATTTTAAATGCAATCCTACATTCTACTATTACATTCTTATACACTGCTTCATTCATGAGATAATCTTTACAAAGGAAAATTTTGCCCTATGCTGTCATGTTAAAAAATATTACATTTCATTTAACTCATGCAATTTTAAAGTAGAATTTTCAAATTTCATATAGTTCATGCAAGTATCATAAATAATATTTTAGAATTTATCCGACTTTTTTACGCTTATTCATTCTTGATACAAGCTTTACAAAGCAAAATGTTGAGCCTACGCCATTATGTTAAAAAATTTTTGAATTTCGAATAACTCCCAAAATTTTCAAAATACAATTTTCAAATTTAATAGGGTTAGTATACCAGTATTCTAAAAAATATTTTAAAACTGGTCCGATAAGTTTAGCATAGGAGCCCCTTGGCAGCTTTTAAACTGTTGTTGTCATTTTGGCGATGAATTAAATTGTTATCGCAATTGCGTAAGTAAAGATCTTGGCTAGAAACATCGGAGCTACGACGGTGCAAATTTCAAAATTCGTCAAGGAGTTCTAAACTGAATCAATTTTTTTAGCCCGATTTTTCTCAAATTTAATTATTTAAAAGAAAATGTGTGTACATTCAGTTTTTATTCGATATAAAAAAGAAATATATTTGAATATATATAAAGGTCAATTTTTAAGTCTTTTATGTTTTTCAAGTGTTACTTGTTTTTTATTTTACTCTTTACTTATGAGCAGGACAAAAAAAAAAGGCGCGCGCGCTTGCTTAGATACTTTCATTTTTCTTTTCAAAAATCACCAATTTTAAAATTTAAACGTAGGGATTTAACAGAGAGTAATATTTGCCGGATATATCTGAAACACTGATGTCAGGTGGATACCGATATGCGGCATTCGGCAAAATCGCTATTCGTTTCGTCCTTATTTTTAAATGATTAAATTGAACAATTTCCAAATATATATATAATTTTTTAAATCCCTCCTTGTAGATATTAACTTTTTTAATTTTTATGGAGTAGTTTTGAAGTTATGCAAATTACAGATCATGAATAATAAAATCATTCTGTGCATAGTCTTTATACTTTTAATAATTTTTTAATAGTTAAACTTATGTTACAAAATTTCTTTATTTTTAGAAATTTTCATTTTCATTTTCATTTTTTTTTTTTTTTTTTTTTTTTTTTTTTTTTTCTTTAACTAAGTTTAATCTTTTTCCATTTATTTTAATTTATTAGAAATTGACATCACTATTTTAGAAACTTTATTTGCAGTAATTTAAAAAATGTTAATTATAAATATTTTAAATAGAATTTCTCAGCTAACTAATCATAATAAATGCATGCAAGTTTGCTTTTATTTTTTTTCAATTTATAACAATAACAATAATAATAATAATAATAATAAATGTATCATTCTATACTGAGGCTGTCCAGTTTCTTTAGTACAATATTTCTGATATTCATTTTAATTATTTAAAAATAATAATAATTGCACGTTCGTTTTTTATTTATTTTTATTTTATTTTTTGACACAAAGAAAAATATATTTACTTAGATATTCATTTTTGGCATCAACTTCCTTTTTTTCTTTTTTATAATTTTAAAGTGGGTTTTTTATGACCTTTTGAATCAATTATCCGGTTGAACTAAAAAATACGACATTAGCTAGATTTACCGTTCTATACTGTAGCTATTCCATTTAATTAGAACGAATTTTCTAAATTTTATTTTAATTAATAATGTAGTAATAATAATTTCACTTTTTTTTTTTCCGACATAAAAATAAGTATAATTACGCATATATTTGAGGAGCAAACATTCAAACCGTGTTTTCTCCTTCGAATGCAATTTTTCAGAAAACACAATAAACTGATAAATTAAAAAATAACCCTTCTTAGACCCTAATTATCATTTGTTTAGTTGTATTATTGGTTACTAGGAAGATCTGTAGGCCTACTTTACCTAATAAACTTAGAGCTAATTAGAAAAATGTATTTGAAATTTGGAGAAAGCATATTTTGACCGAAACGCAGAGGAGAAAACATGTTTTGAATGTTTCCAATGTGGAGAAAGCATGTTTTGACCGAAACACAGAGGAGAAAACATGTTTTGAATGTTTCCAATGTGGACAAAACATTTTTTGAATTAAAAAGTATGTAGCTCGAATATTGATGAAATAACATTCTTAATGTAATTAACAGAACAGATTTTGTTATATAATTATAAAATTAAATTAAATATTTACGCGTGAAAAATCATCATGCAAATTGTAGGGAAGAACTAAAATTTTTAAGCCAATTTGAAATTTAAATTTTTAAAGCAATATCTTCACTTAAGCAATTTCATGCTTCCTCTGTTTCTTCATATTCTTCATGAAAGTTATTAGTAATGATATCTTTATACCATTTAAAAACAGGCTGATTTTTTCACTCTTCACCATACATCAATTGTAAAAGTTTGTCTATGTCATTCTGATGCCTTTAAGTTTGAGATGAATTCTCTTACCTTGTTTTTTTTTTTTTTATTAATGCTTAAGTGGCTTTTTCTATCCCCTTCTCTCTTTTCCTCAATAGGTTCACCAGCATGTACCTTAGTAACAATATTGGCTAGCATTGTACGACCTATTTTAGTTATAGCCATGAAATTGTTTTTACACACAGGAATTCTCCTACCACGTCTACTAGTAATAAAATAAGAAGCAGAAAATGCATGCTGTAAGCCAGATGATTGCGATTTTTTTTTTTTTTTTTTTTTTTTTTTGGGGGGGGGGGAGGGGGGGGGTTGGGTTTATAGGTCTACGTCGAGTTACATTTTTTGTAACAACCAATGAGGCTATAATAGGATCTTGTCGCTGTTTGTCCGGAATTTCGTAAAGTCTATCCCGAAACTTCTTAACGTCATTAGGTCTAACATCAGTGCATGAAAAAGTATTAATAGAACGTTTGCATGGAGCATAAATGTTGTTATCTAAAGGTGCTGAATATCGTTTCTTTTTCGCTTCTTTTTTTTTTTTTTTTTCTACCAATTCTCTGCATTTTTCTAGTTCCATAATTAGAAGTACTCACTAATACACCATCTATTAATTCTTCCATTTGAAAATAAATAAATAAATAAATAATAATAATAATAATAAAGTACACTCCTCTAAAATGAAGAAAACAAGACAGAACTAACGAAAAAACAAACATAAAAAGCTGGTACATGCACGAGTCACGCGACCAGAAAGAGCATTACTGACTGGTTGGCTGGAGAAATCACAGTTTGACTGAAAACAGGCTCTGGAGGAAACACTGTTTGATTGAAACCCTAACTTTCTAAGAGCATTTATAATGTGATAAAAATTATTTTGGTTTAAAATAATAGTATAATTTTGTGCTATTTAATATTGAGTTCACAGAAAAATCACTAACTCACTTTTTTTTATTTTTGGAGAAAACACGGTTTGAATGTTTGCTCCTCATTTTTGGCATTAATTTCTTTCTTTACATTTTTTTAAAAATAATTTTCCAAGTTTAAGTAGGATTTTTATTACTTTTGAAGCAATTATTCGATTGAACACAAAAATACAGAATTACCTAGATTTCGTTTTAATACATAAGTGTACCAATTTTTGATATAATCCGGACTAAAAATCCGTATAGATACAGTTACAATCGTTTAGCTCTTTATATTTAGATGACAAAATAAAAAAGTTTTGAACGTCCATTCAAGGTAATAGATAACAATTGGTAACGAAGACAAAATCGCTATCTGAAAGAAATTGTTCGACCTGTCTTACTACTACAACTAAGGTGCCTCGATAAGTAATATAGGCACCCTAACTACTATTAGTAGTCGTAGTAATAATCAGGGCCCAACTATGATTTTTCGAGACCCGGGGCACTGATGCTAGTTGGAGGCCCCTTACCCTACTCTAAAGATTTCACCAAAAGGACCAGTTCTCAAAAACAAAGATAAATAAATAAATAAAGTGCATTTTTAAAATTTTTCCTTCAACTACACCTTCTATTTCCTCATTTTTTTAGTAACCTATAACAAAATCATTAGTTTTATGTTCAAGACAAATGAAAAACTGAAGTACATTGATCAGCCAATGTTTAGGAAATTAGTCACAGAATTTAATAATTGTTTATGCTCTCTAGTAAAATATAAAAATTTAATCAATTTTTGTTTTACTAGACATATAATGAAAAAAAAAAAAATTATACTATTACTTCTCAGTTTTTGGAAATGAGGCCCCTTAAATTTGGAGGCCCTGGGCCAGTGCCCCGTGTGCCCGTGCCATAATCTGGCCCTGGTAATAATAATAACCTGTGATACTATATATATATATATATATGAATCAATACTATACATATATGCATGTATACATGTGTTTTTACATGCATTCATTACATAATATTGAGGTTCGTTCAATAACGCACTGTCTTTTTATCAAAAGACAAATCAGTAGTGAGGGAGTTTCTTGACCACCCTTTTGTATTGGGGTGGATTTTTCCCCCCACTACTTTTGGGGGGACGAAAATAACCCCGCCTCTGTGATTATCATTTACTCTCATATTGACCGCCGAAATAGTTAACGTTCCTAATTGGACAAAAAATGTCACACTAGGTTAAAGGCGGGGTAAGTTTTGTACTTCAACTGAGCCTGTTTTTTAGTTTCATTTTCTCCAGCAGAGAGTTGAACGGAAACGAGACAGTGCCCTTAAGGATTACAATTAAAAGCACTGCCCACACATTGCATATATTATATATATTATGTAAATTACTGGGATATATATATATATTTATTTATAATGTAGTCATTTTATGATCTAATAATATTAAAATTATTACATTTGATAATATCTAAAAGTCCTACAGACTATTGCAAAGATATTTTTTTAACAAGAATTCTAGCTCACTGCTAAAAAATAAATTGACAGATATTTGCCACAGTGTTCGTATAGTTACTATTTTTCGCTACAGTTAATTTTTAATAGAAAAGTTTATCATAAAGTAAGCTTACATTTTAAATAAAACTTGATTACATAAAAATTATGGTGGGAGAATCCTTACAACAAGGCGAGTCCGTACGAATCCTGTGCCAATTACAGAGCCGCCAACTTTTTAACTTATTAAGAATCAATATTTGCAATTTTTAAATCAGATTTATTACCAGTATTTTCAAAAGATGAATACGTCACATATATTTTCGATGAATAAATAAAATTAAAGGAACTGCAAACATTTATATAAAAAAAAATTCCCTGTAAGAAGTCGCCGTTGAAAATAATGGAGACTTATGAGAATAGCATAGCTGCCAACATAATCCGGAATGTTGTTAGTATCCGTCGCTTTTTCTGCACTATTTAATTTTTAGAGTAATATTCTTCAAATGTATTTGAGATGAAATAAGGAAAAAAGGATTTTTAAAAAAGACTGGTGTGGAAAAAAAAAAAAAAAAAAAAAGACGGGTACTAACAATTCTTCAGATTATTAATCAGGATGTTAGGAGCTATAGAATATAGTGAATAAATATTAGTGACAATACGTAAATACAATTCATAAAAAATTGTCAACTTTTTATTTCTTTTCATTATTCGACAAAGAAAGTGGTGTGAAAATTAAGGGCAGGTGGTAACAAAATAAATTAAATGTTAGCAACTCTGTGCTTATTTATCAGTTATTTCTTTACAGATGCGTATTATAATTATCATCAGTTTAAAAGTTTGTTTCATTTCATTTCTACAGAATAATACTAAATTTTTATTTTAGCGTAGCTTAATTTAAGTTACACTTTTTCTCTTACAGCTGACAGCTTGTTTATGTACCATTGTTGTGAAAGAAAGAAAGAAAAATCGTTTTAACTTCAAAGTTTCTTACATTCAAATATACTTTGATTTTAATAATTTTTTTGTTTAATAAACTAAGAAAAAAATTACATTTGACAACGCCGAGGCAAAGTTGCCACATAGTTCAATTTCATACAAAATTTTGATAATCCAAGTTTTTACCTTTAAAATGGGAATGTCCAATCACTTGTATATAATCAGCTTTGTTAAGAGGAAAAGTACTCTATAAAAAGACAGGTGGAGAAAAAGGGCGAGCGCTAACAGTTTTACGGAATATTAATTAGGATGTAGGCAGGTATGATCTTGTAATTGCAGAGCTGCCAACCTAATCCGGAAAATTGTTAGTACTGCCCCTTTTTCTACACCACTAAATTTTTAGAGTAATTATCTTCAAATATATTTACGATGAATGAAGAAAACAAATACTCTAAAAATATATTGGTGTAGAAAAATGGGAGGTACAAACAATTTGCCGGATTAGGTTGGCAGCTCTGTAATTGATAACATAAGTAAACTATTCATGCATTGAAATATTTAGTAACTGTAGTCACATAAACCTATTTAAAATAAGCTATTTTTTCTTACTGTATAATTTGAAGAGTGCAAAAGCTTTTTGGTAGCTTGTAAGATTTTCATGCACGTCAAATTATATTGACCTCTTTACTCATAAAGAACAAAGAAGCGCATTGTGCTAGCGATAATAATAGCAGTAAAATCACATGCATAACTCCCTGAAATAGAAATAATGCACTCTTACCAATAAAATAAAAGGGAAAAACTTTAAGCTAAGGATGCTATTATAGGCTAATTGATGTAGAACGTGAAGCGAAGTGATCTTAGCAGCTCAACGGTTTTTAGTCGAGTACGTAAAGAATAGTAATTATTACGCAAATGCTAAATTAATTGTTTTACATAAGAAAATCATTCAGTATAACTGGGTTGCAGTCGAAGGCAGTTTCTGAGAAATTAAATGTAAGCAAAAAGTACCTTGCACCTTCCCTTGTTTGTATCTTTTCCTACAAGCACAGAACTGTCTGTAGCTGTACGGTCCAGCATTAAACAATTACGGCATGCCGATCTTTTCGGAAAAAAATTACTCGGTCCTAATTGTAACATTCTCGGCAAACCGATGACTGTTTCATGATCGTAAATACACTTATGGGCCAAAACATTTTTATCTAATATCCGATCCGATTGCCACTTAACTAAGATCGGCCCGGAATAAACAGGCCGTTACAAAGACTGAAAATTTATGTGGGTCAATTCTGATCGAATGAATACAGATAGGCATATGTTGTCTGAAGACGATTCAATAACCAATTGCACAAATACCAATATAAGATAAATGTGTGCCATGTTTGGTGCTGTTTTCTTTTACTATTCGGACGATATGTCTAATGCAATACCATGTAGTTGCACTAGTTTATGCCTAAACATAACACATTTCTTAAGGCAGTAGTATTTAGATTTTAAAAAATATTCCACTATCCACCAGAAATTTTAATCTACGTACTTAATTTGTTATAATTTAACATACTTGCACGCGTATAAAACTTTATAACTTTTTGAAAGACTGTTTGCGAAATTCTTGATCTCCTTAACCAGGGTCTTCCACTTGCGTATTCATATAATAATTTTTTACTTAATTAAATGTACAAATTCACTAGTAAAAATACTGGTGGGAAGAATCAGGGAAAACACTTTGCTTGCAAGTCACGTAAAATTACGCTTTTCAGAAAAAACGAACTCTACCTTCAGACATTCCTCTAAAAAAAAATACTTTACTTTAAAAAATTGGCTTTACGTCTTCGTTTCTAACACTTTATCGTCTGCTGGTGTATATATATGCCAGTGACACTTATAGAATCAATTGCTAAGAATAAAATTTGAATAATTTAATCATGGATATGTAAAAACATTTTAATAAATAATATAACATTTAAGAGGGATTCCAAAGGCCGGGGCTTACTGTCCAAAATAGGAAAATACCCCGACGACAGTGTGTTAAGAAATTTCGATTATTTTAACAGAAAACTTCACCAGTTTATTCTCTAATTTAAACAAGATAGCGATGCATCTCTGTAAAAAATTTGGAAAGTCTCTCATCAGACCTTCTGTGGGCCAGTTAAACATTAACATTCTGCAATAATATAAACCTTCGGCATCGAAACGAAAAATATCGATAAGGCGATAAATTAAATTTCGACAGTACTGATCCAAATTTGTGCCGATGCTATTTGGTGGCGGAGAGGACAAAAACTTTATGAAACCGAAACAAAAGATGGTATGAGACCCATAAGTAGTGTTGTCATATCTGGCGGATTTCTTATTCAATAATCACCAATAATTTTGAGAAGTGATATTTGTTATACATAATAGACGATCAATCTTCGAAGTTATTAGGCAAACGTTACAATTAAAAATTATTGGTGATTATTGAATAAAAAAATCCGCCAGATCAGCCAACACTGCCCATAAGCACTATAATCAGTGCTGCGAAATTGTGGGAATTGTTTTTGCAATACCCACCTATAATAAAGTTCTTGCGCTAAAGTTCCCATGGAAATTTCTCTCAAGCAAGCAAGATGAATAACCGCAATACACCAGGAAAATAGATAAAGAAGGCCGTAAATAAAAACAATCTTCTTAACTGACAGCACTTTATTTTCAAATCAAACATCACAGCTATGGGTTAAAAATTATTCGATAGTTCAATTAACAAGATACATAACAATTATTGTCTTTGAGACATTCAGGTGGTGTAAAACAAATTTTCAGGTAGAGAGAGAGAGAGCTATTTGATTACGTGTTAATCAAGTCAGATTAGGAGCGGATTCTCAAGTTGACTCTATTGCCATTCAGATCAGACTGATGAATTACGCCAAAATTATTAAAACAGTGCCAAACTTTCCAGCCAAAGCTAATCCTTTGTTTGTAGAATAATTTAATATAAATATTTTGAATTTAGTAAGTTCGTTACAGCAGTTTATGCCAAGTTTTATCGCCAGAAGACCGTTATTTAAGGGAGACACTCAGACTAGGATTTATTGCACATCCTGTGATAAAAAAAAACTGAATTACCCTTTAATGATATCATAATGTAAATTATAGCCTAATTTATTTATAACAAAGTTGACTTGAGCAATTTTAGAAGAATGAAAATGTGATTATGTATACAACGGCTAATAAATAAAATAATATTTTTTTTATATTTTATTTATTAAATGATTTAGGAAAGATCATTATTCTGAGAGATGTCATTTAAAAAGAATATGTTTTTTGTTCTCAGATGATTTATTAATAGCATAAGGGATAAAGTATTATTAGAATTAAGATATTTATTATAGACAAAAGCGAATAAATAAAAGTAATTTAGAATTTCTTTATCTATTTTTATTAGCCATTTAATTTATTGAAAATATAATAATTACTTATTGCCTTTATTTAAAGTTATAATTAAAACTCATATATGTGAAGGAACGACTTCACATATTTCTCCCCATCGACGAGGAAAAAAAAAAAAAGAATCGTCAAAATGGACGAAAATTATAAAAATATAGAACGCTCTCTCTCACCTTCACAACAGTGGAATACAATTCCAAAAATTTCTGCATACCATTGTGGAACATGTAAAGTAACCTTTTGTTAAACAATAAAAAAAATTGTGGCATATAACAATAAATTTGAAAAAATCAATAATAATAATGACAGTTATGGAACAATGAGACATATTCAATCATCGTGATGCTAAAGTGACATTCTGAAACAAATTACATAATCAATAAATTATATAAATATGATATATAAAATGTGTAAAATATTAAAAATAATCATTCATTACAGTGTATGTATGGTTGATAATAAGGAAAAGGAAATCAGTAACCAGAAATATGAAAAACAATTACATTTGTATTTTGTTAATTTTCAAGAAAAATTTAATATTGCATTAATATGAAAAAAAAATATATATATAAACATTTTTGATTAAAAAGGACCATTATCGTACACGTGAAAAATTAAATTCCAACAAAGTGAGCCAGAGAGTGTATAATAGAACAATAGCTATGACAGATATGATGGTTTTGTGATGCCTAACTGAACATAGCGTACTGAACAATATGTGAAAAGCAGAAGAGGCTTTATGTTGTGCAAAAATGACAACCCGCATTCTGCAAAGTGACATAATGAAATGTCCCTTGTATGTGTAAAAATGTGTAGAGAAAAAAAAAAATCTAGCCCTATGTCAGAATAAAAGCGCACATGTAAGAGTTCAAGAAATTATTTTTATTTTATTTTATTTTAACTTTTATTTATTTTTATGCCTTCTAATTTATTTTCCTTTGCATAAATTTATGAATCAACTTTATTTCAATAGATTGTGTTGGTCAAAAAAAAAAATTAAAATTTACTCGTATGAAATAATTTCCTTTTCCTGAACAAAATTTTAATATATGAATTAGCATTTGAATTTCTCAAGAAAAAATATGATCTCAATAAAAAGTTAATTTTTAATGCATAAACTCTGAGTATACCTGAAATAGTTAAGAAGAATACAACTCATAAAAATTGTCGAAAACAGCAAAAAAAAAAAAAAAAAAAAAAAAAATCTAAATACACTATTGTTTTATAATTACAATTGAACTATTATTTTATCGAGCCCAATTAATATTCAATATCTTTCTTAAAAAGGATACTGTATGTTATACAGATAATTCCATAATACTGCTCAGTAAGAAATAGTCTTTAAAAAAAAGAAGAGTGAACCAGCCACATACTTCTGCACAGACTACTTCTTACAACGCACAGATGATTTCAAGGCCATTTATTAAAATACATCTGTGGTGCAAACTTTCCAAAAAGGAATTATTTTAATTAAGAAATTTTAAATAATTAAATATTTAATTTAAGCTGAACGAAAACTCTCTGCAAGAGTTCTTACTCTTTAGACAAGAAACATTTTTTTGAAAAAAACAAAATTTAAAACGTACAAACTATGTACGGAAATTTCACTTTTTATGTATTTCTTTGAAAAACAAATAGGCTCTAAAAACATAACAGAATTTGCTGCAAGTTGACAAAAAAATATTTATTTACTTTTGTGTACGTGTGTATTATTATATATTGTAACTAGTGTTATTTGTATAAAGTCTATGTAAAATTTAATAAAAGAAAATGTAATTATCTCCACATGTGAACCAATGAAATAGCAACTAAATAGGTCAGATAAAATTTTGTGAGTGTGTTTGTGTCAAACATTGGGTTGTGAGGCCAAGTTTGAGAATAATGAAGAAAAGCATGGAAAACATGCATGGAATACTATTGGATAAATTTGCATTATGACTGACAAACTGAGAAACCAGCCAATAATACAATAAATTTCTGACCCAAAAGAAAACATATACAGGAACACATGTAGAAACATAGGGAAAAAAAAATATTCTTTTTGGTGTGTGTGTGTGTGTGAGAATAATTAATTATAAAGTGTTTGCAAACGTTAAAATAACTGATCATGTTATTCAAATGAGATAAAAAAAATATAGTGTGAATTTGTTAAAAAAAATGCATCTTGTGAAAGAGGTGATGTGTTCACGCATAGTATCAAACGAAACTTTGACAACCAATGAAAATATAATTAGGAAAAATATACAATCCAAATATTTCCAAAAGTCACATACATCCTCATGTTATTTATTTAAAATTTAGTAAGTAATTTTATATCAATATCTTTTTATTTATTATTATTTTCATTATTTTAATTATTTATTTTTGTCACCCGAAATATTTATCAAACATGTGTTAATGAATTATAAGTGTACTTGAAAGCCAATAAAACATAACCTTCCAAAATTGTTGTGAAAGTGTGAAATCCCCTACACAATTACAAGTGTTGAAACCAATATAATGGTCAAAATCCATAGATTATAGAAGTCATTAATATATTGACAACCAGAGCAACACAATTGTGCTTAAAGGGTATATGTGTATATGTGTAATTAAAACATATATAATCCAACGGGTGATATGTTATAATATTTAAACAATATTGTAAAAAAATGAATATCAACTGAAATAATTTGAACTATTAAAAATTTAGTATATGTCTGTAAGTGTTCCAAGAAATATTAAAATTGAAAAAATTAAAAAAAAAAATGCCACAAAAAATAAATTCCCATAGCCGCAGATGAAAGCGCTAAAATTGCGAATTTAACGTGCACAGAAAATTATAAACAAAAAGTAAAAGCAAAAAGTCATGACTAAAATAACAGTATTATCTACTGAACTGAGCATATATGAACTGAAATGAGCTGAGCTGAGCTGAGGCCTCAAAAATTTAAAAAAATGCGCATAAAGTAAATATATAAATAGCTTCAAAGGCTATAAAATTGCTCAGCAAAATAATAATATAAAAACTCGAGTACAAGAAGTGTAATCTCACTTCAAAAAGGTGAATAAAGAGAATTTCACCAAATCAGCTGATAAAAAGAACAGTAAAATAAATCTGTTCACACATGTGCCATAAAATGTTTTTCTCTTTTCTTCTTTTTTAAAAAAAATAACTGCAACTATTCAGCAGTGGGCCCAATTCGATGTTAAAGTAAGCTTACTATATATCTTGTTGTCATAATTATTTGCTCTCAATAGTATTAAAATATTCCCATATATATATGATAGACATACTGACATAAACACCAATAAACAAACATGAAACAGTGAATAAATGCGATAAAAATATATCATGAAAAACGGCATTTTTTCGAGTGACGCAAGCGGAAGCCCAAACTGACGCTGCGAACTCATATATACGGCTAGTTCGACTTCAAAGAGATTTGTAAAAGCCGACACTTAATATCTCAGCAAATATGCCATATTTTGTTCTGATCTTTTCAAAATAGTCTTTTATCTTCGGTCTTAATCTATCCTGAAATTTTTACATTTCTACATGCAGTATGTTTTCAGATCTGAATCTCAATTTAAAGCCAAAATGGGAAAACGGTTGGAGTAATGGACTGAAATTCTGAAAAATATCTCTAAAACGGCTCGAAGGATTTTCATATAATTAATATATGTTGTCAATAGGATCTTTCTGAATCTAGTAACGTCTTTGTTTTTTTCAGGAAAACTCTTGTTTTTTATAAAAATTCTTTTAAAAATAGAACTATATTACTCCGCCAATTGCATGCTTTTCTTCGGCTAAAAAGGCCGTAAATCGGCTCTTAGTTCTTGCTTGCAAGGCTTCAGTTGCTCACGTTGGTTGGCTGACCAACGTGAATGCAGTCAATAAATTTTTGTTATGAAGAAAATATTTTTAATTTTAAAATTTCCCATTTCGTCAAAAAAATATTTAGATAATATCTAAAATAAAAAGAAGTATTTTTAAATTATAGATATTCTATTTCATCATTATTCATAATGAATTAATTTTTTTTTTTTAAGCGAAAACGTTTAAATCCCTCATGCGCACGAATTTATACCATGGTCCATGGTCTTTGGAGCGCATGCGTACATCATCCGGATTACATCCTGTAGACGCTAAGCTAATTTCTTGCACTGTATCTTTGCGCGGTGTTTGTTTATGTTGATTGGATATTCAAAATCTTTGCATGATTTAGTGGTAAGTGTTTTATAATTTTATATTCTTAAAACTTGCTTATATTTTTAAACTTAATTTTACGTATATGTAATTTTTGACTTCGCCTGATCGCCCGAAAGTATTGTTATATGTAAACCTATGTAAACCCTAATTTTTATTTTTATAGTCGCTTTTTTCGCAAAATGTTACTCAGTTTTCTGTAATATGATAATTAAACAAGCTTTCGAATTAATTATTATGTTTATCATTACTATTATTATGTTATTATTGGTAATATGTCACCTTTTAGCTTAGCAATTTTTGGAAAAATTAGGGGTATCCAGTGATATTGTTTTAGTCTTAATATTGGGATACTGACCGCTGTAGCATGAATTTTCAGATTCGTGCACGACGAATTAGCTGCATCCAGTGATTTTATTTATTTTTTGTTTGTTTTGTGATTGCTTCTGTACAGATTTTCATGCATTTTCAGATTCATGCAAGGCTGCAATTTTGAAAATTTGTGGCAAATCTTCAAGTTATTTCGTATTACACATCATTTATAATGCTGAATTTTATGTGTTAAAGCTTGAAAGCTGTCTGATTTTTTTTTTTTTTTTTTTTTTTTTGTGGTGAAGTAGCTCAAATTTCTATTACTATTTTAAATAACTTATTAATCTTTAAAATATGCTTAATTTATTTCAGTGAATTTCAAAACAAGCACCAGAGTGAAACAATAATTTATTTTCTTAAAATGTGTTTTTGATGTTTTGTAATGATTCAGAGTATAGATTTGCAGTAATCGACTCATTCAGTGAGATGTACATCAGCAACAGCAATAGTAATTATAACAATATTTATAACAATAATTATAGCGATAGTAAACCTTATAGTAAAGCTATTCCAAAAATAAACTAAATAAAACTTATCAAAAGCTTTCTTACTTAGATTTCTTTTTCTTCTTCCCCCCCCCCCCCATAGCAGTTAATTGTACAAATGCATCTTAAAAATTAAACCCACTTTCAAGGCCTGCATTATTTATCATTAATAGATTGCTCACACTGTTTAGTGACAGTTTGTTTATAATTTCATGTCTTACCAAATTTATGCAACTGAAAAACTATTTTCACAATTTGTCCGAAATCACAATATTTTTGAAAAAAGTTCATCCTGAATGAGGAATTTGGGGGATTTGAACAAAATCCTATTCTTCTGGTAGTTTTAGGCCCATAAATTTCAAAAAGTTTATTAAAAATGCAAAAAAAAGTTCTCATTAATTTAAAAAATAACTTTAAAATTAACCAAAAATCATGTGACTTCAAAACGCTGCCTGACGTCATACTTTATGATGCTTCAATGTTTACATTCTGTTAGCCTGGTTGGTAAGCAGCAATTCGTTTTAACTTTCGTAATTATTAATCGTTTATGTGATTTCTGAGCATCTTTTTCATCTTATTATCATTCAATATCATTATCACCATTTTCCATTATCATCATTTTCAATTGTTTTCTTTTCATGGCGGTTGTCCAATGTTTTCGTTTCATAGGATCCTGTGGAACGCTAAAGGATAACTTTTGAGAAGTGTTAGCCGTTGTATTAGTGCAAAATGGTACAATACAATATTTATACTACAATTTTTTAACATCGGTCATTATTATAACATAGAAAACCTATTTCGCTGATTCAAGAAGCAAAGCAAAGCACAAAATCGAATGTAAACAACAATTACTTTCGTTTGTTCTCATAAAGAGTGACGTTACGATATATTATACTGCATTTTCTCTATACAGTAAATAGTGTGATGTTAAAATTGTTATAAATCAGTCATTAGATTTCAAATAAAAAAGATGTATGTATTTATTTTCTTACCTTTTCATTTTCTATTAGAATAAAATCAAAAAACGTGCAAATGCTTTGAATGCAGCTAATTCGTCGTGCACGAATCTGAAAATTCATGCTACAGCGGTCAGTATCCCAATATTAAGACTAAAACAATATCACTGGATACCCCTAATTTTTCCAAAAATTGCTAAGATAAAAGGTGACATATTACCAATAATAACATAATAATAGTAATGATAAACATAATAATTAATTCGAAAACTTGTTTAATTATCATATTATACAGAAAACTGAGTAACATTTTGTGAAAAAAGCGACTACAAAAATGAAAATTAGGGTTTGTTTACATATAACAATACTTTCGGGCGATCAGGCGAAGCCTATAATTACATATACGTAAAATTAAGTTTAAAAATATAAGCAAGTTTTAAGAATATAAAATTATAAAACACTTCCCACTAAATCATGCAAAGATTTTGGATATCCAATCAACATAAACAAACACCGCGCAGAGATACAGTGCAAGCAATTAGCTTAGCGTCTACAGGATGTACGCATCCGGATGATGTATGCATGCGCTCCAAAGACCATGGACCATGGTATAAATTCGTGCGCATGAGGGATTTAATCGTTTTCGCTTTAAAAAAAAAAAATTAATTCATTATGAATAATGATGAAATAGAATATCTATAATTAAAAAATACTTCTTTTTATTTTAAATATTATCTAAATATTTTATACATTTGGAAAACTTTGGAGATGAAACTTAAAGATGTGGATAAGGATAACGATAAATCCATTTTAACTTTAACAGCTTTTAATAAGCGATACCATGAAGCACTGGGAGCTTTCCATTTCTTAGCTTATCTAGTCTATTTCTTAGCTTATTGGAAAAAATTTGACCGATTTGGAAAGAAAACAATCTTTTACATTTGCAAATGAAAATTACTCCCCCGATATTATTCCAGTTATAATGAAATTCCTTGGAAAATCTCATCCCTTCTGTGAATTACTTTTTGGTGAAGATGTGCTCAGTAAGATTTCCCCACTCGATTGGTGAAAAAGTCACTTTTTCTCAAGTAACACTGGAAAAATTGATCACCTGAACCAGGCACTTACTCAATTGTTTACTGCAAGGGCATCAACTGCTTCTTTAGAGAGGATTTTTTTAACTTATGGATTAGTGCAATCTAAACTTCGAAACACACTTGGAAATGATAAAGCAGCTAAACTTGTTTTTATTTATAAATCATTTAACCACTGTTACTATATAAAATATTGGTTGTAAAATTTTCAGAAAAAAAAATTATTGTGATTACAGCCCTTAGTCTACTTCATCTTTCTAATAAATCTATGTTTGAATGAGTAAAATGTCTAAATTAACATAAAGCATCCTTTATTTAAATTATGATATAGATTATAGATAATTAAAACAAGCAGAAAACCCTATATTGTAAGGTAAGTAATTATTTTCTACTGATTTATGAATTATTCTTGTATATATTTTTTAGTTATATGTATTTTTAATTATATATAAAAAAATAATTAATTGATTTAGACATCTAACTTAACAATTTAATTTGTTTGTATCAAATATTATACTTAGATATATTTAAATTTCAAAAATTCTATTTAAATCAAAGAAATCTGATTTAAATTTAAAAAATCCGATTTTTTTTTTTTTTTTTTTTAATCAAGATTTTTATCAACTCTATAACCCCACAGAATTTTTGCAGGAAGTGTTTGGTCAAATACTTATGTGTGCAGACAGTTTTCAATTTTACCTGGCTATATGAACAGCGAAATAGCTTCATGTTTCAGTGATGAGCTGCAAAATTTGCATGTAATTTGGTAAATGGTCTTTAAAGAAAGCCATAAAATTGAATTATTTTGTTTTGCGGACAAATAATTTGTATTGTGGAAAATATTTTTGAAATATTTATAATTAGCAGTGAAATAATTTTATATTTCAATATAAGGGCGCTAAATGACATATTTCAATGTAAATAACCTTGAAAAAATGGTTGAGTTTCATCGATTTGCAGCAAAATAAGCCTATTTCCAAAATTTTGCTTCATTTTGGACTGTTGGGGGCAAAATGCTTGTACATTTCAGTAAGAAGTTACAATATTATTGCATATTTTGGTAAACCTCTTTGAATGAAGGAAACTTTTTTGATTGGCAAAGAAATAATCATGAATTTTTGCAATTATTTGTTATTAAACTTAAAATTTGTCAGTCTGTGGCGAATGGTTCTGCATTTCAATAATAAGCCACAAACTTATCATGGATTTAAGAAATAGATTAGGGGGAAAAAATTATTGATTAGAGCGATAAAATAAACTCTTATTTCTGTAATTAATTATCATGAAGCATAAAGTTTCTCAATAAGTGGCAGTATGATGCCATATTTTATTATGCCACAAAATTATCGCTCATTTCAAAAAATAATTTTGAAAAAAGAGCAAATTTTATAGATAATTTTATTTTATTATAGAGTGATTTGAAAATCTTTATATTTAACCAACCCACATCTGTAGTTATGTTATTTTACAATTGTTTTGTTCTTATCTTTAAAATGTATTTCAAAATTGCTTTGTACATTTTGGTTAATTGTTCAGAAAGTATTTTTAATTTTCAGAAATTTACTGTAAGCCATTTTCACCCCTGATTACACGCAAATTTTGCAGACAGATTACGAAATTTTAAAAGCCTGTCACATACAGCTATAAAACTTTCTGCCACTGGGATCTATACAGTCAGCAGCAAAAGTATTCAAGCACTAGCAGAATTATTGGCTAGTGCTTGGATACTTTTGTTGCCGATTGTATATTCTCTTTAGAAATTAGTTTTAAAAAGTTTTTTTTAAATAAAGTTGAAATTTTATATGAGGTTTTTCTCTAAGATTTTCAATAATGCTAATTTTGTGGACTTATTAAAGACTTTTATTATTATTATTATTATTATTATATGTATAAACTGGGTGTTAGATAAAGATTATGACCATGAACTTTCAGAGTCTTTCTCAGAACTAGAGTTCATGAGGTTACCTAAATCAAAATTACTACCTGAGTTAGAAAAAGATTGATGTATCATCAGGGTTAGAAATAAGCAGTCGTTAGTCGTATTTTGCGACCAGTTTTTTCATTTTGATGCCTAGAATTCCAATCATAGGTGCCATATTTGATGCCTGGATTTTTTCCTCATCATATCTAATAATTTTCCCAATCCCATCAGACAGCAAACAAGTCTATTTCACCTATTTCACAAGTCTATTAAATTGTGGTGGAATGGTGTATCTTCTGGGTGAAGAATGAATTTGCGATTTTAAATATGTATGTTTAATATTGTCAATGTAATTACATTCATTACATAAATATTTTTTATATAATCTTGCATATAATATTTACAAGTTGATTCTTTATTATTATTATTTTTTTAAATATACATATTTAATTATAGATGGCACCTAGATTTTTAATTTGGGCGCCTAAAAAATTTAATCCAGGCGTTATTTTGACGCCTAGTTTCAAAATTCTTATTTCTACCACTGTGTATCATTATTTCTCAAATGAATATTTTAAAAAACAGATACAAGCTCAGTAGGATAGCAGTGCATTAATTTTTCAATATATTCCTCTTTATATATATGTTGATGTTACAAATGTTTTATAACTGTAATCATAGAAAGTTGTTGTTGAAGGAACATTCAAAATTCTGATTAACAACTATAGATTTCTTGTATTATATTAATTTTCTCCTTCTCGAACAATTTGCTCGAAACATATTTGACATTACTATAAATAACTATTAACCGTATTATTGTGACTAATGAAAGATATACTTAAATATGTTGTGTAAATAATTTACTAAAAAAAAAAAAAATGCGTTTTTGGCATTGAAAAATTCCCAGCCCTTATCACTAACTTCTTGTTATACCAGATTTTGGGCATCCGTCAGGGTTGGCAAAAACCAGGTTTTTTTTTTAATTAATTTTTTGTTTAAACCAGATTTTTATTAATATATGTTTTCCAGTTACATTATACATATTTGTAAATAAAATTGTCACTTTAAAAAGTAATTAATATTCCAACATCAATTATCACTTCATCTAAAAATGATTTAAATTATTGATAACAAATAGGGATGAGATTTTTCAGCTTTTTTTGTAAGTTGATTTTCTTTCTGTAACAATGTATACAAGAAACAAAGTTTGTACTTTCAGACATGAAATTCTCTTATGTCTCATCTAATTAAAATCGTTTTCACATAGTCATGTTAATAAAACATTTATTTATTTTTATGTTCAAAAATAAAACAATCAAATAATTTATTTCTGTAACACAGGCTTTTGCTACCTGAATTCTTATATTTTGCTTTAATGTTTATCTTTTTCATAAAGTTTTATTTATTTTTACACTTTTGTCGATATCTCATCCTTGAGGTAAAGAACTGTTAAATATAAAAGTGCATTTTATTATAACTTAATTCTTTTATATTCAGAACTTCTAAAAATATTCCATAGTTGTAGTATTCAGTTTTCATTAAAATGACGTAAAGGCTGATAACAGGATGACATTTTTTTTTTTTTTTTTCTTTTAATAGTGAATGTTAAACCTAACATGCCTTTCCTACAATTTAATGATAACAAATTAACTTAATAACAATAAAATTCTTAATTTAATGAATTAGGGAAAAATTTAAAAAACTCCAATACAATAAAAAAGAGTCATAGGAAGAGATTTAAGAAAAAGGTGTACTTTTGGATTATGTAATGTAATATTGCAATCCATATGAAAATTGCATATTGAATAGAATTTACATTTAATATAAATAAAATTAGAAGTTTTATAGCTTTTATTGAAACTAAATTTTATATTTTAAGAAAACACTCTTCATCGGATTTAGAATCTTTTGCGATTAGAATTATTTCAACATTTTTCAATACTTGGATATTAAAATTTTTAATGTCATTTCCTTAATTCTAGTGCTCTTACATTTTAATAAAATAATTCATGTAATTTTTACTTTATATCTTGTACAGAATAAATGTGCTTTCCATTATTTATTTTACGTTTCACTACATTTAGCCTTAGATCCTTTCATTTATTATTTTATAAGATAATTAATATAAATTTGCTAAATTTATTAAATAAATTTATTACATTATCATATTATATAAATTTATTAAATTTAATATAATCTATAATTTCTAGATATTTTTTTTCTCCATATATAATAAATTTAATAAAACCAGCCAATTATGCAATAAATCACATAACTAAAACCTTCTCTGAAGAAAAATTACAATTGAAATAAACTGAATTAAAAGTAAAAGCTGTTTACATAAAAATAATTTATAAATTTCAGTTAAAAAAAGGAGCAATAGAATAAAAATTTTGAATTTTTTGGAAAGGAAAAAAAAAATAAAAATACCAGTTGGTTTAAACCATAGGTTCTCAACGGGGGGCGGTACCACCCCCAGGGAGCGCTGGAGGCTGCTGAGAACTTGCTTTGTGTAGTAGGGGGGGGGGCGATATAAGCACGTTTTAGTATTCAAACTAAATATTTAAAATTTCGCATGTGTTATATTTTTCACTTCTTAAGGGGGCGTCAGCTCTAAAACGCTTGAGAATTACTGGTTTAAACTGTGCCAACCCTGGCGTCAGTCCAGGATCATAGACAATTTTTACTTTGCTGCAGATAGATATATAAATTCCTACTAAGACTTTAATTATAAAACTTTGATTACTACAAATGTTCACATAAATTATGGCATTGAAACATAATTTATGTGAAAATATTAATTAGAAAAGTTTCTTAAGATAAGTGCATTACTTTATCGTAGAATTTAATTTTTGAAAATAGAAATTAAACTTAAAAAAAAAAAAAAAGAGAGAGATATACCATAATCCATGACTTGAGTGCTAATTACCTCTCTTATATCTTGAGTATTGTATTACTTATCTTGAATACTATATAAACACATTTTGAGTTTGTGTATCTAATCATAAATACTATGCGATTTATGTCTATACCGGATGTTATTTAATTACATAAAAAAATATATATGTATATACTCGTCTGATGTGTTGATTGTCTGTGAGTATTAAGAATTGCATTGTGAATTGAATTAAGTTCATTAAATGATTTTTCGTTTATGTTTTGATTAACAAAATAAATTTGAAGTTTTTCAATGCAGTCTATTGCAACTTTATGAGTGAATAATACGTAATTTCTCCAACAGCCGCGTCCCATGTTATTCTATGAGGAAATTTGTTTCTATAATTACTCATCATAAAACACATTTTTTTTAAATTCCGTTTTCACATTCAGAAAATTCACAATCGTGAAATTAGTACTCATTTTATAAAAATTGATTTTTTCAAATTTTTAGTATTTCATTTTGTGGTTAAAAAATGAAAAAATCTGGTGTGAAACAACCACACGACTTCCATTACCCGCTATTACATGTATTATATGCATTTTTGAGAGATAATGTGATCAGAAAACATAAAAGGGACCTAAAGAGAAAATCGTTAGAGCCGTTTTTGAGATACCAACCTTTACAAAAAATCAATTATTGACCGGAAAAAAATAATTACATACAAAAGCATATTTAAAAGTGAGTTAAAATGGCGAGTTTGAAAAAAATCCGTACAACCGTTTTTAAAGGAACGCCTTTGCGAGGCCTGAACTTGAGCTATTTATACAGGACGCCTATCAATTTTCCTGAACTAACCAACTATATCATTCGAAAGGACATCTAATAGAGTGTTTATATAGCAAGTTTGAAAAAAATCGTTAGAGCCGTTTTTGAGATACGGACTTACGGTCCCACTTCCGGTTTCCGATGTCCCACTTCCGGTTAAACTCAATTATTGACAGGAAAACAATAATTACATACAAAAGCATATTTAAAAGTGAGTTAAAATGGCGAGTTTGAAAAAAATCCGTACAACCGTTTTTAAAGGAACGCCTTTGCGAGGCCTGAAATTGAGCTATTTATACAGGCCGCCTATCAATTTTCCTGAACTAACCAACTAGTATCATTCGAAAGGACATCTAATAGAGTGTTTATATAGCAAGTTTGAAGAAAATCGTTTGAGCCGTTTTTGAGATACAGACTTACGGTCCCACTTCCGGTTTCCGATGTCCCACTTCCGGTTTTTCAATTTTCACCAAAATTTGGAAATTTCATCTGTACACCAGACGTATTTCAATTCTAAAGTTTCGTAGATCTATCTTTATTAGTTTCTGAGCTATAATAGCCAGAAGATTCTCCACATACATACATACATACATACACACACACATACATACACACTGACCAATTGCCAAAAACTACTTTTTTGGACTCAGGGGACCTTAAAACGTGTAAATCAGGTGAAAACCCGATATCGAATTTTCAGACCGAATACAATACTTCCATTACCTACGGTAGTAGGGTAATGGAAGTAAAAAATGCAATTTGTGAAAATTTGAATTTTTGAACTCTTAATATATAAAAATTTTGAAAAATCAATTTTTTCGAAAATAAGTACTAATTTAATGGTTGGGAATTTTCTGTTCTGTCATGTTTTTTTTAACAGTGTTATTTAATTTCACTAGTAAGAATGACTGTTTCATTGGATTGTTTCGAGAATATTCATTGACTATTAATTTTTGTGGCTCCAAAAATGGTTTTATTGAACCGTTTCCTAAATATTCATTAAATGACATGCATTTGCCAATTAGAACCTGTTCGCATCTTTAAGAATTACTTTCTACATGCAAAAATGCCGACAGCTTTTGTAATGACATCATTATAGGCTCAATATTCATTAGATAAAGTGCATTTGTAGATTAGAACCTGCTCGTGTCTTTAAAAATTCTTTTTTATATGCAGAATTTACGACAAGTCTTAAGACAGTATCATTACGGCTTTATCTGCAAGCTGAATATTCATTAAATAAAGTGCATTCATTGACTAGAACCTGCTAATGTAATTTCTATATGCAAAAATATCAACTTTCATGACAATATCATTATGGGCTCTATCCTTACTGACTGAATACCCATTAAATGAATTGCATTCATCAACTAGACTCTTCTTATTAAGAATTATTTTTTACATGCAGAAATGTCAACAACTTTCATAATATCATTACGGAATCTATTTACAGGCTGAATATTCATTAAATAAAGTGCATTCATTGACTAGAACCTGTTCATGTCTTTAAGAATTACTTTTCACATGCAGAAATTTTGACAATTTTCATAACAATATCATTACGGGCTGAATATTCATTAAAGTGCATATTCGTCGACTAGAACTTGCTCCTGTCTTTCAGAATTACTTTTTACACACAAAAAAGGCCGACAGGTTTTGAAACATCATCATTACAGGCTGAATATTCATTAAATAAAGTGCATTCGTTGATTAGAACCGGCTCGTGTCTTTAAGAACTTTTTTTTACATGCAGAATTTTCAACAAATTTCATAACTATCATTACGGCCTTTATCTACGAGCTGAATATTCATTAAATAAAGTGCATTCATCAACTAGAACCTGCTTATGTCTTTAAGTATTACTTTCTACACGCAAAAATGTCGAGAACTTTCATAATATCATTACAGCCTGAATAGTCAGTAAATAAAATGCATTCATGGATTAGAACGTGCTTATTTAAGAATTACTTTCTACTTGCAAAAATGCTAACTTTCATAGCATTATCATTACTATCTCTATCATTAGCTTCTTTTGAAATATTTTCTATGATGATAGGTCAAAACCTTTCTGTTTTTGCTCATTAAGAATATATAATTTTCATAAATATCTCCAAAATAAAGTCACAGAAAGACCAAAAAGGGAAGTTTGTAACTAGATGTTATAACAAACCTATATATCAATTTGCAATGTTCTGCACCCAACCATTTTAAATTTGTGCAAGATACACATACATGTGTAGATACAGACATTATGAAAAATCATCTAATGCTGTAGATATCTCTAAAACGAGAGCTCGTATTAACGCCGAAGTTACAGATGTACAAATAGACATCATGACAGTCAAAATATAAATTTTCAAATTCTACAATCATTCATTTTTGAGCTATGCAAGATACAAAACCAATTTTGCAAATTGGGATTACAATATACAGAAGTCAAAACAGAAATCATCCTACCTTTCCTATGTTTTAATTTTTTGAGCAAATGATCAGTAACCTTTAAAAAGGAATGATATCAATACAAAAAACCCTTAATGGGTTAAAAGCTTGTGACGCAGCTACTTTATGGCAATAAGAAACTGAAATATAGGTCTTAAAAATAATGATATCAAATTTTAAGTGACACTTTGGTGTTATTCATGAAAAACGGCAGTTTTTCCAGTGACGCAAGCGGAAGGATAAACTGAACGCTGCGAACTCATATATACGGCTAGTTTGACATCAAAGAGATTTGTAAAAGCCGACACTTAATATCTCAGCAAATATGCCATATTTTGTTCTGATCTTTTCAAAATAGTCTTTTATCTTCGGTCTTAATCTATCCTGAAAATTTTACATTTCTACATGCAGTATGTTTTGAGATCTGAATCTCAATTTACAGCCAAAAAGGGAAAACGATTGGTGTAATGTAATGGACTGAATTCTGAAAAATATCTCTAAAACAGCTCGAAGGATTTTCATATAATTAATATATGTTGTTAATAGGATCTTTCTGAATCTAGTAATGTTTTCGTTTTTTCCAGGAAAACTCTTGTTTTTTATAAAAGTTGTTTTAAAAATGGAACTATATTACTCCGCCAATTGCATGCTTTCCTTCGGCGAAAACGTCGTGATATGGTTTTTACTAGCAAGGCTTGAGAAGGCCATGTTGGTTGGTTGACCAACGTGAATGCAGTCAATGAATTATTTAAACTTTCCTTTTTTTAATGCAAAAATACTTTATTACATTTTTTATATATTTATTGTATATATGCTAAGTCAAATTCACTTAAATATATTTTCTCTTCTGCTATGAAAAATATTTTTGATTTCAAAATTTCATATTTAGTCAAAAGATTATTTAGATAACATTTTAAATAAGGAAGTATTTTGTAATTTTAGATATTCCATTTTATCATAATAATGATGATTTTATGATTTTTTAAAGCAAAAAATTTTTAATCATTCATAAAAATCGATTTTATTGTAGCTCAATGATTTGCGATTCCTATTCATGTGTCCTTCCTCACAGGAAATGGAAAAAAACAGCAAATGGTGTTTTGGCGCCATCTTTTGTTTTTAATTTAAATTAAAACATACACTTTTGTAAATATATTGTGTATATATATATATATATATATATATATATATATATATTTAAAAATTAAAAATCTCTTTTTAAAATACAGTTAGTTTATTCATATATTTACTTTTCAGACTTTAAAATGATACCTATTTTAAATATTAGCACAATCAAACTAATTTTTTTATTATTATTTAAAGCTATAATGACTAGGGAATGAAAGGAGGGATAAATACACTGTATATTTAAAAAAAAAAAAAAAAAAAAAAAAAAACATGAAAATAGAATTAAAATTCATGAAAAATGTGTCAAATAGCAATTATTAAAAAACACGTCAAAATAAATAAATGACATATTTACTTTGAAACCCATGATTTATTTTAAAAATATAATTCTCTCTTTCATTCTTTCTTTTTTTTTTTTTTTTTTTTTTTTTTTTTAATTAATTAATTTCTGCATGAAAAATTCCATTTCATAACTATATTTAAAACTACAATAAATAAAAAACCCTCCTTTAATTTTAAATATTTATTTCTACATGTTTCTAAGCAATTAAAAGTTTTTTTTTTATAAAGAAAAGTAGCTTAAATATGGGAATGTATGGTTTTATCCTGAAGGTAATAATTTGGCCATCTAGTGGTGCCATCTCGTAGCTTGTAATAAAACCATATACATTCCTATATTTAATTTATTTTTCTTAAAAAAAAAAAAAAAAAAAAAAAAAAGGACACTTTTAATTGCTTAGAAACATGTAGAAATAATTATTTAAAATTAAAGGAGGGTTTTTTTGCTTATTGTAGTTGTAAATATATTTATGAAATGGAATTTTTCATACATAAATTAATTAATTAAAAAAAAAGAAAGAGAGAATTATACTTTTTTAATAAATTATTATGGGTTTCAAAGTAAAGATGTTATTTATTTATTTTGACGTGTTTTTCAATAATTGCTATTTGACACATTTTTCATCAATTTTAATTCTATTTTCATATGTATATATATAGCGTATTTATCCGATCTTTCATCCCCTATCCATTGTTGCTTTAAATAATAATAAGAAAATTAGTTTGATTATATTAATATTTAAAATATGTATCATTTTAAAGTCTGAAAAGTAAATATATGAATAAACTCTAACTGTATTTTAAAAAGAAATTTTTAATTTTTAAAAAGAAATATATATATATAACTTGTATTTTCCATAAAACTTAAGCTTAACTTGTATTTTACTTATTAACTTGTATTAACTTTAGCTTAACTTGTATTTTCCATAATTTTTTTCTCCAAATGATTTTATCTGATTTTTAAAATTATAGAAATGTAGAGCTTAATTTATTTTTTGTCTATTTTTTTCCACCAAATATTTTTATGAAATAATTTTTACCTGCACTTTTGATGAAAGTTTAAATTGTGAATATTTGAGCTTAGCCTCAAAAGGGAAAAGAAAATAAATAAATTTCCATTTTTAACATTAACTTGATTTTTTTAAATTGTTTAATTTGCATTTGTAATTCTCTAAAAAGAAACTTGCAAAATGTAAATTACGTAATTCTAACTTAAATTTGAAATTTCCCACTTATTATTATTATTATTTTAAAGAGTTTGAGAATCCCACTCAATATTTTTTTCTAGTGCGAAGCTTCTCCATTTTGTTTCCAAGTGGCAGGCTACTTGAAAATTTGTCGGCATGATAACGTTTGAAATACTGAATTAATTAAAACTAAATTTGTAGTGTGGATTTATCTCAGAAATGTATTTGTTATGTTCATTTGCCAACTTAATCTACCCTCTTGTTTGCCTGTGCCAGCCCACTGAAATTTTCAAATTTACATTAGAAAGGTTCTATGTTAAAACTCCATATATACAAGACTTCATTAATAAATCCATCAAGTCCATTAATAAATTGTAGAATTGAAAAATTGTAGAATTTTGAAAAAAAAAAAAAAAAATGGTGGCAACTTCATTATAAAAGATAAATCAGTTTACCCTTCCTAGGAGCCAGAAGGACTTGTTTTAATTTTTTGATCAATAACCCCTAAAAAGTAATGATATCAGTACAAAAAACCCTTAACGGGTTAAAAGTTTGTGACGCCGCTACTTATGGCTATAAGAATTTGAAATATGAGTCTTAAAAATAATGATATCAAATTTTAAGTGACGCTTTGCAATTAGTTAAAATATACATAGATTTTCTTATTTGATCATTTACTTTCTACTTTTATTTATATTTATAATGCAAACGTAATATTTTTAGCTTCAACATCAGACAGATATATAAAATACACTCACTGATGCTTTTTAATTCACATTTCAAATTAAAAATAACAGTTTTAAAAGGAATGATATAAAAATTCCAGTGGCGCCTCGGTGTTATTTTAAAAGATTTGTTTTTAGATTCCATTAAAATTACTTTTGTTTTGTCTAATAAAGTATATTTACATATTGAAACAGTGCTTTTAATTTTCAAATATACTGTCAAATAATTATACTTTCACTGAGTTTGTATTATAAAGTAAAATTATTTATTTCAATAAATTGATTTATCTTTTGCGTCACGCTATCCAAAACTGCAAGTAAAATCTGTGTAAATATTTTCCTTACGTCACACTACCTCTTTGCGCAAATTTTGACTCAGCTGGATACTATGATAATGATACTATGTTTTGGATAGCGTGATGCAAAAGATAAATCAATTTATTGAAATAAATAATTTTACTTTATAATACAAACTCAGTGAAAGTAAAATTATTTGACAGTATATTTGAAAATTAAAAGCACTGTTTCAATATGTAAATATACTTTATTAGACAAAACAAAAGTAATTTTAATGGAATCTAAAAACAAATCTTTTAAAATAACACCGAGGCGCCACTGGAATTTTTATATCATTCCTTTTAAAACTGTTATTTTTAATTTGAAATGTGAATTAAAAAGCATCAGTGAGTGTATTTTATATATCTGTCTGATGTTGAAGCTAAAAATATTACGTTTGCATTATAAATATAAATAAAAGTAGAAAGTAAATGATCAAATAAGAAAATCTATGTATATTTTAACTAATTGCAAAGCGTCACTTAAAATTTGATATCATTATTTTTAAGACTCATATTTCAAATTCTTATAGCCATAAGTAGCGGCGTCACAAACTTTTAACCCGTTAAGGGTTTTTTGTACTGATCATATGTACAGTAAAAATAAAAAAAATTCTCTGCAATCAACGTATTTGAACTGAATGAGGAACAAAAAATCACTATTATTATTTGAACGTAAACAAACTCAGGCGAAAACGGCGAGATGTTTATCTCTGTTTGAGAGAAAAAAAAATAAGCAGTCTTACCTTTCTTTTTTTTTTTTTTTTTTTTTTTTTTTAATCATATTTCGATTACTCTTAAACATTTCTTTTTTTTTTTTTACGTAAATGAACGAAATAAAACTATTATGCACATAAAATAAATTTCGTATGAAAGGTAATTAAGGGTTAAAATTTTAGAAAATAATGATAGGTTTCATCTAACAGAATTGAATGAATGTGGAGAAGAAAAAAAAAATGCGTGAAATGAAAAATTACATTAGATGTCAAATTTGACGACCAGCATAAGAATACCTGGATTGAAGCGATAACATCTAACTGACAAAAATATACAATGTGTTATAAAATTTCTCAAAGTTTATGAAACTAGAAAAAATAATTAAAACATTTGTGTTAAAATGTAACATTTTAGTTAAAATGGGCAAAGCAAATACTGTGTTATGTTATTATAAAAATTAAAACTTGAAAAAATATACGACAACCAAAAATAATATTAGAATAAAATTATGTTTTTATGCTTAGGTATCTAAGACGTACAACCAACTCCCTTTCTGTATAAGTGATTGTACATGATTATTTAAGAATGCCTGGTAAGTATAATAAATAAAACATTGAACCTTGTGTTCATGACTAACAAATTTTGTTAGGTTTACATGAAAGTCAATGTACATAATATCCGAAAAAAATGAGAAAAGAAATATGTAAATTTGGAAAATTGTGTGTTAAATTTACTTAGGACACTTGCATGCAACAAGATACGGCCAGTATAGATTCATAAAATATATTATGTACTGGATTTACATATTGTCCTGAATACATACAGTGTTACAAAATGAAAAATGTTGGAGATACAATTTATGTAGTATGTACCTATGCGTTGTGGGAAAGATCTTTTTATAGAAACAATCTTAGTAAACAAAAAGAAAAAAAATATATCCCAAATACAAGCAATTCTAATCTATTTCTAAAAAAAAAAATGTTAAATTTAATGTAAAAATTAAATAGTAAAAATGTAAGTTAATTATAGTAATACTCAAATTCAGTGAAGTTCAATGTAAAATCATGCAAGCAAAGACAATCAATGCAGGTCTCCTCACCAAGAAAAATTTGGCCAGTAATTCAAGATAAGGAAAACAGCACTGAATGTCAACAAAACAAGTGCAATTAGGCGCGCTACTAATGCACATTGTGGCACAAAATTACATAAGCTTAAATCCCAACATATTAATTGTTCCTCCTTTAATTTAAGGACAAAAATGAGATGTATAAACCTAAATTATTTTATTTCTTTTATTATTTTAAATGAAAGGATAAATAATGACACTTAGGGAATAAGTGTGTTGTGTTGACATTTAGCTTTTAAGACACAGTGATGAATATTATACAGCCCTAATCTTTAAGAAACCAATTGTAAAAAAAAAAACTTGATTTAATATAACCATGATAAGAATAAAAACCTATTATCTTTAAAATTAAAAAATGAATATCAATCATTTATGTAAAGGTGCTAAAGTTATACATGTAATACACTGAGTAAAAAAAAAAAAACGAAAGAAGAAAAAATCAACTAAATTCTCTAAAATGTATTTTTTTTTAATTTTGCTTCAAAATATGACCTTAAAAATAATGAAAAATATGAATTTATGAAAGAAAGGTATGGGAATACCTGAAATTATCACTCTATCTATTTTATTTATTTATTAATTTTTATGCAATGGCAGTTCCAAGCAGGTTAAAATAAGTGAACAAAAATATATATATATATATATGTGTGTGTGAAAAGATGAGAAATAAGTGTCTAGATATCGACTGATATCAAAAACGAATTTTCGCCGACACATCTCTAAAAGTATATAAAAAAAAAATGTGTATTTCCAACCTACCTGGAAAACACCAACATGAGAAATATCTTCTAGTTCTTAAATTAAAAATATTAATCAAATTCAATTAATAAACAGTGATAATTATTTTGCAATAAAATATATATATAAAACATACAATTAATAATCAATAACGAATTTTATTAAGCAGTTGATTAAAAGATAAGAAATTTACCTCATGGAAAATTCAACACCTCAAACATAATAAATATTGCGATGTTAATGAATTAAAAGAAAAATAAAGATTCGCTAAAATTTTGTAAACATTACATCATTTTATGTAATTACTTAATTCCCTTTTTTTACTTATTTATTTATTATTTTTTTCCTTTATTTTTTTTTAACACATGTATATTCACTGTGATAAATAAACAAATTCAATATTAAATTTAAGCTGTGAAAATAATATGAAAAATTACTTTTACACATCATATAGAACATTAATTTATTCCAACCCCCTTAAATAAAAATTACCAGCAAACAACATTTCAAATTTAGTTAAAACATATGAAATATTTTTTTTTTTTTTTTTTTTTTTTTTTTTTTTTTTTTTTTTTGCATTCTGAATGAAAAATCAAGAAAATTTTTAATTACTGTTTGCATAAATATCAAAATAATTTGCCCTATATAAGATTACCTAAGAAAAAGAAAGTATATAAATATTTTTATTTTATTTTTCCACTATAATAGATATCAAAATTTAAATATGAAGTCTTTAATATGGAAAAATTACTCACTTACAGTGAAGAGTCTTGAAAAATACTTCCTAAAAAATTGATTAAAAATCATGTAAAAATAACTGAATAATTTCGGCAGATACGTTGACTATGTCCCAAACAGTTCGATGCACAAAAAAATGTTCTGATTAGTACTATACACTAATAAACCATGTAAAACCACAATAGTATAAAATATGTCTTTTTAATATACACCAGTATATTAATTTGTGGCAATATCCATAGAAGGTGATGCAGTTTTTTTGTAAGAATTTTTTTTTTTTCTTCACAAGGGATCACCAAGAGTTTATATACTTATAGCTTTTCTCCTTTACCAGTGTATAAACGCATATGACATATGCACGATATATCTGCTGTTGAAAAAATATATATATATATAACGAAAATTAATTTGCAAAACTTTGTTTGCGTGTATGGGTGTAAAAAAAAATCCAGCACTAAAGAGGTATAGCTTCTCCACTGACTTCATTCTAAAAAACTTAAAGTATAGACACGTAAATAAATCAGAGCATCCGAGAGAGCACACAAAAATCACGCACTTCACACAAATCCAACGTGAGGTAAGGAGTAGCGTTTCGGGGTATCCACATATTGAAAAATTTCGCTTCGGCCCGTCTCACCGAATGTCAAGGGTAGAAAAAAAATCACATTCGAGAAATGTAGAGTAGATCGGAAGAAAAGGGTCGCTAGCAGACCTTCCATCCCAGCCGGTAAGGAATCACGTCGATCCGATTGAAGAACTGCAGACACTTCTCGGCGTAAAACTTCGAGCCATTGACGTTTACATGTGATGCGATGATGAGTCAAATTAATCAAACACTTCTCTTCTTTAGTTCATATTAAAAGGTATATCAAAAGTCAGTCATTTATTTTTTAAAATAAAACAGCTGTGATGATATATTAACTGATTTTTTAGTAACTGCCCCTCTCTCTCTATTTTTGATTACAACCACACTGAAGAGGTCTTTGGCACCAATTCTTATAATAAAGTTTTTGCGCTAAAGTTCCCATGGAAATTTCTCTCAAGCAAGCAAGATGAATAACCGCAATACACCAGGAAAATAGATAAAGAAGGCCGTAAATAAAAACAATCTTCTTAACTGACAGCACTTTATTTTCAAATCAAACATCACAGCTATGGGTTAAAAAATATTCGATAGTTCAATTAACAAGATACATAACAATTATTGTCTTTGAGACATTCAGGTGGTGTAAAACAAATTTTCAGGTAGAGAGAGAGATCTATTTGATTACGTGTTAATTAAGTCAGATTAGGAGCGGATTCTCAAGTTGACTCTATTGCCATTAAGATCAGACTGATGAATTACGCCAAAATTATTAAAACAGTGCCAAACTTTCCCGCCAAAGCTAATCCTTTGTTTGTAGAATAATTTAATATAAATATTTTGAATTTAGTAAGTTCGTTACAGCAGTTTATGCCAAGTTTTATCGCCAGAAGACCGTTATTTAAGGGAGACACTCAGACTAGGATTTATTGCACATCCTGTGATAAAAAAAAACTAAATTACCCTTTAATGATATCATAATGTAAATTATAGCCTAATTTATTTATAACAAAGTTGACTTGAGCAATTTTAGAAGAATGAAAATGTAATTATGTATACAACGGCTAATAAATAAAATAATATTTTTTTTATATTTTATTTATTAAATGATTTAGGAAAGATCATTATTCTGAGAGATGTCATTTAAAAAGAATATGTTTTTTGTTCTCAGATGATTTATTAATAGCATAAGGGATAAAGTATTATTAGAATTAAGATATTTATTATAGACAAAAGCGAATAAATAAAAGTAATTTAGAATTTCGTTATCTATTTTTATTAGCCATTTAATTTATTGAAAATATAATAATTACTTATTGCCTTTATTTAAAGTTATAATTAAAACTCATATATGTGAAGGAACGACTTCACATATTTCTCCCCATCGACGAGGAAAAAAAAAAAAAAGAATCGTCAAAATGGACGAAAATTATAAAAATATAGAACGCTCTCTCTCACCTTCACAACAGTGGAATACAATTCCAAAAATTTCTGCATACCATTGTGGAACATGTAAAGTAGCCTTTTGTTAAACAATAAAAAAAATTGTGGCATATAACAATAAATTTGAAAAAATCAATAATAATAATGACAGTTATGGAACAATGAGACATATTCAATCATCGTGATGCTAAAGTGACATTCTGAAACAAATTACATAATCAATAAATTATATAAATATGATATATAAAATGTGTAAAATATTAAAAATAATCATTCATTACAGTGTATGTATGGTTGATAATAAGGAAAAGGAAATCAGTAACCAGAAATATGAAAAACAATTACATTTGTATTTTGTTAATTTTCAAGAAAAATTTAATATTGCATTAATATGAAAAAAAAAATATATATAAACATTTTTGATTAAAAAGGACCATTATCGTACACGTGAAAAATTAAATTCCAACAAAGTGAGCCAGAGAGTGTATAATAGAACAATAGCTATGACAGATATGATGGTTTTGTGATGCCTAACTGAACATAGCGTACTGAACAATATGTGAAAAGCAGAAGAGGCTTTATGTTGTGCAAAAATCACAACCCGCATTCTGCAAAGTGACATAATGAAATGTCCCTTGTATGTGTAAAAATGTGTAGAGAAAAAAAAATCTAGCCCTATGTCAGAATAAAAGCGCACATGTAAGAGTTCAAGAAATAATTTTTATTTTATTTTATTTTAACTTTTATTTATTTTTATGCCTTCTAATTTATTTTCCTTTGCATAAATTTATGAATCAATTTTATTTCAATAGATTCTGTTGGTCAAAAAAAAAATTAAAATTTACTCGTATGAAATAATTTCCTTTACCTGAACAAAATTTTAATATATGAATTAGCATTTGAATTTCTCAAAAAAAAATATGATCTCAATAAAAAGTTAATTTTTAATGCATAAACTCTGAGTATACCTGAAATAGGTAAGAAGAATACAACTCATAAAAATTGTCGAAAACAGCAAAAAAAAAAAAAAAATCTAAATACACTATTGTTTTATAATTACAATTGAACTATTATTTTATCGAGCCCAATTAATATTCAATATCTTTCTTAAAAAGGATACTGTATGTTATACAGATAATTCCATAATACTGCTCAGTAAGAAATAGTCTTTAAAAAAAAGAAGAGTGAACCAGCCACATACTTCTGCACAGACTACTTCTTACAACGCACAGATGATTTCAAGGCCATTTATTAAAATACATCTGTGGTGCAAACTTTCCAAAAAGGAATTATTTTAATTAAGAAATTTTAGAAAATTAAATATTTAATTTAAGCTGAACGAAAACTCTCTGCAAGAGTTCTTACTCTTTAGACAAGAAACATTTTTTTGTAAAAAACAAAATTTTAAAACGTACAAACTATGTACGGAAATTTCACTTTTTATGTATTTCTTTGAAAAACAAATAGGCTCTAAAAACATAACAGAATTTGCTGCAAGTTGACAAAAAAATATTTATTTACTTTTGTGTACGTGTGTATTATTATATATTGTAACTAGTGTTATTTGTATAAAGTCTATGTAAAATTTAATAAAAGAAAATGTAATTATCTCCACATGTGAACCAATGAAGTAGCAACTAAATAGGTCAGATAAAATTTTGTGAGTGTGTGTGTGTCAAACATTGGGTTGTGAGGCCAAGTTTGAGAATAATGAAGAAAAGCATGGAAAACATGCATGGAATACTATTGGATAAATTTGCATTATGACTGACAAACTGAGAAACCAGCCAATAATACAATAAATTTCTGACCCAAAAGAAAACATATACAGGAACACATGTAGAAACATAGGGAAAAAAATATTCTTTTTGGTGTGTGTGTGTGTGTGAGAATAATTAATTATAAAGTGTTTGCAAACGTTAAAATAACTGATCATGTTATTCAAATGAGATAAAAAAATATAGTGTGAATTTGTTAAAAAAATGCATCTTGTGAAAGAGGTGATGTGTTCACGCATAGTAGCAAACGAAACTTTGACAACCAATGAAAATATAATTAGGAAAAATATACAATCCAAATATTTCCAAAAGTCACATACATCCTCATGTTATTTATTTAAAATTTAGTAAGTAATTTTATATCAATATCTTTTTATTTATTATTATTTTCATTATTTTAATTATTTATTTTTGTCACCCGAAATATTTATCAAACATGTGTTAATGAATTATAAGTGTACTTGAAAGCCAATAAAACATAACCTTCCAAAATTGTTGTGAAAGTGTGAAATCCCCTACACAATTACAAGTGTTGAATCCAATATAATGGTCAAAATCCATAGATTATAGAAGTCATTAATATATTGACAACCAGAGCAACACAATTGTGCTTAAAGGGTATATGTGTATATGTGTAATTAAAACATATATAATCCAACGGGTGATATGTTATAATATTTAAACAATATTGTAAAAAAATGAATATCAACTGAAATAATTTGAACTATTAAAAATTTAGTATATGTCTGTAAGTGTTCCAAGAAATATTAAAATTGAAAAAATTAAAAAAAAAATGCCACAAAAAATAAATTCCCATAGCCGCAGATGAAAGCGCTAAAATTGCGAATTTAACGTGCACAGAAAATTATAAACAAAAAGTAAAAGCAAAAAGTCATGACTAAAATAACAGTATTATCTACTGAACTGAGCATATATGAACTGAAATGAGCTGAGCTGAGCTGAGCTGAGCTGAGGCCTCAAAAATTTAAGAAAATGCGCATAAAGTAAATATATAAATAGCTTCAAAGGCTATAAAATTGCTCAGCAAAATAATAATATAAAAACTCGAGTACAAGAAGTGTAATCTCACTTCAAAAAGGTGAATAAAGAGAATTTCACCAAATCAGCTGATAAAAAGAACAGTAAAATAAATCTGTTCACACATGTGCCATAAAATGTTTTTCTCTTTTCTTCTTTTTTTAAAAAAATAACTGCAACTATTCAGCAGTGGGCCCAATTCGATGTTAAAGTAAGCTTACTATATATCTTGTTGTCATAATTATTTGCTATCAATAGTAATAAAATATTCCCATATATATATGATAGACATACTGACATAAACACCAATAAACAAACATGAAACAGTGAATAAATGCGATAAAAATATATCATGTGTACAGTAAAAATAAAAAAATTTCTCTGCAATCAACGTATTTGAAAATGAGGAACAAAAAATCACTATTATTATTTGAACGTAAACAAACTCAGGCGAAAACGGCGAGATGTTTATCTCTGTTTGAGAGAAAAAAAAATAAGCAGTCTTCCCTTTTTTTTTTTTTTTTTTTTTATCATATTTCGATTACTCTTAAACATTTCTTTTTTTTTTTTTTTTACGTAAATGAACGAAATAAAACTATTATGCACATAAAATAAATTTCGTATGAAAGGTAATTAAGGGTTAAAATTTTAGAAAATAATGATAGGTTTCATCTAACAGAATTGAATGAATGTGGAGAAGAAAAAAAAAATGCGTGAAATGAAAAATTACATTAGATGTCAAATTTGACGACCAGCATAAGAATACCTGGATTGAAGCGATAACATCTAACTGACAAAAATATACAATGTGTTATAAAATTTCTCAAAGTTTATGAAACTAGAAAAAATAATTAAAACATTTGTGTTAAAATGTAACATTTTAGTTAAAATGGGCAAAGCAAATACTGTGTTATGTTATTATAAAAATTAAAACTTGAAAAAATATACGACAACCAAAAATAATATTAGAATAAAATTATGTTTTTATGCTTAGGTATCTAAGACGTACAACCAACTCCCTTTCTGTATAAGTGATTGTACATGATTATTTAAGAATGCCTGGTAAGTATAATAAATAAAACATTGAACCTTGTGTTCAAGACTAACAAATTTTGTTAGGTTTACATGAAAGTCAATGTACATAATATCCGAAAAAAATGAGAAAAGAAATATGTAAATTTGGAAAATTGTGTGTTAAATTTATTTAGGACACTTGCATGCAACAAGATACGGCCAGTATAGATTCATAAAATATATTATGTACTGGATTTACATATTGTCCTGAATACATACAGTGTTACAAAATGAAAAATGTTGGAGATACAATTTATGTAGTATGTACCTATGCGTTGTGGGAAAGATCTTTTTATAGAAACAATCTTAGTAAACAAAAAGAAAAAAATATATCCCAAATACAAGCAATTATAATCTATTTCTGAAAAAAAAAATGTTAAATTTAATGTAAAAATTAAATAGTAAAAATGTAAGTTAATTATAGTAATACTCAAATTCAGTGAAGTTCAATGTAAAATCATGCAAGCAAAGACAATCAATGCAGGTCCCCTCACCAAGAAAAATTTGGCCAGTAATTCAAGATAAGGAAAACAGCACTGAATGTCAACAACACAAGTGCAATTAGGCGCGCTACTAATACACATTGTGGCACAAAATTACATAAGCTTAAATCCCAACATATTAATTGTGCCTCCTTTAATTTAAGGACAAAAATGAGATGTATAAACCTAAATTATTTTATTTCTTTTATTATTTTAAATGAAAGGATAAATAATGACACTTAGGGAATAAGTGTGTTGTGTTGACATTTAGCTTTTAAGACACAGTGATGAATATTATACAGCCCTAATCTTTAAGAAACCAATTGTAAAAAAAAAACTTGATTTAATATAACCATGATAAGAATAAAAACCTATTACCTTTAAAATTAAAAAATGAATATCAATCATTTATTTAAAGGTGCTAAAGTTATACATGTAATACACTGAGTAAAAAAAAAAAAAAACGAAAGAAAAAAAAATCAACTAAATTCTCTAAAATGTATTTTTTTTTAATTTTGCTTCAAAATATGACCTTAAAAATAATGAAAAATATGAATTTATGAAAGAAAGGTATGGGAATACCTGAAATTATCACTCTAATTATTTTATTTATTTATTAATTTGTTATGCAATGGCAGTTCCAAGCAGGTTAAAATAAGTGAACAAAAAAAATATATATATATATATGTGTGTGAAAAGATGAGAAATAAGTGTCTAGATATCGACTGATATCAAAAACGAATTTTCGCCGACACATCTCTAAAAGTATATAAAAAAAAATATGTGTATTTCCAACCTGCCTGGAAAACACCAACATGAGAAATAACTTCTAGTTCTTAAATTAAAAATATTAATCAAATTCAATTAATAAACAGTGATAATTATTTTGCAATAAAATATATATAAAAAACATACAATTAATAATCAATAACGAATTTTATTAAGCAGTTGATTAAAAGATAAGAAATTTACCTCATAGAAAATTCAACACCTCAAACATAATAAATATTGCGATGTTAATGAATTAAAAAAAAATAAAGATTCGCTAAAATTTTGTAAACATTACATCATTTTATGTAATTACTTAATTCCCTTTTTTTACTTATTTATTTATTATTTTTTTCCTTTATTTTTTTTTTTAACACATGTATATTCACTGTGATAAATAAACAAATTCAATATTAAATTTAAGCTGTGAAAATAATATGAAAAATTACTTTTACACATCATATAGAACATTAATTTATTCCAACCCCCTTAAATAAAAATTACCAGCAAACAACATTTCAAATTTAGTTAAAACATATGAATTTTTTTTTTTTTTTTTTTTTTTTTTTGCATTCTGAATGAAAAATCAAGAAAATTTTTAATTACTGTTTACATAAATATCAAAATAATTTGCCCTATATAAGATTACCTAAGAAAAAGAAAGTATATAAATATTTTTATTTTATTTTTCCACTATAATAGATATCAAAATTTAAATATGAAGTCTTTAATATGGAAAAATTACTCACTTACAGTGAAGAGTCTTGAAAAATACTTCCTAAAAAATTGATTAAAAATCATGTAAAAATAACTGAATAATTTCGGCAGATACGTTGACTATGTCCCAAACAGTTCGATGCACAAAAAAATGTTCTGATTAGTACTATACACTAATAAACCATGTAAAACCACAGTAGTGTAAAATATGTCTTTTTAATATGCACCAGTATATTAATTTGTGGCAATATCCATAGAAGGTGATGCAGTTTTTTTGTAAGAATTTTTTTTTTTTCTTCACAAGTGATCACCAAGAGTTTATATACTTATAGCTTTTCTCCTTTACCAGTGTATAAACGCATATGACATATGCACGATATATCTGCTGTTGAAAAAAAAAATATATATATAACGAAAATTAATTTGCAAAACTTTGTTTGCGTGTATGGGTGTAAAAAAAAATCCAGCACTAAAGAGGTATAGCTTCTCCACTGACTTCATTCTAAAAAACTTAAAGTATAGACACGTAAATAAATCAGAGCATCCGAGAGAGCACACAAAAATCACCCACTTCACACAAATCCAACGTGAGGTAAGGAGTAGCGTTTCGGGGTATCCACATATTGAAAAATTTCGCTTCGGCCCGTCTCACCGAATGTCAAGGGTAGAAAAAAAAATCACATTCGAGAAATGTAGAGTAGATCGGAAGAAAAGGGTCGCTAGCAGACCTTCCATCCCAGCCGGTAAGGAATCACGTCGATCCGATTGAAGAACTGCAGACACTTCTCGGCGTAAAACTTCGAGCCATTGACGTTTACATGTGATGCGATGATGAGTCAAATTAATCAAACACTTCTCTTCTTTAGTTCATATTAAAAGGTATATCAAAAGTCAGTCTTTTATTTTTTAAAATAAAACAGCTGTGATGATATATTAACTGATTTTTTAGTAACTGCCCCTCTCTCTCTATTTTTGATTACAACCACACTGAAGAGGTCTTTGGCACCAATTCTTATAATAAAGTTCTTGCGCTAAAGTTCCCATGGAAATTTCTCTCAAGCAAGCAAAATGAATAACCGCAATACACCAGGAAAATAGATAAAGAAGGCCGTAAATAAAAACAATCTTCTTAACTGACAGCACTTAATTTTCAAATCAAACATCACAGCTATGGGTTAAAAATTATTCGATAGTTCAATTAACAAGATACATAACAATTATTGTCTTTGAGACATTCAGGTGGTGTAAAACAAATTTTCAGGTAGAGAGAGAGAGCTATTTGATTACGTGTTAATCAAGTCAGATTAGGAGCGGATTCTCAAGTTGACTCTATTGCCATTAAGATCAGACTGATGAATTACGCCAAAATTATTAAAACAGTGCCAAACTTTCCAGCCAAAGCTAATCCTTTGTTTGTAGAATAATTTAATATAAATATTTTGAATTTAGTAAGTTCGTTACAGCAGTTTATGCCAAGTTTTATCGCCAGAAGACCGTTATTTAAGGGAGACACTCAGACTAGGATTTATTGCACATCCTGTGATAAAAAAAAACTAAATTACCCTTTAATGATATCATAATGTAAATTATAGCCTAATTTATTTATAACAAAGTTGACTTGAGCAATTTTAGAAGAATGAATATGTAATTATGTATACAACGGCTAATAAATAAAATAATATTTTTTTTATATTTTATTTATTAAATGATTTAGGAAAGATCATTATTCTGAGAGATGTCATTTAAAAAGAATATGTTTTTTGTTCTCAGATGATTTATTAATAGCATAAGGGATAAAGTATTATTAGAATTAAGATATTTATTATAGACAAAAGCGGATAAATAAAAGTAATTTAGAATTTCGTTATCTATTTTTATTAGCCATTTAATTTATTGAAAATATAATAATTACTTATTGCCTTTATTTAAAGTTATAATTAAAACTCATATATGTGAAAGAACGACTTCACACCACCAATAAATTTTAATTGTAACCGTTGACTAATTCGAAGACTTCTTCATAAGAAGTCTTCGAATTTGGCAACCGGTACAATTAAAATCCATACCACTAAATCACATTCAACATTCAGGTATAGTTATGTGATTTATTATAGCACAAAGTTGCCAAATTTTATAATTTAGTCCGGAGCCTTTTTAGTTTCGTCTCTATTTCACATCACTTTATTTTTAGAATATTCTTCACCCGTACATAACTACGATAAAATAAGAAGGAAAATTACACTCATGATTCGCACGGCCATGCCGTTTTACAAGGAATCATCCACCAGTACTTTTAAAGAACTTATTTCCTCTTAGGCTTTAAGGTTTTTCTCACATCAAAAATTGCTATATAATATTATTGGTGCAGAAAATAAAGAAAATTCAAGCACGGTACGAACTACAACACTTAAAAAAGTGTTTTTTTTTTTAAAAAAAGGCGGGACTAAAATGCTGCGGAATAAATTGTAAAAGTTTGTAGTTCTGATAGCAAATAAAAACAATGACCTGTAATTACAGTATTTTCTAGCGTATAACGCGCAGGTTTGTTAAATCAGTTATACACCGGAAATTTAAATTTACAGAAAAACTATTTTTAATAAACTTTTGTTTCCTACAAATATAGTTTCATTTGTAAATTAAATTTTCTGGTGTGTAACTCATTTATGTGACCTGCGCCTGCGTGTTATATGCCGGAAAATACAGTAATTTTACAAGTATGATGCTAAATTCCATGTTTCGTCTTTTATTTTTAATATAAATTTATAAAACTCTTAAATTGGAAATGTCTAAAATTCATGGTTAGTTTTAAGCTGAAATATTTTTCATTAAAATAAAAAACAAGACGTGCATTCAAAAATTACGATATGAAAGAAGGTTTTGGTTTAAATATCTATATATTAAAAAATATTAATCTATGTGACATGAAAAATTCATTTGTATTGTATATAATTTTATAGGTATAATTTTCTCATTTCTGTTGTATTAATGAGTTTTATTGCAAATTACAGATATATGTTTAAAAATATTTCATAAATACATAGCTGCCAACTTTTTAATTTATTCTGTGATGTTGTAAGTACTTGCCCTTTTTTACACCATTTTCTTGAACAGTAATTTCCTCCAATATATAATTACGATTCAATAAAAAGAAAATTACTGTTTAAGAAAATTGGTGTAAAAATAAGATATGTACTAACAACATTACGGAATAAATAAAAATTTTACAGCTTTGTAAATATGACTTGCAGTTATACTTTACTGTTACCATACATCATTATTGGTTAAATACATTGCAATCATTTCCTATATAATACTTAGTTAATATATTACTGTGAAATATTATTCAAGCATTTATCTCTTTTGTATCATAAGAAAATATACTTAATATCAAAATATTTGTTTTCTTTATCATTTATATATTCTAATTCTTTAATCTGTTTCAACATGAACACGTTAGATATCATTGATCATACAAATTCTCAAGTACTCTATTTTATCGCACGTTAATCAAGTTCTTTGTTAGACAAAATCTTTCTTTTATTGTGTTCTTTTTTATTTTAAATTACTTTTTTCATTAACTTAATTATCTTTCGCCATAAACAATTTATAACAATGCTAAAGATAAAAGTAATTTAAAAATTTTTGTTTGTGTATTAAAATTCTTCGCTTCTATCAATTCCATGATTAGAAATATAAAATTCACCAGTTTCATGAGACATTCTAAAAAATATAATTATTATTATTATGCTAAAAAGTAGATTTAATGAAAATGAGTATACAGTATTAATTATGTTTTTTCCGTCTTTAAATTTGTTATAGTATTCTAATAATATTTACTTCCGTCAGAGTTTTGATTAAATATTGATTTAGTTGCGGCGTTTATTTTATTTTATTACTTTCATTATTTCATGAGTTTAATGAAGAAGAACGTTTTGTTCATTCTGTGATGAAGCATAAATTAGCTGAAATTTTTTCATAGTGTAATATTATGCAAAAAGAAAACGTATTATTTTGGTTTAATAATGAAGAAATTAGCGGAGCCATTTTAAACACATAATATAACAGCAAGTAATATAATTTATTTATTGAAAGTACCTAACGCTTTGAAGCACGAGGATATGTATAAATTATACACCACTTGCGCCGCGGTAGCTTGGTCGGTAACAGCATTGAGCTCGTTATTGAAAGATTGCGTGTTCGATTCTCGAGCCGGCCGAAGACCTTCAGACATGCTAATGGTGACTGGTGCACGTTAAGTCTGTCGTGGTAACAAATTCCTTGAAGCTCCCATCAAAATTATACCTCTGTGTGTAATAGATCACAGTATTTACTCAGCCCTGAGTTGGGTCAAAATTCGAGCTTTTGTTGTTTTCTGGAGCTGCCACCTTTCACCAGTTTCTCGAGCTAAGACTTTCTTCCACCTCATGGCACTCCCCGGCGCCTTAAAAATTCGGATAACAACAACATATATCACTTGACCTAGTTTTTATTCCCAACTACAAAGATACATCCCGGAATTTTTTTTCAAAAATTTTACTTTTAAAACTCAAAGATAGAATTATATTTTTCTTTTCTGCCAACTTTGTTTATAATTTCTGGTGGTTCTAGATATTAAATGAACATAATTGCCTTGTGCTTCAAAGAATTTTAAAAAAATCGAATATAAAGTAAAGGAACCAATAATGGATCCTGTACCAATAGTGGACACTTTTAAATTTAAACTCGGAAATCAAACTTTCTAATTCTTTCGTTGGTTCAAGCAATGTTCTGGAAGGAATTTATAGTCCTCTACTGTTAATGTCTATAGCTACAGATATTTCACCCATCAGTTTTAAAATACACTATTTTAACCATACCTGGTATCCTAGCTATCCGAATGAAGGTGTACAACTCGAACGTGCTGATGGTCACTTGAAACTGTGCACCGAGTGGCGACATTGTTCCGAACCTAGAGAGGCTGGAACTGCTGTTGAAGCAAGCAACACCCTGAGGACCAAGTGGTAATCGTGGGTGACTTTAACGCGAAAACTACCCTCAGGGCGAAAGGGCCAACGGACCCTAGGGTGAGTTACCTTATCTCCCTCGCTTCGAACAATAACCTGCATTTTATTAACGACCCAGAGAGCAAACCCACTTTTGTGGGGAGTGTCGGTGCCAGTTGGATCGACGTCCTGTTAATCTGCGGTTGCCCGTGGAACAAGACTCTTCTTGTCCGTGGCGCAATGTAGACAAGAAAGCGATCCTGCGTGACAAAAGGCAATCATTGAGAAAGTTTTTTTTCTGAAGTTCTCTGCATTGACAGGCTCGGACAGGTGTGTGAAGTGGTACGAGATATATAGAGCAGAGAGGCTTGGAGGTAGTTTCTACCTGGGAAGACATACAAGCAGAATCGGCAAAATACCACCTTCGTCAGACAGATGAAGTTTCGCAGGTCGTAGTCATTAGAACCGACAAACCAGATCTGTTTGCCATCGAGAAGCTGGAATTTGCAGTAGAATTGCTGCCGCCGAAAAAGTCACTCGGCCACGATGGCTTCAATCTGGACATCGTCTGTAAGGTTCTCGAGTACCACACTCAGTGGTTACTCTCCTTATATAGTCACTGCCTCAGCACTTCTTCTTTTCCGCGGCAATGGAAACGAGCGATAGTGGTCTGCTTCCCAATAGAGGGAAAAGACAAAAGCCATCCAGGTTCTTACCGCCCAAAATGTCTACTACCGACCCTAAGGGAGGTTTTAGACAAAATGTGCACAGTATGTTTGGCGACCCATCTGGAAATCCATGGAGTAATAAGCGAAAAACAATTTGGTTTACCCAGAAATTTGAACACAATTGACGCACTCAAAAGGGTGACAGATTACGTAGCCGAGTTGAAGAGGTGTGGCTTGCACTCATGCTTGCTCACCTTGGATATTAAAAAGGCATTCAATATTATCAGGCGTACGGATATTCTCCGATTATTAAAGGAGTATGAAGTACCACCAGGCCTCTTGAGTCTCATAGACTCGATCCTCTGCAACAAGTCTACTATTTTGAACCCACGGAAGCGCAGCTTTAAGGTGGGAATCCCATAGTGCTCGTGCCTGAGGCCCATTCTCTGGTTGGTGCTTATAAATACCTAGTAACTTTTATTATTTACTCCTGAGTACTACTAGTCCCGCACTTTTCTCACGCTATTTTGATTTTAGAGAAATTTTCTTTTTTATATAATTACGATGAAATAAGTAAAAAACTGCTTTTAATATATTGGTGTGAAAAAAAAAGCTGGTCTAACAGTATTCCGGAATAAATTATAGAAATGTTATCAGGTAAGGTTTAACTAAAAAAATATGCCCTTATTGTCGTTTTGCTGTTTTTTTCTTGTCGTTGTGAATAAAGAAATAAAATTTTGTTTGTTTTGCTTCTTATTTTAAACTAATTTCTTCTAGCTTTTGCTTCCATATAACTAACATAAATATGCAGAATTCATTTATAATACTATTTTTTTTTTATTTTGTATTGATATATAGTATATTTATAATTGTCCAGTACTAGTACCAAAAAATGCTATCATGGCCAATCGTGGACTGTCCTCTACTACTGACTCGTTTTACTTTTAAGGACAAACCAGTAGCGGACACAGCTCTGTAATCTCCAAAATTTAGAGTTGAGTTGAGTGCTGTTTTTAACGTCGTATAAAAACAGCTGCGAAGCTGTCAACAGCTTCGCATTGACAGAGCCTGATTAAGGGGGAAGCACACATTATCTCCGCTCTCACCGGAATATTTTTACAATTATTTTTTACTTCATGTCATAGAAATTCCACGCTTTGACGAGGAAATATTTTTTATAAAAAATGAACGGTGTAAAACAATCCAATTTACTCACCGTTATTAGACACCAGAATTCTTTTAAAATAATTTTTAATGAGAATTTTCTGTTTATTATAGGAGGAAAGTATTTGTTAAAAAATAACGGTGTAAGTATAAATAATGTGTGCTTCCCCCTTAATCAGGCTCTGCGCATTGATCCATTGGCGATGGACTGGGACTAACTACTAGGGGTGATCTGGAGACATGCCATCACCATAGTTTTGATCATCATCGGGGAAGATGGCTCCCTCGCTTCCCTAAATTTAGACGGTGGAACAGAATAGGAACTCACAAGAGTCATCAGATTAACTCGAAACATTCTTATAAGGCTTTTATTTTATTTTATTTTGTTTCTATATTGGATTAGTTGGTTGAGTTCGACTCTCATTTAAACATCGACAACAAAATGGCCTTAACTGTGATTAGTATTTGGAGGGTTATACCTCTCTTGATTGTTTCACTAAGGATCCGAAAGATTGGCGTAACCGCATCCCAGTTAATTACTTATGCTCCTTCAAGTGAAATTCAACTTCTCGTGAAATACGTCGTGATATAAAAAGGGGGGCCAATCCTTCCATATAAGGTCAAAATTGTGATGGTATGTCTCTGGACAACTTTTAATGATTTAATAAAGAAGCATCACAAAACTGGCGTTGTAAAAATTATTACTTACAAACTTTGAATGAACACCATAAAATGCAATAAACTCGAGTTTATTGCATTTTATGGTGTTTATTCAAAGTTTGTAAGTAATAACTTTTAATGATGGCTCTGAAATCGTCGCCAATAGCCTACTACATACTTTTAGTGCTACGTCAAATTCACACAACCTCAATCGTAATGTCTCTAAATTGCTGAAATTGGAATTATGGGACCTTTAAGATATCTTCACTCTCAGATAGTTACGAACCCTTCAGGATTTTGAAAAATAAGTGTTCGAATAATTTTAAAATTCCGGTAATAAGTTGCAAAATACATTTTAAATTAAATTTTAAAGTGTAATAAATTTGTTTTAAGTTTGATTTCGATAAATTTTATGAGATGCAGTAATTTATGTTTAATTCTAAGTAGAATTTATTTTACATGATGAATTCACTCTTTGTTCATATATTTACCAAAATCATACACATACCAAAATCTATGGCAACTAGCCCCGTTCTCCCCCACTGTTGACATAGGAAAATACCCTAGTGACAAAGTGTTAAGAGCCCTTTAGTTATTGTTTATGCCTATAAACTTTCAGAAGTACGACAGCAATTGAGCAAAATGAGGTCAAAGTCGATCTGTGCAAAAACGTGTTTACACTAACCTAAGTTCACCCTAAAGCCAAATTCTGCAAACGAACATCAAATTCTATTTCATAACATTGTTCCAAAGATGTTTTCATTTCGGCGACTGACTACGTATCGTATGAGCGGTAAAACAAGTTTGCATCTAGTTACGTGACACTTAAAGCCTTATTACACACAACGATTTTTCAGTCAACTCAATTTGAACCAACTCTTACTCCAGTTTTTAAAAGCTGAAATCCGAAAGAGGGTTATAATAGTTGAGTGAAAAATTGTTCGAAAAACTGGTTCGCAGGGTACACAGTACATGACAAGCGAAGTTACTTATCGCTGTTAACGGGGACGATGGGACGATGGAGGGAGAGCGAAGAGAACTACGGTGAATGAATTTCCCCCCAGTGCTGTCTTTTATCGAAGCGTAACGAACTTTCTTCTCATTGGCTTATTGCAGTAAAAGAAGTTTGGGATACGAACAACTTTTACTGACTAGTCAGAAAATATTGCCCGTATTCCCAACTCCTATTACACTGGGCGTTTGAGTGATTTGAGCCAATAAAATTGGCTCAAACGGACAATTGGCTCAAAAGTTGGACGAAATGTCGTTGTGTGTAATAAGGCTTTTAGCACATCATCTCATGCTAGAGCCCTTAGCTCATCTGTGGCATGGCTACCGACTTCTTTTGTTAGTACAAACGGCAACAATTCTATGTTCCATAGAAATTAAAACTGTGATAAATGGTTTAGCACCACTTAAATTGGTCTTATTACTTACTGAACCGCCTATGTAAGTCCCTGTATCTTATTTCCTTTTCTCTTTTAAAATTAAGATTTTGTTAAGTAATTACTATTCAAAAAATAAATGAAAATATTCAAAAAAGGAATAAAATATGAGATAAACTTTTATGTATCAAAGGTTAAAATAAAACTAAAAGTGAAACAGTTTTCGATGCTTTTAAAGCTTTCATACTTCTGGAAATGAATTTTGTAAAATGCTAGCTAAAGGTACATAATCTTTAAGAATAACGAAAAATCTATAAAAATATGGATATTCCACTGATTTATAGCTGAAATAAAAGTTATTTTATTCTAAACAATAAAAGAAGCATCCATATTTTTAACCTGAATAATATTTTTGCTAGAAGATTGCACAAAATTTAAGCTGAGAAACAAATTCAGTGAATTCTTTATAACAAAGGAATGTTTGAAGTAATATTCCAAAACTTATTCCCTTAATAAAAACTGACGATTTCAAAGAAAATTTTATTACATGTTTTATGAAGCTACATATACAAAACGAATTCAAATACGAATCTAAATCTGAAGCAGTAAATCATTTTGTTCCTATTAAAATTTAGAAGACATTTTTGAATTTATTTTTTAATCTATGTTTAAGGGAAGAATTTAAGAACTCAATTTTATTTTTTGCTATAAAGTTTTCAAAAAAATCAGATGATTTTTTTTAAAACACGTAGGGGATGTCAAGGGAAGTTTTACCTGTCAAGTATATACAATTAGTGATCAAATTATTCGAAATTTTCTTTATTTTGACATTTTTTTGATTTTCTAGAAAAATAATTATCAAAATGGCCTGGAATATCTGACATGCAAATAACATTTAAAAACTCACATTTTTCACTATCGATTTAATTCACAGTGCAATTAGGGGACCAATCACAAATTGAAAAAGTGCAACTATTTATTATCACCCTCTATCATAAAAAGCTACAAATGACTGTTACCATTTAAGATTGACTGGAGCATAGCTGCCAAATGTTATAACTTTTGACTACCGACTTCTTTTTTTTTTTTTTAATAGAAATTTTTATATTTTTTAATCATAAAAAACTCTTGTAAAAGCTTATAAAAATTTTCTATAAACTAAATACCTCTATCTAAAAATCGTAATACTTAAAAGCTATGCTTCAGTAACCATAATTTGAAAAAATATTGTAACCTTGCTCAAAACTGAAATAAGAATTTTCAAAATATTACATTATGAAACTAGTGCACTATTGTAGCTTTCATCCTTCTCTCGTGCCTTATTTTTATAACATGATGAAGTGTGTGTTAATTATTTCGACTGAAAAAAGTTGTAGCACGTTTTTTCATTTTTGTCTGGAGAGTTATTTACTACTGTCATGCCATACACTTTGGGACAGAAAATATAACTATTACATAGTGCTGGAACAATAAAAGTTGCTCTTGATTTCTTCTATAAATCTTCATTGAAATAAAAAAACTCAATATGAATATATATACATGTGTGTGCGTGAAGGTGTACGGAAAAACTTTACTTTAAAGCAAAAGTGGGAGGAAAAGAAAAATATTATCGCTCAGAAGCAACGAAAAATCATTTGTGTCCCCCCCCCCTTAAATTTTTAAATCAGAGCGCCTATACGCAAAATTGGGATGAACTATGTCAGGTAACCTATTAGTTGCAGATTTAGTTGAGTTAATTAAAAATAATCCTCATTGCAAGTGTGGTATTGAATTTGTTGAGAAATTTATAAATACTGCTTTAGAAGATTGTAAGAGAAAAGAGCTAAGTTCAGCAGTTTAATTAATTTAGAAAAAATGTAATTAGAACGAGTAAAAGCTTGGCTAAAATTTGAATGATTACGGACTGAAAAAAAAACTAAAAAGAGAACGAATATGAAAATCATAACTCTTTATATTCTTTAGTGAAAAATCTAATAACTTTGGCAGTAAAAGTGCCATTTAAGCCAAAAGCCTGGCTTTCTTTTTCTCATCATGTAGAAAGAGTAATCTAAATTGTATCAATATTATATCTATCATAAATAAGTGCGTCAAATAAGTTTTAAGACTGGGTCTGTAAAAAGAAATGGAAACAAGAGATTAATACCTCTTTTGGCTTTTTATTCAAAATAGGACCCTCCGGCTTTAATGCACTTTTTACAGCGATATGTTAATGAATCGAACGCCTGATGTAAATCCCTTGGTGGAATGGCCTGCAAAGCACGCGTCGAAGCTGCTTGTATGGTCGAAATATCCTCAAAATAATTGAATAAGAAGTTATCACTCCTTATATTATAGCTCAAAGCTTGCGAACAGCGGAACGGAACGGCCACTATAAACGTGCCTTAACAAACACCAACTGCTTTCAGTCCGATATTCTGGACGAATGCGACGAATTGTGGCCACCAAACGCTTTAAAACTGCTAAATAGTATTCACCTGTAATTGTTTGTTCAGTTGGAACAAATCCTTTGTGGATCGAAGAATACTTTTACTATCGAAGAATGTAAAGAGCATTGTTTTTTTTATTTTGGATGATTTGCATTCCGCACTTTGTCGCTTTGTTTCAGGATCATATTGGAAAGAAACACCACGTTTCATCACCTGTAACAATGGACTTCAGGAAGTTTGGATCGTTTTCAGCGGCTTAAATGATGTATCTGCAATGTACACTTCTCATTGCTTTTTGTTCAAGGGTAAAAGTGTGTGGAACAAATTTAGCACACACATTTGTTTTGCCCAAATCTTCATGCAGGATGGATCGAATTGTTTCTTTGTTGATGTTTAAAGAGTCTTTCATCATTCTCAGTGTCGCACAGCGATCGTTTGTTACGAAAGGGTATTGCGGGTTAAGCATATGAAAACTGCACCAGCGTCGAATGAAGAGTTCTTGCTTCTATTTATTGTTCTTTATCTGAAACATCTTTTGGACATAATTTTAAACTTCTACCCTCAACGATTAGGGAGTAATGGGGGTGGCAGCCTAAAACATAAGATTTAATTTTTTTTTTAATTATTCAAAATATCTTATCGAGGTTGAAACTATTTATAAATGTTTATGAAGTACATAATATATATATATATATATATGTATATATATATTTCAGAATTTTCACTTGATTTTAAACGGTAGAAAATGATAAGTATATTTTTTATGGACGATATTTTATACTATCCGCCAAAGTGACACCTACGAAAACTAGTATGTTGTGGCCACCACAAGACTTTCTTTTATATTTTCCTATACATATTCAATCAGTAACAATATTTAAAAAAAAAAATTTCTAAGGGTTTTTTTTTTTTTTTTTTTTTTTTTTTTGTAAAAATTAATACATATTCAATCACTAACAATATTAAAAAAAAAAAAAAAAAAAAAAAATGCAAAATTTTTTTTTCTAAGTTTTTTTTTTTTTTTTTTTTTTTTTGGTTAAAAGTAAAAAAAAAAAATCGATAACTTTGTTTTAAATTATCACAGATTTATAGTTCAACCATTCGTTTTAAAGGTATTGACGAGATCTTTCGAATGACACCCATCTTCAAAATTTAACCCCCCCCCGGGGGTTACTTCCCCCCCAGGGGGGGAACCGATGCCCCCCATGCACAATTTTTTTTCCTAGTTAACTACTACTATTATCAATAATTCATATTAATTTTACAATCACAAGTTTAAAATAACTCTCATTATGCTCATTTATACAGAATTTTGTCCTATGCTGCCATGTTAAAAATTTTCATAAAATGCGATCACAGCACCACCTGTTGAGCTATTGATCCCCAAATCTAATGGGCACCAGTTCATGTCAGGGTGCAACTAAATACCAAGTTTGGTTAAATTTCATTCATTGGTTCGTGAGATACAGCGTCCACAAAAAAATGATACAGACACACAGACAGACAGACAGACAGACAGACAGACAGACGCACAGACAGACATTTTCTAAAAACTATCAATTCGTGTTCAGGACATCCCAAAACGTGTAGATCCGTCAAAAAACGGAGGTCGAAAATTTTCGCGAATCCAATACTTTCTCTATATTACATATAGAAGAAAGTAAAAATACAGTTTACTTGTTTATTAGTTAGCTATTGCACATAAAAATTACAGATGTGTCAAATTGCGGGAACGTAGGGAAAAATAATAATCACTTAATAATAATACCAATGATGTAACATTTATTTTATAAAACTAATTAATATAAATGAATGAACAATGCAAGCAAATATAAGAATGCTCGATCGCTGCTTTAAATTATTGGTGACAGTTGAATAAAAAAGTCACGCAATCTGTACCAGGTGGCACTGTCTACCGCTTCAACTGTTGCCAAGTTTATGAGCCACGCGACAGGCATCTAGTTAAGGAGGCTATGATAGTGGTATGAATTCTGCTCCCGTGTTTCATCCCTGGATGTAAAAAAAAAAAAAAAAAAAAAAAAAATGTTCGATTTATTTAATTATTAAGAAAAAAAAAAGTATTTTTCGCAATGGTTAAAACTGTTTATGATCAGTTATAGAATTGTTTTCAATCTAAAATCTCAAAGCTAGTCTAAATGTAAACATTTAATAACCAGTTTAAATAAAGACGTACCCTTCTACAGTTTGGTATGGTTGCAAAATATCTCTAACTGGCTCGCAGTGCTAACTGATCCATTTCAATCTCAGTCCTATATAATAGTAAATGTATTGGCTAACTTAGGCATGGAAATTACAAAATGAAATGTAAAATTATATGCTTTGAAAAAGAAAATAATTTCAATTTCTGATTTAAATTTAGTTGAATGAAATTTTTACAATGTATTGTTACATTTAAAGGCACAAGGCTTAAAGCGGTGTTGGAGGAGAGGAAGAATTCCTTGGAATTTTTTTTTTTCCTTCTTTCATCGTTGATACTTTTGTTAGTAAGTTGTCGGCAAGTTTAAAAAAAAAAAAAAGAAAAGAAGAAGAAGGACAAGGAGAAGCTCTACTTTTAATATTTCGTTATTCGAAAACATCGGCACTCACTTTTGAAAATTTCCAGGGAGGAGGACTAAACAAACTAAATGCCTTTAATAACATAGCAAATATCATATCATATAATATTATAACATGAGGAAATGAACCCCCTACCCCCAACCCTCGCCTTCTCCTTATGTGCAGAGCCTGATTAAGGGGGAAGCACACATTATTTATACTTACACCGTTATTTTTTAACAAATACTTTCCTCCTATAATAAACAGAAAATTCTCATTAAAAATTATTTTAAAAGAATTCTGGTGTCTAATAACGGTGAGTAAATTGGATTGTTTTACACCGTTCATTTTTTATAAAAAATATTTCCTCGTTAAAGCGTGGAATTTCTATGACATGGAGTGAAAAATAATTGTAAAAATGTTCCGGTGAGAGCGGAGATAATGTGTGCTTCCCCCTTAATCAGGCTCTGCTTATGTGTGCCTGACAGAAACATTGTATGTTTAGAAAACGTGCCCCTGTTAATATCCTATATTAAAAGTTTTAAATAAGATATTTATTCTGTTACAAAATATCTCCGATTCTTGCAGGTATTAACTTAATAATATCATTTTCTTTACAAGATCAAAAATTTATAAAACTTTTTCTCACACATATACAAATTATTTAATTACTGTGTAATTTATTATAAATAAAGAAATACATTTTCCCTATGGCAAATATTCTACATGCTGTATGTATTCTATAGATTGTGTATCCTGATGATTGGAGTGTTAATTAGACAATCAAATTTCACAGTTGAAAATACTTCTGTGATGTGGCCCTTATAAAATATCTATACAGTACTGAAAACTATAGACAATGTATTATATAAACAAAAAATTACCGATTTTTTTATTCAAGCTGCATATCAAATTCAACATAATGAAATTCTCTTTAAAATGAGAGGTCAAATAATTCTCTACGCCTTATGGAATATGAGAAATTTAAAATCGGAATGACTTTTGCAAGACAAAAAGAAAAAAAGAATTATTTAACAAAATTTCATAAATTAATTACCTGAAACCACAAACAGATATAAGTTAGAAAATGTTTTTATGATTGTTTTTTATTGGTAAGGGTAATAAGTCCTGCAATACTTGTTGAAATCTAAGATGATCAGGATGTTTATGGATGTTTTCAGGATTAATTTATTTGACATGGAATGATCCATTTCAAAAAGGAAAAATTAAAATGTTTCTGTTTTAAAACTTAAAAGAAAAAAAATAAAAGGTTTCTGTTTTAAAACTTTAAAAAAAATAAATTAAAAAATTAAAAAAAACTTTCTTTTTTTCTTTGTTTAATATAATATATATGGATGTATATATCATAACAATCATTAATAAATTATAACAATGAGATAATCTGATTGTAACTATTAGAAATTAATATTAAAATAATAGATTTTTTTTCCATATTCTATTTTATTCCATTTTACAAATTTCAAGATTTGTAGCTAATAATATTATAAAAGACTTTTTTTGAAACTTTTTTAAAAAACACCAACTTAATGTATATATATATAAAAATGATAGTTATCGTAAAGAAATTTACACCTTTATATTTAGCAAATAAGAGAAACAAAACAATACCAATACAATAAAAATAGAACTGATTGTAACATATAGGTAAGACTGACACAAAAATGTTGAGATACAGATTAAGAACCAATTAGAGACAATATATATATATATATATATATATATAAGTTTGAAAACCAAAAATTTAACAAGCATAGGTATGCTGCATATTAAAATGAACCCCATGAAATTCTTTATAAATGAGAACTCAAACAGATATCTGATAGAACTTGGGAAATTGCAGTTTGCACAAGCCAAAAAATAATTTATTATTAATATTATTATTATTATTATTAATTTAAAAATTAATGATACGAAAATCCAGAGACATATAAAAATTATAAAATGTATTCTCTTTTATAACATTAATAAAAATGATCCCTGAAATTCCAGTTGATATCTAAAAAAGCCAATTTGAAAATTTAAAATTTTGTTTCAATTGAAATGGTAAATAATTCAAATAGTAAATATTGGCCATCAGATGGCAGCACTACCAAAAAAAAGTCTTGGGTGAAAATGGGAAATAAACATAAACTAGTTAATACCCGTCAAAATTTGACGGATGATGTGCAACTAAAATCTCTTCACGCCATAAAGTTTAAAACACCCTTTCTTTAATATTTCACCTTGCTCTTAACCGGTTTAAAACCCCCTGCCCAATTTCCCATATTTGTAAAACCACTTGGATATAATCCAAAATATTAACTTATTCTAAAAATAAACTGCAAATCGGAATAAAGTTTTTTTTTTTTTTTTTTTTTTTTTTACTGGAATAGTATTATAACACTTTATTCTATCAAAAGAGTATATTTCAACAAAAGTATACTGTTAAAAATAAATAAATAAATAAATTTTTACTCGTATAAAATATCAATATTTTAATATTATTCTTTTCAAATTATTTTTACTCTAATATAGTATCGAAATGAAATATCAGAAATTATAATAATTAGATAAATAATAATTAATAAATAAAATAAAATAAAACCCCCTTTGATTTTAAATATTTATCTCCATCTTTTCTAAACAAAGTTTTCAACTGATGAAAGTTAACTTTTAAAGAACAATAAACTTTGATAATTTGTTAATTTTAAAAGATTTTTTCTTTTTATTTATTTATTTTTAAGAAATGGAAAAAAATAATTTTAAGAATACGGTATAATATATTGGCATGGCAACAGATGGCGCCACATTCAGGGTACAGAAATTTTCGGCAAGCGAAAATGCATACGCAGATAACCGATTCCAATACGCCATACATATTCGCGAATTGCTTTGTTTTTAATAGGTATACTTCCTTGGAAAATATGAATTAATCGTGTGAATTATTTTTATGATTGAGCCGTGGAGTAATATTAACTTTAATTAGGCGTTAATGAGCTTTAATTAGGCGTTTGCCATACACATATCAATATTAGTCGTCTGCTTGATCTATCACATCGGTATTCTGCATAAAAAAAGGAATATTCCCGTTCCCAGTTGGTTCAAAATTTTCTCGCGCAAGCCCAGATCGTACGATTTTGGTCTTACAGAATATGCTTTGTGTTTTAATATTATAGATAAGATTTAGAGCCGGCATATAACGCATGCGCGTAATCTATAAGAAAGTGTGGGAGTTGCTCGTCAACGGCTAGACGCTCGTATTTTTCGCTTTCATGACGTGTGAGCGTGAAGATATCACACAATTTTTTGATTCTGTAACATTTACAGACAAAAGTCTGATTTTATTAATATAGATGCTGATAGTGGCGGCTTAAAAAGCAGAAAATTCTCAAACCTACACATTCTATTCTAGTGCAGAGTTACCAAGTTCATAATTTAGTCCGGAGTATTTTTAGTACAGCTTTTTTTACACACCACTTTTTTTAATAAGAATTTTTTTTTTCTTATTTTATCATACTCACAGGAAATTTTTTATAAATTGCGTAGTGTAACATATAGGCGGGACTGCATAAGTTGGGCATAGGCCTAAGTCCTTGCCAAATGTCATTTGCAGAGCCTGATTAAGGGGGAAGCACACATTATTTATACTTACACCGTTATTTTTTAACAAATACTTTCCTCCTATAATAAACAGAAAATTCTCATTAAAAATTATTTTAACCCTTTAACGTTCACTACTTAATTTATTTAAAAAATTACTAAACTAATTTTAAAAATGGCTTTTAGGCACATATCTGATCATAAATATTTAAAAAATAAAAAATTAGCATTGTTCCTTTTCGAGAAATTTTCGGTTTGAAACATCTGTAAGTAAACTTTATTAAATTCAAATAATATTTGAAGAGCTTCTTTCCAAATGGCGTTAAGTCATTTTTTTCAGTTCTTGAGAAAAAGCGGTTTTGTTATGTAGGATTTATTATTGAATTTAAGGAAAAGATAATTTTTCTCAGTAATCTATGGATGATATTAACACTAAATTGCATGTTTAAAAAAATCCTGACAGTATAGTTATTTAGAAATAAAAAAAGAAAGAAATGACTTAACTCCTTTTGGAACAAAACTATGACTTACGCCCTTTTGGCACAAACAAATAACGAAATGAAATGATTTACTTCCATTTGAAAGTAATCCAAGTATTTTTTTTCATGTAAATACAGCATACATTTTAGCTATACAATTTTTGAAGATAGTTAGTTGCTACAAATCTTCATTTATAAATTCTATTTCACCATCTTTATCATTATTTTCCCTTGTGTTAGCGTTAGCAGTATCATTGAGAGATTATTCATAAAAATAAAAACATTCGTGCAATTCCCAAAGCGTTAAGTAATTTAAAAGCATCTGTTTTTCTTTGCTTGTTTCATATTGTTTTTTGTTTTTATTTCATAAGGGGCGCACGGGAGACTTTTCGTCCCTCGTTTCAGGATGTTTTGGCGGCAAAACGAACCACAGTACGTTGTCTTGATTCCCACATCTAGCTTCTTAATTTCCAGTACTTTTGCCTCTGAAATCAAGAAACCTTGTTTGCTTTTCAGACAACTATGTGCAAAATTCCAGACAACTATGTTCCGCGTCAAAGCGTGGAATTTCTATGACATGAAGTAAAAAATAATTGTAAAAATATTCCGGTGAGAGCGGAGATAATGTGTGCTTCCCCCTTAATCAGGCTGTGGTTTGATGTCTGAAAAGTAAAGATATCGCTAAACTTTCCGATGGGAAAGGAAACTATATCGCCACCAATACTTCTATATTCATTAATAAATATTATACATATTACATTTATTTTGGTCTTCAGAAGTTTTCTTTCTTTGTTCTGAAGAGATCTTGTCGTATAGCCTGCCGTGAGGCGCGCTATAAGAAGACGCAGTATTAATATAGGCCCTTTCAGCAGACTGACAGCCTTGGATATCGGGGAGGGGGAATTATTCAGTAAATTACCAAAAATTGTTAAGCTATAGTACAGTCACCCAAAAAAAAAACGCCACCCCCCACCTAATTTTGCCGTAAATTATCGTAGAAACATGCGACTGGTACCAATCAGTTTGTAATAACGTCTAGTTTATAAAGCTATAGTTAGATTTTACTTAGGGGGTCGTCTACATATTAAAACTGACATCAACTTCATTTTTTTCAATGGTAATCCCCATTTTTTATAATTTATTTGAATTATTTGGATCAAATCATCACGGAAAATGGTATAGTTTATATATTTCGATCAATTTTTCATAGAGTTATAAGCTGTCAAAGTTTGGGGGTGCTAATGTTAAATGAATGTGACAAACATTAAATCATATCTTCCGAAATAATTATGATATTTAAATTCTGTTTTTTTTATTCGTTAGAATGAAGTAACCCAAACATATTCCATGCAAATTTTTGCTAAAAATACATTTTTTGAATTATGAAAATTATTAATAAATTCATATTTGAAAAAATTATGAATTATGACCTATGTTAATTTTTGCACGAATAGAACGGGCATCATCAAAAACATGGGTTTCCAAATTTACAGCTCTTTCCTAACATTATTTTTTGAGTTACAGTGATATTTCACTTTTTATTTCTGTTAGGGGGCCGTCACTTGTTATAATCTGTATCCTCTATAAGTAAATGCTTGTATATAATTTGACGGAAAACTATTTTAATTTACCTTTATGTTATTTTTATTGTTTCCTAAGCAATATTTCGATGTTTATTATACAAATTGGCATATTTTTGTAAAGTTATCACAATGTAGGCGAGGGATTGTGAAAGAATTTCAAAAGAAAAGAAGCCCCGCCTCTGATTCGCTGAAACACTATTTAAAAAAAAAGACAAATTTGCATATTCCTATTTGACTCTATATGTAACGCTGGTATGCATAAATCACAATGGTATTTACTACATCGATTATTGAAGACAAAACTTAAATGATTTAATTACAAATATGCAAAATTATTTTGCTTTATATTATAAAGTTTTAGAAAATTTGTGAAAAGGCGTGGCTATTTACATTAAGCCTTGATATGGAAGCTATGTTGCTGTTTTTCGATGCTGCGAAATTTACAAAATATATTTGTGTTAATATACTATACAGATAGAAGAATAATTATATAATATCAACAAATCTTCTTTAATCAATATGTTTATATACATTACTGTATGGAAATGTTTATATATGAATATTGTATTTATTTTTAATGAGAGATATAAACACAAAATACTAAAAAAAAAAGAAGAAAATGTGTTATAAATTTTTATAAATCAAGTAAAATATATATGCATACTTGCCAACCTAACCCGTAACATTGTTAGTTCCCGCCCCTGTGTGTACACAATTTAATTTTTAGAGTAATTAACTTCAAATACATTTACGATTAACTCATTGAGCGCCACGCGAATTCTTATGGAAATCCCATTCAGGCCACACGTGCTGCTTAGAAGCGTGTTATGTTTATCGAGTTTCAATAAACCCCATTAGGCCTTAACGATATAATCTTATAAAAATCCTATGAAAAAAAAAAAAAAAACATGAAGTAAATTTTAAATAAATTGTCAGTAATTACTTAAAACTATGTAAGTTCTGTAGTTTTATATCATACTAGCAGGCAACGCCCGCTTCGCTGGTCCCTATTTTTAAATGAATCACTATAATGAATTTTCAAAATTGCATTAATTTTTATCACATGAAAAAAAAGAGAAACAAAATCTGAGTAGGAAAAATGTCGCACCGGGTTCTCACTGCCTTCGGAAAAAATTCCCAAAATGCTCTAACTTTATTTCTATTATTTTCCCACTTCGCCCCCCCCCTCCTGTCTATCCTAATAATTTTACAAATTTGAAAATACCCGCAATCGATTTGTAAGTATCAAAAACCTCTATGCACCAGTTTTAAACGATATATCTCTATTTTTTTTTTTTTACCGCTCTACTCCCCCCCCTCCTCCCAATAATTTTAAAAATTCGAAAATATCCGCAAATCGATTTGTAGGTATTGGAAACCTCTATGTACCAATTTTGAATGATCTAACTCTATTTTCTTTTCTTTTTTTGCCCCTCTGCCCCCCCCCTTCCCGGCCCTCCTAATAACTTTACACTTTCGAAAAAATCCCCATTCGACTTGCAGGCCTCTAAAATCTATCTGTACCGATTTTGAACGGCCTAACTGTATTTCTATTTGTTTTTGACCATAGCCCCCCCCTACCCGCCCCACCTAATAATTTTAAAAATTCGAAAGTATCCGCAATCGATTTGTAAGTATCGAAAACATCTATATACCAATTTTGAACGATCTAACTCTATTTTTATTTTTTTGCCCCCCCTCTCCCCTCCCCCTTTCCCGGCCCTCCTAATAACTTTACACTTTCGAAAATATCCCCATTCGACTTCCAGGCCTCTAAAACCTAACTGTACCAATTTTGAACGGCCTAACTGTATTTCTATTTGTTTTTGCCCCATAGCCCCCCCTTGCCGCCCCCCCTTCCCGCCCCTCCTAATAATTTTACAAATTCGAAAATATCCGAAATCGATTTGTAGGTATCGAAAACCTCTATATACCAATTTTGAACGATCTAACTCTCTTTTTATTTTTTGCCCCCCCTCTCCCCCCCTTGCTGCCCCACCTGGGGGCTGAATTTCTAAAATTCCAGAAATTGGTTTTTAGATATTTGCATCAGCTATATTTTAGAGCAAAAACTTCACGCATATCTATTTTTTTGTTTGAGATATATAGGATTATGCGAAATCACGTTTTACGCATGTGAAATCACGTTTTGCCCCCCCGCCCCCCTTGGGGACCGAATTTTGAAAATTCCAGAAATTGGTTTTTTGACATTTGTATTAGCTATATTTTAAAGCAAAAATTTTACGGATATCTGTTTTTTTGTTTGAGATATGAAGGATTTTGTGAAATCACGTTTTGCCCCCCCTTCCCCCCTTTGGGGGGCGAATTTTGTAAAATCGCTTCTTAGTGGATGCCTACGTCATAGAAAGAACATTGTCACAAAATTTCATGCTTCTAGGTCCAGGGGTTTGGTCTGGGCGTTGATAGATCACCCCCTCACTCACTAACTCAGGAAGTGTTCTTTTATATATATAGATTTTACACTGCCGGCTGACTTAGCCTAAATGGAAATATCAGTGTCAGCCACCGATGGCTGACACAGCTCTAAAAAGACTGATGTGAAAAAAATGTACGGAAAGGGGCGGGACCAGTAATCTTCCGGGATAGGTTGACAAGAATGTATATACATAGAGCAATGCCAGAAAATGTTCTTTATTTTTCATGAACCAGATGAATGGTATTTTTTTTTTGAATAGTCTATGTATTAAATATAATGCTGCTTTAAATACCCTTTAAATGAAAAGTTTTATTACATAAAGTAATTTTCTGGCACTCTACAGCTCCCAAATGACACACAATACAAAACCCCGCCTTTTTCCAGTGTTTAAAGGGTATTAACTTTTAATATGCTTTATATTCGTTTTGATCTTTCCTTCTCCTCCTTATCTTCTTCTTTTTTCCTTAAAAAAAAAAAAGAGTTATGTAACATTTTGACCTTTTCATGTGAAGATTTAGATTAAGGGTAGTCAGACTTTCTACAACCACCGTCCACTTCGGCATCTGTGTTAAAGTGTAGAATTTTAGAACACCCCATTAAGTAGTAGGATTTATTATTTTACATATTAATTTGTTACACATTATAAAATATAAAAGCAAAAGAATATCGTGGAGATTTATGTAAAAGTTTTTAATAATGTCATGAAAAAAAAATAATAATAATTAATTAAAAAAATAAATAAATAAAAATAAAAAAAATCTGTTTTAATATTTTTAAAAAGTCAATTAAAGAAAATGAAAGTACTGCAGTATGAGAACAAACTCCCATTGTCACTGTAAAACGGCCGTGGGAACCAGGTTGAGTATCGCCGTTTCAGACAATTATACGGCAGCTTGAGTTAAAATAATTTTGAATTTTCAAACAAATTTAAAACCATTCATCTTTTTTTTCTTTTGATAGATATTTTAATATCTATTCAAGCTATTTAATTTTCTTCGTATGAAGTGAACTATCTGATGTTTAATCAATAGAAACCAATAAAAATCTTTTAATTCATAAACTAACTCAGAAAGTTCTGTGAATTAGTCATTTTTTTTATTTTATAATTAATATTTCTGAAATTTTTTTCCGGTATGAAACTTTATAAATAATGTATACTGGGTGGTAGATCGTGATTTATATTTTCTAAATGTATAGACGGACCCCTAATACATTTTCACGTGTAACTCTATTTAAAATTGATTTAAGGTATATAAATAGGTATGTTTTTCGAACCGCCTTGATCTCAGAAATCTGAATATGAAGTCAAAAATAGGGGTTGCCATTGAAGAAAATGAAGTTAATGCCAGTTTTAATATGTAGACGACCCCTTAGGCAAAATTTAACTATACCGTTATAAACTAGACGTTATTACAAATCGATCGGTACCAGTCAAATGTTTCTATGATAATTTACGGCGAAATTAGGTGGGGGGGTGCCGTTTTTTTTTGGGGTGACTGTACAAAAAAGAAGTATTTTAAAAATGAAATTGTAATGGATTTTTAAGAGCAGTTCATATTCATTTAAGGGCTAATTTAAGAGCAACCGTTTAATAACTTTTATTGGTTCTTAGTTCCGATTCTGCTTTCATAAATCTTGGTTCATGCTGTAGAAGATAAATCTGAATTAAGTGTATTTGTATTCAGAGCCTGATTAAGGGGAAAGCACACATTATTTATACTTACGCCGTTATTTTTTAACAAATACTTTCCTCCTATAATAAACAGAAAATTCTCATTAAAAATTATTTTAAAAGAACTCTGATGTCTAATAACGGTGAGTAAATTGGATTGTTTTACACCGTTCATTTTTTATAAAAAATATTTCCTCGTCAAAGCGTGGAATTTCTATGACATGAAGTAAAAAATAATTGTAAAAATATTCCGTTGAGAGCGGAGATAATGTGTGCTTCCCCCTTAATCAGGCTCTGTTTGTATTACCTATTCGTCAGAAACGCTGTTTTAAGAAGAAAGGCCACAGCATATCTCATAAAAGGTTTCTCACAATAAACAATAAGATCAAGTTTTAACCCTTTATCTACTGACGGTACTTTAAAGTACCATTACTTTTAAAAAAAGTATAAAATCGAATTTATAGAAGAAATGTCAAAGATATTTATAAGAAGGGAACAGATGTACCTCCCTTTAATCTCACTACAAAGCATTAGACGATACATATAGCCATTTTTGTTCCATAAGGAATTTTATGGAGAGCACTTGCTGTTTTTGCTTGATATTTTTCAAGTTCTTCATGTGTGTTATAATTAATTCCTAAATTATTTCAAGAATATCCCACTAATCTTAGAAAAAATATGAGGAACATAAAGAGTAAATATTTCTCTAGATTTTTTTCATGTCGAAATAAATTTTCGATCTCTATTTACCAGTGGTACACTAAAGTACGACCTCACAGAATTCTCATTAATTATTATGATGAGGTGATATGCATAATTTTTAACCTATATATCTTTAAATAATGCACTTTAGTAACTAAAAATATATGTTTCAAACACAATTTTTGTCTGTATCATAATGCAGTAGATAAAGGGTTAATACGCAAATAAGAAAATATGCAACTTGTTAAAAGTGCCTCACAACTTATAACTTTTAAAACATGCAGTAAAATAAACTTAATATTATTTATTTATTATATATTTTGGGATATATATATATATTTTTTTTTTTTCAAGAAATTCGTTTTATATCAATTCTTGTAATTCTGTTTAACATAAAATGAAAAATTTATTTGAATATTCTGCCGATTAGACAAATAAATGCCACGGAAATACCATTGGCATGTCTTATTTTAATGATATTACAACATTAATCAAAACACTTATTAGAGAAATCATAAAGTATTTTTAATTTATGTCAAAATCAATAATAGAGAAGAGCACGTAATTTGAAATATTCATGTTGTATGTACATCAGGTTTACATCTCCTTTAAAAAGTAAAAACCTGTAAAAGAACCAGCTGTTTAATAAGATATTAACACTTTTGCGACCGCTGACGTAGATTCACGTCATTTGAAAATCTGTAACTCCACCAGTAGGCATTTCTTTTGCAATTTGTATGTCATTTATTTCTTAAAAATGTACAGTCGGGGAAAAAAAAAACGCAACACTCAACGTAACTTCGTTGCTAATCCATGTAGAAAAATGTAGTAGGTATCATTCGACGGGGAATTGTGAGTAGTTTCAAAAAATGAACAGAAATTTTGAATTGGGGGTCGTCTACATATTAAAACGCGCACCAACTTTGATTTTTTCAATGGTAACCCCCTATTTTTATTTTATATTTGAATTCCTGGGGTCGCGACAACGCGAAAAAGTATATTGGTTGTATATTTTACTCATTTTTTCACAGAGTTATAAGCGTTCAAAGTTTGAAGGTGCTAATGTTAAATTCATATTTCAAACTTTTATTAATATCTTCATAAAAAATAACTTGATCGATATAATTTTTTTTTACGAGATACAGTAAAGAAACCCAAACATAATCCATCATTACTTTTGATTCTGGAAAATATTTTTAATTTTGAAAAATATTAATAAATTCATATTCATAAAAATTATGAATTATGACCTATATTAATTTTTACATAAAATGAATCCTAATGCTGAAAAATATGGGTGTGCAAATTTGCAGCTCATTCCAGTTATTAGTTTTCGAGATATAAATAAATCTTTCTTTTGGAGTGGTTTAGGGGGCCGTCTCTTATATAGTTTTGCATGAGATAACGAATCAAATCTTAAAAAATAACAAAGAAATTAAACAAAATACTTTTATTTTTTATTTACGGGTCAAATTATATAACAGCAGCGTCAAACGCAAAAAAATGAAACAAAAATGATGATTTTTAGACATTAGTGTTAGCATCAAGAATTCCTGTTTTCTAAAGAAGACAAGCCCCGCCTTCATCGTTCTTCAAAACAAAACAATACATTAAAGAAAAGTAAATGTGACACTGAGTATTCGTGTTAAACCCCTTATTTTATGTTGACAAAAATATGCACAAGTGGTATTTACTTCATTGATTAATTGGTGATTAATTTTGAATCTTTTAACCCCTTAACTCGCGCTGTCCTCGCTGCGAGGACGCAAAATTTAAGATCTAGCGGCAAAAATTCATCCTGGAAATTTTTTAGCAAAAATTTACGTTTATAACATATCAGAAAAGGCCGGTATTTTTAACCTTAAAATTTAAAAATTCTTTTAGTTTAATTTAGTTCATGAATTCCGGTGGCAGTATAATTTAAATGATATGAATTGTCTTGCGCCGCAAAGGGTTAAACAAACACTAGAAGAAAAAAGTTAACTAAATAGGCGGGGTTTACTGTTTTAAATAGAAAAATGGGTTTAATGTGAAATTCTCAAATATAAAAAACGAATGGAATTGGAATGCAAGACAGACCTGTAAAATCGTTTCTTAACTACCGTCATAGTTAAAAAAGGCTTAATCATTTGCTTCATATATTGCTTTATTTTATTTTATTTATTTACTTATTTATTTATTTTGTAGGGGGACGATTATTATTTTAAGGACACTTTATTCTTTAAAATTTTATTAATACATTTTAACTTTATACATTTTTAAAAACATACTTTACCTTTTATAAATATATTTTAACACTTTTTGCGACTGCAGGATTTTATCTTTTTGACAGTAAGACCCGCCTACGGGCGTTATACTCTCAAAATAAAATATTTCAGAACAAATTTTCTGTATTCACAATTATATTACAAATGAATATACATTATAATTATATTCTTTCTAATCAATACATTTCTATCCATAGTATATTTTATTGCAAAAATATGAACACTGGGTACACACTTAAGAAATATGTAACACACAAATTACGAAAGAAACGCCCACTAACAGAGTTACAGATTTTCAAATGGCGTGAATCTACGTAAGCGGTCGCGAAAGGGTTAATTAAGAAATTATATTTTCATAGAAATTATAAAACGAATCGTACAGTTCCACAGATTTCAACTGATCCAAAACTGGTAAGTGCGATTAAATTGTTTAATATTTACTTCATGAACACTTACAATAATTTATCCGAAAAGATTTAGTTTATGCGTTGTTGTGTACACACACACACACACATATATATATATATATATATATATATATATATATATATATATATATATTATTTCATTTCGTATATTATGTTACACCTACGAAAGAAAATTTAAGCCTTATTGGTGATCAGTACAGCCATAATAGACACTTTTACTTAAAAAATATTGCGCGTTTTTCACAGAGTACTGTATGGAGTAATCGCAAGTGTAATGTATTTAAATAGACGTAAAATTATCTAAAAAAGTACTGAAGTATATATAAATCTAAAAAATTGAATTCAGGATAATTAAGGAACTGAAAACGGGGCAACGTTTTATTAATATAAATATTTTTTTTTCCTGAAAGATTTCCGGTGTGAAACATTAAAATTTTCTATATTTCTTATAGGATCTTAATTTTATTTTTCTACATTTATAGATAACCCCCTAACACAGTTTTCATTATAACTCTATAAATACTAAAGATAAAGTATACAAACAATATACTTTTCCGCACTGCCAGACTCTCAGAAATTCGAAAATGAAGTCAAAATTGGGTGTTGCTATAGAAAAAATCAAAGTTGGCACTCATTTCAATATGTAGATAACCTCTAATTCAAAATTTGACAACAATTTCGTAAAGTGCATATAATTTCCATTTGAATTATGTCTATTAGATGTTCCTGAGTCAATTAATAGCAAAATTACAGCGGATGTTGCATTATTTTTCCCCACTGTACAAGACATCTTATATTTCCATCCATACAAAATTACCCATGTCCAGGAGTCAAAATTGGGTGTTGCTATAGAAAAAATCAAAGTTGGCGCTCATTTCAATGTGTTGATGACCCCTAATTCAAAATTTGACGGCATATTCAGAAAGTGCTTTGAATTTCCTGTTGAATGACGTGTATTAGATGTTTCTGCGTCAATTAATAACGAAATTACCGCGGGTGTTGCGTTTTTTTTTTCCCCGACTGTACACAATATTCATATTTTTACAATCAGTATCCTATGGATATAAATACATTGTATAGAGAGAGTATAATTATAATGTATATCCATTATCCATATAATACGATTCTGAATATAGAAAATTTTGTTCTGAAATATTGTAACTTGGGAGAATAACGCCCACAGGCGGACCTTACTGTCAAAAAGACAGAAACATGCGGTCGCGAAAGTGTTAAAAAACTTTTTTTGAAAAGATGGTTTTAAAATGTCCCTTTTTACATTTTATTCTGAAATGACAGAATTAGTATATGCTTTTAACAAGGGAAAAAATATTTATTTAATATTTTTGTATGATTGAACTTCAAATTAAAAAAATAAAATAAATCAAATCAAATAAATAATAAGTCATGTTAAAAAGCTGTTTCTTTGATGTTTCAATTGTTTACATCAGCAGTTCTCAAACTTTTTTGTATAAGCCCCCAAATTAAATACATTGTACAGTACTGTCAAAATTCTATTCATAATTGTTTCATATTGATATGATACATTTTATTTTATTTTGTACCGTGTCAGAATGCATTTTTTTTCCTTCCTGTAAATTAACCCGTTAGTAGTCACTAGATGGTCGATTTGCCGCCCATCCTCCAGTTTTTCCAGATTTTTTTTATTCAATAGCCACCAAAAATTTTTAGAAGTGGCATTTGATAGACATAAAACGCGAATAAAATCAAAGAAACGTTGATTACAACACTTTTTAAAATTATTGGTGCGAGTTAAATAAAAATTGCGCAATATGTAATAGGTGGCACTGTCTATAGCGACTACTAACGGGTTAATCTTTTTATTTGTTTTCGATATGCTCGCAACACCCACCTAGTGTAGTCACGCCCCTTTAAGAGTCGCACCCATCAATTTATCAGCCCACTTTTTTGGTTTGTGTGTTTCTTCGTTTGTTTCAGCAATCAAATTACCTGTATTTTATTAAGAATCAATCAATTCCTTGTTTAAGTCCAATAAATTTAAATAATAATACGATTTTATTTAATTTTTATTACTAGTTTTGTTGTGTATGGAGTTTTCTAGGGACAAAATATTTTGGAGAAGATAATGTAAGGATTATTTCTCCATTTTGTAGGGGTAATTTAAATTTTCATCTGGCAGCACTGTCAGCGCACGCAACAGAATCTGATTTTCAAAAAAAATTCTCATTATTTTTTTGTCATCTTCGTTGGAGGTAATCATTGGTTGCGACCAAATGCAGGTACTTCTAAGCACATCTTTCAGGGATGGAACACGGGCGCAGCATTTATACCGGTATTTGTTTAAGAAATTTATATAGCTATAATATCGTTGATTTAAGAAGTATAAAATTTCTTACATCCATAGTGGTATGAATTCTGCGCCCGTGTTCCATCCCTGGGCATCTGTTCTCCGACCAGACTATACCTCAATTCCGACTGTGGCAGTCGTTATTTTGATCCCGTGACGTCACATTCCGACTTTTGATTTGACGACTGTCGTTGTTTAAGGACGGTCGCTACGGCAGTCGGATCGGAGATTAGATACCCATCTTTGTTTTGCCTCGCCTTTCAATCACCACAGCGAGAATTTCTTGAGGTTCGTTAACACGTTGAGTGCCCTGCAGCCATCGGTGGCTGACACTGAAAGGTGATTCTATGGAAGAAGGTAACATCAGTCACATAAAAAGATAATAATTCCTCTTTTTTTGCCTCCACTATCACCATACACTGTGTCATTCTAATCCTTAACTTCCTGTAACCTGTAATTTTTGGAACAATTGAAACGACAGCCCCAACAGCTATAGGTCTCAAAGAAAACCCTCAACAACAATCATCATACACAAAGTTTAACCCTCCGCGTACGGGGAGATTATTTTATATTTACTGTGTTTACATACACAGGTTGGAAATAGTCTTATTTTTTAGTACCACTATTTTTGAATAAAAACGTGTTTCATCAGTTTTCAGGATTTATAAATATCAAACATTGCATTTTACAATTAGTGGTAGAAATGTAATTTAGTGGAATAATAATTTTCAATAATTTATTTGTTAAAAATAGTATTTTAGAAATTGTGGTGTAAATGAAATTTATTGTAAAAAGTTCTTTTGCCCGTCGAAAAAAAGGGCACCGTACGCGGCATATTTACTGTAATTTTTATGATTGAATAAAATAGTAATTATTGTTAGAAAATACTGGTAGAAGCAGACTTATTTCTAAGTGTGATTGACGTTATATATTTTTAAAGAATTACCCTGAACTTTCCATTTAGGCCATGTCAACCACCGGTGGCTGACAGTGTAAAATATGATATAAAACTAAAAATGTACATTGTTTTAAGTAATTACTGAAAATTTATTTAAAACTTTCTTAATTTTTTATTTATTACAGGATACCATTAAGGCATTTGAATGGATTTTATTGAAACACGGTAAACATAACGCGCTTCTAACTAACGCGTGCGGCCTGACGGGGATTTCCTTAAGAATTCGCGTGGCGCTCAACGTGTTAATGAATGTCGCGTTCGTTTTAAGAGAAATGGGAAGTTTACATAATTTAGCTTCAATCTGTTTGCCAAAAGTTGATGTCAGAATTACTTTTTCCTGCTCTTTAAATTCTAGGGGTCCCTGGCCCGCGCTGCCACTCAGGTAGCGGGGTTAGTTGCGGCAGTCGGCCTCACCGCCAAGTGGTGACCCTGGATAGCCGGCGCAGCCGGTGAACTAACGAGGTCGGTGTGGCCGAGAAGCATGTCGGGTGGAAAGGATGTTCCTGCAGTCAATTGGAGGCATCACCCACTCGTCGCTCGAAAAGTAATAGGTGATGTGTTATGTTGCGGGCTGTTTTGGTGGCACGAGGCGACAGGGTGGCTCTACTTGTAACCTGTCACTTACTCTTCACCGCCAGGCCTTGTTCCTCTAATAGGCTCAAGTGGATTTTCCTGGCACCCGGCCTAGCACACCCGCCGGAGAGCAGCTAGTTGCTCAATGCGAGATTTGTGGGTCTTCCCTTCCCGCGGACTTCCCCCGGGCCCGGGCCCCTGTCCGCGTGCTCGCTGTAGAGTTAGATACCGGTTTTGGTGGGGGGGTGAGCTTCGCTCATGACCTCAAACCTAGACGGTAGGTCGCCCCTCTTGCTAGTTTTCTTTAAATTCTAAATCTGGTAGAGCCGAAAGATTGAAAATCGCAAAATTTGTGCCAGAATCTTTTATTGCTTTGACACCCCGTCCTTCGATCGTTATTTCAAAGTGCTCTAAAGACTCAATCGCGAGTTGGGGATTTAAAAATTCAGTTCTTACCATAGCAGTAAATATTTCACTATTATTTTGCTCTGATGTAATTTTTTAACGATTAAAATTTTGTTTTCTTTTATCACAGTCACGTTGTAAATGAGAATTGGATCTACAGAAATAACAAGATTTAATTTTTGCTTTATAGTTCGACTGGTTATTCGGTGTACGCAAGTGAGGAGGTATGTATATTTGTTTTTCGGTTGATCGAGCGTTTCTATCGTATCCCGTTGTCTTGCTATCTCTGAAAAATGTTGCTTATGCAGCGACTTACCTCTAGATGTATAACAATTGTTGCAATCATATCATAGCCTATTTCTATAGGCCTAAATCAATCGTCTCCTTGGCGTATGACTATATGCGTTTGCGTTTGCAGTCTAAAGTAGAAAATAATTTGCCATTACTACCCGATCACGCAAGGTATCGAAATTATCGCTTGCTTTTTTTTTTTTTTTTAACCGGAGGTAATAATAAAATGTTGTCTTAAGACGAGACGCGAACTGATGTGTGTCTCATCCACCTTTCTTTTAGTTCTATTAAAATGTTCCAAACAATTTTGAGCTGTCGGGACGAATTCCCATAATACGAGTTCTTTGAGTTTTTCATCATTTTTTTATTTTCTTGGCATCAATATAAATTAGTATGTTCGCCGCTTTTTCGCCTAATAAATTTAATAAGATTTCAGCTTGGTCTTATCTACATTTTCGCGTTTTAAATGCACGTTCCAGAGTTGTAAAAAATAAATACCATAACTCTGGTTTTGAAGGACAAGGAACAGTTAAGGTTTTTATAGTTTTATATAGTCTCATAGTTTTTTTACAGGTATACAAAGAAAAATTTATCATTATGACTTATGGGCCCAAATTTTTAAAGTGATATAGCATCTAAATTCCTTATTCATCTGAGCTAAAAATTTATACACATGTTATAAATCATCGTCACACGAAGTGTATAGATTTTGGTGAATCTAGTCTATATAGATTTTTACAGGGATACAACAAAAAATTCTATATCACTATGATCTATGGGCTAAAATTATTTGAAGTGAAATGGCGTAAAAGTAAACAATGAGGAAAAATAGTCAAACTCCCTATTATATTTTTCACTTTTGTTTATTTAACGACTTGTCTTTTAATTTATTTATACAACCATAAATTACTTAATGTTCGGGAAGACGAGTGGAGTCACTCCAGATTTTTCATATTAAAATTTCTTAAGTGATGCTATCATCTTTATTTAAAAAATAATAATAATAAATAAATTGAATACATTTTGGAGAATGCTAAATGTTCATCATCAAATGAGACATCTTCTGTAACCTGTTAGGATTATATGAATTTTTGAATTTGTAGTATGGTGGTTGATTGGTTGGATGGCTTTTACGTCGCACTAGCGCTGCGCAATGGGCAATTGGCGACAGTCTGGGCCTCACCCCTAGTGGTCCTGAGACATGCCATCAGAATTTTGGTCCTACACGGAGAGGATGGCTCCCCCCGCTTCGGTAACCCCCAGAAGTATAATTTTGATGGGAACATGGAGGACATTGCGGCCACGACAGATTTTACGTGCACCAGCCACCATTAGTGCACACGGCGGTCTTTGTCCGGCTCGAGTACCGAACCCGCAATCTTCCAATTACGAGCCCGGCGCGCGCTCTACCGACTGGGCTACCGCGACCCGAATTTGCAGTATGAAAGGACTGTTTCAGAAGATGGATGAAGTATTTTTCATATAGAAGAAGAAGTGTCGACTGTTGCAGATATATCTTGGAATACAGGCACAGACGACGTCTTCGCATGCTGTGTGCGATAGCATGTTTGATCTGTATCTGTTCATTCCAAGAATCAAACTGAGTAGGACTTGCACCTTCCGATATTTCCATAGACCTACTATAACAGTGAACGGAGCCTCGCTTTATTACAAGACTATAAGAAAGTTGGCAAATATGAGTCAGCTGAGTGTAGGCAAAAGGTTAACATTTTTGGCATTACCGCGCTATTGGCGATTATTTGTTTTGATTTTTTTTTTTTTTTTTTTTTTATTAAAAGATAAACAAAACTTGTGTAAAACATTACAGTTTCAGCTTCTCAGCTCAATGTTTATATTTTATTTAATTCAATCATCCAGAGGTTACGGGATTTCGTAATAATAATAATCCCCACGAATTATTATAAAAACAATACTGCAATTTTTTTTCTTTTCAGATAGTACATGTAATTGTCATTTTTTAATTTAAAGAATTAAATGTAGGAGTAAGCAATTTACAAAAATAATTACTTAAAAAATATGAAAAAATGTTTAATGAAAGTTAAATCTAGACCAATCAAAAGTAGGAGTGGTCCACCCAGATGTATTCGCCGACAAAATCTTTGCGTTATTTATATAAATAACTTTTAGGAAAATATTTTGTTCAATGCCCTTACATTCGTAAGGTAATATTACAATTATCATATAAAAAATCTTACCAGTGAAAGCTAATAGTGATAAGATTGTTGAGAAAACTTTAATTAGAGCCTTTCAAAGAACATCAAACAACCACGGATTGCGATAAAATATGCTTTATATACAAAACAATCTAACTTTTAAAGGGAAACGTAAATTTTAAAAAGAATTTTTCAGCTATAAGGAAAGATATCGTGTCGCAGAGTTTACAGCTTGGAGAGAAAATTTCAGTGTTGGCCAGCTTGGCTTACGGTTGTGCCTAGTACCACGTGACTTTTTTATGGGTGATCTTCGCCACACAAAAAAGGTTGCAATTGTCCCATCCACTGTAATAAGTCTATAGGTATTTCTTCTTGCCCATAGAAGTGCTCAGCGTGAAACCATGGGATAGACACCATCCGAAATGCTGTCTAGATGAACAATTTGCTTACTTTGTGATATCGTGTTTGGGCGACCATGTCATATGTCCTCCTAGCCTAACGACTACCTACGAGATTTAGAGGCACGTTTGGAAAGCATATATGAGTTCGCTTGAAAAGGGATTAACCTGGTCAGCGACTGAATGAAGACACAATACAACTCAAAGGAAACTGAAAATCATTTGAAGGAATGTGACCATGTGTGGTTTTACAACCGAAAGCGCCGAAAAGGTCAATGTCCGAAGCTACAACAAGACCAGGAAAGCCCATACATCATAATTGTGAAATTAAACGATGTCGTTGGGAGAATACAGAAGTCGCCAAGTAGTAAACCGAAAGTGGTTCACACCAATAGATTAGCCCCATATCATTCATCAAACCATGAAACAATGTAGAGAAACTGCACGGGACACGCAGTCTTCGAAGACGGGAGCAATGTTACGACTGATTAAATCTTTTCCCCTATATCGTTTGTCTTGTTGCAGAGAAAGTAGTTTTACTGTCAAAGTGAAGAAAAAGAGGCAGTTCATTCATTTTTAGTGAACCTTGGCGACAAACTTGGCGACTCAGCGACGAATTTGGTGAATTGTTGACCAAATGTGGCGAAAAATAGCAGTTTAGGCTAGGGTTCCCGAAGTTTAGAAGTTCTACATTGAATAGCAGCTGAGATCTAGAACTTTCCGTGGGATTCTGGGCAGAACTACCACGAAATTTTATCGTCAAAATGTATAAATAGAAGTGAGTTGACTTTTGCGAGGAAGAGTATGAAGTCACTGCGACTCATAGTTGTTCAGAGACTATTCTCAGCGACTGCACTTTGGAGACTGTGCTCCAAGCGACTGAACTTGTACGTGAGCTAGCAAAAATTTCTGCCCTGGAGTATTTGACGTTATTTACTTTTTTCCTATGGAACCAGTGTTGCTAAATTTAGAGAATTTTTTATTCAATATTCACCAATAATAATGAGGAATGATATTTGATATACGTGATAGACGATAAATCTTCGATGTGATTAGACAAGAATTGCAATTAAAATCTAGTGGTCGATATTGAATAAAAAGTCTCTAAAATTGCTAACACTGTGTGGAACAAGTGACTGTTTTCTTGGACTGTTCTAGAACAGTCATCGAATAGCGACATCTACGGTATGAGTGACAGCTTCATTAGACCGCTACTAGAATATTTGATGAAATAACTACTACTGGGCTGTTTCGAAAATATTTGTTGTAATCACAGTTGTGTTGCACTGATTCAAAAGTTACGTTGAACAAAGAGCATTCATCGACTAGAATCTGCCTGTTTTTTTACGAATTACATTCTCATACAAGATAATCGACAAGTTTTGCATAATAATATATGAGGTTCAATGAGGGTACAGTGAGGAAAAAAGTCCGACATTTTTCGGTGGCAAGAGGCACTGCCAGAGAGCGGTAATAAGGTAGAACTAGATCAACATGTAGCTGCAAAGCCACTGGTTTTCTTGAGACTTAGTGTATGAGGTATTAGTTTTGTGATTTATTGCTGTTTTAATTTTACTCCTGATGAGAATATAATATGTAGTCAAAAGGCAACACCTGCTGAGCGATCGATCCCCACATGTAACCAACACCAAATTAAATCAAGGTTAAAGTAAATATAAAGTTTGATTAAATTCTGTCCTTTAGTTTATGAGATACAGCGTCCACAACATATTTGATACACACAGACGAACAGTCATTTTGAAAAATGGTCAAATCATATTCAGATCATCTGAAAGCGTGTAAATCCATCGAAAACTGATGGTTGAAAATTTTCACGAATCCAATACTTTCTTCTCTTCTTATATGTATAAAGAGAAGAAAGCCAAAATCAAAATAGGATTAAATGACCATATCTCGTATATAAATTTTATTTCTACCCTATTTCTAATGCAATAAAACCTCTAAATAACGAACACCTTCAGTTGGGTGGAGATTGTTTGTTGTTTGGATTAGTCAGTTATTTGAACGAGCTGAAGAATCTGGAGGATTTATATTGGACATAAAAAATCCGTCTGTTAAAAAAAAAGGTTGCCGCTATTTGGAATGTTCGATATGGAAGTTTACTTTACTGTAATAATTTCGAATATTTATCAATGAGTATGGGAATGTCTCCGGCTGTGGGCACAGCTTTGATTTTAGCTTATAACTTTTGATAGAGTAAATATTATGCAAACATATGAATACCAATGGAAAGCTAGAACCCCTGGCTAAAGTTTTATAAAGTAACTGTATCGGTTCTGTCAACCAGAAAAATTTTATCACAAATTTTGTGAAATGATCATTTTTGGTCAAAAAAAATTGTGTACACGGTTGTGGGCACACTTGAAAAATACGCTAAAAATAATAATATAATAAGAAAAGCCACCATAAATACAGAAAATATCAAAAATCTTTCATTTTGTAAGGATTCAGTGGCCAAAATAACAACAGAAAATGGCATTTTTCCAATTTCATTCGCCATCTTCTTCGTTCTCCAAATCAGAAGTGTAATGTTATCAAGTAAAATAATTTACATGTATATCGATCCACTTCAAATGCACCAGACGATCACACTAGTTGCATTTGATTGAGTTGGTTCTTGTTAAGCATGGTAGCAGTTGCTCCAAAAGGATGATGCAGAAGTCGACATCATTATCAGATTGTAGATGTTCCTATTTTTAGCGCGCTTGGTCTACAGTTTAATAAGTGGATTTGCCTTACTTTTTCCAAGCTTATTCTGGAAGTATACAGATGCTGCGAGGAAGTCCATATTCTCAGGCAGTCGATTTTATGGATTTCTTATCAACTAAGCAATCCTAAATGGCTTTAACCAGCGCTTTAAAATACCGGGTGATCCAAAAGTCAGGACAAACTTTAAAAATGAATAATTCGAAAACGAATCAAGATACAAAGATACGGTTTTCACCAAACGGATTAAAAAGAAACCGGGTTTTGTGTGGCAACGAAAAAAAAGTTAGTTCTGTTGGCGACCAACAGATGGCACTATAGTGTTTTATTTCACCAAAAGATGATTTACAAATAAAAAAAGTGTTGATAACTTACAAGTCATCTTAATTACAGTTAATTAGTACAACTACAATAACTGCTCAATGTGCTGTCCATCATTCAGAAGTACAGCTGTGAGACGATTCACCACACCGTTCACAGGATTTAGTAGCATTTCTTGGGTTATGGCAGACACATTTTGGCGGATGTCATCTTTCAGTGCTGATAGTGATTCCGGTTGGTCGCGGTACACTTTTGACTTCAAGAATCCCCACAGCCAAAAGTCACAGGGTGTCAGATCGGGAGATCTTGGAGGCCATGCGTGATTAAAGTAGCGACTGAGAATGCGATATTTCGATGCATGTAAGCTTCGACAACCATTACCTGCCGCAGTTGCTCCTTTATATATCGTTTGTTGCTTTGCATAATCCTACATCAGACATCCGACAGCGCCATCTGTTGGTCGCCAACAAAACTATTTCTTTTTTACCTTGCCACACAAAACCCGGCTTCTTTTCCATCCCTTTGGTGCAAACCGTATCTTTGTATCTTGATTCGTTTTCGAATTATTCATTTTTAAAGTTTGTCCTGACTTTTGGATCACCCGGTACATTTTTTTTTTTTAATCGGTTGTCTTTACTGGAGTTGACATGGCTAAAAATGCACAAAAACACTAATAAAATATCTTATGTTGACATAAACGACCATATTTGACAATTTGTAAGTCAAACACACCCTTTAAAAGAAAAAAAAAGTGTGCCCACAACCGGGAATGGCAGCCATTTTTATAATGACAGAAAAAGCAATTTTCGGTCCACATTTTGGCTGAATTCGATATTGTATCACAATATATAATGAATATACTGAATGAATATACATTATACTTACATTTTTGAATTAATTCTCTTCGATTTATCGCATTTTGAAAACATTCACAAATTACTTTTGTGCTGCTTTTTTTTTTCAAACTTTTTTTTCAATGCACTTACTAAGCAAATGTGTCTATTCACTTTAGTGTTGGCACAAAAATTGCGTACTGTCACAATACTAGTTTGACAGTACTCGTATCCACCATATTTGCTTTCTGTTAAAAGATATGGTGGGGTGACTATAACCAGAGAATACCCCTGACGGGAGACATTCCCCTATATTTTATATGGTTGTAATTCATGCAGGTTAAGCAGTTATGCAATGATAACAGTTATGTATACCTGCCAATTTATTAATTAATATTCCAGAAGATTGTTAGAATCCGCCCCTTTTTTCACACCACTTTATTTTTAGAGAAATGTTTTTCTACTGTAGTTACGATTAAATAAGAGGGAAAATACTGGTCACTGGTGTGAAAAAAATGGCGAGTACTGATAATCTTCCGGAATATTAATTAAAAAGTTGGAAAGTATGCATCTAACATTAATTTTTCTAATAATTTAACAACTTCAAAAATTATGGGTGTGCAAAAATACAGTTCGTTCTAATGAATCATTTTTAATGTGTATCAAAATAATATAGATATAAGAAAAAGAGCAGTTTTCGGTGTTCTAATCTAATGTGTTTTTTATTTGTCACAAATTTTTGTCACTAATTTTCATTATTTAAAAATAATGAAAATCTGATAAAGTACCGAAAATCCGTACAAAATTTTATTAGTAAAATTTTACTTCATGTTACATATGAGGCATGTATTTGAATTAATAATTAAGTACACTTAAGTTTAAAAAACGCCAATTTTTGAAAGTATTGTGCTTAAAAGAACTACATTTTTGAACTTTTAAAGACAAACTTTATATATACATACATATATACACTCCTCAAAACTGAAATTGCAACACTATGAGGTAATAATGTGATTAAGTTGAAATTTTCAGCAAATGCAAATCATACTGTGTAAAGCAAATGATTGAAATTTCAAAGCCATCACGCTTGCGTGGGCTTAGCAGTGCCCTCTGCACTGCTGCTGAAACCGTATGAATAAAGGGTTGAAGCGACATGTTTAAAATAGTCTATGTTTATCTCTTTGTGGTAAACGTAAGGTGAGATTATGTCTAGTCGACGAAAGAGAGCGAAATTTTAACAACTTATAAAGTTTGAACGGGGAAGATTCATCGGCCTTCGTGAAGGAGGATTTTCTTATCACGTAAAATCAGCTCGTGTGCAGCGTGATAGCAGCACAGTGGTGCGAGTTTGGAAGCAGTTGACAGAACAGAACAGAACACCGCCACCGGGAGCGGCTCAACTTTCGGTTTAGAGCGGAACCCGCCGTGATCCCAGGCGAGCACGGCGAACCTAGGTCGGCCCGGACAACGGAACTCCCGCGGCAAAACACAATCTAGCTCTCCAGCGGTTCCACGAGCAGGGGCACGGGCTCGGAGAAGCCCGCAGGAAGGAAGAACCCAAAAGCCGCAAGAACTAGCTTCTCTCCGGCGGTAGTGCAATGCCGGGTCCTGGAAACTCACTTGAACCTAAAGAGAAGCAAGGCTAGGGGTGAAGAGTAGGTTGCAGATTACAAGCAGAACAACACCCAGCGCTTCGTGCCGCTGGGTACCGCCCCAAAACATAACAACAAGCTATTACTTTACGAGTAACGAGTGTTTCTAGCCTCCAATTGACTGGAGAAACTACCGGTCCACCAGCCGGCTTCTGCATCCGCGTCGCCTCGTTAGCATTACCCAGGGACCACCACGAGGAGGTCCGGTAGGCCGATGCTAGTAGGACCGCTGCCTCAGGGCGAGCCAGTCCCACGGCCCCCTGGAAGCAGCGGACAGATGAGAACAGGATAACTCAAAAATCTGGGAGGGGACGCCGAAAAATGACGTCAGTGCACAATGATGGACACTTTGTCCGCATGGCGCTGATGGAGCGTACAGCTTCATCTAGACAGTTGGCAGCACATTGATAAACTGCTACAGATGTATCACTGTCTGCTTCGTCAATTTGTCGACGTCTGCTGTGCCGTGGACTGCGTGTACGAACTCCTTTATACAGGATCCCCCCTCACGCGAAACAATCGACGTTTGCGCTCATGCATACAGAGACTGGCAGATAGGCAGAAAGTGGTGTTTTCTGACGAATCCCGCTTTAATTTGAGGAATCATGATGGTCACATTCATATTAGACCATAGCCTTCTAAACTAGATGCCTGTCGCGTGGCTAGGAAACTTGGCAACAGTTCAAAAGTTCAGCGACACCTGGTATAGATTGCGCGACATTTTTATTCAACAGCCACCAAAATTTTGTAAAAGAGGGATTTGATATACACAAAATGCGAATACAATCGAAGAAACGTCGATTATATATATCATATATCACTTCTTAAAATTATTGGTGGGAGTTGAATAAAAAAGTCGCGTAATCTGTACCAGGTGGCACTGTCTACCTCTTGAACCGTTGCCAAGTTTCCGAGCAACGCGACAAGCATCTAGTTTAGGAGACTATGATTAGACGCTATGCCGGTGAACGCTACCTTCTGGAGTACATTATCGAACGTCATAGTGGACGAACACCCGGAGTTATGATCTGAAGTGAGATTGTGTATCATGGACGATCTCTGCTGCTACGAAATGTGGGTAATCTTAACAGCAACAGGTACATCAGAGAAGTGCTGGAGCCTGAAGTCGTTCCTTTCCTTCAAGGCATACCTGGAGCTATCTTTCAGTAGGATAATGCTCGATCACATGTGGCAAGGAATGTGCAAAATTTCTTTCCTGCAGAAAACATACAGCTTCTTTCGTGGCCTGCTTATTAGCCGGATATGATTGAACATGTGTGGGATTTCATTGGTCGGTGTCTCGCTCGTGATCCTCGTCCCACAGCTTCAAGAGATGAATTCTGGGTACGCCTACAAGAAATATGGAATGCTCTTCCCCAAGCCTACATTCAAAATCTGTTTGGCTCTATGCCACGTCGTATTACAGCACTTATTGCAGCGCATGGTGGCCACACCAAATACTTATTTCGGACACTTAACATTGTTTTTTTACTTTGAAAATTTAATCATTTATTTGCACCAATACCAGTCATTTCTGTATAAAGTTTTCTTAATTTCTGACAATTCTTTCATGGTGCTGCAATTTCACTTTTAAAGAGTTTATATATCAAATTAAGGTAACCATTGCTAAAGTTGTGTCAGGTAAATTCTATATAAGTATAAAATGCAAAAAAGATATTTTAAAATGATTCATCTTGATATATTAGAGCCTTGTATATGGTGGGTCTATTTTATAACATATCGTTTCGAGTTCAGAACATGCTTTTAAAAAATATTATAATAAGCCGAAATTTATTTGTTATAAATATAGCTGTATAATTGATATAAGACGGATAATTAGTATTATTATATAGTTGATTTATCTGCATAATCATACCTGTCAATTTACAAATTAATAATCCGGACATTGTTAGAACCCGCCACATTTTCCACACCACTTTATTTTTAGAGAAATTATCTTCAAATGCAATTACGATTAAATAAGAAAAAAAAGACTCTAAAAAAAGACTGGTGTGAAAAAAAGGGCGGGTACTGACAGCCGACCGAATTATTAATTAGTAAGTTGGCAGGTATGCATCTAACATTTATGTCGAAATCGACGTATTTTTTTGTAATTTTCGTAATAAAAAATAAGTTTTTGAATCAAACAAGTATACAACCCATACATTTTTTTTTTTTTCGATTTTCTTTAATATGGGAAAGTCAAGTATGGTGACAAAAGTTGGTATTACTACTCAAAAGAAAAAAAAATTAAATGTAGGCAACTTTTAATTAAAAATTTGCATCATATTTAAAAAGTAGACACAGTTCCATAGAATCGTACCTATTTCACCTCTTTATGTCGGATGTTAAAATATGGCATAGTATTATGCAGTTATTATTTTTACTTTCTACTGGATTCATGGAAATTTTCGATGCCTGTTTTTCGATAGATTTAGAAATGCCCTGAACATGATTTGACCATTTTCAGAAAACGTCTATATGTCTCTCTGCTTGTGTGTCGCTACATTTTTTTTTTTTTTTTTTTGACATTATATCACACAAATCAGTGATAGAATTTAACCAGACATGATATTTAGTTGGACCTTGAAATATGTTTTTTTTTTTTTTTTTTTTTTTAATATTGTCAAACTAAAAGTAGTTATTTATAACAGTAATAGTCAACAAGAAAAATTTTTTGTATATGTAATTGCATCGCGTACCCTTCCCCCGCGGGAGTGTAAATTTTTGATATGCATATTTTTCAAATGAACTCGTCAATATCTATAAAACGAAAGTTCGAATCACAGTTGTAATGTGTTGTTTTAAAACAATATTTTCGATTTTTTTTTTTTTTTTTTTTTTTTTGGTAACAACAACAAAAATTTTAAGGGAAAAAAAGAATTTCTTCAGATATCATCTATAGGTCATAAAACTGACTTTCTTTCGGCATTTAATATTATGCTTATCTGAGATGAAAATCGTCTACAGTCATCATGAAAAATAATTTTAATAAATACTTTGGACTGCGGGAATTTGTGATTGAAAGTTGGATAATAAAAAAATATATATATCAATCCATAGAAAAGAAATATCATAAAGAAATAATTATATTGAAACTAAATAATATAGTGCCAATATTAAGAGAAAAAAAAAACTCGCAGATATTACCAAAAATATCAGTGTATGCAATTCAAATATTTATGAAAAGATTGTGAGGTAGTATTATATTAACGTAATGCTACAATTAAAATTCACACTTTAAGAGTAACACATGAATACGAAGGTTTTAAGATTCAGTTGATCAAATGAGTTAGTTCCGATGATGAACGAAATTGTAATATGTTAATTTTATAAAGTATTTTGGAAGTTGATGGATATAAAAGGAGAAGGAAGATTGCTTTTGAGGGTTAGTTGGAAGGAGAGTAAGAGAGTTAGTTGGAGAGAGAGAGGATGGTAGTGAGTTAGTTAGAGGAATGGTAGCCGATTAGAAGGTAGGCTGTTGAGTTAGCTGCTTTATTATATGATGGTTGTCGAGTAGTACCGTGGTATAGGGAATCCTCCCGAAAGACTAGTAGCAGCAGTGAGAGCTAATGAATTTAAATAAAGTAGTTGAGAGTAATTGTGGTTATCTATTGATAGTTAAAGTATTTGTGAAGGCTGCCCATTTAAACTTATAAAGATACAAAATATAATTAAAGTCCAACGTCCACCTTTTTCTATTAAGCTCAAATAAAAGCTCATTTATTTTATTAAATCTGGCTTTGTCTTCTCTTCATAGTTTACTTAAGTATTTCAGTTTCAGCTTCAATCTAAGGTTAAATAAGCAATATTCAAGTTTCATGCTCATAAATTAATTAAGTTAACCTAAGTTCATATTTCAGATCTAGTGAGATCTAAGATCTAGGAGTTAAGATCTAAAATTGAGAATATGGCATCCGCTTATTCTCTACACTGGCGCCCAAATTCGCTCGAATCCCCCCCCCCCCCCCCCGAGCAAGTATTTTTTGACGGCACTAATAGTGTGCTGCAATTTTTTGAGCAACTTGAATATTTTTTTAACTTTTATAACATTGATCGATCCAAAAAATATTCTTGGTTAGCATATTCATTACGAGGAGAACCAAGATAGTGGCATAGATTAATCGCCTGCCATTCACTTGGGCCAAATCCAACTTATGAGGAGTTAAAAAGGCGGATCATCGACCTTTTTGCTACTCGGTATGATAGACTGAGATTAGAACATGACCGTTCCCTCCCCCCTCACGAGCGTCAGTGGGAAGCGGTAATAAAACCAGTGGAAAAACCACAAGAAGCTATTGAGTCACAGGAAGAAAGCTCTACTAATTTAAATCAACCTAAAACTGACGACAAAAACGTTAATCCTTGTGACAAAAGTTAAACACAAGTTAAACCAAATGAACAAACTTCACTGGCAAACAGCGATACAGACCAATTTACGTCTGTTATTCAGAATTTAGCTACGGATGAAAAATCCGATAAAATATCTAGCGTAGCGACGGCGGTGGAAAAGAAAAATACGATTGAACGTAATTGGGTAAATCAATCCCTTGCTTTAAATGAAACGAATGTTCAGCTAAATTCTACTGTTCAAGCCTCGCATATCCGTCATTCGCATTTAAATGCTGAACCGGTTCAAGCCGAAATATCAAATGTAACTGAAGCTCGGGTAACAGAAATTGAAATTAATACAACTAAAATAACTGCGGCCGCTGAAACCGTTAAACGGACCGACAGTGACAAATTAATAAATGTTGCGGCTAACTTTTCTAGTGATTTAAATTCACCTCCTGATAATTCACATTTAAAAACAGTCAAGTTGACCGATTCTGTTATTTTCACAGAAACTGTGGTAAAAGAAAGTGAAAAGTTTATCCACTGTGCTTCTAAAGACCTCGTAACTAATCTTGAAGAAAATCTACTAGTTAATGTAAATGAAAGCAGTACAGTTCAAAATGCAGCGTTAGCTAACTCTAGTTCGGCACATCCAATGCATAAATTCAATGATAAAGTCGTAAATCGAACAAAAAAGTCGGATAACTGGGTCGCTAGTTTAAATGAGATGCCGCCTAAAGTAAAACAAAAAGTTGCACTTTCCACTAGTGAAGTGAAAGGTTTGAAAGCTTGTAAGCCCTCTAGGACCTCGATCTCAACGAGTAGAGAGCAAGCGGAACCTTTTCAAGGAACTGTAGACAGTGACAAGGTACCGGGCTCGAGTCCGTCCCAGAAAGGTGCCTCTCCGATGCCGGACTCCGCTCTACAAGCAACCAGCGCTGAAAGTTCAACAGCAATTCCCCAAGACAGTCTGACACGCACCTCTGATTTTGCTGATAGCAAGGAATCAATCTGTCAGGTGCTATGGTTAATTATTTTTTCCATTGTAAAGTGCATTTGTATCACAGCAGTTATAAAATCTAGGACATGTATTAAAGCCATTTGGACTTTCAATCATTATCTGAAAGAGATGAACTTTCTAAAAAATCAAAAGTCAAAATTTAAACTTTTAGCATGAACTTTCAAACTCCCGAAATTTCATGTATCATTTACATGTCATAAATTTTTTTTCTGTATATAATATATGCATGTATGTACGTTAATGTTTTTTTTTATTCCTAGCCAACACCGGCAGTTTTTGGTAAAAAACCTTTTTGAACATTTGTATATAAATTTCCCCCCCTTTCGTTTTTTGAATGATCTACATATATGTACTTAAATGTTTTCTGTTTTAGCCAGCACCTGCAGTGATTAGTACGATAAATTTTCTTACCTTTTTGTATATAAACTTTCTCTCTACTTTTTGACATGATGTATATGTATATATTCTAATGCTTTTCTATTTCCTAGCCAACACCGGCAGTTTTGAAAAAACTTTTGCAACAGTTTGTCTATATTCATTACCTATATTTCTCTAAATGTCTTATAAATTGTATAAAATGAAATTTTATAAGTGTATAAACATTTTTCTCTATAGTTTTGTAAATGATATGTATGTACGTGAATCTTTTTATTTCCCAGCCATCAACTGCAGTTTTGAAAAATTTTGTATCCTTATCTATGTTTTTCTAAATGTCGTACATTGTATAAAATGAATATTTCTTGTTATAAACTCTTGCATTTTCACTAAGAGTTTTATGTATATATTAGTATGGGGTAAAAAGAGAATTTTTTTAAGCTATTTTGCATGTAAATTCGTGTTTAAAAATTAACCTTAATACACTAACAATTTAGTTCTTTCCGTATGCAAATAGCTAGCTGAAAATATTGCTTATCTATACAATTATTATGTCATTTATCTTACTTATTATGTCTTACTTATTGTGTCATTTATATACAAGTGTAGTTCACGTCCTTTTTTTAATTTATACTGTAAAAAGTGTTTTTGAATTGTAGAAGTTCTCTGATGATTCAAACCCGAAGTACAGACGTTAAATCTGAAAATCCAGGCTGATTCCTTTACTTGTTACTTTTGATGCTAAAGGAGGTAATTTTTGGACGTTTGCCAAAGACTTTGGATCTCTGAATTAGAAGGTGCCAGCGTTTTTCTTTTCTGAAGTAAAAGATGTTTTTTTGGAAGCGTGCCAGCAGTGGATTGACATTTTAGAGATAAATCTACTAGAAACCTGGAAATCTTTTTTTTTTTTTTTTTTTGATAAACACCTGAAATAAAGACTCTTTTTGCTATCATTTTGCACAATTTAAATTTGAATACTGACTGATCGCATTTTTGTGTTTAAGCGATCCCTTTTGTACTATTTTTTTTTTTAATTAATGAAATTTTTCTCCTTTCCATGTAAGGAAAGTTGATCTGTAATTCCCCTCTGTATACGTTGGACTTTATATCTTTCTTTAACTAATTATGAGTACAAACGGTTTTCCGGTGTAAATCAACTTAGCATAATAAGAAACATTTTTTTCAAAGCTCAGGCTAAGTGTCCGGTTTTTTGGCCCTGTACTCTTAAAATTTTTTTCCTTATTAGATTTTAAAAGCAATAGTTATTCTTGGGCAGTCCAATTTAAGTTTCCCCCCCCCCCCTCTTTTTTTTCTCTAAAGTCTTATACAGTTTAATTTTAGCAGTAAGTAACTGCGGCTATTTTTCAATTAACATAGCATTGTTTTAAATTAACTTTAAAATTTTAACGGGTAAAAACCCGTTGGGGATTTTTACGTAAAAATTTTTCTTTTGGGGAGGAACTGTGAGGTAGTAGTATATTAGCGTAATGCTACAATTAAAATTCACACTTTAAGATTAACACATGAATACGAAGGTTTTAGGATTCAGTTGATCAATAGAGTTAGTTCCTATAATGAACGAAATTGTAATATGTTAATTTTATAAAGTATTTTGGAAATTGATGGATATAAAAGGAGAAGGAAGATTGCTTTTGAGGGTTAGGTGGAAGGAGAGTAAGAGAGTTAGTTGGAAGTAGTTGGAAGGAGAGTAAGAGAGTTAGTTGGAAGTAGTTGGAAGGAGAGTAAGAGAGTTAGTTGGAAGTAGTTGGAAGGAGAGTAAGAGAGTTAGTTGGAGAGAGAAAGGATGGTAGTGATTTAGTTAGAGGAATGGTAGCCGATTAGAAGGTAGGTTGTTGAGTTAGCTGCTTAGAGTAGTGTATTATATGATGGGTGTCGAGTAGTACCGTGGTATAGGGAATCCTCCCGAGTACGAAAGACTAGTAGCAGCAGTGAGAGCTAATGAATTTAAATAAAGTAGTTGAGAGTAATTGTGGTTATCTATTGATAGTTAAAGTATTTGTGAAGGCTGCCCATTTAAACTTATAAAGATACAAAATATAATTAAAGTCCAACGCCCACCTTTTTCTATTAAGCTCAAATAAAAGCTCATTTATTTTATTAAATCTGGCTTTGTCTTCTCTTCATAGTTTACTTAAGTATTTCAGTTTCAGCTTCAATCTAAGGTTAAATAAGCAAGATTCAAGTTTCAGAGCCACGCGACAGGCATCTAGTTCAAGAGGCTATGGTCTTAACCTGATACCTCTACCGCCTTTTTTTCTTTTAAGAGGAATCCCTCACTTCTGAGATATTCTTACAGGGATCATGGGAAAGTTCAAAAAGAAAGTCAATGGCATATTTTTGACATAATCAAGTAAATTAAAAAGAAAAAAAAAATTAATAAACACGGTAAATGTCTGTTTTATGTCCTAAAGTTTACCGTTATATTTAACCCTTTGCGCTCGGCATATTTTCCGTGAGGCATGCCTTTTGGCGTTCCTTTAAAACGTCACACGTATAGTTTCCAACTTACTACCTTTTGGCTACCGAAAAATTGTAATAATTTGTTTTATTTTACTTCATCATTAAATAAAATAAATCTTTCTGTTAAAATTTTCCGGTAGCCGAAAGGTAACCTACAGTTACACGTTTTGGAAAAAATAACATTTCATTTGCAGAGGAACACCTTAAGGCGTGGCTCAATTTTTTAATGTCCCCTAAGAAGGCACATACGATCGATAAGAGTTAAAGTTAAGTTTTTAAGCGTTTAAATTTGGACATCGGTATCTAACTCTCAGATTAATTCTAATGCCGATTTCTATACCCCTAAAGATTTCTTCTGATGACGATCTGTTTTAACTTTCACATGAATCTAATTAACCCTTTCAGTCGCAGTGTTCCCGCTGATGGAACACCTAATTTTAATTTTCAAGTGCAAAAACTCCTCCCGGAAATTTTTTTGCAAAAATTTACATTTATAACATCGCATAAATTTGTGTGTTTTTAACCTGAAAATTAAAAATTTCTTTTATTTTAATTTTGTTCGCAAATTCCGGTGGCCATGTAATTTAAATGCTCCGATTTATCCTGCGCCACAAAGGGTTAAGTAAGTCTAAAATTTAATTTGATTTTTATTTTTTCTTAATCAATGCAATATTCAAGTTACGTAAAATAGATCGCAGATATTACCAAAAATATCAGTGTATGCAATTCAAACATTTATGAAAAAATTACTGATAATACTTATTATTTTAAAATGTGTAATAACATGGGAATATAATTAAAATTACTATGATCATCTGGATAGACAGAAATGATAAATTCAATACCTAATTTTATTAATGATATATTTTTAGGACTGGTTAAAACTACCTATCAATTAGTATTCCTTAAATAAAAGAATATTAGAATAATAATACTGTTAACATCTAATACTCAATACTAACAGCAGCTACTTTTTGTAAAATTAATGTCTACATATTATTAGTTATTGCTTCGAAAATGTTGTATATTCCAGCGAAAACATGTATACTGACTGTCCTAACATCATACCTCTATCTTCTTTTTTATCTTTTACGAGGAATCCCTCATTCTTAAGATATTCTTACAGGGATCATGGGAAAGTTCAGAAACGAATTCATTGGCATATTTTTGACATACAAATAAATTAAAAGAAAAAAAAATTAAAAACTGCAATAAACACAGTAAATGTCTGTTTTATGTCCTAAAGTTTACCGTTATATTTAAAAGTAAGTGTTTAAGTGTTTAAATTTGGACATCGGTATCTAACTCTCAGATTAATTCTAATGCCGAGTTCTATACCCCTAAGGATTTCTTCTGATGACGATCTGTTTTAACTTTCACATGAATCTAATTAACTTACTTAAACTTATCAGATCCTTCTAGATACCCAGTAATTAATAAAAGCTAACATTCAAATACTGAGCGGATACATAACTAAGAAACATTTTTAAGATCTAATCGTCGTTTTTCTTGAAAAAATTAAGGAATAAGATTCGTAGTACTTTCTAGAAATATTAGCTTATGAGTCGCAGTAGCAGTACAAAGGTTTAACTAGAAAATAAAAATAAGTTCGTGTCTGCAATATGTTCAAATTAGCACCCTTTTGCCAATTCTGCGATTGCATTTTCATATAGACTTATTAAGGGGATTTCTAATTGCTTATTTAATTTAATTTTAATTCCAATCAATCAAATATTGTAACATGATTTCATTTTATTCTTATCGTCTACAAACTAATGCAAATGTATAAACCGAATAAATTTAGCAGAATGTAAATGTGATGTAATGCAATGTAACAAGTAAGTCTAAAACTTAATTCGCATTTTTTTTTTTTTTTTTTTTTCTGTGCAATATTGAAGTCACATAAAATAGATGAAAAATTTTTATATAATATAATGGCATTACGTCATCTTTTAGTAGTTAAATCTGTTCTATATATTTAAGTTCTTTGACCTTAAGAAACTAGTGTTAATATAATTTGGCTATGACCTTTTTCGTATTTGGCGTCCAAAACATAAAATTATTATTTTTTTTTCTTTGGTGTGTGTGGTTTATTTGTTGCGACTCAGCATCTAAAATTTTACCAGTGAATTAAGTGCAATATAAAATGTAATTTTTTAAATCCAATCGGAGTTGTTCAGAGAGTTGCCTAGTAAATACAAAAACAATAATTTAATTAATTCTTAAACAGTTACTTTTTCCTTGTCCTTCTGCCCCACGAATCGATGGAACATTCTGCTCTCGAAGCACTGGTTTCGATTCCAAGTCTCGCTCGTTAACCTATCCCTTCAGGGTTTTTTGTGGTTTTCTTCAAAATTCGCGTGAATACGGGCTAAGATCTTTTATAAAGAATCCCATGGAGGGTATTCCACCTAGGTCTATGACTCAAGTGCGCTTAACCGGCCCAATTACTCTACTGTCCACTCTGTGCCTTATCATCCTCTCCTCCTCCTCAAAAATAATATACTATATATGTGTGTGTGTGTGTGTGTATAATATATCCTTACCTATTATATTACACATGAATCAAAAATCAAAGTCAAAACAAAAATGTTTCATCGCTTTAAATTAGGAAATCTAATCTAATGGAGATGCGCATTAAAAGTAACAGCAAAATTTTAACTTACAAGCATTTAATAATAATAATAATAATAATAATAATAACATGAATTCCTTCAAAATGATGTCATACTTTAATCACGCAACTTTTATCTAAACCGCTTGTTTTCCTTTGCTTTTTTTCCCCATTTTTTTTTTTTTTTCATAAAATAATAAAGTAATTTAACACAGACGTTAAATGTAATCCACCTTAAACTTTCAATAAGTTTATGTGAGGAACTTAAAACATAAAACAACAAATGCAGAAAAATTTATTCTGCAGAAAAAAAAACTTAAATATTGCTTACTATAAAATTTATGGACGGTGATCTCTGAAACTTTTACGACGGAAACATGGTGCTAAAAAACGTCACTTAACTGGCTTTCAATGTCCTATTTGCAGCTATTTCACTGCTTTTAAAAAAAAAACAAATTCAATCGAAAGCTGTAGAGCGGGGAAATAAGAAAGGATTTATTTTCGGAATTGATTCTGAATGAATATTTTATTTATGCTGTAAATAAACATAAAAGCCTAAAGTATTTGTTAAAGCTTTTTAACAAATACTTTAGGCAGATATATTTAGGACGTAAATATTTAAAAAGTAAATAAAATGAACACCAATTCTAATGATGGAAAAAGAAAAAGTTTTGAATTTAATCAAAAGTTAGACAAACCTATCTTTAACTTACTTAAAAAAAAAAAACTGTTATAAAGTAATGCATATTGAATTATGAAAAAAATCCTAACACATATTTAATATACATAAAAAAAATCATAAAACAAAATGAAAATGAACCGGAGGTGTTAAAAATTAGATTATTGCACAAAATGTTCAATAAACCAAAAATAAATTCAATCTCACTAGAAGTTTTATGTTATTTATTCGTATATATTCACTATATTACATGTTGTATCTAAAAAAGTAGTCATAGTTGCCAACATTCTAATTAATATTCCGTAGTCCTGTAATCTCCCCCCCCCCCTTTTTTTCCACACTAGTCATTTTTTAGCGTATTTTTATTCTTATTTAATCGTAATTAAATTTGGAGAAATTTATTCCAAAAATAAAGAAATGTAGAAAAAGATGCAGAATACTACGGAGTTTTCCGTGTTTTACTTCGAAACTCGCATGAATACAGACTACGTCCCCTTAGAAAGACCCCACGAAGGACATTTCATATGTAGGACTAAAACCCTAGTGTAGACAGTTGGCCTTAATCCACACAACCACAATTAAAAACTGGTGGCAGTGGACCACTACTTCAAAATATCAACAATGTTTTTTAAGGGGACGGTGGACGTTGAAAATCGTTCTTTTTCTGTCTTAGCGTAATGGAATTTTGCCTATATATGCAACAAAATATGTAAATAATAAATATATTAAACATTTTCCAAAACTATTTAAGTTGTAAGAATATATAAATATTTTTTTTTTTTTTTTTTTTTTTTTACATATCCCTGGGGTCTTCTAAAGAGTCCTAACTTCTAATCCGTATTTACGCGAGTTTCAGAGAAAACCACGGAAAACTCCGAACTTTTATGACAACGAGCGCAACCTAGGGTCGAACCCGGCACTATAAGTCTACCAGCTTCAAGAATAGAATCCCCCTGCCACTGGTGGAGTTGGAAATTGTTTACAATGTATGCAAACTGCATTATTTTTCCTTCTTGTCTTTATGTTGCCATTATTCAGGTTATTAGTTTAAACCATATTAATGTTTACTAATTGTACATTTTGCCCTCTGCCTTCCTCGTCCCACCCCCCCCCCACCCCACCCCCCAAAAAAAAAAAAAAAATATGTCATTGATTTAATACACAAAAGAATCATGTTGGTTTTCTGAAAAAGTTTTCTAATTCATTAAAATGTCTGAAAGGTGATTTTTACAATCATTATAACAGAGAACCAGAGAATTTTAATTTCGTAGAAAACAACACAGAATATTCATTTGGTGGCGCCATCTCTTTTCCTAAATTGAAACTCCAAATTGCCTAAATCAAATAAATTATCTAAGAGTGGAAAAAATGAAGAACAATGTTTATTATTACCTTATATTATATGTCATAAAGACAGAATCAATCAATTTATTTCAGAAATGATTAAAGTGGGAAGACAGAAAGAAAATTCATTCTAATTTTTAACACAAAATTCCGAAATTTTGTATAAAAAAATATTACCAATATTTTAAAAATTTTATTAAAATTCAATTTTTATCACACATTGTGTTAAAAAACTTTTTTGTGAAATATTTCAGCCTGATATATGAGAAAAAGTAATAAATAATTTAAAAAAAAATAAAATAAAGCCGTTTGTTGTAATACATATATATATATATATTATCATAAGTTTTTATTTTGTAGTTGTTTCAGTAACAGATAAATATGTTGCAGAAGAAAGATTTTATATTTACTAATTTATTATTACACGACAAAAAAGGGATTTTAAGGTAATCTGATGCGACATTTTAATAACACATAGTAATAAGGAAAGAAATCTTAAAAAAAAAAAAAAAAAAATCTTTTTTCTCCTCTGAATTAGGAATTCACAACTTTCTGTAAAAAAGCATGTCGGTTTCAAGTTTTTGTCTGTGAAAAACTGACATAAACATATAACTAATAAGAAAAATTTAATATGATATTTCTTTAAATATGTTCTTCTTCCATATAAGACAAACTATAATTAGCAAATCTTGCTTACTAGAAAGGAAATAAAAAAAAAAGAGATAAACCTTTAAAAAAAAACTTTAAATAACATTGAACACTATAGTAAGGAGGAATTTTCTTCTATTATTTCTTTATATATAAGTATCATGAAAAATTAGTGTTTTATTTTTTCTGTCAAATAATCTATCTAAAATTCAAAGATTTATATAAATTTGTAACGGTAATTATAGAAACATAGGTTTGGACTTTCGATAACAGTTTTTTATTGTTTTAAATGTCTTAATCAATTACATAATAATAATAATAATAATAATAATAATAAGTGCATATTTGCTAATAATTTCAAAATTTTAGGACAATTTAGCATTTTTTACAAAATTTAATTCCTTTATTGATAAAAAATTAATAATAAATAAAGATAAAATTTAACTCAAGAACACAAAACTTTTAGAGTTAATTTTCAAGGAACAAAGTTTATACTCAAAGAATGTCAAATAAAGTGTTATTTCCCACTTGTAATAACCAGGTATATTACTTTCTGAAACAAATTGTTAATCGTGCACGCAAGCCATTAATAGCACAGGTCTAGAAAAATAAAGTTGACAAAATCTGATTGGATAATTTTAGCTGATAATTATGTTTTTAGGTGTACTGAAATTAAAAATGACGCCAGATTTCCACTATCACGTATAGATTTTTGTCAATACAGGCTGTCTACTGACACAATATCTTCATTTTCGATGATGTTTCCATGATTAACTATGGAAACCTACTATAAAAGTTTCTATGTAATTATATTGGTGGAAGAGTCACGGAAGTAATTGTGTCGGTAGACACCCTGTATTTGGCAAAAATATATACGTGATAGTCAAAACTTGGCTCCAGTTTCAGTTTTAGCACACCTAAAAAAAAACATAATAATCAGTCAAAATTATCAAATCAAAATACAGACCTGTGCAGTTATCGAATAATATTGATGTTACAAAAATATATACTTTTTATTTTCAAAAAAATTTGTTTACAAAAATATGCACATTTCATCTACAAGAATTTTATTTACAAAAATATATACGTTTATACAAATAACTAAATCATTAAATCGTTATTCAATGGCATTTTCTATTTGTTAGTGTGTGTGTATATATATATATACACACATACAAATTATTACACATACAAATTACACACATAATATATACACATAATATACACATAATATATACACATACATATATACACATACAAATGACCAAATTATGATCATTATTATATTTTATTTATATATATATATATATATATACATTTTTTCGATTTTTAAATAATACTAGATGAAATAGTCTTGAACTTTAGACATGCACATAGCATTTATAAACTCACATTTTCCACTATCGATTTAGTCACGAGTTCAATAAAGGGGCCAACTACAAATGCAAGAAAATCACAAATACTTTGGATCACCCTGTATAATAAAAAGCTACAAATGACTTATAACTTTACCACATAGTTACACTTAGTATGAACAATATTTGTATGTTTTGTTTTGGTAATAGCATAATTATTTAGACAAAACATAACTTTTTTTTTTCAAAAATTATTATTATTATTGTTGTTGTTGTTGTTGTTGTTTATTTATTTATTTATTTATTTTTGGCAAGTTTACTTATAACTTGATACTTATAACTTATTACTTATAACTTATTACTTTGCTTATAACTTGAATGGATTTCAAGGAAATTTTACAACACTTGTAGAAAAATTAACAAGCCATTAAAAAAGATTATTCTGAAACATAAAATTCACATGTATAATACTCGTTGAGATATGAACATTTACAGTAAATATTGTTTTAATACGCACGCGAGAAAAAAAAATAGATTTTTTTTAATTACATAGGTTAAAAACTAGATATTGAGAGTAACTTATGTTAAAGTTGATTTTAATAGAGTAAAAATTAAGCAAATCATCGGCAAAAGAACGAGCTAGATTTTAGATATTTTCCAGAGTTGAAATTTCATAAGGGATTTTTCATATGCCACGTATTTAATTTGGAGATCCAATTATTTCAACCACGTTGCAAAACTTCCTTTTTCTTAAAAATCCCTTATGGGTTTGTAACTCTAAGATATTTTTATTTGTCTTTTTTAGCGTATTTTTCTTTTTATTTAATCGTAATTAAATTTGGAGAAATTTATTCTAAAAATAAAGTGATGTAGAAAAAGGGACAGAATACTTCGGAGTTTTCCGTGGTTTTCTTCGAAACTCGCGTGAATACAGATTACGTCCTCTTAGAAAGAACCCACTGAGAACATTCCACTTGTAGGACTAAGACCCTAGTGTAGTCAGTTGGTCTTAGCCCACACAACCACAACTAAAAAGTAGTGGCAGTGGATCAGTACTTCAAAATATCAACAATGTTTTTAAGGGGACGGTGGATATTGAAAATCGTTCTTTTGCTGTCTTAGAGTAATGCAATTTTGCCTGCATATGCATCAAAATATATAAGTAGTAATTATATTAAACATTTTCCAAAACTATTTAAGTTGTAAGAATATATATATATATATACATATAAATTCAATTCAATGTAAATGACAACAATTAATTTGTATAAAAAAGGCGCTTAAAACAGCACAAAATTATATACAAAAACAATAATATTATAATAATATTATTGTTTATTATTATTATGTAATTATTATTACATATACATATACGTATATATATATATATTTCGCATCCCTGAGGGTCTTTACAAAGAGTCCTAACTTCTAACCTGTATTTACGCGAGTTTCAGAGAAAACCACGGAAAACTCCGAACTTTTAGGACGACGAGCGCAACTTAAGGTCGAACCCGGCACTTTCCGTCTACCAGGTTCAAGAATAAAATCTCTCTGCTACTGGTGGGAGTGGAAATTGTTTACAATGTATGCAAACTGCGTTATTTTTCTTTCTAGCTTTTATGTTGTTGTTATTATTCGGGTTATTAGTTTATACCATATTTGAGTTTACTAATTGTACATTTTGCCCTCTGTCTCCCCCCCTTCCCCCTCCAACCAAAAAAGAAAAAAAAAAAAACAATAAATAAATAACTAAATAAAATTCGTTGTCTATGGCCTGTCGTCATTTATTTCATACACAAAAGAAGTTACGTTGTTTTTCTGTTATGTTTTTTAATTCATAAAAAAAATTTTGTGTGTGTGTGTGAAAGATGATTTTTATAGTCATTGTGTAATAGAAAATTTTAATTTTTCGCAAAAGACAACACAGAATCATTTGGTGGCGCCATCTCTACTCCTAAATTGAAACTCCAAATTGTCTAAATGAAATAAATTATGTAAGAACGGGAAAAAAAAAAAAAAAAAAAAAAAAAAAGAGAAAGATGTTTAATAATACCTTATATTATATGTCATAAAGGCAGAACAAATCAATTTATTTCAGAAATGATTAAAATGGGAAAACATAAAGAAAATTAAATCTAATTTTTAACACCAAATTCGGAAATCTTGCACGCAAAAAATATTACCAATATTTTAAACATTTTATTAAAATTCAATATTTATTTAACAAATTGTGATCAAAAAAATTTTTGTGAAATATTTCTGTCTGATATATTAGAAAAAGAAATTTATTCTTTTTCTATTAAAATTATAAAAAATAAAATAAAGCCGTTTGTTATATATATATATATATATTATAACACGACCTAAAAAGGATCTTAAGGTAGTCTGATGGGATATTTTAATAAAAAATAGTAATAAGGAAAGAAATCTTTAAAAAAAAATCTTTTATAATTTTCTCTCTTTTAAATCTTTTTTAAGAAAGATTTCATATTTACTAATTTATTATAGCACGACCAAAAAGGGATTTTAAGGTAGTCTGATGGGACATTTTATTAACAAATATTAATAAGGAAAGAAATCTTTAAAAAAAAAAAAAAAACTTTTACATTTTTCTTTCTTTTTAAATCTTTTTTAAGAAAGATTCCATATTTACTAATTTATTATAATACGACCTAAAAAGGATCTTAAGGTAGTCTGATGGGATATTTTAATAAAAAATAGTAATAAGGAAAGAAATCTTTAAAAAAAAATCTTTTATAATTTTCTCTCTTTTAAATCTTTTTTAAGAAAGATTTCATATTTACTAATTTATTATAGCACGACCAAAAAGGGATTTTAAGGTAGTCTGATGGGACATTTTATAAACAAATATTAATAAGGAAAGAAATCTTTAAAAAAAAAAAAAAAACTTTTACATTTTTCTTTCTTTTTAAATCTTTTTTAGGAAAGATTCCATATTTACTAATTTATTATAATACGACCTAAAAAGGATCTTAAGGTAGTCTGATGGGATATTTTAATAAAAAATAGTAATAAGGAAAGAAATCTTTAAAAAAAAATCTTTTATAATTTTCTCTCTTTTAAATATTTTTTAAGAAAGATTTCATATTTACTAATTTATTATAGCACGACCAAAAAGGGATTTTAAGGTAGTCTGATGGGACATTTTAATAACAAATAGTAATAAGGAAAGAAATCTTTAAAAAAAAAAATATTTCCTTTTTCTCCTCTGAATTAGGAATTCGCGACTTTCTGTAAAAAAGTATGTCGGTTTCAAGTTTTTGTCCGTGAAAAACTGACATAAACATATAACTAATAAGAAAAATGTAATGTCATATATCTTTTAAAAAGTTCTTCCTACATACAAGACAAACTATAATTAACAAATCTTGCTTACTAGAAAGAAATTAAAAATAAAGAGATAAAACTTTAAAAAAAACTTTACATAACATTGAATACTATAGTAAGGAGGAATTTTCTTCTATTATTTCTTTATGTATAAGCATCATGAAAAATTAGTGTTTTACGTTTTCTGTCACATAATCTATCTAAAATTCGTAGATTTATATAAATATGTAATGGTATTATAGAAACATAGGTTTGGATTTTCGATAACAGTTTTTTATTGTTTTAAATGTCTTAAACAATTACATAAAATTAAAATAATGATGATAATAATAATAATAATAAGTGCATATTTGCTAATAATTTCAAAATTTTAGGACAAATTAGCATTTTTTACAAAATTTTATTTCTTTATTGATGAAAAATTAATAATAAATAAAGATAAAATTTAGCTCAAGAACACAAAGTTTTAGAGTTGATTTTCAATGAATAAAGTTTTTACTCAAAGAATGTCAAATAAAGTGTTATTTCACACTTTTAATAGGTATATTACTTTTTGAAATAAATCGTTAATAGTATATGTAAGTCGTTAATAGCACAGGTCTAGAAAAATAAATTTGGCAAAATTTGATCGGATAATTTTAGCTGATAAATATGTTTTTAAGTGTGCTGAAATTAAAAATGACGCCAGTTTTCTTCTCTCATGTATAGATTTTTGTCAATACAAGCTGTCTACTGAGACACAATATCTTCATTTTCGATAGTTTCTATGATGTTTCCATGATTAACTATGGAAACATATTATAAAAATTACCATATACAATCGGTAACAAAAGTGTCCGAACACTAGCAAAAATTCCTATGTAAAAAAAGTAGACTTAATACTGTTTTGTTAAATAAATCCTTGTCGAATCATGTTCTTAGTGTAAGAATATAATTCGATAAGGATTTATTTAACAAAACTGCATGAAGTGTACTTTTTTTACATGGGAATTTTTGCTAGTGTTCGGACACTTTTCTTACCGACTGTAATTATATTCGTGAAAGAGTCAAGGAAGAAATTGTATCGGTAGACACCCTGTAATTGACAAAAATCTATACGTGATAAAGAAAAATTGTCTCCAGTTTCAGTTTTAGCACACCTAAAAAAAACATAATGACCAGCCAAAATTATCAAATCAAAATACAGACCTGTACAGTTATCGAATAATATTGATTTTACAAAAATATATACATCTTATTTTCAAAAAATTTTATTTACAAAAATATGTACATTTCATTTATAAGAATTTTATTTACAAAAATATGTACATTTCATCTACAAGAATTTTATTTACAAAAATATATACACGTTTATACAAATAGCTAAATCATTAAAATATTATTCAATGGCATTTTGTATTTGTTAGTGTGCGTATATATGTATATATATATATATATATATATATATATATATATACACATACAGTAGGTGATCAAATTATTAGTTTTTTTTTTTTTTTTTTTTTTTTTTTTTTTTTTTTAATGCAATTTTTCGTTTTTTAAAATAATACTAGACGAAATAGTCTTGAACTTTGAACATGCGCATAACATTTATAAACTCACATTTTCCACTATCGATTTAGTCACGAGTGCAATAAGGGGGCCAACTACAAATTCAATGAAATCACAAATACTTTGGATCACCCTGTATAATAAAAAGCTACAAATGACTTATAACTTTACCACATAGTTACACTTAGTATGTACGATATTTGTATGCTTTGTTTTGGGAATAGCACAATTATTTAGACAAAACATAACTATTTTTTTTTTTTTTTTTTTACAAAAATTATTATTATTATTGTTGTTGTTGTCGTTTATTTAATTATTTATTTATTTTTGGCAAGTTTTTTGCTTATAACTTGAATGGATTTCAAGGAAATTTTACAACACTTGTAGAAAAATTAACAAACCATTAGAAAAAGATTATTCTGAATCATAAAATTCACACGTATAATATTCGTTGAGATATGAGCATTTACAGTAAATATTGTTTTAATACGCACACGAGAAAAAATAGAATTTTTTTTATTACATAGGTTAAAAACTAGATATATAGGGCAATTTATGTCAAAAGTTGATTTTAATAGAGTAAAAATTAAGCAAATTGTCGGCAAAAGAACGAGCTAGATTTTAGATATTTTCCAGAGTTGAAATTTCATAAGGGATATTTCATATGCCACGTATTTAATTTGAAGATCCAATTATTTCATCCACTTTGCAAAACTTCTTTTTTCTTAAAAATCCCTTATGGGTTTGTAACTCTAACACATTTTTATTTGTTTAATATGATTTGTGAGTTCATAGGGGCTTTTCACAAAAAAGAAATTTTGCAACGCGGTTGAAATAACTGGATCTTCAAATTAAATACATAGCATATGAAAATAACCTTATGAAATTTCAACTCTGGAAAATATCTAAACTATATTTCATTCTTTTGCAAACAATTTGCTTAATTTTTACTCTATTCAAATGAACTTTTGATATAAGTTGCTCAATAAATCTAGCTTTCAACTTATGTAATAAGAACTTTTCTATTTTTCGCACATGTGCAGTAAAAAAAATTTACTATAAATGCTCATATCTCAACGAATATTACACGGGGGAAATTTATGATTCAGAATAATGTTCCTCTAATTCTTTGTCAATTTTTCTGCAAGTTTTGTAAAATTTTATTGAAATCTATTCGTGGAGAAAAAACTTGCAAAAAAATTAATAATTTTTGAAAAAAAGTTATACTTGCCTAAATAATTATGTTATTCCCAAGACAAAACATACAAATATTATACACAGTAAGTGCAATGATGTATTAAAATTATAAGTCATTTGTTGCATTTTACGATACAGGGTGATCAAAACTTTTTGTGATTTTCTTCAATTTGTAGTTGGTCCCTTAATTGCACTCATGCCTAAATCGATAGTAGAAAATGTGAGTTTATGAATGTTCTTTGCATGTCTAAAATTCAAAGTATTTTTTTTTTTTTTTTTTTTTTTTTTTTAGAAAATCGAAAAAATATCAAAAATAATAATAATAATAATAATAATTTTATCCTCCACTGTATATATATATATAAGCGCTATGTAGTAATCACCATTAAATGTACTGTGAACGTGACACCACTAATGACGTAGTAACTACCAACCAAGGAAGAGGCTGGATATATCTGAATGTAAGGACAGTTTATATGCATTTCAGTTACATGTGATTTCATTTATAAGGACGCATCAGGTGCTGTGAGCGTCGATCGGACGATCACACTATTTTCATGCCAACACTATCGATCAACTGCTACCCATTGAGCTCCATATGACAATTCAATACGTGTGCATATCAGACAACAGGTGACGCTAATGTTATTCACTTTCATGATTTTTCAGACAGCTATATCTCAGCATCTCTTAGTTCACATATCACTAAACTTAAAAGCTTTATTTTGAGTAGTTATGTTGATCAAGTTTTTGTGTATGCTAAAAAGTAGGTGGCACTCGTATACGTAGGCATTGACTATCGGAGGGTTCATGGTACACATGCCCCCTCTGAGAATTTCCTGTTTATACATACTTTTATGGTATATTGAATGAAAGTTTCTTTTTTATACTTCAAAACACAGCTGAAAATTATTTATCAATTCAGTTAGTCTTTGCTCATACTTGTTATTTTCCGAACATACATATGTAAGGAAAATACTGTAATCATAACAAAAATATGACTTTGAGATTTTGGTTTTTGTATACATTTCGAGGTCCCCTGAATTCATTTTTGCTATTTTTATGGTGATGTATGTATTGTATGTATATATGTGAACACGATAGTATCTAAACACTTTGATCAATTCAGCTGAAAGTTGGTACGTATGTTATAGGTAACCGTAGCACGAACATTGATTTTGGTAAATCTAGCACTTAGTTTTTTTTTATACTTTCCCTTTTCTTTCTTTCTTTCTTTTTTTTTTTTTTTTTTTTTTTTTTCATTGCTTTGGGTGTTTCTAATGTTTTTTGATACGCTGAATTCATAAAAGCTTCTTTTCCTCCTATTACATAAGGGTTTTTCATGAAGTAAGAATGAAGATATGAAGAATACACACAGAAACTACATAGCAAAATCAAAACTCTGTATGAATAAAATACATTAAAATAGGTTATTATTTACATACTATCTTTTAAATGTCTGTTTCTTCATCAAAGCTCCAATAAGAGCATTTTCTCTTGTACACAGCTTGAGGGCATTCTCTAAGCAGCATCCAACAATAATCTGCTAATATATTAACATTCTATCAGCTCTGATACTTCAACCTCCTGTCCATTTCTTTGATGTCTTGATGAAATCACACTCCTTATTCTTCATTCAAATCGCTTGAATTGTCCTGGAAATAACTGATGTTAGAATTCAGAAAATGCAGTATAAAGCTCATTTCTATCCAAAAAGCCTTTATTTAATTATTTATTTATTTATTTTATTTATTTATTTTATTTTATTTTATTTTTGTCAAAACTGTACATGATCAAAAATGTCTAATTTTCCCTTAATTATGGAACACTTTGTTTTTGGTGTTTTCCTCTCTTAATTTATAATTAAGACAACTTTTCTGCTCCCTTTTTTAATGCTTCTATGCTACTTTTATTTTTATTTTTATTTTATTTATTTATTTATTTATTTAAGGCTACTTATGCTTTTTTTTTTTTCAGGGCATTTTACCTGAGTCAACCCTGTTACGAGATTAAACAATATTTCGTTTTATAGTTAAGGAAATGCATTTTTTGAAAGAATAACTTTGTATTTCATTTAAAATTATAACAAAATGTAATATGCTGCAATTTTTTAAATACAAATTTAGTTTTATGTTATATCACATAATAAAGTTAAAATGTATGTGTATTTACAGAAGAAAATAACCCAGTAGTTGATGACGCCTGGGCGGTAGGTCCTCATTCAAATAATCAAGATAAAGAAATAAATGATCCAGTAATTGTTAATGACACCTGTATCATAGGTTCTCTTGCTGATAATCAAGGTAGGTTTCTCTTACTTTGTGAGTGCATGGAAATAGACAAATCTTCATTAAAGCTCCACTCTCTCTATTATAATTTCTCCATCTGATGTCACCAAATCCCATGTAACTCATTGGAAAAAAATTTATTTAACTAATTGCCTATTACCTAACTTATTTTTTAAATTCCTTTTTCACATTCAAAAATTGACAACCATTAAATTAGTACTCATTTTCAAAAAAGTTATAGACTTTTTATATTTTATTTTACAGCTAAAAATGAATACAACACAATTAGTTAATTTTTTTAATTTTATATTCAAAGTTTTAAAAAAATGATTTTTAGAAAATGAGTACTAAATTAACAATTGTGAATTTTCCAACTATCAAACGAAAGAAAGAAATACGTTAGGTAATGGGCAATTCAATAAAAAATTTTCAACCTTAAAAGGTCAGGAATTCTATTCTCTTGATGTATAATAAATGTTTTAATCAAAAACTAAAATGATTGTGAAAATTTTCTTATTGGTTTCATACATTAAGTCGCATTTTCTTATTAACTGCAAAGAGGCAAATGGGCAATGATCCTTAAAAATATCTTAATTTAAAATTAGATTTAAAAATTAAATGATAATTCTTTAAAAACATTTAATATATAGTTAAACTTTTGATATGATAAATAATAATCATTAAAATACTTTTACCACGTGCTTACCACAATTCGCATTTTTAAAAACAAGTAATATCTTTATTTTTGACTACACATTTTTTTTTTTTTTTTTAAGCTTTTGTTCATTTTATTATAGACTAGCAGGCTTCGCCCGCTTCGCTGGGCACTATATTCAAAGGATTTCTTTTTAATTGAATAACTGAAACGTTTAAATAAATATATTTCGATTGGCGACTATTTTCTTCACAGTTTTAGTATGGGTTCTCCTTGACAATATCAAACATTTTTTGAACTTCTTGAATCTGTGCAACAAAATTATTATTATAAACGAATATTCTTGAAAACAGTCAAATAGAAATGTTAATTCTTCGACTATTCTGGAAACAGTTGAAGTTGGTACTCGTACAGTAAAAGTCACTAGTCAATGAACGATCGAATCAGGGAACGCACGTAAGCCGTTTTCGCCGCAATCACTATAACACACGTATGTATGCTTCACGCACATGAAAACCAAAAAAAAAAAAATCACTGGACAGCCCTACCTCGCTGTGCATAAGTCTCAGAACACACGAAACTCGGTTCTGCGGTAATCACTATCACGCATGTTAAAACCAAGACACATCACTGGACAATCCTACCGTGTGGTGCATGAATCTGAAAACGCACGAAACTCGGTTCTGCGGCAATCACTATCACGCATGTTAAAAAAAAAAAAAAAATCACTGGACACTCCTACCTCGCTGTGCATGAGTCTGAAAACGCACGTAACTCGGTTCTGTAAAAGTAATATTCACATGTATTTTTCCTTTGGGTCGAATTATATTTCCAGAATAAGTGCAGAATGTGATATTAGAATTTTCCAAGGACCCTGTGATAGAGTATCTTCACATATATTAGTTTTAATTGCATTCTCAAATAAATTTAATAATGAAATACTATATTTTCAATAAATAAAATTCTATTGAAATAGAGAGCGAAATCTTAAATTATCTTTTATATTTAATCACATTTGTCTCTCTATAAATAAATATCTTAATTCTAATAATATTTTATCTGTTAATCTTTTAAATAAATCTGCTGAGAACAGAAAAAGGTATTCTATAAAATTAATAATTTATTCCGAGTAATATAAATGTCTTTTATTAAATAACGGCCTTTCAGATTTCTAATTCTTCCAATGCTAAACCATTTAGTAAAATAAAATATCAAAAATATTATTTCCATCTATTAACTGTTTCCATAAAATACATTTCATTTTTTTTAAATTGCGTAAGTTTATTTATTATAGCTAAGTTGAGCAAAAAATTTCCGTTGTAACATCATTAAAGTGTAATCTATATTATTTTGATGACAGTAAACAGACTTCATGTCTTCGTGGAAAGAGACGATTTTTATGGCGTGAGGTTTGGCATAAGTGATTGGCATAAATTTCTATAACGAACTGTCTAAATTCAAAAATATTATATTAAAATATTCGGAAGACAAATGGATTGTGTTTGGCTATAGATTGGCGATTTTTTTTCTAACTCTTTCCGTATTTCGACAGTCTGTCTGTGATAATGAATGTTTTTCAGAAATTATTAAGTATTCATAGCTGTTTTTCTTTTTAACACTTTCCAACAAGGTTTTTGAAAAGTGTTAATGACTTCGGTTTGTCTGTCTGTCCGTCTGTCTGTCTGTCTGTCCGCACTATAACTCCCGTAAATACCTATGGAATTTCTTGAAACTGGTATATATTATACAAGTTCACTATCGGATGTTCCCTATTGAAAATGGAGTTTATACCTCTACTGGTTTGTGTACAGGGACCCCCGAAAATATTTCAAAGCATTGTGTTCAATCAGAGGCATTTCTATAAACCATATTTTCATACCCTTACTGTACAAAAATCTTAATGAAATTGAAATATGTTATACAAGTTCACAATCGGATGTTCCCTGTTGAAAATGGAGTTTATACCTCTACTGGTTTGTGTACAGGGTCCCCCTAAAATATTTCAAAGCATTGTGCTCTATGAGAGGCATTTCTATAAACCATATTTTCATACCCTTACTGTACACAAACCTTAATGAAATTGAAATATGTTATTCAAGTTCACTATCGAATGTTTCCTGTTGAAAATGGAGCTTATAACCTCTACTGGTTTGTGTACATGGACCCCCGAAAATATTTCAAAGCATTGTGTTCTATGAGAGGTATTTCTATAAACCATATTTTCATACCCTTACTTTACACAAATCTTAATGAAATTGAAATATGTTATTCAAGTTCACTATCGGATGTTTCTTGTATTTATACAGTAAATACCACCACTGATTTGTGTACAGGGACGCACAAAAGTATTCCAAAGCACTGCGTTTTATGAGAGATACTTTTATAAACTAAATTTTAATAACTATACTTTGCACGAAGATTCATGAAATTGAAATGTGTTATTTATAAGCACAAAAGAAAATACTTTGCATAGAATAGCATGATTAGCACTAGATTTACAGGGTGACACAAAAATATTCAGTTATATAAAGAGCTATTCATAAATATTTGCTAAATTGTACTTTAATTTGCTTAAATCTGTATTCGTTTACATTAAGCGTTTTTAACACTTTCTATCATTTTAACATTTCCCAACAAGGTAGAAACGTGTTAATGACTTCGGTTTGTCTGTCTGCCTGTCTGTCTTTCCGCTCTCTAACTCCCGTAAATATTTCTGGAATTTCTTGAAACTGATATATGTTATTCAAGTTTACTATCGTATGTTCCCTATTGAAAATGTAGTTTATACCTTTACTGGTTTGTATACAGAGACACTCAAAAGTATTTCAAAGCATTGTGTTCTGTGAGAGGTATTTCTATAAATCATATTTTCATACCTTTACTGTACACATATCTTAATGAAAATGAAATATGTTATTCAAGTTCACTATTGGATGTTTCCTGTATAAAATAAATTAAATACCATCAATGTTTTATATACAAGGATACTCAAAAGTATTCTAAAGCATTCCTTTCTACGAGAGATATTTCTATAAATTAAATTTTAATAACTTTACTTTCCACGAAGTTTTTAGAAATAGAAATATGTTATTTGTATGCGCAAAAGAATGCTTTACATAGAATATAGCATGGTTACCATTAGATTTACAGGGAGACACAAAAATATTCTGTTATATTAAGAGTTATTAATAAAAATTTGCTAGAATTCTACTTTCGTTTACATTAAGCGTTTCTAACACTTTCTAACATTTTTTTAAGTGTGTATATGATACCAATTTGTGTATCTGTCCGTCTGTCTGTCTGTCTGCCTGCCCGCACTCTAACTCAAGTAAATATAAATGGAATTTTTTGAAACTGATATATGTTATTCAAGCTTACTATCGGATGTTCCCTATTTAAAATGGAGTTTATACCTCTACTGGTTTGTGTACAGGGAAACCTGAAAATATTTCAAAGAATTGTGTTTTATGAAAGGTATTTCTATAAACCATATTTTCATACCTTTACTGTACAATATCTTCATGAAATTGAAATATGTTATTCACGTTCACTATTGGATGTGTCTAGGGCTGGATTATTTATCAATATATCCCCAAGTATCGATATTTTTTCAATATCCCGATAACAATATTTAAGATCTAGCTCCGCCAATATATCCCTTTAACGATATTGCCTAGTGCGATCCCGAGTGAACGAAACTCGAGCGAATGAAACCCGATCAGCCAACATACAACAGCTAACGAGACCCGAAGAAAAAAAGCGCCGAATATCTTATTCTAATACTCATTTTCTACTTCCCTCTAATTACTCACTGATAAACTAGAAAAAATAACCCCACGCCAAACGATCTCTATTGCAATACATACACTTCCTCATCCTTCATAACCTCAAATCTAAACATCACTGCTTTAAAAAGGCCACCGCATAATAAAAAAATAAACCAGTATTTATTGAAAGCCATCTGCTTTGATTATCCCGTGAATAAGCTGACTTCGTTCAAGGTCACGGTTCTACCCCTTCAGAAAAAATTCATCAGACATACTCCAATATCACAATCCATTCACTATTAATGCGTATTCATACATATAATCAGCAGGTGTGTTTACTAGGAAAGAGATTTGATGTTAGTCGAAACGATATATCCCTATCCGAGATATCTATTATGGGTTCTGATACATTACACTATATTGAATTCCCACTCTACATTCATGCATATCGTAGGTAATGGAAACCACAGAAAGGGCAATATGACGAATGAAAACAATATCTTCTGTTTTAGCTCCTTTCCTGCTATTGGTTCACTGATATCGATCTATTTCAAAGTATCGATATAAAATGGCCAATAACATGCTTCAACATGTGTTTAATAAAGATCATCAAAGCCGAACTGATACAGAGATGCCAGATTGGGGATTTTGTCCCCATTTTGGGGAGTTTTGAGGCTTCTGGGGACAATTTTGGAGACCAAATGTTTGTGGGGACTTTTTTGGGGAATTCTAAAATTTTTGGGGACAAATCTGGGGCGTTTTTCAACTTTCTGTCAATGTTGGTAACGTAATGATTTATCCCTATGACTAGAGACTTTCAATAGCTTTATTGTTATTTGGGGATTTTTTTCAAAAATTGCCTTCATTTGGGGAAAAATCTGAGCTTAAATCATAGAAAAATCTGCTTGATATATATATATATATATATATATTTTTTTTTTTTTTTTTTTTTTTTGAAAAAAATTTTATTTTCTCTTTTTAGTAGAAATCAAGTTGGGGATTTTTTCGAAAAAAAAAAAAAAAAAAAAACGTGATTTGGGGAAATTTGAAGACCTGTTTGGGGAAATAATTTTCGACCATCTGGCATCACTGAACTGATATCTACTAGAAGAGTTTTTTTGCAAATTTTCTTAGTGTTTAATAAAAAACTTCTGAAAATATAAGCAATTATGGAATGTAATTTTTTTTTAATATTATTTTATTATTATTAAATATTTCGATAAAATATTTTTTTTATTAAGACTGTACATCAGTCAGATAGCTCCCTTTCTCCTTTCCCATGTTATCCAATGGGATTTTCGTTGCTTCGTTTTATAAAAATATCTCATTCAAAAATGAAGTTTTTCAAATTCTGTTTTTTGAATATTACTCTTTGAACGGGTCGCCTTTTAGCTTAGTGAGCAATTTTTCGAAAAAATTAATTTAAATATTTTATTTCAATAAGTAAATTATGGACTCTAAGTGTGGATCTCTAAGTAAAATATTTAAATTTATTTTTTCGAAAAATTGCTCACTAAGCTAAAAGACGACCTGTTCAAAGAGTAATATTCAAAAAACAGAATTCGGAAAAGTTCATTTTTGAATAAAATATTTTTATAAGACGAAGCGACAAAAATCCCATTGGATAACATAGGAAGGGAGAAAGGGTGCTATTTAACTGATGTAAAATAAAGTTTTATCGTCAGTAATTTTACAGTGACAGTTTCTTTATAGAATTATATAATATTAAATAGTTTATTACTTTTTTATGTAGCATTTATTTTTTCTCTTTCCAATTATTTATTTATTTATTTATTTTATTTTTAAAGCCGTACATGTTAAATAAAATTGGTTTAAATGCAAAATGAGTTACTTTAAGTAACAAAATGAAACCTCAACATAATTTTGTTTAAATAATATAATTTTTATACTGACAATGTATACATGCATACACACACACACACACACATATATATATATATATATATATATATATATATATAATATGTAATTCAAATTTCAATTATTGTGAAACTATTACGAATGTGAATTGAACATATATATTTAAAAGATATTGTAATGATTTGGTAAGAGGATACAAAAATAAAAATGACAAGTAACTGACATTTAGGATGCATATAAGAGTTTTAAGTAAAAAATATTACTCTCTACGACCAAAAGAGGTGTATTCAATGGCAATTCTGAACTATTTATAATGGCAATTCTGAACTATTTAAAATGATTTTCATTTTTATTTAATACCTACATCTTAAGACAATTTTTCTGAAGCTTTATTTTTAGTAGAATTATGAATTTTGATATACTTGGTACAAATAAAACACAGATCACATATTAGCTGTGTTAAAATATGATTTAAAAATAATTAAAGCTTAAAATGGGAAGAATAGAGGATAAACTATACAGAGGTATACTAAAAAGCAATAGTATAAGGTATAAGAAACACAAAACATTAATTCACTTTTTATGATTTTTTTTTTTTTATGATAAAATTATGGTAGTAATATACCAGAAAATACATGGAAAACACTCTATACTTGTATACTTTAAAATTCGTGTGCATATGTCTTTAAAAAATAACAAATGTCTATTTTTTCCTGCCTTGAAAGAAATATCGCAATAATATCGATATTAACTTGGTGATATATCGCGATATTTAATTTATGATATCGTCCAGCACTAGATGTGTCCTATATAAATTAGATTACATACCGCCACTAGTTTATGTACAGGGACACTCAAAAGTACTCCAAAGCATTGCGTTCTTTGTGAGATATTTCTATAATCAATCAATCGTTACTCTGGTCCAATCGTTACTCTGGTCAGCGCATTCTCCTGATCTCGCACCAATGAAAATGCCTGGTTAATCGTTTCAAAGCGACTGGACCCCCACCACTCACCAGTAACTTTGATCGATGAATTGTGACATCGTGTTGAAACTTCATGAAGTGCTCTACCCGTACATGTCATCCAATCTCTGTTCAATTCAATGCCTAGGCAGATAAGTGCTGTTATTGCTCACAGAGGTCGCTGTTTTATGTACTGTTTTCTCAGTACATATTAATCCCAATTCCTTGAAATTTTAATCAATTCTTCTTCCTACTATAATGTATGTGACCAACAAATTTCATTCCGTTCTTATCATTCCTTCTTGGTGTGGCGATTTTAATGGCCAGTAGTATAATTTATTTAAGAGCGCGTTTAGTACTTCTTTTATTTCAAACCACTTTATTTGTGAAGTAGTTTTATCCGTTATACAACTATGATAAAACAAGAAAAAAAAATTGCACTTAAATAAAAAAGAAAATTAAAAAAATAAAAAAATAAAAAATACAGAGATACCATTTTTGGGGGTTGTAGTCTCCGTCTTCTTTTTTTTTCTCAAGACACCTTAAAGGATAAGAAATTTTCGTCTTTTTATGCCACCACTTTCATCTTATAAAAATCTTGATTGCATTTTTAAATTGCAATGTCGTCATTAAAAAGTATACAAATTATTGAATTAAAAATAGTGGTAGCAAAAATTTAATAAATTTTTCATTTCTCAAAGTGTTTTTAAAACAAGACGGAGACTACGATCCCTTAAAATGGTTTGAAAAAAAAGTAACTAACAATGCCCCAGTATAAATTATAAAATTTGGGTCACTCTACTAGTGTAAGACATTTGGAAAAGGTAAGCACTGTACGAACCCTGTTTATCATATGTAACTAGTTATTCGCGATCTAGTTAAAATTTATTTAGCAATTTGTTTAGATATTTACATTTGTTTCGTAACTATTCTAATTTATTTTTACAGTTTTTTGATTAATCACACACACACATACATACATATATATATTAGCAAGAAAATTTTTGTATTTAATTAATATATCGACATTTTCAATTAAATTATCGATAAAACCCATTTTAAATATATGAAATATATCGCAGTATTAAATTGGAATATGTATTTAAATAAAACGCTTTTTTCGTCCTTAACATAGCTGCCAATATTTTAATTTTAACACTTTCGCGACCGCGGACGTAGATTCACGTCATTTGGAAAACTGTAACTACGCCAGTGGGCGTTTCTTTTTCAATTTGTAAGTTTATATTTCTTAAGGAAATATAGTGTCATTCAAATTGCAACTATATTTCTTGTTATTATATTTCTTAAAGATTCTTTCTGTCTATGGCTCTTGCTTTTATTCTGCTTCTGTTGTTCATTTTGTATGGATAAAAAAAAATTTCCCAATAAAGCCATGTGTATAAGAAAAATATTTCTTAAGGATATCTCCAACATTCATATTTGTAGAATCAAAATACTATGGATACATATACTTTAATTACAGAGAGTATAACTATAATGCATATTCATTTGTAACTCAAATATCGATATGGAAAGCCTTGTTCTGAAATAATGTGGCTTAAAAGAATAGCATCCAAAGGCATCAGAAAAACAAAAACCTGCGGTCGCGAAAGTGTTAACACTTAACGGACGGGTCCTGCTCTGCCTATTTCGGTTTCCGGACATTTTACACATCGTGTGTCTAATGCATTTATAAATAACTTCGCCTACAGACGTTTCTTTTACATAAATTCTGTATTACATCTATTCCGTAAAATATGCCCAGATTTCATATTTGTACTACTAAGGTAATATGCATTTAAACACTTTAAATACTTAAATATTATGCAATTCAAGCTGATGTCACATTATGAATATAAATGTTTATTTTCCTTTTCTTAGATTAATTTCGTAATTATTTTATCTTCATATAAATATGCATAAATAGTAAGAAACGACAACTGGAGAAGAAAATTATAATGCCACCATTATTTGAATGACGTTTCTTTTATATATACTTTTTAATATTACTGGAAATGTCTAATTTGATTTTCTTGTTTCGGGATTCATTAACATAGCTAGCCTTACGTAAGTAAGCGCAAGCTATGATCACGTAATTGTAGTCAGTTGCCAGAAGTAGGAATTTTCAGTTCTGTTCTGGCGTAAAGGGGAATTTTTTTTTTAATTTTCTTTTGTAAGGATTTTTACATTGTCTAATGAAAATTTTAAAATTCTTTTTTAAAACGCAAAAAGTTTTAAACTTATCTGTTAAAAAGTTGCTAACGATACCTTGTTTCTGATACATTATTTTATTACAGATTGATGCGAAGTGAAACTTCTCATAACTCCGAGTTGCCAGTATTTATAATTTATTCCAGTGTATTATTAGTACCACCCTCTTTTCGTACTTCTACTACTTTTTTATAAGAGTAGTTTTCTTCCTATTTAATCTTAGTTACATACTGGGACTCTCTCAAATTACTCAAGAAAATAAGTAAGGGAGAAAAAAGAGCATTAAGGTAAAACCACCAGTAATTGACACTGCACCAATAGTTGACACTTTGACGAAGAAAATTAAATATTAAGAAAAAAAAAGGAAGCCAAAGATCGAGATGGTGTCTGAGATATAGTATAGACATCTAGTATACAAAATATATACAAAAGTCGGTTAACAAACTCAAGACTTCAAATCAATTTAGTATTAAAAGAAGTCTTGATACAAAATGCTGGATTAGGCACAGGGAAGAGTGGTGAAGTACTCTTCGCTGTACTTATTCCAGTGATTTGTGTATTTACTTTCATTACATTTCTTTTTTGTGTACATCTTAATCTAAGCATACCTATGTCAACTACTGAAAATAAAAAGTGTCATCTACTAAATATATTTGTTTTCACTAGGTGTCAACTACTAGCATAGTACCTTTATTTTATTAAAAAATAACATAAAAATACACATTAATTTTATTGCTACAATTCTTGTCACATTCTGGAAGGGGAATAATTTGCGCAACTATTACCAATTAGACGTTCCCTCTAAGATGATTTCGTATCAAACTATGTCAATAAACATACTAATAGATCATTAAGGTGTCATCTACTGGGTATTTTACCTTACTATGATTTCTTCGGCATAAATTATAAATGTTGGAAAATTTGCATATTTTTAATATGTCCTCCCTTTTATTATTATTACTATCATTATTCCGAAATTGTAAATTTATTATATAATTTTAATAAATAATATAACATTTATTGAATATTTTGATATAATTAACATCAAAGTTTTAAAATAAATTGGACAATAAATCATGTACATGTTAAAATTAAATTTCCCTGAAATGCCAGTTGTTTTCATCAGTAATTATCAGGTTATTTGTATTCACCCACCCCTCAAATAAAGTATATTCTGCAGTACAAAATCTTAATCGCAAATATATTATACTGATCTAAAAGTGTATTTTATTTTGTTTTACGTCAGAATGCATTGTTTTTCCTTTTCCTTTCTGTAAATTAACCTTCATATTTCTCTCTGATGCGCTAACACCACCCATTTCGTGTAGCCACACCCACTAAGTAGTCGGAGTAAGGTACCTATTAAGTCGATATTTGCTGATTTAACATTGATTATTTATTACTAAATTAAATTTATTATGTTAGTTTGATGTGAAAACATGTCAAAGGAGATTAGTTGTTTGATTTAATAATTTAATAGAATACAGAGCTAACAGTATTAAATTTAAACAAATTATAGAAACATAGTCCATTTTACTTACTGTGTTTTCACGAATATACATTTGTATACATATATTAGGTACTTGTTTTTATTTGTCCGTTTGTTTCAACAATCAACTTATATGTATATATTAATAAGAATGGATCATTTTTTATTGTTTTAATGCTAGAAAATATTAAAATAATAAAATTAATATGATTTCGTATAATTTCTATCAATAGTTTTGAAGCGTAGGGTATTTTGTAGGGTAAAAACTATTTTATCGTATGGAATGTAGGGATTTTTTCTCCATTTAGTAGGGATAATTTAAATTTTTATCTGGCAACACTGGTCCATACCCAATTTAAAATTATATCCATCGTATCTTTAAAAATTTTATTACAGCTGTGCGCAAAAATCACTTCTGTAAACAATTAAATTTATATCTAGGTGTTTAGATACGTTAAAAATGTCCATATTTGACAAAAATATGGAGTTTTATTTGTTGTTGTTTTGTTTTTTGATGTAAACCCTGCGTTCTCTCACGTAGATGATTCGTTATTTTTGAAAGTTCTTTTTAAAATTTATATTTCCTCTTAAAAGTTAAATCGTTTTGTATAGGAAACATATTTTATCGCAAACAAGGGGGGTTAGATGTTCTGTACTTTTTAAGTAATTATTTATGTAAAGTTTATAACAGCTATAGTTAGTCCTTTATATTAAAAAATAGCAGTTGCATGTATTATCTCATTAACAAAAAAAAAAAAAAAAAAATCGTTATTTTTTTCTATAATAATTCATATACTTATCTCTGGATGATTGTATTAAATGAAAAGAAATAGAGATGAAAATGTAATGTTTTACATAAGATTTGCTTGCTTTACCTTTTAATTAATATATATATATATATATTCAAAACGAATAATTTCCAATCACTCTATATAAGTTGTAGTCACAACGCTGGCTTACGCGATCGCACAAGCCGCGATGTTACTTCATGAATAAAAGCATTGGAATACTATTGCCATAAGAAAGTTCGTTTCGCTGGAATTCCATATAAAAATCTTACACTCAACTGTTACTGGTGTGAGTGCATCAAAATTATCACCCGTAAAAAGACTGTCTAATATATTTATAAAGCTCTGTTTTAAAATCAGTTGTAACGGAGAATTAAAACTTACATGCATAAAGTGACTAATTTTAATATTTCAATCTGAAAATGTTCGTATAAACATGAAACCATTTCGTCCTTTATTCAAAGTTTTTATATAAATTAGCACTTTAACCTGTTAACACCCAGTGTCCTCATTTGAGGACAGCTAATAAAATGGCACGTATATTTTTTGTGGTTTCTGGAATGATTTCTGCTTTTTAGTGACAGTTTATAGCGTCACTAAATGTTCCCTGAAAGTTTTATGTGCCTACTATTAATTACTCCCAGCAAAACTTATACTGATGGGCTCGTTCTGGCCTACAGCTGGCATCTTGCACTTGCCATCAGCTGCAGGTTGCCACATGTAGCTGAAGCAGTGGACCGCTTACGGCTGCCAGCATTGAAGCCAGCCTACAGTGAAAAGGCCGGTGGCTCAGAAGCGGCATAATAACAGCTGGCCTTTTGCAGGGTACCAGCACACGGCCAACATTATGTTTGCCATATTGCGGCCACAATTTATAAGGCCGGTACCGGACCATCACTTGCAATTCGAATGCATAGAGGGCGCTGCGATTCACCTGCTGTTAGAAACCCTGGATAATCTCAGAGATACGACAGGTACTTAGTACGCATGGTCAGTGGACAAACGCTTGTCCAGATTCCCTCTTGCTACAGTAACCTTTTACAATGCTTGGCGCTGATCGCGCATTTTGGTGATTTATCGGTGTAAGTTTTTAAAGATAGTCTCTAAAGTAAAGCAAAAAAATTTTTCTTTGCAATCAAACTAAGATACATTATGCTTTACGTTACATTCGTTTTATTATTATTATAATTATTATTTAAATTTAGATTACATTTCTATATTCATAGAAATAATTTACACCATCTTATCATACTGCATATCAAAAATTTTGAATTTTAATACTCTTTAGTTTTTAATAATATACTATGCAACTGTAGTCTAAAAATATATATTTATACAAACTGATAATAATAAAAATAATAATAATAAAATTATTTTTATTCATTTAAAAAATAATTTATTTTATCAAATTTGTCCTTGTAGTTACTGGTAAGAAAGTTCATCGATATTAAGATTAATTTGTAAAAATTTGCTGATTTAACAGTTAACTTGATTTGATATATTCATTTGAGAGATGACCGTTTAGCTTTATGATTAATTTTATTTATTGCAATAACTTACAAATATATACATTCTCAGCACATTAAATGTTTAAAAATTGTTTTAGTTGGTTTATAAAAGGTTTTTCAGGGGGTCAAATGTTTTTGAGACTGTAAAATTAACTTTGCTGTCAAAGCTGGTAGACGGGAGATATCAGGTTCGATACCAGGTAGCGCTCATCGGGCTAACTTTTCGAAATTATCTGCAGTTTTCTCCGAAACAAGCGTAAATATGGACTAGAACACCTTAAAAAGACCACCCCTTATTCAACCCATACCTCGGCCTTTCTTTTGTAGGCAACTGGCACATTAACACCAACATGTTTTTCTTAAAATAATTCAGTTTAGGAAAATTGAATTAGTTTAATGCTTAAAAACATACCAATATTTTATAGTTAAATGCATAATCATTGATAATATTAATATTTGTAAAAATATTTATTAACTTTAAAAGTTTTATACATCCTTATTGTTCATGTCAAAAGTTTATTTTTCTTCAAATGTAATACAAATATATATATATATATATGTATATATATATATATATATATATTTTTTTTTTCGTATTTTGTACCTTTGAATAAAGTATGATAAAAGAGAGAGAGAGAGAGAGAGAGAAAATAACGTATGTGATAAAAAGAAATATGACACTAAAAAATAAATTAATTAATTAATTAATAAACAAATAAAGAAATTAGCGCTTTTAATTTTACAACATAAAATTCTAACATATGTTGATCCATAAAGAATGGTTGATTGGTTGTATGGCTTAAGACTGATTGACTACTCTAGGGGCCTAGGCATACAGGAGAAATGCCCTCCGTGGGGGGGGGGGGTTCTAAGTGAATCTAGTTCGTATTTACGCGAGTTTTAGAGAGAACTACGGAAAACTCCGAACGGCTAGATCGATGAACACGTTTTTTGATCGAACCCGGCACTTCCCATCTACCAACTTTGACCGCAGTTCCGCTTGGCCACCATAGAGGTATTTTCTTCTATTAATGCCTTGATTTCTCCATAAAAAATAAATAAATAAAATAAAATAGATAAACAAATAAAAAAAAATTATGTTTTTAAATTAATAAATAAGAGAACAATAAGCATTTTAATACTTTTAACCTTATTCCTTTCCCCCTCATATTCCGTATTTTTGAATAAATATAAGAAAAATATAAGGCACCTATTGAGTTTAAGCTTTATGCATTAAATGAATGTACTAGCCTTTATTTATATACTCCTGAAGAAAAAAAAAAAAAACTAAATAATTAAAAGGCCTTTTTATTTATTAGTTATGTATTTTGAACACTAAAATTTCCAAAAATATGCTTTACTCTATTAATTGTATTTATATCTAAATGCTTGTTATATTAATCAAAATAATTTTTAATAAGATCAGGTAAAACAAAAATAAATAGATAAATAAATAAAATAATAATAAGTGTATATTAGTTAATGTTAACTTACATAATTTATTTTCAAAATTGTTCTAAAAAGAAGGGGGAAAAAACCGAATACCGCACGTTAAAAGTGCGATTTTTTCCGAAAAAGGTTGGCTGCGTAATTATTGAAGTTATCGCCAAATACGAAACTGTTTTAAGAAAAGTACTTATTTAGAAAAGAATTGACGAAAATCAATGAAAATTTTTATTTGTATTAATAGGAAAAACATTTAGGAACATGAAAATTTGCTTCAAAAATTTTTAATTACATTTAATTAATATGAATTATAAGCATTTTTGAAAGTCACAATTTCTCCCTGCCTTATGTCTATGGTAGCGATGCGCGAAATCGCCTCGGACGGTCAAAGGGAGCTTTCCACCAATCAAAAAGTATGAACACCTTGTCGTATCTCTCAGTAAAGGGTCGCTACCTGCTGTTGATTTGAAATTCCCTCTCATTTCGCTTCGCCATTTCGTGCCAAGTCTGCGGCGTACAAGATACTAAACGGTTAAATGATCTCATAAAAAGTGTAAGAGTAAGTGATTCATTTTTTAATTTGGTTTTGTGTTTTTTATTTAATCATTTTTAGAAGCCTTTGATTTTAGAATTATTATTAAAATATTAGGATTTCTAGAAAAGTACAGCAAATATCTCGTTGGTCCGTTTAAAATGAGCTATGATAGTCATTAATTTTCTAATTATATTCTTATTATTTCTTATTATTACTATTTTAATAGCGCTAATAAGTTTATGGATCCAACTTTATATTTGTATAATATAACTGTGGGAAAGTTATTAGGACAATTATAAATTTGTAACCTTTTTATTTTTACTTCGTTCTGCATGTAGAAGAAAGAAGTATTTGATACGTAAAAATTTTCGACTCCCGTTTTTCGGTTGTTTTACACGTTTTGATATGTTCTGAACACGATTTGACTTCATTAAAAAAGTATCTGTCTATCTTTGTGTGTATCAGTAATTTTTTGAACGCTGTATTCTATGAAAAATTTAATACAATTTAACTTAAGTAGATATTTAGTTGGACTTTGACTTAAATTGGTGCTAATTACATTTGAGGATCAATCCTTCAAAATATGCCGCTTTCATCCCATTTTTTTCCCAGTTTTTAACATGGCAGTATGAGAGGAAAATTTGCATAAATACACATAATGAGAATTAATTTTTAGATGTGAAATAAAATAAATAAATGTTTATGTTAATAACAGTCAGCCAAGTACAATTTTTTTTTTCTTTTTAATCCAGAGAGCATCGCTTGAAAAAAATAAAAATAAATAAACAAATAAATAAATCTTAAAAATTATCCCTTCTATATATATTTTACTAGATCCTTATATATATAAAGTATTTAAAAAAATGTTCTTGTAAAATAGTAAACAGCATTTAAAAATTCCCATATGTTAGAAATATAAATATAAAATGAAGTATCGCCATAAATTAATTAAAAGAGAAATAGCAAAAAGTATAATCAAAATAAGTATTAGACTTTCTATTATATCCCAAAGAAACGTCGCCCAAGCAAAGAAAGAGTTCTGCTTTTTCTGCCAAAAGTGTTTCAATACAGAAATTTGTATCACATTTCTTATATTATTTTTGCGATTTTGTACAGCAGAAATTTTTTATGGAAATTAGTGGTGGCAAAAAAGCGGAACTCTTTCATTCCTGACCACCAGTATGATTCAAAAAGTCAAGAATCGTGAAGATGGTCCTAAATCTGAATCAATTTATTCATATTTCATGAATAACAAGTGCATTATTACCTTTTAAATTCCGAAATTATTATTATTAACACAGATAACACTCACAAACTAATAAAGTTTTCGCCACATAAAGATGTGAGACAAAATAAATAAAAAACAAATAAATAAAAATAAATTCAATTAAATAAATAAAGACAAGAACATAAAACTAAAAAAAAATTATTTAGATTAGAATAATTTTCTCTCAAATATTATATACTTATCACAGACGTTAATCTTTGAACTGCATTATTATTATGACTATACTGCATCATAAAATTATATATCCTGTTTATATTTGTAATTTAAATGATCACTTTTGACTGCTAAACTTTAAGTGAGTAAGACACACTGAGTAAACTTTAAATGAATATGACTATAAATTTTTTAAAATGTTTATCCAGTGTCTCTGTAATTCTACAATGGTTTTCAACTAAAAGTAAATAATCGAAATTCTTTACCTTCATCCCGTATTTTTATTTTTTCAAATTGTTTTATTTCTCAACAAATAATAATAATAATTAAGGAAAATTAAGGTTTCTTTAGAAGGAAATATAAATCATTGATGTACACCCACTACTAAATAATTAAAATAATAGTCATTCTCATTAAATCTGTGTACAGTGGCGGATCCAGAACTTGACTTTTGGGGGGAGGGGCTAAGATTTTTCAAAGTGTTATTCTAGACCAATAAAAAATTTACAATTGCAATATTCAATTGTGAATGTCAGTGTTTTTTTTTGGGGGGGGGGCTTCAGCCCCCTAGCCCCCCCCCCCCTTAAATCCGCCACTGTCTGTGTATAAAACAGATTTTTTAACATCCTGTTTCATTTTCGCTATGTAAGATTTGAAATAAGTAATTCCCTATAGTTATGATGAAATCTTTCAGAGCAACTGAAAACGTCTTACGTCTTTATTTAATAAATTCATTTTAAAGTAAACCAAACCAACGTCTATCAATCAGTGCAGTACGAATGTGTTAGTTTTGAATTGGAATATTTTTCTTAGTCAGCAATTATAACCAGATGGCCCAAATGCTTCCTGTCTTCTAAGCATCTTTGAAGGTTAGCAACAGCGCTTATCAGTTCAAAAAATGTCGAAATGCATTAAGTAATTTTTACTTTCTTCTACATTCAATAGAAGAAAGTATTGGATTCGTAAAAATTTTCGACCTCAGGTTTTTGATGGATTTACACGTTTTGAGAGCTGTAGAACACGATTTGACCATTTTTAGAAAATGTCTGTCTGTCTGTGTGTGTGACAAAATTTTGTGGCAACTGTATCTCCGGAACTACTGCACAGAATTTCATACAAATTGGTATGTAGTTGCACCTTGACATAAATTAGTGCCTATCAACTTTTGGTAAAAATCGTCTCACAGGTTGCGTTGCCATCCCGCTTTTTTTAAATTGTTAACATGGTGATATAGGGCAAAATTTTGTATAAATGTGCATAAGGAGAATTATTTTTTAGTAATCATTATGAAATTTACAAGAATTATTTATAATAGAGATAGTCAACTGTGAAAATTTTTTTTGTATGTGTAGGAGCCTCGTGAACCCCCCTGGGGGGGGAAGTCGCCCCTCGAAGGGAGTAAATTTTCAAGATAAGTATCTTTCGAAAGGTCTCGTCAATACCTTTAAAACGAATGGTTGAACTATAAATCTGTGATAATTTAAAACAAAGATATCGAATTTTTTTTACTTTTAACGAAAAAAAACTTGGATTTTTTTTTTTTTTTTTTTTCTTTTATATATATATATATATTGTTACTGAGTGAATTTGTATAGGAAAATATAGAAGAAAGTCTTGTGGTGGCCACAACATACTAGTTTAAATGTGAATTTGAATCTCAAATTGTAATCTGCGCTTTAAATAATAAACTTGGCAGTTAGTTTGTTTTCTGATTAAAAAAAGTAATCAATAACTTTAGATGAATTAGTTATTTAAATAAATTAATAAGAAAAAAAAAAAAAAAAAAAAAAAAAAAAGAAATGATTTTCAATTGGTTTCCAGGATCATGCATGCATGTTTAATTTAAATTTTTGTGACAGCAAATATATGAAAAAAAAAAAAAAAAAATGCGTACTTATATAATTTAATTGTAAAAAAATAAAAATAATTAAAATTAAAATTAAATTAAAAAATAAATGAATAAAAATAAATTTTAAAGCACATATTTATTACAGTAATAAATGCACCAAAGAAGCGGTATTAATAATAAAAATCTTTGTAAAGAAACGCAATAATTGAATTAAAAAAAACTGGCAACATTTGTTTCTGGTGATACACGGCTCTTCATTTGGTGAACAAAGTAGGTAAAGCAAAGCACTGCTAGCAAAGCACTTTAGAATGTAGAAAAAGACCGCCACTTTAGAATGTAGAAAAAGAGAGGAAAAAAGGCTAAAAACCCCATAGAAATAGCATGGGAATAAAAGCAAAAAAACTCACAATGTCAAGTGTGTTAAAAAAAAAAAAAAAAAAAAAAAAAAAAAACAAGTTTCACACCGGAAATAATAAGGGGACAAAATTGACTAGAAAAATACATTGAACAGTGGGAACCGGGTGGGCTGGGGCATGGGTCCTATCGTCCAGGATTACTACGACTCGCCTGTTACACTCGTGTCCACTTTTGTTCGCCTGACTAAGAATAATAGTGGTGACATCTGTTGCCTTTTTATTTTATTTTAATATCTTATTATTTATTTATTTATTTTTACAGTAATAAACGCTTCAAAGAACCGTTATTAATAATAAAAATCTTCGTAAGGAAACCCAATAATTAAAAATATATATATACTCGCAACATTTGTTTCGAGTGGAAATAATACCATGGCTCTTCATTGGGTGAACAAAGTAGGCACGAGTGCGGCAAAGTACTTTTGCTACACTCATGTCCACTTTTGTTCGCCTGACTAAGGGTCACTGTTGCTTTTTTTTTTCCGATTTATGGTAACTTATTATTTTATTCTTCAGAGTCAGAACTCCGTACTTCAGTAGTTTTTAAATCCCTTTTAAGGGGATGACGAAATTGAAAATCGTACTTTGAAATTAGCGTCTTAGATTTCTTAAAGTTTACATACATATGCTTTGAAATGTATCAATACTAAGCATATTAAAATTTCTGGAAAACTATTTAAATATGTTAAAAAAAAAAAAAAAAAAAAAAAAATCAAATAAAAAATTTTCAAAAGATTTTAAGTGTTTTATGCGATTAATATTTTTAATAAATTCTCCCCTTACCCTGATTTCATTGTATTGTAATGTATCAATATATTCGAAATAAATTAGGTTTTTACTTTGTGCATTGGTTGGCGAGTTTTTTTTTTTTTTTTTTTTTTTTTTTGTTAAAAATACTTTTATGTTTGACTCTAAAATTTAGCACACAAGTACAAAATACTTTTCAAAAAGTAACTTCTCAATCAATCCACAAAGTTATACCCAAATATGTTTAGAAATTTTGATAAATTACAATGATGTAAAATCGAGTGTAAAATTTAAAAATTATGTTGCATGGAATATTTATTTATTTATTTTATTTCAATAGTTTATGAGAAATTTTAATGTACTTAATACTGATACATTTCAATACTTATGTATTAAATCACGACATTAAGGAAGAAATTTCAAAGAACGATTTTCAATATTTACCATCTCCTTAACTCTGATTTAAATATTTTTTTATTGAATGTTCTCTATATTGCATACTTAAATCAGAAACTTTTTATTTCAATATTTTATCTAGTCACTTGCAACGTTACATTTATTTATATAAAAAAAAACTTAACACAGTTAAATAAACGTTTTGAAATTTAACACTTTGAAACAAAATTTACAAAGAATATAATATTACATAGAACAAAATATATATTTATCTTATCAAAATCTTATATTTGCATAGAACAAAAGTAATAAAAAGCTTAGCATAGATTTATTTTTAATGAAAACGGATCGGCTGAGTGTTTCTCACGCTGTACTAGAAATCCTAAATTTATAAACATAGTCTAAGAATCAAATGCTTGTAAAAATTTAATTGAACTATAAATACAGTGGGTAATCAATTATTATTATTATTATTTTAAAACAAATACTGGATGAAATGGTCTTGAACTTCTAATATGGAAAGAACATTTAAAAACTCATATTTTCCACTATAGATTTAGTCAAGAGTGCAATTAAAGAAGCAACCACAAATTGGAGAAAAGCACAAATACTTTGGATCACCCTATATCATGAAAAGCTACCGATGACTTGTAACCTTAACACGCTGCATATATTATAAACAATATGTGTATTTTTTTTTTTTTCTTTTTTTTTTTTTTTTTTGGCAAGGGGGGGGAGGGCAAGTTTCTTTTCTTTCTTTCTTTCTCTTTTTTTTTTTTTTTTTTTTTTTTTTTTCTTATAGCAAGAATGGAATTTAATAAAATTTTACAAAACTTACAGAAAAAATGACAAAACACTAGAAAAATTTTATTCTAAAGCACACATTTATACGTGTAATATTCGGTGAGATATGAGTATTTAAAATAAATATTTTATTTACTGCTTTTACGGGAAAGATAAAGATTTTCATCACATTAGTTAAAAGCTAGATATATTGGGCAATTTATATCGAAAGTTCATTTCAATACAGGAAAAATCAAGCAAGTTGTTGCGAAAAAATGGGGCAGATTTTTGGTATATACAGGTTTGAAAATTCGTAAGGGATTTTTCACATGCCAAGCATTTAATTGTAAGATTAAATTTTTTCAACCATGGTTCAAAATTTCTTCTTTGTGAAAAAATCTTTCTGGACTTGTAACTCTAACATACTTTTATTTATTTAGTACGATCTGTGAGCTCATAAGGGGATTTTCACAAAAATGACCTTTTGTAACATGGTTGAACATACCTAAAATCTGGCTCGTTCTTTTACAAATAATTTGCTTAATTTTTATTCCATTGAAATAAACTTTTGTATAAGTTACCCAAGATATCTGGTTTTCGACTTACGTAATAAAAAAATTTCTATCTTTCGCGCACGCTCAGAAAAAATAAAATAAATAAATAAATAAATAAAAATGAATGTAAATGCTCAAATCTCCTCGAAAATTACACATATGAATTTTATGTTTAAAAATAATGTTTCTTTAATGTTTTATCAATTTTTCTGCAAGTTTTGTAAAATTTTGTGAAAATTCCTTCTTGTTATAAACAAAAAAATTGCCAAAAATGTAATAATTAAAAAATATATATATATGCCTAAAAAATTGTGTATTTCCCATACAAAAAACTTACAAACATTGTATATAGTAAGAGCAATAATGTGTTCAAGTTACAAGTCATTTGTAGCTTTTTATGACACAGGGTGATCCAAAATATTTGTGCTTTTCTTTAATTTATAGTTGGTCCCTTAATTGAACTTTGGACTAAATCGATAGTAGAAAATGTGAGTTCTTAAACGTTTTTACATGTCTGCATTTCAAAATCATTTAGTCAAGCATTTTTTTTTTAATCAAAATAAAAAAAGTGTAAAAAAAAAAATAAAAAATAGTTTGATCACCCTCTGTTGCTACAAAACCAAATTAAATATTGGATGCATAGAAATTAGCATTAATAAAATGTAAGGTATCACAATAAATAAATAAATAAATAAAATAAAATAAAATAAAATAAAATAATAGTCATAACCAAATCACTACTGGCCCATTAAGGGCCCTCTTCACTCACCGCCGCTGGAAACCGAAGCTAATGTTATTCTATGGGAAATTTTTCTTTACAAATAACTTATTAACTAATACATATTTTTTAATTCTGTTTTCACATTCTGAAAATTTCCAGCTGTTAAATTGACGAACCTTTTTTTAAAAAATTATTTAATTTTTTATATTTTATTTTGAAGCTGCAAAATACGAATTTTCAATACGTGAATTTTTTTCATTTTGCAATTTCAAAATAAAATATTAAAAATTAAAAAATACTTTTTTAAAAAAGGTCGGTCAATTTAACAGTTGGGAATTTTTTGAATGTGAAAACAGAATTTAAAAATATGTATTAGTTATTGAGTTGTTTGTAAAGAAAATTTCCCCATAGAATAACATTGGCTCGGGCTTCCGGCGACGGCAAATGAAGGGGGCCGTTAATGGGAAAATATAAAGGGCCAACAAAAACACCCGGAGTAATATAATTATTTATGTTTGCCACAACTGGCCCACTGAAGGCTTCCAGCAACAATACGAAAAAATTATGTTTGCTATCAGGTGGCCCGACACTGGCCCACTAACGATTTTTAACCTATTGTTGGTTGCCATCAGTGGCCCACAATCTTTTTTTAACCGATAGCTCGCTGCCAGCAATGACCCATCAGTGGCCCACTGACTTACTCCGATCGTACTGCAGGCTGCCAGCAGTGGATCGGCCGAATGCGGCCATCTGATGGCCGGCGTAACATATTCCCTTCGGCACCTTAACTTTTGCCACCAACGGGCCAGCAGCTGTTACTGTTGGCAGCCAACACTTGGCCTCATGTTGGCCATCATCCCAGGTTTTGCTGGGCTGTTTCATAATTTGAATAGTCATTTTATGATTTTTTATTCATTGCACATATATTTGCTTTTTGCGCAGGTATACTAACTTAAATCTATACTCGGGGCAAACCTAACTTGAGTACACTGTCAAAGCTACAGGAGCCAGTTTACTCCCTTTTCCCTGTATTCATACAAATAAGTGGTAGTAGGATTACTAGATTTGGCTGTTTATCCTTATTTTTTGTGGGGGGGAAATTGCACATTGCGTGTTAGTTCTGAAAAGAACTTTTTTTGTGTTAAAAAAATCTTATTCGACGTTTCCCATTCGTCTTTAGCTTTTATTCTGTTTATAGATGATCGGGAAATTCCTGTCAATTCAGAACACATCTCAGTAATTTCATTTTCCGATTTCAAAGGATTTTGATCTCTGAGTTTAATAAAAACGTTTAAGATGATATCCCTAACAGAACTTTGCAAAGTTTTCCTCTTTCTCTGAGGTTGAAAAAGCGGGGATCAAACTGAAGAAGATGCCATTGAAACAATAAGATAACTTGTGGAAGAGAAAAGAGGGTAAAAGAAAAGCAAGCGTCAATTCCGGTGTCCGAGAAAAGAATGACCCCACGAAAAATTCCAGGGGTTGGGGGTTGCCGGAATTTCGCTCTTCTGAGTAAATCGCCAAACAAAGGAAACTTTTGATTGGATAAGTAGATTGTGACGTATAATTTATTATTTTTTAAAACAATTTCTTAATCATTAAAATATACACTTTAAGCTGAGTATATAGATTTAACTAATATTACTGAATATAATACGGATATTTAATGTTAATTTCAATTTATTTTTAATAATATAAATAAGTATTTAAAAGGAACTATATATCACTTGCGGAACCACACAGGCTCAGCCTTTGACAGTGTTCTCAAGTTAGGTTTGCCCCGAGTATAGTTGCATAATATATTATAATACTTTACTTCCGAGATCTTTGTCAACATATAATAGGAAATTAATCTGTTATCTCAAAGTTTTTCTATCTCGAAGTTTTCTCGTTAGAAACGTCAATAAATGAGGATAGGCTTTAAATTTAAAACTATCAGAAGGATTGTTTAAGTTAATATATTTTACTGTCTGTTGTCTATATTAATTTAGAAGAGAAATAATCAGCTAATAATACTTTGCAAAAATAATCTGGGCATTAAAGGGTTAATAAAGTAAGATTGTTAATGATTAAAGTAATTTTTTTTACGTGTATAAAGTTTGTAAAAAGTTCAATTATTTACAAACAATTAAATGAAAATTGTGATTAACCAAATTTTAATAATTAAACATGAACGATGCAAGACAGATATTCTATTTAATATTTAAACGTTTCCTACCACCTACAGTCCTGAGGGGGAAAGGGGTTGTAGTATACTTTGGCATCATCAGAGAGCTTTTTGAAAAGCCCTATATCCATATATTTTATTACTTTTCAATTTGACGTGATCTTCTTGAGCTATTTAAATTATGTGTGTGTATACAGGTTCCTTTCTTACTATGTAAACAAACTCGGGGGTAATAAAAGAGCTAATCAGAATTGCAAACATGTCAAAACTTACTTATGTCTAATCATTTGCAAGTTATTGCGGATAAAAAAAAAAAAAAAACACTAAATCTTGCAAAATCATTCATTTCAGAAACTTTTAAGCATGCTATAAAACAAGAAATTACACATGCAAGAAACAGCAGGTAAAATCCTCTAAATGATATTA